>JACYFF010031952.1:61214347-61314172 GCA_017589665.1 Selenicereus undatus
GAGTCCCACTCCTTGATTGCATTTATTAGAACATGGTGTTCAGCTACATTACTTGGCCTAGTCTACAAATATCTACTATGGATGTATGTATTTTGTACCAGGTATGGTTCAATAAATTGGGGTGAGTCCAAGTTTGCCATAAACTAGGGTTTTGGCAAGTGATGTGTGGTTTGGATTAAATTAGCATTAAGTTTTGTTTCTGTGTGTGCTTGACTGAAAAATGATCTTTGTTGCATATGATTATAAAGTGAAATTGAGTGTGTTGATTTTGTATGATGTTGGGATAGATCAAACCTTGTTCACGTGCTTTTACGGGAAGATTTAAGTGGAGGTTTTGTGTGAAAAGAGGGGGAAAAGCTAAAACTGTGCGGGCTTGAAATTTTGGAAAAAATAGGACAGACTTCGGGACTCAGCTGGTAGTGATCGGCTCGTTGGACAATGATGATTTTTTTATCGGTAGGTAGTTCATTGTGTTATGTTTTAAATGCCTTTTGAATCGCCTCAATCTGAGGTGTGTGGAAAAAGCTATGGTCATTTCACTAAAACTGTGCAGAATGAACCAAAATTGACATGCTTGTGTTCTAGCCTCATTTTGGGAAGTCTATTGTGGGAATCAAGCTTGGTGTTCTAAGTGAATGATTTTTAGGACATTCTACACATTCTGTATTTGGGTTTTGAGTCAGAACAAGAGGTCGGACGATTAAGTTTCGAGTCATTCTTTCTAAGCCCGTGTTATGCTCTTACTTTTCTTTTACTAAATCATTAACTACGATAAGAAAAATAGGTTCTAATTATGTGTTTGTAAAATGGCATTTTAAGTAGGTTAGGGCCTAATATATCATTCCTTCCACATTTGAGCATAATATTTTTCAGTGAGCTTACATTTAAATAGTTGAGGTTATTTGATTCGTTGTATCTTTAGAAATCTACACGTACCTATCAAAATTTATAATGTTTTGGTAAGTACAACAGTGGATCTGTTTAATCAGTGATTTACCACATAATTAGTGACCCCATCAGTCATCAATCACCGGACGTTACCCTTCAGTTACCCGCGCGGCTTCAGACCCGGTCCCTCGATCGGCTTGGCAGGTGTTCCCCTATCTTCATATGGTAACAGTTACTAGAGGTTCACTATCAGATAATAATTTGCAATACAGTTTCATATGTATCTCATTCCCTGTTTTCTATTAAAAATGAATTACAATACGGGCCCAACCAGTTTTACCATGAACGTTTAGCAATAAAGTAATGCGTGTACTGAGCTTTGTCTCACAATTCAAAATGTTTTCATGTTGTGTTTTAGGAATGTGTTCAGTGAATCGCCCTCAGGCGGGTAGGACGATTGAAGCTGATAAGTGAGCCAGGAAGTCTATATGGAATAGTGGTGTATTAGTGTTCAGATGTTTATAACACCAAATTATGATATATTTTTGTGTTGAAGCTGTGTATTTTTTCAGAACTCTATATTTTGGGGTAATCCTCGAGATGGTGGAAGGTTTTTGATGTCAGAATAGTGTCTATATTTATCTAAATGGTTTGTTGGGTTTTGATTGTGTGAATGCCCTTTGATGATAAACATTGATTATCGTTGCAAAATTTATCATGCACAAGCAAAACCTTGGCCTCTTTGGACGGCGGTAACGCCATGATAATTTGGGATATTACATCTAACTAGTGAAACTAACAAAGAGAACGCAAATAGTGAACTACGTACATTTGGGGCGTTACAAAGTATAAACCTTTGCATGGATGATTAGCTAAGGCCCTCTAGCTAACGGCACCAAGCATCTTTGTGATTGCCATGCTCGAGTTCTTAAAGGTTTTATGGACAAATTGAGCAGGCACCTAAAAATGCATACGACCTCAACTTAAATATCTTATGGCGTTGCTCAAGTAACGTGAGGAATGAGAATCTAGTTAACCTACTGAATCCAGCACGGTGAAAAATTTACCTAAATCACCTAGGCATAGGAGGAAAACTAAACAAAGCGTTCGTGATGTTATTGAAACTCAGTGTCTAACTCCTGTGAGGAAACACTGAACCTACCAAATTTAATTACCCGTAAGACAATTTAGCTACTAGTAAACGGAGTCCCACTCCTTGATTGCATTAATTAGAACAAGGTGTTCAGGTACGTTACTTGGCCTAATGTGCAAATATCTACTATGGATGTATGTCTTTTGTACCAGGCGTGGTTCAATAAATTGGGGTGAGTCCAAGTTCGCCACAAACTAGGGTTTTGGCAAGTCATGCGTGGTTTGGATTAAATTAGCATTAAGTTTTGTTTCTGTCTGTGCTTGACTGAAAAATGATCTTTGTTGCATATGATTATAAAGTGAAATTGAGTGTGTTGATTTTGTATGATGTTGGGATATATCAAACCTTGTTCACGTGCTTTTACGGAATGATTTAAGTGGAGGTTTTGTGTGAAAAGAGGGGGAAAAGCTAAAACTGTGTGGGCTTAAAATTTTGAAAAAAACAGGAAAGACTTCGGGACTCAGCTGGTAGTGATTGGCTCGTTGGACAATGATGATTTTTTTATCGGTAGATAGTTCATTGTGTTATGTTTTAAATGCCTTTTGAATCACCTCAATCTGAGGTGTGTGGAAAAAGCTATGGTCATTTTACTAAAACTATGCAGAATAGACCAAAATTGACATGCTTGTGTTCTAGCGTCATTTTGGGAAGTCTATTGTGGGAATCAAGCTTGGTGTTCTAAGTGAATGATTTTTAGGACATTCTATGCATTCTATATTGGGGTTTTGAGTCTCAACAAGACGTTGGATGATTAAGTTTCGAGTCATTCTTTCTAAGCCCATGTTATTTTCTTACTTTTCTTTTACTAAATCATTAACTATGATAAGAAAAATAGTTGCTAATTATGTGTTTGTAAAATAGCATTTTGAGTAGATTAGGGCCTAATCTATCATTCCTTCTACTTTTGAGCATAATATTTTTCAGTGAGCTTACATTTAAATATTTGAGGTTATTTCATTCCCTGTATCTTTAGAAATCAGCACGTACTTATCAAAATTTATAATGTTTTGGTAAGTACAAAAATGGATCAGTTTAATCAGTCATTTACCACATAATTAGTGAGCCATCAGTCATAAATCACCGGGCGTTACCCTTCAGTTACTCGCGCAGCTTCAGACCCGGTCCCTCGATCGGCTTGGCAGGTGTTCCCTTATCTTCATATGGTAACACTTACTAGAGGTTTACTATCAGATAATAATTTACGATACAGTTTCATATTTATCTCATTCCTTATTTTTAATTAAAAATGAATTGCAATACGGGACCAACCAGTTTTTCTATGAACGTTTAGCAATAAAGCAATGCGTGTACTGAGCTTTGTCTCACTGTTCAAAATGTTTCCACGTTTTGTTTTAGGAATGTGTTCAGTTAATCGCCCTCAGGCGGGCAGGACGATTGAAGCTGATAAGTGAGCCAAGAAGTCAATATGGAATAGTGGTGTATTAGTGTTGAGATGTTTATAACACCAAATTATGATATATTTTTGTGTTGAAGCTGTGTATTTTTTCAGAACTCTATCTTTTGTGGTAATCCTCGAGATGGTTGAAGGTTTTTGATGTTAGAATAGTGTCTATATTTATCTAAATGGTTTGTTGGGTTTTGATTGTGTGAATGCCCTTTGATGGTAAACATTGATTATCGTTGAAAAATTTATCATGCACAAGCAAAACCTTGTGCTTTTTGGACAGCGATAACGCCATGATAATTTGGGATATTACATCTAACTAGTGAAACTAACGAAGAGAACGCAAACAGTGAACTACGTACATTTGGGGCGTTACAAAGTATAAACCTTTGCATGTATGATTAGCTAAGGCCCTCTAGCTAACTGCACCAATCATCTTTGTGATTGCCATACTTGAGTTCTTAAAGGTTTTATGGACAAACCGAGCATCTGCCTGAAACAGCATACGTCCTCAACTTAAATATCTTATGGCGTTGCTCAAGTAACGTGAGCAATGAGAATCTAGTTAACCTACTGAATCCAGCACGGTGAAAAATTGACCTAAATCACTTAAGCGATGGAGGAAAACTAAACAAAGTGCTGGTGAAGTTATTGAAACTCAGTGTCTAACTCCTGTGAGGAAACACTGAACCTACCAAATTTAATTACCCACAAGACAATTTAGCTACTAGTAATCGGAGTCCCACTCCTTGATTGCATTTATTAGAACATGGTGTTCAGGTACGTTACTTGGCCTGGTCTACAAATGTCTACTATGGATGTATGTCTTATGTACCAGACGTGGTTCAATAAGTTGGGGCGAGTCGAAGTTGGCCATAAACTAGGGTTTTGGCAAGTGATGTATGGTTTGGATTAAATTAGCATTAAGTTTTGTTTCTGTGTGTATTTGACAGGAAAATTATCTTTGTTGCATATGATTATGAAGTGAAATTGAGTGTGTTGATTTTTTATGATGTTGGGATAGATCAAACCTTGTTCATAAGCTTTAACGGAATGATTTATGTTGAGGTTTTGTGTGAAAAGAGGGGGAAAAGCTAAAACAGTGCGGACTTGAAATTTTGGAAAAACAGGAAAGACTTCGGGATTCAACTGGCACTTATCGGCTCGTAGGACAATTATGATTTTTTATGGGTAGATATTGTGTTATGTTTTAAATGCCTTTTGAATTGCCTTAATCTGAGGTGTGTTGAAAAAGCTATGGTCATTTTACCAAAACTGGGCAGATTGGACCAAAATTGACATGCTTGTGTTCTAGCCTCATTTTGGGAAGTCTATTGTGGGAATCAAGCTTGGTGTTCTAGGTGACTGATTTTTAGGACATCCTACACCATCTATATTGGGGTTTTGAGTCTTAACAAGAGGTCGGATGATTAAGTTTCGAGTCGTTCTTTCTAAGCAGATCTCATGCTCTCACTTTTCTTTTACTAAATGATTAAATATGATAAGAAAAAGAGTTGCTAATTATGTGTTTGCAAAATGGCATTTTGAGTAGATTAGGGCCTAATATATCATTCCTTCCACTTTTGAGCATAATATTATTCAGTGAGCTTACATTTAAAAACTTGAGGTTTGTTCATTGCCTGTATCTTTCGAAATCAACACGTATTTATCAAAATTTATAATGTTTTGCTAAGTACAACAATGGATAAGTTTAATTACTGATTTACCACAAAATTAGTGACCCCATCAGTCATCAATCACTGGGCGTTACCCTTCAGTTACCTGCGCGGCTCCAGACTAGGTGCCTCGATCGGCTTGGCAGGCGTTCCCCTATCTACAGATCGTAACAGTTACTAGGGGTTCACTATCAGATAATAATTTATAATGCAGTTTCATATTTCTCTCATTCCTTGTTTTTAATTAAAAATGAATTGCAATACGGGACCAACTAGTTTTTCCATGAACGTTTACCAATACAGTAATGCGTGTATTGAGCTTTGTCTCACAATTCAAAATGTGTTCATGTTTTGTTTTAGGAAAGTGGTCTGTGAATCGCCCTTAGGCGGGTAGGACGACTTAAGATGATAAGTGAGCCATGAAGTCTATATGGAATGGTGGTGTATTAGTGTTGAGATGTATATAACACCCTATTGTGATATATTTTTGTGTTGAAGCTGTGTATTTTTTGAGAACTCTATATTTTGGGGTAATCCTCGAGACGGTTGAAGGTTTTTGATGTTAGAACAGTGTCTATATTTATCTAAATGGTTTGTTGGATTTTGATTGCTTGAATGCCCTTTGATGGTGAACATTGATTATCGTTGCAAAATTTATCATGCACAAGCAAAACCTTGTCCTTTTTAGACGGCGGTAATGCCATGATAATTTGGGATATTACATCTAACTAGTGAAACTAACGAAGAGAACGTAAACAGTGAACTACGTACATTTGGGGCGTTACAAAGCATAAACCTTTGCATGGATGATTACCTAAGGCCCTCTAGCTAGATGCACCAATCATCTTTGTGATTGCCATGCTTGAGTTCTTAAAGGTTTTATGGACAAACCGAGCAGCCGCCTAAAACAGCGTACGACTTCAACTTAAATATCTTATGGCGTTGCTCAAGTAACGTGAGCAATTAGAATCTAGTTAACCTACTGAATCCAGCACGATGAAAAATTCACCTAAATCACCTAAGCAAGGGGGGAAAACTAAACAAAGCGTTGGTGAAGTTATTGAAACTCAGTGTCTAACTCCTATGAGGAAACACTGAACCTACCAAATTTAATTACCCGCAAGAGATTTTCGCTACCAGTAATCAGTCCCACTCCTTGTTTGCATTTATTATAACATGGTGTTCTGCTACGTTGCTTGGCCTAGTCTACAAATATCTACTTTTGATGTACCTCTTTTGTACCAGACGTGGTTCAATAAGTTGTGGTGAGTCCAAGTTGGCCATAAACTAGGGTTTTGGCAAGTGATGTGTGGTTTGGATTAAATTAGCATTAAGTTTGGTTCTGTGTGTGTTTGACTGAAACATGATCTTTGCTGCATATGATTATAAAGTGAAATTGAGTCTGTTGATTTTGTATGATGTGGGAATAGATCAAACCTTGTTCAAATGCTTCTACAGAATGATTTAAGTTGAGGTTTTGTGTGAAAAGAGGTGGAAAAGCTAAAACAGTGCGGGCTTGAAATTTTAGAAAAACAGGCAAGACTTGGGGACTCAGCTGGTACTGATCGACTCGTTCGAAAATTATGATTTTCATATGGGTAGATAGTTCATTGTGTTATGTTTTAAATGCCTTTTGAATCGCCTCAATCTGAGGTGCGTGGAAAAAGCTATGGTCATTTTACCAACATTGTGCAGAATGGACCAAAATTGACATGCTTGTGTTCTAGCCTTATTTTGGGAAGTCTATTGTGGGAATCAAGCTTGGTGTTCTAAGTGAAAGACTTTTAGGACATCCTACACATTCTGTATTGGGGTTTGGAGTCTCAACAAGAGGTTGGATGATTAAGTTTTGAGTCACTCTTTCTAAGCCCATGTTATGCTCTTACTTTTCTTTTACTAAATCATTGACTATGATAAGAAAAATAGTTGGTAATTATGTATTTGTAAAATGGCATTTTGAGTAGATTAGCGGCTAATCTATCGTTCCTGCCACTTTTGAGCATAATATTATTCAGTGAGCTTACACTTAAAAAGTTGTGGTTTGTTCATTCCATTTATCTTTAGAAATCAGCACGTACTTATCAAAATTTATAATGTTTTGGTAAGTACAACAATGGATCAGTTTAATCAGTGATTTACAATATAATTAGTGACCCCATCAGTCATCAATCACTGGGCATTACCGTTCAGTTACCCGTGCGGCTTCAGAGCATGTCCTTTGATCGGTTAGGCAGGTGTTCCCCTATCTTCAGATCGTAACAGTTACTAGGGGTTCACTATCAGATGACAATTTACAATACAGTTTCATATTTATCTCATTCCCTGTTTTTAATTAAAAAGGAATTACAATATGGGCCCAACCAGTTTTTCTATGAACGTTTAGCAATAAAGCAATGTGTGTATTGAGCTTTGTCTCACAGTTCAAAATGTTTCCATGTTTTGTTTTAGGAATGTGTTCAGTGAATCGCCCTCAGGCGGGCAGGACGATTGAAGCTGACGTGTGAGCCAGGAAATCTATATGGAATGGTGGTGTATTAGTGCTGAGATGTTTATAACACCAAATTATGATATATTTTTGTGTTGAAGCTGTGTATTTTTTCAGAACTCTATATTTGGGGTAGTCCTCGAGACGGTTGAAGCTTTTTGATGTTAGAACAGTGTCTGTATTTATCTTAATCGTTTGATGGGTTGTGATTGTGTGAATGCCCTTTGATGGTATTCATCGATTATCATTCCAAAATTTATCATGTACAAGCAAAACATTGTCCTTTTTAGACGTCGTCAACACCATGGTAATTTTGGATATTAGTTCTAACTGGTGAAACTAACGAAGAGAATGCAAATAGTGACCTATGTACATTTGGGGCGTTACAAAGTATGAAACTTTGCATGGATGATTAGCTAAGGCCATCTGGTTAACTACACCAATCATCTTTGTGATTGCCATGCTTGACTTCTTAAATGTTTTATGGACAAACCGAGTAGCCGCCTGAAATAGCGTACGACCTCAACTTAAATATCTTATGGCGTTGCTCAAGTAACGTGAGCAATGAGAAGCTAGTTGACCTACTGAATCCAGCACGGTGAAAAATTGACCTAAATCACCTAAGCAAGGGATTAAAACTAGAGAAAGCGTTGGTGAAGTTACTGAAACTCAGTGTCTAACTCCTGTGAGGAAACACTCAACCTACCAAATTTAATTACCCGCAAGATATTTCAGCTACTACTAATTGGAGTCCCACTCCTTGATTGCATTTATTAGAACATGGTGTTCAGCTACATTACTTGGCCTAGTCTACAAATATCCACTATGGATGTATGTCTTTTGTACCAGGCCTGGTTCAATAAATTGGGGTGAGTCCAAGTTTGCCACAAACTAGGGTTTTTGCATGTGATGTGTGCTTTGGATTAAATTAGCATTAAGTTTTGTTTTTGTGTGTGCTTGACTAAAAAATGATCTTTGTGCATATGATTATAAAGTGAAATTGAGTGTGTTGATTTTGTATGATCTTGGGACAGATCAAACCTTGTTCACATGCTTTTACGGAATGATTTAGGTGGAGGTTTGGTGTGAAAAGAGGGGGAAAAGCTAAAACTGTGCGAGCTTGAAATTTTGGAAAAAATAGGAAAGACTTCGGGACTCAGCTGGTAGTGATCGACTCGTTGGACAATGATGATTTTTCTATCGGTAGATAGTTCATTGTGTTATGTTTTAAATGCCTTTTGAATCGCCTTAATTCGAGGTGTGTGGAAAAAGTTATGGTCATTTTACCAAAACTATGCAGAATAGACCAAATTGACATGCTTGTGTTCTAGCCTCATTTTGGGAAGTCTATTGTGGGAATCAAGCTTGGTGTTCTGAGTGAATGATTTTTAGGACATTCTACACATTCTGTATTGGGGTTTTGAGTCTCAACAAGAGGTCAGATGATTAAGTTTCGAGTCATTCTTTCTAAGCCCATGTTATGCTCTTACTTTTATTTTACTAAATCATTGACTATGATAAGAAAAATAGTTGCTAATTATGTATTTTTAAAATGGCATTTTGAGTAGATTAGGGCCTAATCTATCATTCCTTCCACTTTTGAGCATAATATTATTCAGTGAGCTTACATTTAAATAGTTGAGGTTATTTCATTCGCTGTATCTTTAGAAATCTGCACGTACCTATCAAAATTTATAATGTTTTGGTAAGTAAAATAGTGGATCTATTTAATCAGTGATTTACCACATAATTAGTGACCCCATCAGTCATCAATCACCGGACGTTACCCTTCAGTTACCCGCGCGGCTTCAGACCCGTTCCCTCGATCGGCTTGGCAGGTGTTCCCCTATCTTCATATGGTAACAGTTACTAGAGGTTCACTATCAGATAATAATTTACAATACAGTTTCATATTTATCTCATTCCTTGTTTTAAATTGAAAATGAATTGCAATACGGGCCCAACCAGTTTTACCATGAACGTTTAGCAATAAAGCAATGCGTGTACTGAGCTTTGTCTCACAGTTCAAAATGTTTTCATGTTTTGTTTAAGGAATGTGTTTGGTGAATCGCCCTCAGGCGGGCAGGGCGATTGAAGCTGATAAGTGAGCCCGAAAGTCTACATGGAATAGTGCTGTATTAGTGTTCAGAAGTTTATAACACCAAATTATGATATATTTTTGTGTTGAAGCTGTGTATTTTTTCAGAACTCTATATTTTGGGGTAATCCTCGAGATGGTTGAAGGTTTTTGACTTTAGAATAGTGTCTATATTTATCTAAATGGTTTATTGGGTTTTGATTGTGTGAATGCCCTTTGATGGTAAACATTGATTATCGTTGCAAAATTTATCATGTACAAGCAAAACCTTGTCCTTTTTAGACGGCGGTAACGCCATGATAATTTGGGATATTGCATCTAACTAGTGAAACTAGCGAAGAGAATGCAAATAGTGAACTACGTACATTTGGGGCGTTACAAAGTATAAACCTTTGCATGGACTATTAGCTAAGGCCTTCTAGCTAACTCCACCAATCATTTTGTGATTGCCAAGCTTGAGTTCTTAAAGGTTTTATGGACAAACCGAGCAGCCGCCTGAAACAGTGTACGACCTCAACTTAAATATCTTATGGTGTTGCTCAGGTAACATGAGCAATGAGAATCTAGTTGACCTACTGAATCCAGCACGGTGAAAAATTGACCTAAAACACCTAAGCAAGGGAGGAAAACTAAACAAAGTGTTGGTGAAGTTATTGAAACTCAGTGTCTAACTCCTGTGAGTAAACACTGAACGTACCAAATTTAATTACCCGCAAGACAATTTAGCTACTAGTAATCGGAGTCCCACTCCTTGATTGCATTTATTAGAACATGGTGTTCAGGTACGTTACTTGGCCTAGTCTACAAATATCTACTATGGATGTATGTCATATGATGTACTTGCCGATGACCAAGCTATGGTTCAATAGAATACAACTAACTCAGCAACCAAAGGAAGATAACATCAAGGGGAAACCAAGGGAAAGTGGTCACATAAACTGATGGTTGTGAGGCATCAACTATGTCGAGGGAGAATGGAAGCTTAGAATCAAGAGATTCTAAGTGATAAAACAAAGGTTCTTTGACGTGAGGTGATGTATAACACAAGGGGGGAAGTACCCTAGCCTTAAACGACCAAGAACATGAAGCCAAAAGAAGAGTCTTCACGAAAACAAGGTGGCACAGTCGTGCCTAAGGGCACGGCCACACCGTGCCATATTTCGGTTTGACAAAACCGTGTACCTTCATGTTGCACGGTTTGAAATGTTGGAACGTTTGGCTTGGTGTTAGACCTTTTTGGTGATTGTTTCAGCTTTGTGGGAGTATGGGAATGGATATAAGAAGGGTTATGGATGTGTGGAATGGAAACATGAATCAAAGTAAGAGTTACTAACTTCAAATTAAAGCTAGCTAATCCACTTTAATCCTCTTTGAAGCACCTTGAGTATAGCATCAGTTTTGATAGAACTAAACTTAGGCAAGGATACAGAAACACCACCAAGCTAAGTTTAGTTGCTAATTATGTGTTTGTAAAACGGCATTTTGAGTAGATTAGGGCCAAATTTATCATTCCTTCCACTTTTGAGCATAATATTTTTCAGTAAGCTTACATTTGAAAACTTGAGGTTTGTTCATTGCATCTATCTTTGGAAATCAACACGTATTTATCAAAATTTATAATGTTTTGCTAAGTACAACAATGGATCAGTTTAATTAGTGATTTACCACAGAATTAGTGACCCCATCAGTCATCAATCACTGGGCATTACCCTTCAGTTACCCGTGCGGCTTCAGACCAACTGCCTCGATTGGCTTGGCAGTTGTTCCCCTATCTTCAGATCGTAACAGTTACTAGGGGTTCACTATGAGATAATAATTTATAATGCAATTTCATATTTTTCTTAGTCCTTGTTTTTAATTAAAAAAGAATTGCAATACGGGCCCAACTAGTTTTACCATGAACGTTTACCAATACAGAAATGCGTGTACTGAGCTTTGTCTCACAGTTCAAAATGTGTTCATGTATTGTTTTAGGAAAGTGGTCAGTGAATCGTCCTTAGGCGGGTACGACGGCTGAGGATGATAAGTGAGCCACGAAGTCTATATGGAATGGTGGTGTATTAGTGTTGAGATGTTTATAACACCCTATTGTGATCTATTTTTGTGTTGAAGCTGTGTATTTTTTCAGAACTCTATTTTTTGGTGTAATCCTTGAGACGGTTGAAGGTTTTTGATGTTAGAACAGTGTCTATATTTATCTAAATGGTTTGTTGGGTTGTGATTGTTTGAATGCCCTTTGATGGTAAACATTGATTATCGTTGCAAAATTTATCATGTACAAGCAAAACCTTGTCCTTTTTAGGTGGTGGTAACGCCATGATAAATTGGGATATTACTTCTAATTGGTGAAACTAACGAAGAGAACACAAATAGTGAACTATGTACATTTGGGGCGTTACAAAGTATGAACCTTTGCATGGATGATTAGCTAAGGCCATCTGGCTAACTACACCAATCATCTTTGGGATTGCTATGCTTGAGTTCTTAAATGTTTTATGGACAAACCGAGCAGCCGCCTGAAACAACGTTCAACCTCAACTTAAATATCTTATGGGGTTGCTCAGGTAATGTGACCAATGAGAATCTACTTGACCTAATGAGTCTAGCATGGTGAAAAATTGACCTAAATCAGCTAAGCAAGGGAGGAAAACTAAACGAAGCGTTGGTGAAGTTATTGAAACTCAGTGTCTAAGTCCTATGAGGAAACACTGAACCTACCAAATTTAATTACCCGCAAGAGATTTTCGCTACCAATAATCAGAGTCCCACTCCTTGATTGCATTTATTAGAACGTGGTGTTCAGCTACGTTACTTGGCCTAGTCCACAAATTTCTACTATGGATGTATGTCTTTTGTACCAGACGTGGTTCAATAAGTTGTGGTGAGTCCAAGTTGGCAATAAACTAGGGTTTTGGCAAGTGATGTGTGGTTTAGATTAAATTAGCATTAAGTTTTGTTTCTGTGTGTATTTGACTGAAAAATGATCTTTGCTGCATATGTTTATAATGTCAAATTCAGTCTGTTGATTTTGTATGATGTGCGAATAGATCAAACCTTGTTCACATGCTTCTACCGAATTATTTAAGTTGAGGTTTTGTGTGAAAAGAGGGGGAAAAGCTAAAACAGTGCGGGCTTGAAATTTTTGAAAAACAAGAAAGACTTCGAGACTCAGCTAGTACTGATCGACTCGTTGGAAAATTGTGATTTTCTTGTGGGTAGATAGTTCATTGTGTTATGTTTTAAATGCCTTTTGAGACGCCTCAATCTGAGGTGTGTGGAAAAAGCTATGGTTATTTTACCAACACTGTGCAGAATCGACCAAAATTGACATGCTTGTGTTCTACCCTTATTTTGAGAAGTCTCTTGTGGGAATCAAGCTTGGTGTTGTAAGTGAAAGATTTTTAGCACATCCTACACATTCTGTATTGGGGTTTTGAGTCTCAACAAGTGGTCGGATGATTAAGTTTCGAGTCATACTTTCTAAGCCCATGTTATGCTCTTACTTTTCTTTGACTAAATCATTAACTATGATAAGAAAAATGGTTGCTAATTATGTGTTTGTAAAATGGAATTTTGAGTAGATTAGGGCCTAATCTATCATTCCTGCCACTTTTGAGTATAATATTATTCAGTGAGGTCACATTTAAAAAGTTGAGGTTTGTTCATTCCCTGCATCTTTAGAAATCAGCACGTACTTATCAAAATTTACAATGTTTTGGTAAGTACAACAATGGATCAGTTTAATCAGTGATTTAGCACGTAATAAGTGACCCCATCAGTCATCAATCACCGGGCATTACAGTTCAGTTACCCACGCGGCTTCAGGGCAGGTCCCTCGATCGGCTTGGCAAGTGTTCCCCTATCTTCAGATCGTAACAGTTACTAGGGGTTCACTATCAGATAATAATTTACAATACAATTTCATATTTATCTCATTCCCTATTTTTAATTAAAAATGAATTGCAATATGGGCCCAACCAGTTTTTTCATGAACATTTAGCACTAAAGCAATGCGTGTACTGAGCTTTGTCTCACATTTCAAAATGTTTCCACGTTTTGTTTAAGGAATGTGTTCAGTGAATCGCCCTCAGGCGGGCAGGACGATTGAAGCTGACAAGTGAGCCAGGAAGTCTACATGGAATGGTGGTGTATTAGTGTTGAGATGTTTATAACACCAAATTATGATATATTTTTGTGTTAAAGCTGTGTATTTTTTCAGAACTCTATATTTTGGGGTAATCCTCGAGATGGTTGAAGCCTTTTGATGTTAGAACAGTGTCTGTACTTATCTTAATCATTTGATGGGTTGTGATTGTGTGAATGCCCTTTGATGGTAAACATTGATTATCATTGAAAAATTTATCATGTACAAGCACAGCCTTGTCCTTTTTGGATAGCGGTAATGCCATTATAGTTTGGGATATTACTTCTAGTTGTTGAAACTAACGAAGAGAACGCAAATAGTGAACTATGTATATTTGGGGCGTTACAAAGTATAAAACTTTGCATGGATGATTAGCTAAGGCCATCTGGTTAACTGCAACAATCATCTTTGTGATTGCCATACTTGAGTTCTTAAATGTTTTATGCACAAACCGAGCAGCCGCCTGAAACAGCGTACGACCTCAACTTAAATATCTTATGGCGTTGCTCAAGTAACGTGAGCGATGAGAATCTAGTTGACCTACTCAATCCAGCACGGTGAAAAATTGGCCTAAATCACCTAAGCAATGCAGGAAAACTACACAAAGCATTGGTGAAGTTATTGAAACTCAGTGTCTAACTCCTGTGAGGAAACACTGAACCTACCAAATTTAATTACCTGCAAGAGATTTTCGCTACCAGTAATCAGAGTCCCACTCCTTGATTGCATTTATTAGGACATGGTGTTCAGCTACGTTACCTGGCATAGTTTACAAATATCTACTATGGATGTATGTCTTTTGTACCAAACGTGGTTCAATAAGTTGTGGTGAGTCCAAGTTGGCCATAAACTAGGGTTTTGGCATGTGATGTGTGGTTTGGATTAAATTAGCTTTATGTTTTGTTTCTGTGTGTATTTGACTGAAAAATGATCTTTGCTGCATTTGATTATAATGTCAAATTCAGTCTGTTGATTTTGTATGATGTGCGAATAGATCAAACCTTGTTCACATGCTTCTACGGAATTATTTAAGTTGAGGTTTTGTGTGAAAAGAGGGGGAAAAGCTAAAACAGTGCGGGCTTGAAATTTTTAAAAAACAGGAAAGAGTTCGGGACTGAGCTGGTACTGATCGACTCGTTGGACAATTGTGATTTTCTTATGGGTAGATAGTTCATTGTGTTATGTTTTAAATGCCTTTTGAAACGCCTGAATCTGAGGTGTGTGGCAAAAGCTATGGTCATTTTACCAACACTGTGAAGAATGGACCAAAATTGACATGCTTGTGTTCTAGCCTTATTTTGGGAAGTCTATTGTGGGAATCAAGCTTGGTGTTCTAAGTGAAAGAATTTTAGGACATCCTACAAATTCTGTATTGGGGTTTTCAGTCTCAACAAGAGGTCGGATGATTAAGTTTCGAGGCATTCTTTCTAAGCCCATGTTATGCTCTTACTTTTCTTGGACTAAATCATTAACTACGATAAGAAAAATAGTTGCTAATTATGTGTTTGTAAAATTGCATTTTGAGTAGATTAGAGCCTAATCTATCATTCCTTCCACTTTTGAGCATAATATTATTCAGTGAGGTTACATTTAAAAAGTTGAGGTTTGTTCATTCCCTGCATCTTTAGAAATCAGCACGTACTTATCAAAATTTACAATGTTTTGGTAAGTACAACAATGGATCAGTTTAATCAGTGATTTAGCACGTAATAAGTGACCCCATCAGTCATCAATCACCGGGCATTACAGTTCAGTTACCCACGCGGCTTCAGGGCAGGTCCCTCGATCGGCTTGGCAGGTGTTCCCCTATCTTCAGATCGTAACAGTTACTAGGGGTTCACTATCAGATAATAATTTACATTACAGTTTCATATTTATCTCATTCCCTGATTTTAATTAAAAATGAATTGCAATATGGGCCCAACCAGTTTTTTCATGAACGTTTAGCAATAAAGCAATGCGTGTACTAAACTTTGTCTCACAGTTCAAAATGTTTCCATGTTTTGTTTTAGGAATGTGTTCAGTGAATCGCCCTCCGGCGGGCAGGACGATTGAAGCTGACAAGTGAGCCATGAAGTCTACATGGAATGGTGGTGTATTAGTGTTGAGATGTTTATAACACCAAATTATGATATATTTTTGTGTTGAAGCTGTGTATTTTTTAAGAACTCTATATTTTGGGGTAATCCTCGAGACGGTTGAAGCTTTTTGATGTTAGAACAGTGTCTGTATTTATCTTAATCGTATGATGGGTTGTGATTGTGTGAATTCCCTTTCATGGTAAACATTGATTATCACTGCAAAATTTATCATGTACAAGCACAACCTTGTCTTTTTTGGATCGCGGTAATGCCATTATAATTTGGGATATTACTTCTAGTTGTTAAAACTAACGAAGAGAATGCAAATAGTGAACTATGTACATTTGGGGCGTTACAAAGTATAAAACTTTGCATGGATGATTAGCTAAGGCCATCTGGTTAACTTCACCAATCATCTTTGTGATTGCCATGCTCAACTTCTTAAATGTTTTATGGACAAACGAAGCAGCCGCCTGAAACAGCGTACGACCTCAACTTAAATATCTTATGGCGTTGCTCAAGTAACGTGAGCAATGAGAATCTAGTTGACCTACTGAATCCAGCATGGTGAAAAATTGACCTAAATCACCTAAGCAAGGGAGGAAAGCTACACAAAGCGTTGGTGAAGTTATTGAAACTCAGTGTCTAACTCCTGTGAGGAAACATTGAACCTACCAAATTTAATTACCCGCAAGAGATTTTCGCTACCAATAATCAGTGTCCCACTCCTTGATTGCATTTATTAGAACGTGGTGTTCAGCTACATTACTTGGCCTAGTCTACAAATATCTACTATGGATGTAAGTCTTTTGTACCAGGCGTGGTTCAATAAATTTGGGTGAGTCCAAGTTCGCCATAAACTAGGGTTTTGGCAAGCGATGTGTGGTTTGGATTAAATTAGCATTAAGTTTTGTTTCTTTGTGTACTTGACTGAAAAATGATCTTTGTTGCATATGATTATAAAGTTAAATTGAGTGTGTTGATTTTGTATGTTGTTGGGATAGATCAAACCTTGTTCACGTGCTTTTACGGAATGATTTAAGTGGAGTTTTGTGTGAAAAGAGGGGGAAAAGCTAAAACTGTGCGGGTTTGAAATTTTGGAAAAAATAGGAAAGACTTCGGGATTCAGCTGGTAGTGATCGGCTCCTTGGACAATGATGATTTTCTTATCGGTAGATAGTTCATTATATTATGTTTTAAATGCCTTTTGAATCACCTCAATCTGAGGCGTGTGGAAAAAGCGATGGTCATTTTACCAAAACTGTGCAGAATGGACCAAAATTGACACGCTTGTGTTCTAGCCTCATTTTGGGAAGTCCATTGTGGGAATCAAGTTTGGTGTTCTAAGTGAAAGATTTATAGGACATCCTACACATTCTGTATTGGGGTTGTAAGTCTCAACCAGAGGTCGGATGATTAAGTTTCGAGTCATTCTTTCTAAGCCCATGTTATGCTCTTACTTTTCTTTGACTAAATCATTAACTACGATAAGAAAAATAGTTGCTAATTATGTGTTTGTAAAATGGCATTTTGAGTAGATTAGGGCCTAATCTATCATTCCTTCCACTTTTGAGCATAATACTATTCAGTAAGCTTACATTTAAAAAGTTGAGGTTTGTTCGTTCCCTGTATCTTTAGAAATCAGCATGTACTTATCAAAATTTATAATGTTTTGGTAGGTACAATAATGGATCAGTTTAATCAGTGATTTACCACATAATTAGTCACCCCATCAGTCATCAATCACCGGGCGTTACCGTTCAGTTACCCGCGCGGCTTCAGAGCAGGTCCCTCGATCGGCTTGGCAAGTGTTCCCCTATCTTCAGATCGTAACAGTTACTAGGGGTTCACTATCAGATAATAATTTACAATACAGTTTCATATTTTTCTCATTCCCTATTTTTAATTAAAAATGAATTGCAATATGGACCCAACCAGTTTTTCCATGAACGTTTAGCAATAAAGCAATGCTTGTACTGAGCTTTGTCTCACAGTTCAAAATGTTTCCATGTTTTGTTTAGGGAATGTGTTCAGTGAATCGCCCTCAGGTGGGCAGGACGATTTAAGCTGACAAGTGAGCCAGGAAGTCTATACGGAATGGTGGTGTATTAGTCTTTAGATGTTTATAACACCAAATTATGATATATTTTTGTGTTGAAGCTGTGTATTTTTTCAGAACTCTATATTTTGGGGTAATCCTCGAGATGGTCGAAGATTTTTGATGTTAGAACAGTGTTTGTATTTATCATAATCGTTTGATGGGTTCTGATTATGTGAATGCCCTTTGATGGTAAACATTTATTATCATTGCAAAATTTGTCATATACAAGCAAAACCTTGTCCTTTTTAGACGGCGGTAACACCATGATAATTTGGGATATTACTTCTAATTGGTGAAACTAACGAAGAGAACGCAAATAGTGAACTATGTACATTTGGGGCGTTACAAAGTATAAAACTTTGCATGGATGATTAGCTAAGGCCATCTGGCTAACTGCACCAATCATCTTTGTGATTGCCATGCTTGAGTTCTTAAAGGTTTTATGGACAAACCGAGCAGCCGCCTGAAACAACGTACCACCTCAACTTAAATATCTTATGGCGTTGCTCAAGTAATGTGAGCAATGAGAATCTAGTTGACCTACTGAGTCTAGCATGCTGAAAAATTGACCTAAATCACCTAAGCAAGGGACGAAAGCTAAACAAAGCGTTGGTGAAGTTATTGAAACTCAGTGTCTGACTCCTATGAGGAAACACTGAACCTACAAAATTTAATTACCCGTAAGAGATTTTCGCTACCAATAATCAGAGTCCCACTCCTTGATTGCATTTATTAGAACATGGTGTTCAGCTACATTACTTGGCCTAGTCCACAATTACCTACTATGGATGTATGTCTTTTGCACCAGGCGTGGTTCAATAAATTGGGGTGAGTCCAAGTTTGCCATAAACTACGGTTTTGGCAAGTGATGTGTGGTTTGGATTAAATTAGCATTAAGTTTTGTTTCTGTGTGTGCTTGACTGAAAAATGATATTTGTTGCATATGATTATAAAGTGAAATTGAGTGTGTTGATTTTGTATGATGTTGGGATAGATCAAACCTTGTTCACGTGCTTTTACGGAATGATTTAAGTGGAGGTTTTGTGTGAAAAGAAGGGGAAAAGCTAAAACTGTGCGGGCTTGAAATTTTGGAAAAAATAAGAAAGACTTCGGGGCTCAGCTGGTAGTGATCGGCTCGTTGGACAATGATGGTTTTTTTATCGGTACATAGTTCATTGTGTTATGTTTTAAATGCCTTTTGAATCGCCCCAATCTGAAGTGTGTGGAAAAAGCTATGGTCATTTTACCAAAACTGTGCAGAATAGACCAAAATTGACATGCTTATGTTCTAGCCTCATTTTCAGAAGTCTATTGTGGGAATCAAGCTTAGTGTTCTATGTGACTGATTTTTAGGACATCCTACACCTTCTGTATTGGGGTTTTGAGTCTCAACAAGTGGTCGGACGATTAAGTTTCGATCATTCTTTTTAAGTCCATGTCATGCTCTTACTTTTGTTTCACTAAATCATTAAATATGATAAGAAAAATAGTTGCTAATTATGTGTTTGCAAAATGGCATTTTGAGTAGATTAGGCCCTAATCTATCATTCCTTCCACTTCTGAGCATAATATTATTCAGTGAGTGTGCATTTAAAAAGTTAAGGTTTGTTCATTGCCGGTATCTTTAGAAATCAACACGTACTTATAAAATTTATAACGTTTTGGTAAGTACAACAATGGATCAGTTTAATTAGTGATTTACCATGTAAATAGTGACTCCATCAGTCATCAGTCACCGGGCGTTACCCTTCAGTTACTGGTGCGGCTTCAGACCAGGTGCCTCGATCGGTTTGACAGGTGTTCCCCTGTCTTCAGATCGTAATGGTTACTAGGGGTTCACTATCAGATAATAATTTAAAATGCGGTTTCATATTTTTCTCACTCCCCATTTTTAATTATAAATGAATTACAATACGAGCCCAACCAGTTTTTCCATGAATGTTGAGCAATATAGCAATGCGTGTACTGAGCTTCGTCTCACAGTTCAAAATATTTTCATGTTTTGTTTTAGAAAAGTGTTCGGTGAATCGCCCTTAGGCGAGTAGGATGGATGAAGATGATAAGTGAGCTAGGAAGTCTATATGGAATGGTGGTGTATTAGTGTTGAGATGTTTATAACACCCTATTGTGATATATTTTTGGGTTGAAGCTGCGTATTTTTTCAGAACTCTATATTTTGGTGTAATCCTCGAGATGGTTGAAGGTTTTTGATGTTAGAACAGTGTCTATATTTATCTAAATGGTTTTTTGGTTTGCGATTGTGTGAATGCCCTTTTATGGTAAACATTGATTATCATTGCAAAATTTATCATGTACAAGCAAAACCTTGTCCTTTTTGGACGGCAGTAACGCCATGATAATTTGGGATATTACATCTAATTGGTGAAACTAACGAAGAGAACGAAAACTGTGAACTATGTACATTTGGGGCAATACAAAGTATAAACCTTTGCATGGATGATTATCTAAGGCCATCTGGCTAACTGCACCAATCATCTTTGTGATTGCCATGCTTGAGTTCTTAAATGTTTTACAGACAAACCGAGCAGCTGCCTGAAACAACGTACGACCTCAACTTAAATATCTTATGGCGTTGCTGAGGTAAGGTGAGCAATGAGAACCTAGTTGACTTACTGAATCTAGCATGGTTAAAAATTGACCTAAATCACCAAAGCAAAGGAGGAAAACTAAACAAAGCGTTGGTGAAGTTATTGAAGCTCAGTGTCCAACTCCTTTGAGGAAACACTGAACCTACCAAATTTAATTACCCGTAAGAGATTTTCGCTACTAGTAATCAGAGTCCCACTCCTTGATTGCATTTGTTAGAACATGGTGTTCAGCTATGTTACTTGGCCTACTCTAGAAATATCTACTATGGATGTATGTCTTTTGTACCAGACGTGGTTCAATAAGTTGGGGTTAGTCCAAGTTGGCCGTAAACTAGGGTTTTGGCAAGTGATGTATGGTTTGGATTAAATTAGCATTAAGTTTTGTTTCTCTGTGTAATTAATTGAAAAATGATCTTTGTTGCATATGATTATGAAGTGAAATTGAGTGTGTTGATTTTGTATGATGTTGGGATTGATCAAACCCTGTTCACATGCTTTTACGGAATCATTTAAGTTGAGGTTTTGTGTGAAAAGAGGGGGAAAAGCCAAAACTGTGCGGGCTTCAAAATTTTGAAAAATAGGAAAGACTTCGGGATTCAACTGGTACAGATCGGCTTATTGGACAACTATGCTTTTTTTATGGGTAGATAGTTCATTGTGTTATGTTTTAAATGCCTTTTCAATCGCCTCAATGTGAGGTGTGTGGCAAAAGCGACGGTCATTTTACCAAAACTGTGCAGATTGGACCAAAATTGACATGCTTGTGTTGTAGCCTCATTTTGGGAAGTCTATTATGGGAATCAAGCTTGGTGTTCTAAGTGTATGATTTTTAGGACATCCTACACCTTCTGTATTGGCGTTTTGAGTGTCAATAAGAGGTCGGACGATTCAGTTTCCAGTCATTCTTTCTCAGCCCATGCCATGCTCTTACTTTTCATTCACTAAATCATTAAATATGATAAGAAGAATAGTTGCTAATTATGTGTTTGTAAAGTGGCATTTTGAGTAGATTAGGGCCTAATCTATCATTCCTTCCACTTTTGAGCATCATATTATTCAGTGAGCTTACATTTAAAAAGTTGAGGTTTGTTCATCGCCTGTATCTTTAGAAATCAACACGTCCTTGTCAAAATTTATAATGTTTTGGTAAGTATAACAATGGATCAGTTTAATCAGTGATTTACCACATAAATGGTGACCCCATCAGTCATCAATGATCGGGCGTTACCCTTCAGTTACCCGCGCGGCTTCAGACCAGGTCCCTCGATCGACTTGGCAGGGGTTCCCCTATCTTCAGATCGTAACAGTTACTAGGGGTTCACTATCAGATAATAATTTACAATGTAGTTTCATATTTATCTCATTCCCTATTTTTAATAAAAAATGAATTGCAACACGGGCCCAACCAGTTTTTCCATGAACGTTTACCAATACAACAATGCGTGTACTGAGCTTTGTCACACAGTTCACAATGTTTTCATGTTTTGTTTTAGGAAAGTGTTCAATGAATCGCCCTTAGGCAGGTAGGACAGCTAAAGATGATAAGTGAGCCAGGAAGTACATATGGAATGGTGGTGCGTTAGTGTTGAGATGTTTATAACATCCTATTGCTATATATTTTTGTTTTGAAGCTGTGTATTTTTTCAGAAGTCCTATATTTTGGTGTAATAATCGAGATGGTTGAAGGTTTTCGAAGTTAGAACAGTGTCTATATTTATCTAAATGCTTTGTGGGTTGTGATTGTGTGAATTCCCTTTGATGGTAAACATTGATTATCATTGCAAAATTTATCATCTACAAGTAAAACCTTGTCCTTTTTGGACGGCGGTAACGCCATGATAATTTCGGATATTACATCCAATTCGTGAAACTAACGAAGAGAACGCAAATAGTGAACTATGTACATTTGGGGCGTTACAAAGTATAAACCTTTGCGTGGATGATTAGCTAAGGCCATCTGGCTAACTGCACCAATCATCCTTTTGATTGCCATGCTTGAGTTCTTAAATGTTTTACAGACAAACCGATCAACCGCCTGAAACAACATACGACCTCAACTTAAATATCTTATGGCATTGCTGAGGCAAGGTGACCAATGAGAATCTAGTTGACTTACTGAATCTAGCATGGAGAAAAATTGACCTAAATCACCTAAACAAGGGAGGAAAACTAAACAAAGCGTTGGGGAAGTTATTGAAACTCAGTGTCCAACTCCCGTAAGGAAAAGCCGAACCTACCAAATTTAATTACCCGCAAGAGATTTTCGCTACTAGTAATCAGAGTCCCACTCCTTGGTTGCATTTATTAGAACATGGTGTTCAGGTATGTTACTTGGCCAAGTCTACAAATATCTACTATGGATGTATGCCTTTTGTACCAGATGTGGTTCAATAAGTTGGGGTGAGTCCAAGTTGGGCGTAAACTAGGGTTTTGGCAAGTGATGTATGGTTTGGATTAAATTAGCATTATGTTTTGTTTCTCTGTGTATTTGACTGAAAAATTATCTTTGTTGCATATGATTATGAAGTGAAATTGAGTGTGTTGATGTTGTACGATGTTGGGATACATCAAACCTTGTTCACATGCTTTTACGGAATGATTTAAGTTGAGGTTTTGTGTGAAAAGAGGGGGAAAAGCCAAAACTATGCGGGCTTGAAATTTTTGAAAAAAAGGAAAGACTTCGTGATTCAGCTAGTACTGATCGGCTTATTGGACAATTATGATTTTTTTATGGGTAGATAGTTCATTGTGTTATGTTTTAAATGCCTTTTGAATCGCCTCAATGTGTGGTGTGTGGAAAAAGCGATGGTAATTTTACCAAAACTGTGCAGATTGAACCAAAATTGACATGCTTGTGTCGTATCCTCATTTTGGGAAGTCTATTATGGGAATCAAGCTTTGTGTTCTAAGTGAATGATTTTTAGGACATCCTACACCTTCTGTATTGGGGTTTTGAGTGTCAACAAGAGGTCGGACGATTCAGTTTCGAGTCATTCTTTCTAAGCCCATGTTATGCTCTTACTTTTCTTTTACTGAATCATTAACTATGATAAGAAAAATAGTTGCTAATTATGTCTTTGTAAAACAGCATTTTGAGTAGATTCGGGCCTAATCTATCATTCCTTCCACTTTTGAGCATAATATTATTCAGTGAGCTTAAATTTAAAAAGTTAAGGTACGTTCATTGTCGGTATCTTTAGAAATCAACACGTACTTATCAAAAGTTATAATGTTTTGGTAAGGACAACAATGGATGAGTTTAATAAGTGATTTACCACATAATTGGTGACCCCATCAGTCATCAATCACCGGGCGCTACCCTTCAGTTACCCACGCGGCTTTAGACAAGGGCCCTCGGTTGGCTTGGCAGGTGTTACCCTGTCTTCAGATCGTAACAGTTACTAGGGGTTCACTATCAGATAATAATTTACAATGCAGTTTCATATTTATCTCATTCCCTGTTTTTAGTTTAAAATGAATTGCAACACGGGCCCAACCAGTTTTTCCATGAACGTTTAGCAATACAGCAATGCGTGTACTGAGCTTTGTCTCACAGTTCGAAATGTTTTCATTTTTTGTTTTGGGAAAGTGTTCAGTGAATCGCCCTTAGGCGGGTAGGACGGCTAAAGATGATAACTGAGCCAGGAAGTCAATATGGAATGCTGGTGTATTAGTGTCGAGATGTTTATAACACCCTATTGTGATATATTTTTGTGTTGAAGCTGTGTATTTTTTCAGAACTCTATATTTTGGTGTAATCCTCGAGATGGTTGAAGGTTTTTGATGTTAGAACAGTGTCTATATTTATCTAAATGGTTTAACGGGTTGTGATTGTGTGAATGCCCTTTGATGGTAAACATTGATTATCATTGCAAAATTTATCATGTACAAGCAAAACCTTGTCCTTTTTGGACGGCGGTAACGCCATGATAATTTGGGATATTACTTCTAATTCGTGAAACTAGCGAAGAGAACGCAAACAGTGAACTATGTACATTTGGGGCGTTACAAAGTATAAACCTTTGCATGGAAGACTAGCTAAGGCCATCTGGCTAACTGCACCAATCATCTTTGTGATTTCCATGCTTGAGTTCTTAAATGTTTTATGGACAAACTGAGCAGCCGCGTGAAAGAATGTACGGCCTCAACTTAAATATCTTATGGCGTTGCTTAGGTAACGTGAGCAATGAGAATCTAGTTGACCTACTGACTCTAGCACGGTGAAAAATTGACCTAAATCACCTAAGCAAAGGAGGAAAACTACACAAAGCATTGGTGAAGTTGTTGAAACTCAGTCTCTAACCCCTGTGAGGAAGCACTGAACCTTTCCAATTTAATTACCCGCAAGAGATTTTAGCTACTGGGAATGAGAGTCCCACTCCTTGATTGCATTTATTAGAACATTGTGTTCAGCTACGTTACTTGGCCTAATCTACAAATATCTACTATGGATGTATGTCTTATGTACCAAACATGGTTCAATAAGTTAGAGTAAGTCCAAGTTGGCCATAAACTAGGGTGTTGGCTAGTGATGTGTGGTTTGGATTAAACTAGCACTAAGTTTGGATTCTGTGTGTATTTGACTGAAAACTTGTCTTTGTTGGATGTGGGTATGAAGTGAAATAGAGTGTGTTGATTTTGTACGATGTTGGGATGGATCAAACCTTGTTCACATGCTTTTACGAAATCATTTAAGTTGAGGTTTTCTGTGAAAAGATGGGGAAAAGCGCAAACAGTGCGAGCTAGAAATTTTAGAAAAACAAGAAACACTTCGGGATTCAACTGGTGCTGATCGGCTTGTTGGACAATTATAATTTTTTTATGGGTAGATAGTTCATTGCGTTATGTTTTAAATGCCTTTTCAATCGCCTCAATGTGAGGTGTGCGGAAAAAGCGATGGTCATTTTACCAAAACTATGCAGATTGGACCAAAATTGATATGCTTGTCTTCTAGCCTCATTTTGGGAAGTCCATTGTGGGAATCAAGCTTGGTGTTCTAAGTGAATGATTTTTAGGAAATCTTAAACCTTCTGTATTGGGGTTTTGAGCGTCAACAAGTGGTTGGATGATTAAGTTTGGAGTCATTCTTTCTATGCCCATGTTATGCTCTTACTTTTCTTTTACTAAATCATTAACTATGATAAGAAAAATAGTTGCTAATTATGTGTTTGTAAAACGGCATTTTGAGTAGATTTGGGCCTAATCTATCATTCCTTCCACTTTTGAGCATAATATTATTCAATGAGCTTAAATTTAAAAAGCTGAGGTACGTTCATTGTCGGTATCTTTAGAAATCAACACGCACTTATCAAAAGTTACAATGTTTTGGTAAGTACAAAAATGGATGAGTTTAATCAGTGATTCACCACATAATTGGTCACCCCATCAGTCATCAATCACCGGGCGTTACCATTCAGTTACCCACGCGGCTTTAGACCAGGTCCCTCGATTGGCCTGGCAGGTGTTCCCCTGTCTTCAGATCGTAACAGTTACTAGGGGTTCACTATCAGATAGTAATTTACAATGCAGTTTCATATTTATATCATTCCCTGTTTTTAATTTAAAATGAACTGCAATACGGGCCCAACCAGTTTTTCCATGAACGTTTAGCAATACAGCAATGCGTGTACTGAGCTTTGTCTCACAGTTCAAAATGTTTTCATTTTTTGTTTTGGGAAACTGTTCAGTGAATCGCGTTAGACGGGTAGGACAGCTGAAGATGATAAGTGAGCTAGAAAGTCCATATGGAATTTTGGTGTATTAGTGTCGAGATGTTTATAACACCCTATTGCGATATATTTTTGTGTTGAAGCTGTGTATTTTTTCAGAACTTTATAGTTTGGTGTAATCCTCGAGATGGTTGAAGGTTTTCGATGTTAGAACACTGTCTATATTTATCTAAATGGTTTGATGGGTTGTGTTTGTGTGAATGCCCTTTGATGGCAAACATTGATTATCATTGCAAAATTTATCATGTACAAGCAAAACCTTGTCCTTTTTGGACGGATGTAACACCATGATAATTTGGGATGTTACTTCTAATTGGTGAAACTAACGAAGAGAACGCAAACAGTGAACTATGTACATTTGGGGCGTTATAAAGTACAAACCTTTGCATGGATGAGTAGCTAAGGAAATCTGGCCAACTGTACCAATCATCTTTGTGATTGCCATGCTTGAGTTCTTAAATGTTTTATGGACAAACCGAGCAGCCGCCAGAATCAACGTACGACCTCAACTTAAATATCTTGTGACGTTGCTCAGGAAACCTGAGCAATGAGAATATAGTTGACCTACTGAATCTAGCACGGTGAAAAATTGACCTAAAACACCTAAGCAAAGGAGGAAAACTAAACAAAGCATCGGTGAAGTTATTGAAACTCAGTGTCTAACTCCTGTGAGGAAGCACTGAACCTACCAAATTTAATTACCCGCAAGAGATTTTAGCCACTAGGAATTAGAGTCCCACTCCTTGATTGCATTTATTAGAACATGGTGTTCAGCTACGTTACTTGGCCTAATCTATAAATATATACTATGGATGTATGTATTACGTACCAAACATGGTTCAATAAGTTAGAGTCAGTCCAAGTTGGCCATAAACTAGGGTTTTGGCTAGTGATGTGTGGTTTGGATTAAATTAGCACTAACTTTGGTTTCTGTGTGTATTTGACTGAAAAATGATCTTTATTGGACCTGATTATGAGGTGAAATCGAGTGTGTTGATTTTGTACGATGTTGGGATGGATCAAACCTTGTTCAGATTCTTTTACGAAATGATTTAAGTTGAGGTTTTGTGTGAAAAGAGGGGGAAAAGCGCAAACAGTGCGGGCTAGAAATTTTAGAAAAACTGGAAAGACTTCGGGATTAAACTGGTGCTAATCGGCTCATAGGCCAATTATGTATTTTGATAGGTAGATAGTTCATTGTGTTATCTTTTAAATGCCTTTCGAATCACCTCAATCCGCAGTCTGTGGGAAAAGCTATGATCATTTTACCAAAAACTGTGCAGTTTGGACCAAAATTGACATGCTTTTGTTCTAGCGTCATTTTAGGAAGGCTATTGTGGGAATCAAGCTTTGTGTTCTCAGTGAAAGATTTTTAGGACATGCGACACTTTCTGTATTGGGGTTTTGAGTCTCAACAAGTGGTTGGATGACTAAGTTTTGAGTCATTCTTTCTAAGCCCATGTTATGCTCTTACTTTTCTTTTGCTAAATCATTAACTACGATAAGAAAAATAATTGCTAATTGTGTGTTTCTAAAATGGCATTTTGAATAATTAGGGCCTAATCTATCGTTCCTTCCTCTTTTGAGCATAATATTATTTAGTGAGCTTACATTTAAAAATTTGAGGTACATTCATTGCCTATATCTTTAGAAATCAGCACGTATGTATCAAAACTTGTAATGTTTTGGCAAGTACAACAATGGATCAGTTTAATCAGTGATTTACCACATAATTAGTGACCCCATCGGTCATCAGTCACCGGGTGTTACCCTTTAGTTACCCGCGTGGCTTCAGATCAGGTCCCTTGATCTACTTGGCAGGTGTTCACCTATCTTCATATCATAACAGTTACTAGGGGTTCACTATCAGATAATAATTTACAATGCAGTATCATATTTATCTTATTCCCTGTTTTTAATTAAAAATGAATTGCAATACGGGCCCAACCAGTTTTTCCATGAACGTTTAGCAATACTGCAATGCGTGCACTAAGCTTTGTCTCACAGTTCGAAATGTTTTCATGTTTTGTTTCAGGAAAGTGCTCAGTAAATCGCCCTTCGGCGGGCAGGACGGCTGAAGATGATAAGTGAGCCAGGAAGTCTATATGGAACGGTGGTGTATTAGTGTTAAGATATCTATAACACCCTATTGTGATATATTTTTCTGTTGAAGCTGTGTATTTTTTCAAAACTCTTTATTTTGGTGTAACCCTCGAGACAGTTGCAGGTTTTTGATGTTAGAACAGTGTCTATATTTATCTAAATGGTTTGATGGGTTGTGATTGTGTGAATGCCCTTTGATGGGAAACATTGATTTTCATTGCAAAATTTATCATGCACAAGCAAAGTCTTGTCCTGTTTGGACGGCGGTAACGCCATGATAATTTGGGATATTACTTCTAATTGGTGAAACTAACGAAGAGAACTCAAACAGTGAACTATGTACATTTGGGGCGTTACAAAGTATAAACCTTTGTATAGTTGATTAGCTAAGGCCATCTGGCTAACTGCAAAAATCATCTTTGTGATTGCCTTGCTTGAGTTCTTAAATGTTTTTTGGACAAACCGAGCAGCCGCCTGAAAATACATATGAGCTCAACTTAAATATCTTTTCGCGTTGCTCAGGTAACGTGAGCAATAAGAATCTAGTTGACCCACTGAATCTAACACGGTGAAAAATTTACCTAAATCACCTAAGCATGGGAGGAAAAGCAAACAAAGCGTTGGTGAAGTTATTGAAACTTAGAGTCTAACTCTTGTGGGGAAACGCTGAAACTACCAAATTTAATTACCCGCAAGAGATTTTAGCTACTAGTAATCAGAGTCCCACCCCTTAATTGCATTTATTAGAACATGGTGTTTGGCTACGTTACTTGGCCTAGTCTACAGATATCTACTATGGATGTATGTCTTATGTACCAAACATGGTTCAATAAGTTTGGTTGAGTCCAATTTGGCCATAAACTTGGGTTTTGGCTAGTGATGTATCGTTTGGATTAAATTAGCACTAAGATTGGTTTATGTGTGTATTTGATCGAAAAATTATGTTTATTGGATATGATTATGAAGTGAAATTGAGTTTGTTGATTTTGTACGATGTTGGGATGGATCAAACCTTGTTCACATGCTTTTACAGAATGATTTAAGTTGAGGTTTTGTGTGAAAAGAGGGGGAAAAGCGCAAACTGTGCGGGCTTGAAATTTGAGAAAAACAAGAAAGATTCGGGATTCCACTGGTGCTAATCGGCTCATTGGACAGTTATGATTTTTTGTGGGTGGATAGTTCATTGTGTTATCTTTTAAATGCCTTTTGAATCGCCTCAATCCAAGGTCTGCGGAAAAAGCTATGGTCATTTTACCAAACCTGTGCAGATTAGACAAAAATTGACATGCTTGGGGGCTAGCCTCATTTTGGGAACGGTATTGAGGGAATCAAGCTTGGTGTTCTAAGTGAAAGATTTTTACGACATCCTACACTTTCTATATTTGGGAGGTAACATGAGCAATGAGAATCTAGTTGACCTACTGAATCTAGCACGGTGAAAAATTAACCTAAATCACCTAAGCAAGGGAGGAAAAATAAACAAAGCGTTGGTGAAGGTATTGAAACTCAATGTCTAACTATTTCCAGGAAACACTGAACCTACCAAACATGGTTTAAAAAGTTGGAGTGAGTCCAAGTTGGCCATAAACTAGGGTTTTGGCTAGTGATGTATGGTTTGGATTAAATTAGCACTATGTTTGGTTTCTGTGTGTATTTGACTCAAAATGATCTTTATTGGATATGATTATGAAGTGAAATTGAGTGTGTTGATTTTGTATGATGTCGGGACGGATCAACCCTTGTTCACATGCTTTTACGGAAAGATTTAAGTTCAAGTTTTGTGTGAAACGAGGGGGGAAGCACAAACAGTGCGGCCTTGAAATTTTAAAAAAACAAGAAAGACTTCGGGATTCAACTGGTGCTAATCGGCTCATTGGACAATTATGATTTTTTATAGGTAGATAGTTCGTTGTGTTATCTTTTAAATGCCTTTTGAATTTCCTCAATTCGAGTTCTGTGGAAAAAGCTATGGTCATTTTACCAAAACTGTGCAGATTGGACCAAAATTGACATGCTTGTGTTCTAGCCTCATTTTGGAAATGCTAATGTGGGAATCAAGCTTGGTGTTCTAAGTGAAAGATTTTTACGACATCCTACACTTTCTGTGTTGGGGTTTTGAGTCTCAACAAGAGGTCGGATGACTAAGTTTCAAGTCATTCTTTCTAAGCCCATGTTAGGCTCTTACTTTTTTTTACTAAATCACTAACTATGAGTAGAAAAACAATTGCTAATTGTGTGTTTCTAAAATGGCATTTTGAGTAGATTAGGGCCTAACCTATCGTTCCTTCCACTTTTGAAGATAATATTATTCAACGAGCTTACATTTAAAAATTTGAGGTACGTTCATTGTCTATATCTTTAGAAATCAGCACGTATTTATCAAAATTTATTATGTTTTTGGGGCATACAACAATGGATCAATTTAGTCATTGATTTACCACATAATTAGCGACCCCATAAGTCATCAGTCACCGGGCGTTACTCTTCAGTTACCCGCGCGACTTCAGATCGGGTCCCTCGATTTGCTTGGCAGGTGTTCACCTATCTTCATATCGTAACAGTTACTAGGGGTTCACTATCAGATAATAATTTACAATGCAGTTTCATATTTATGTTATTCCTTGTTTTTAATTAAAAATGAATTGCAATACGGGCCCAACCAGTTTTTCCATGAACGTTTAGCAATAACGCAATGCGTGTACTGAGCATTGTCTCACAGTTCGAAATGTCTTCATGTTTTGTTTTAGGAAAGCGTTCAGTGAATCGCCCTTAGGTGGGCAGGACAGCTGAAGATGATAAGTGAGCCAGGAAGTGTATATGGAATGGTGGTGTATTAGTGTTGAGATGTTTATAACACCCTATTGTGATTTATTTTTGTGTTGAAGCTGTGTGTTTTCTAAGAACTCTTTATTTTGGTGTAACCCTTGAGATGGTTGAAGGTTTTTGATGTTAGAACAGTGTCTATATTTATCTAAATAGTTTGATGGGTTGTGATTGTGCGAATGCCATTTGATGGTAAACATTGATTATCATTGCAAAATTTATCATGTACAAGCAAAGCCCTGTCCTGTTTGGATGGCGGTAACGCCATGATAGTTTGGGATATTACTTCTAATTGGTGAAACTAACGAAGAGAACACAAACACTGAACTATGTACATTTGGGGTGTTACAAAGTATAAACCTTTGCATAGTTGATTAGCTAAGGCCATCTGGCTAACTGCACCAATCATCTTTGTGATTGCCATGCTTGAGTTCTTAAATGTTTTATGGACAAACCGAGCAGCCGCCTGAAAATACATATGACCTCAACTTAAATATCTTATGGCGTGGCTCAGGTAACATGAGCAATGAGAATCTAGTTGACCTACAGAATCTAGCACGGTGAAAAATCGACCTAAATCACCTAAGCAAGGGAGGAAAACTAAACAAAGCGTTGGTGAAGTTATTGAAACTCAGTGTCTAACTATTGCCAGGAAACACTGAACCTACCAAACATGGTTCAAAAAGTTGGAGTGAGTCCAAGTTGGCCACAAACTAGGGTTTTGGCTAGTGATGTATGGTTTGGATTAAATTAGCACTATGTTTGGTTTCTGTGTGTATTTGACTCAAAATGATATTTATTGGATATGATTATGAAGTGAAATTGAGTGTCTTGATTTTGTACGATGTTGGGATGGATCAACCCTTGTTCACATGCTTTTACGGAATGATTTAAGTTGAGGTTTTGTGTGAAACGAGGGGGGAAAGCGCAAACAGTGCGGGCTTGAAATTTTAAAAAAACAAGAAAGACTTCGGGATTCAACTGGTGCTAATCGGCTCATTGGACAAATATGATTTTTTATAGGTAGATAGTTCATTGTGTTATGTTTTAAATGCCTTTTGAATTGCCTCAATTCGAGTTATGTGGAAAAAAGCTATGGTCATTTTACCAAAACTGTGCAAATTGGACCAAAATTGACATGCTTGTGTTCTAGCCTCATTTTGGAAATGCTATTGTTGGAATCAAGCTTGGTGTTCTAAGTGAAAGATTTTTACGACATCCTACACTTTCTGTATTGGGGTTTTGAGTCTCAACAAGAGGTCGGATGACTAAGTTTCGAGTCATTCTTTCTAAGCCTATGTTATGCTCTTACTTTTTGTTGCTAAACCATTAACAATGAGTAGCAAAACAATTGCTAATTGTGTGTTTCTGAAATGGAATTTTGAGTAGATTAGGGCCTAATCTATCGTTCCTTCCACTTTTGAAGATAATATTATTCAGCGAGCTTACATTTAAAAATTTGAGGTACGTTCATTGTCTATATCTTTAGAAATCAGCACGTATTTATCAAAATTTAAAATGTTTTGGGGCGAACAACAATGGACCAATACGTGGCCAATAAGTTTTTCCATGAACGTTTAGCAATAAAGCAATGCGTGTACTGAGCTTTGTCTCACTGTTCAAAATGTTTTCTTGTTTTGTTTTACGAAAGTGATTCGCCCTCAGGCGGGCAGGACGACTGAAGATGATAAGTGAGCCAGGAAGTCTCTATGGAATGGTGGTATTAGTGTTGAGATGTTTATAACACCCTGTTGTGATATATTTTTGTGTTGAAGCTGTGTATTTTTTCGGAACTTTATATTTTGGTGTAATCCTTGAGATGGTGTAAGGTGTTTGATGTTAGAACAGCGTCAATATTTATCTAAATGGTTTGTTGGGTTGTGATTGTGTGAATGCCCTTTGACGGTAAACATTGTTTATCATTGCAAAATTTATCATGTAAAAGCAAAACCTTGTCCTTTTTGGACGGCGGTAACGCCATGATAATTTGGGACATTACATCTAATTGGTGAAACTAACGAAGAGAACGCAAATAGTGAACTATGTACCTGTGGGGCATTACAAAGTATAAACCTTTGCATGGATGATTAGCTAAGGCCTTCTGGCCAACTGCACCAATCCTCTTTGTGATTGCCATGCTTGAGTTCTTAAATATTTTATGGACAAACCGAGTAGCCGCCTGAAACAGCGTACGACCTCAACTTAAATATCTTATGGCGTTGCTCAGGTAATGTGAGCAATGAGAAACTAGTTGACCTAATATATCCAGCACGGTGAAAAATTGACCAAAATCACCTAAGCAAGGGTAGAAAACTAAATAAAGCGTTGGTGAATTTATTGAAACTCAGTGTCTAACTCTTGTGAGGAAACACTTAACCTACCAAATTTAATTACCCACAAGAGATTTTCGTTACCACTAATAAGAGTCCCACTCCTTAATTGCATTTATTAGAACATGGCGTTCAGGTACGTTACTTGGCCTAGTCTACAAATATCTACTATGGATGTATGTCTTATGTACCAGACGTGGTTCAATAAGTTGCGGTGAGTCCAAGTTGGCCATAAGCTAGGGTTTTGGCAAGTGATGTATGGTTTGGATTAAATTAGCATTAAGTTTTGTTTCTGTGTGTATTTCACTGAAAATTGATATTTGTTGCATATGATTATGAAGTGAAATTGAGTGTGTTGATTTTGTATGATGTTGGGATAGATCAAACCTTGTTCACATGCTTTTATGGAATGATTTAAGTTGAAGTTTTGTGCGAAAAGAGGGGGAATAGCTAAAACAGTCCGGGCTTGAAATTTTGGAAAAATAGGAAAGACTTCGGGATTAAACTAGTACTGATCGGCTTGTTGGACAATTATGATTTTTTCTGGGTAGATATTGTGTTATCTTTTAAATGCCTTCTGAATCGCCTCAATCTGAGGTGCGTGGAAAAAGCTATGGTCATTTTACCAAAACTATGCAGATTGGACCAAATTGACATGCCTGTGTTCTGGCCTCATTTTGGGAAGTCTATTGTGGGAATCAAGCTTGGTGTTCTAAGTGACTAATTTTTAGGACATCCTACACCATCTGTTTTGGGGTTTTGAGTCTCAACAAGAGGTCAGATGATTAAGTTTCGAGCCATTCTTTCTAAGCCAATGTCATGCTCTTACTTTTCTTTTACTAAATCGTTAAATATGATAAGGAAAATAGTTGCTAATTATGTGTTTGTAAAATGGCATTTTGAGTAGGTTAGGGCCAGATCTATCATTCCTTCCACTTTTGAGCATAATATTATTTAGTGAGCTTACATTTAAAAACTTGAGGTTTGTTCATTGCCTGTATCTTTAGAAATCAAAACGTATTTATCAAAATTTATAATGTTTTCGTAAGTACAACAATGGATCAGTTTGATTAGTGATTTACCACAAAATTAGTGACCTCATCAGTCATCAATCAGCGGGCGTTACCCTTCAGTTACACGCGCGGCTTCAGGCCAGGTGCCTCGATCGGCTTGGTAGGTGTTTTATTGACAAACCGAGCAGCCGCCTGAAAGAACGTACGATCTCAACTTAAATATCTTGTGGCGTTGCTCAGGTAATGTGAGCAATGAGAATCTAGTTACCTACTGAGTCTAGCATGGTGAAAAATTGACCTAAATGACCTCAGCGAGGGAGGAAAACTATACAAAGCGTTGGTGAAGTTATTGAAACTCAGTGTCTAGCTCTTGTGAGGAAACACTGAACCTACCAAATTTAATTACCCGCAAGAGATTTTCGTTACCATTAATCAGAGTCCCACTCCTTGATTGCATTTATTAGAACATGGTGTTCAGCTACGTTACTTGGCCTAGTCTACAAATATCTACTATGGATGTATGTCTTTTGTACCAGACGTGGTTCAATAAGTTGTGGTGAGTCCAAGTTGGCCATAAACTAAGGTTTTGGCAAGTGATGTGTGGTTTGCATTAAATTAGCATTAAGTTTTGTTTCTGTGTATATTTGACTTAAAAATGATCTTTACTGCATATGATTATAAAGTGAAATTGAGTGTGTTGATTTTGTATGATGTTGTGATAGATCAAACCTTGTTCACATGCTTTCACGGAATGATTAAAGTTGAGGTTTGTGTCAAAAGAGGGGAAAAGGCTAAAACAGTGCGGGATTGAAATTTTGGAAAAATTGGAAAGACTTCGGGGTTCAACTGGTACTGATCATCTCGTTGGACAATTATGATTTTTTAGGGGAAGATAATTCATTGTGTTATCTTTTAAAGGCCTTTTGAATCGCCTCAATCTGAAGTGTGTGGAAAAAGCTATGGTCATTTTACTAAAACTGTGTAGATTGGACCACAATTGACATGCTTGTGTTCTAGCCTCATTTGGGGAAGGCTATTGTGGGAATCAAGCTTGGTGTTCTAAGTGAATGACTTTTAGCACATCCTACACCTTCTGTATTGGGGTTTTGAGTCTCAAGAAGAGGTCGAATGACTAAGTTTCAAGTCGTTCTTTCTAAGCCCGTGTTATGCTCGTACTTTTCTTTTACTAAATCATTAACTATGATAAGAAAAATAGTTGTTAATTATGTGTTTGTCAAATGGCATTTTGAGTAGATTAGGGCCTAATCTATCATTCCTTCCACTTTTGAGCATAATATTATTTAGTGAGCTTACATTTAAAAAGTTGAGGTTGGTTCGTTGCCTGTATCTTTATAAATCAACACGTACTTATCAAAATTTATAATGTTTTGGGAAGTACAACAACAGATCAGTTTAATCAGTGATTTAGCACATATATAGTGACCCCATCAGTCACCAATCATTGGGTGTTACCCTTCAGTTACCCGCGTGGCTTCAGACCAGGTCCCTCGATCGGCTTAGCAGGTGTTCCCCTATCTTCAGATCGCAACAGTTACTAGGGGTTCACTACCTAATAATAATTTACAATGCAGTTTCATATTAATCACATTCCCTGTTTTTAATTAAGAATGAATTGCAATACGGGCCCAACCAGTTTTTCCATGAACGTTTAGCAATACAGCAATGCGTGTACTAAGCTTTGTCTCACAGTTCGAAATGTTTTCATTTTTTGTTTTAGGAAAGTGTTCAGTGAATTGCCCTTAGGCGGGTAGGACGGCTAAAGATGATATGTGAGCCAGGAAGTCTATATGGAATGGTGGTGTATTAGTGTTGAGATGTTTATAACACCCTATTGTGATATATGTTTGTGTTAAACCTGTGTATTTTTTCAGAACTCCTTATTTTGGTGTAATCCATGAGATGGTTGAAGGTTTTGGATGTTAGAACAGTGTCTATATTTATCTTAATGGTTTGTTGGGTTTTGATTGTGTGAATGCCCTTTGATGGTAAACATTGATTATCATTGCAAAATTTATCATGTACAAGCAAAACCTTGTCCTTTTTAGACGGCAGTAACGCCATGATAATTTGGGATATCACTTTTAATTGGTGAAACTAATGAAGAGAAAGCAAATAGTGAACTATGTACATTTGGGGCGTTACAAAGTATAAAACTTTGCATGGATGATTAGGTATGGCCATCTGGCTAACTGCACCAATCATCTTTGTGATTGCCATGCTTGAGTTCTTAAATGTTTTATGGACAAACCGAGCAGCCGCCTGAAACAACGTATGACCTCAACTTAAATATCTTTTGGCGTTGCTCGGGTAATGTGAGCAATGAGAACCTAGTTGACTTACTGAATCTAGCATGGTGAAAAATTGACCTAAATCACCTAAGCAAGGGAGGAAAACCTAACAAAGTGCTGGTGAAGTTATTGAAGCTCAGTGTCTAACTCCTATGAGGAAACACTGAACCTACCAAATTTAATTACCCGCAAGAGATTTTAGCTACTAGTAATCAGAGTCCCACTCCTTGATTGCATTTATTAGAACATGGTGTTCAGGTACGTTACTTGGCCTAGTCTAGAAATATCTACTATGGATGTAAGTCTTTTGTACCAGACGTGGTTCAATAAGTTGTTTTGTTTCTATGTGTGTTTGAGTGAAAAATGATCTTTGTTGCATATGATTATGAAGTGAAAATGAGTGTGTTGATTTTGTATGATGTTGGGATAGATCAAACCTTGTTCACCTGCTTTTACAAAATCATTTAAGTTGAAGTTTTGTGCAAAAAGAGGGGGACATTATGATTTTGGAAAAACAGGAAAGACTTCGGGATTCAACTGGTACTAATCGGCTCGTTGGAAAATTTTGATTTTTCGTGGGTAGATAGTTCATTGTGTTATGTTTTAAATGCCTTTTGAATCGCCTCAATCAGAGGTGTGTGGAAAAAGCTATGGTCAATTTTTCAAAACTGTGCAGATTGGACAAAAATGACATGCTTGTGTTCTAGCGTCATTTTGGGAAGTCTATTGTAGGAATCAAGCTTGGTGTTCTAAGTCACTGATTTTTAGGACATCCTACACCTTCTGTATTGGGGTTTTGAGTCTTAACAAGAGGTCGGACGATTAAGTTTCGAATCATTCTTTTTAAGTCCATGTCATGCTCTTACTTTTCTTTCACTAAATCATTAAATATGATAAGAAAAATAGTTGCTAATTATGTGTTTGTAAATGGCATTTTGAGTAGATTACGGCCTAATCTATCATTCCTTCCACTTTTGAGCATAATAATATTCAGGGAGCTTGCATTTAAAAAGTTGAGGTCTGTTCATTACCGGTATCTTTAGAAATCAACACGTACTTATAAAATTTATAACGTTTTGGTAAGTATAACAATGGATCAGTGTAATTAGTGATTTACCACATAAATAGTGACTTCATCAGTCATCAGTCACCGGGCATTACCCTTCAGTTACTCGTGCGGCTTCAGACCAGGTGCCTTAATCGGCTTGGCAGGTGTTCCCCTGTCTTCAGATCGTAATAGTTACTAGGGGTTCACTATCAGATAATAATTTACAATGCGGTTTCATATTTTTCTCACTCCCTATTTTTAATTACAAATGAATTACAATCTGAACCCAACCAGTTTTTCCATGAACGTTTAGCAATATAGCAATGCGTGTACTGAGCTCCGTCTCACAGTTCAAAATGTTTTCTTGTTTTGTTTTAGGAAAGTGTTCAATGAATCGCCCTTAGGCGGGTAGGATGGTTGAAGATGATAAGTGAGCCAGGGAGTCTATATGGAATGGTGGTGTATTAGTGTTGAGATGTTTATAACACCATATTGTGATATATTTTTGCGTTGAAGCTGCGTATTTTTTCAGAACTCTATATTTTGGTGTAATCCTCGAGATGGTTCAAGGTTTTTGATGTTAGAACAGTGTCTGTATTTATCTAAATGGTTTTTTGGTTTGCGATTGTGTGAATGCCCTTTGATGGTAAACATTGATTATCATTGCAAAATTTATCATGTACAAGCAAAACCTTGTCCTTTTTGGACGGCAGTAACGCCATGATAATTTGCGACATTACATCTAATTGGTGAAACTAACGAAGAGAACACAAACAGTGAACTATGTACATTTGGGGCAATACAAAGTATAAACCTTTGCATAGATGATTATCTAAGGCCATCTGGCTAACTGCACCAATCATCTTTCTAATTGCCATGCTTGAGTTCTTAAATGTTTTACCGACAAACCGAGCAGCCGCCTGAAACAACGTACGACCTCAACTTAAATATCTTATGGCATTGTTGAGGTAAGGTGAGCAATGAGAACCTAGTTGACTTACTGAATCTAGCATGGTTAAAAATTGACCTAAATCACCTAAGCAAAGGAGGAAAACTAAACAAAGCGTTGGTGAAGTTATTGAAACTCAGTGTCCAACTCCTTTGAGGAAACACTGAACCTACCAAATTTAATTACCCGTAAGAGATTTTCGCTACTAGTACTCAGAGTCCCACTTCTTGATTGCATTTGTTAGAACATGGTGTTCAGCTATGTTACATGGCCTACTATACAAATATCTACTATGGATGTATGTCCTTTGTACTAGACGTGGTTCAATAAGTTGGGGTGAGTGCAAGTTGGCCGTAAACTAGGGTTTTGGCAAGTGATGTATGGTTTGGATTAAATTAGCATTAAGTTTTGTTTCTCCATGTATTTGACTGAAAAATGATCTTTGTTGCATATGATTATGAAGTGAAATTGAGTGTGTTGATTTTGTATCATGTTGGGACTGATCAAACCTTGTTCACATGCTTTTACGGAATCATTTAAGTTGAGGTTTTGTGTGAAAAGAGGGAGAAAAGCCAAAACAGTGCGGGCTTGAAATTTTTTAAAAATAGGAAAAACATCGAGATTCAACTTGTACTGATCGGCTTATTGGACAATTATGATTTTTTTATGGGTAGATAGTACATTGTGTTATGTTTTAAATGCCTCTTGAATCGCCTAATTGTGAGGTGTGTGGAAAAAGCGATGGTCATTTTACCAAAACTGTGCAGATTCGACCAAAATTGACATGCTTGTGTTGTAGCCTCATTTTGGGAAGTCTATTATGGGAATCAAGCTTGGTGTTCTAAGTGTATGATTTTTAGGACATCCTACACCTTCTGTATTGGGGTTTTGAGTGTCAACAAGACGTCGGACGATTCAGTTTCCAGTCATTCTTTCTCAGCCCATGCCATGCTCTTACTTTTCATTCACTAAATCATTGAATATGATAAGAAAAATAGTTGCTACTTATGTGTTTGTAAAGTGGCATTTTGAGTAGATTAGGGCCTAATCTATCATTCCTTCCACTTTTGAGCATAATATTATTCAGTGAGCTTACATTTAAAAAGTTGAGGTTTGTTCATCGCCTGTATCTTTAGAAATCAACACGTCCTTATCAAAATTTATAATGTTTTGGTAAGTACAACAATGGATCAGTTTAATCAATGATTTACCACATAAATAGTGACCCCATCAGTCATCAATGACCGGGCGTTACACTTCAGTTACCTGCGCGGCTTCAGACCAGGTCCCTCGATCGACTTGGCAGCGGTTCCCCTATCTTGAGATCGTAACAGTTACTAGGGGTTCACTATCAGATAATAATTTACAATGTAGTTTCATATTTATCTCATTCCCTGTTTTTAATTCAAAATGAATTGCAACACGGGCCCAACAAGTTTTTCCATGAACATTTAGCAATACAGCAATGCGTGTACTGAGCTTTGTCTCACAGTTCAAAATGTTTTCATGTTTTGTTTTAGGAAAGTGTTTAGTGAATCGCCCTTAGGCGGGTAGGATAGCTAAAGATGATAAGTGAGGCAGGAAGTACATATGGAATGGTGGTGTGTTAGTGTTGAGATGTTTATAACATCCTATTGCGATATTTTTTTTTTTGAAGCTGTGTATTTTTTCAGAAGTCTATATTTTTGTGTAATCCTCAATATGGTTGAAGGTTTTTGATGTTAGAACAGTGTCTATATTTATCTCAATGGTTTGTTGGGTTGTGATTGTGTGAATGCCCTTTCATCGTAAACAGTGATTATCAATGCAAAATTTATCATCTACAAGTAAAACTTTGTCCTTTTTGGACGGCGGTAACGCCATGATAATTTGGGATATTACATCGAATTCGTGAAACTAACGAAGAGAACGCAAACAATGAACTATGTACATTTGGGGTGTTACAAAGTATAAACCTTTGCATGGATGATTAGCTAAGGCCATCTTGCTAACTGCACCAATCATCCTTTTGAATACCATGCTTGAGTTCTTAAATGTTTTATAGACAAACCGATCAGCCGCCTGAAACATACGACTTCAACTTAAATATCTTATGGCATTGCTGAGCTAAGGTGACCAATGAGAATCTAGTTGACTTACTGAATCTAGCATGGAGAAAAATTGACCTAAATCACCTAAGCAAGGGAGGAAAACTGAACAAAGCATTGGGGAAGTTATTGAAACTCAGTGTCCAACTCTTGTGAGGAAAAACCGAAACTACCAAATTTAATTACCCGCAAGAGATTTTCGCTACTAGTAATTAGAGTCCCACTCCTTGGTTGCATTTATTAGAACATGGTGTTCAGGTACGTTACTTGGCCAAGTCTACAAATATCTACTATGGATTTATGCCTTTTGTACCAAACGTGGTTCAATAAGTTGGGGTGAGTCCAAGTTGGCCGTAAACTAGGGTTTTGGCAAGCGATGTATGGTTTGGATTAAATTAGCATTAAGTTTTGTTTCTCTGTGTATTTGATTGAAAAATTATCTTTGTTGCATATGATTATGAAGTGAAATTGAGTGTGTTGATTTTGTACGATGTTGGGATAGATCAAACCTTGTTCACATGCTTTTACGGAATGATTTAAGTTGAGGTTTTGTGTGGAAAGAGGGGGAAAAGCCAAAACTGTGCAGGCTTGAAATTTTTGAAAAAAAGAAAAGACTTCGTGATTCAGCTAGTACTGATCGGCTTATTGGACAATTATGATATTTTTTATGGGTAGATAGTTCATTGTGTTATGTTTTAAATGCCTTTTGAATCACCTCAATGTGAGGTGTGTGGAAAAAGCGATGGTCATTTTACCAAAACTGTGCAGATTTTACCAAAACTATGCAGATTGGACCAAAATTGACATGCTTGTGTTGTAGCCTCATTTTGGGAAGTCTGTTATGGGAATCCAGCTTGGTGTTCTAACTGAATGATTTTTAGGACATCCTACACCTTCTGTGTTGGGGTTTTGAGTGTCAACAAGTGGTCGGATGATTATGTTTCGAGTCATTCTTTCTAAGTCGATGTTATGCTCTTACTTTTCTTTTACTAAATCATTAACTATGATAAGAAAAATAGTTGCTAATTATGCGTTTGTAACACGGCATTTTGAGTAGATTCGGGCCTAATCTATCATTCCTTCCACTTTTGAGTATAATATTATTCAGTGAGCTTAAATTTAAAAAGCTGAGGTACGTTCATTGTCGGTATCTTTAGAAATCAACACGAACTTATCAAAAGTTATAATGTTTTGGTAAGTACAACAATGGATGAGTTTAATAAGTGATTCACCACATAATTGGTGACCCCATCAGGCATCAATCACCGGGCGTTACCCTTCAGTTACCCACGCGGCTTTAGACCAGGTCCCTCAATCGGCTTGGCAGGTGTTCCCCTGTCTTCAGATCGTAACAGTTACTAGGGTTCACTATCAGATAATAAATTACAATGCAGTTTCATATTTATATCATTCCCTGTTTTTAATTAAAAATGAACTGCAATACGGGCCCAACCAGTTTTTCCATGAACGTTTAGCAATACAACAATGCGTGTACTGAGCTTTGTCTCACAGTTCAAAATGTTTTCATTTTTTGTTTTAGGAAAGTGTTTGTAACACCCTATTGTGATATATTTTTGTGTTGAAGCTGTGCATTTTTTCAGAACTTTATATTTTGGTGTATTCCTCGAGATGGTTGAAGGTTTTCGATGTTAGAACAGTGTCTATATTTATCTAAATGGTTTGATGGGTTGTGTTTGTGTGAATGCCCTTTGATGGCAAACATTGATTATCATTGCAAAATTTATCTTGTACAAGCAAAACCTTGTCCTTTCTGGACGGCGGTAACGCCATGATAATTTGGGATATTACTTCTAATTGGTGAAACTAACGAAGAGAACGCAAACAGTGAACTATGTACATTTGGGACGTTATAAAGTATAAACCTTTGCATGGATGATTAGCTAAGGCCATCTGGCCAACTGCACCAATCATCTTTGTGATTGCCATGCTTGAGTTCTTAAATGTTTTATGGACAAACCGAGCAGCCGCCAGAAACAACGTACGACCTCAACTTAAATACCTTGTGGCATTGCTCAGGTAACGTGAGCAATGAGAATCTAGTTGACCTACTGAATCTAGCACGGTGAAAAATTGACCTAAATCACCTAGCAAAGGAGGAAAACTAAACAAAGCGTCGATGAAGTTATTGAAACTCAGTGTCTAACTCCTGTGAGGAAGCACTGAACCTACCAAATTTAATTACCCGCAAGAGATTTTAGCCACTAGGAATCAGAGTCCCACTCCTTGATTGCATTTATTAGAACATGGTGTTCTGCTACGTTACTTGGCCTAATTTATAAATATATACTATGGATGTATGTATTACGTACCAAACATGGTTCAATAAGTTGGAGTGAGTCCAAGTTGGCCATAAACTAGGGTTTTGGCTAGTGATGTGTGGTTTGGATTAAATTAGCACTAAGTTTGGTTTCTGCGTGTATTTGACTGAAAAATGATCTTTATTGGACGTGATTATGAAGTGAAATCGAGTGTGTTGATTTTGTACGATGTTGGGATGGATCAAATCTTGTTCACATGCTTTTACAAAATGATTTAAGTTGAGGTTTTGTGTGAAAAGTGGGGGAAAAGCGCAAACAGTGCGGGCTGGAAATTTTAGAAAAACAGCAAAGACTTTGGGATTAAATTGGTGCTAATCGGCTCATTGGCCAATTATGATTTTTTATAGGTATATAGTTCATTGTGTTATCTTTTAAATGCCTTTTGAATCGCCTCAATCCGTAGTCTATGGGAAAAGCTATGGTCGTTTTACCAAAACTGTACAGATTGGACAAAAATTGACATGTTTTTGTTCTAGCGTCATTTCGGGAAGGTTATTGTGGGAATGAAGCTTTGTGTTCTCAGTGAAATATTTTTAGGACATGTGACACTTTCTGTATTGGGGTTTTGAGTCTCAACAAGTGGTCAGATGACTAAGTTTTGAGTCATTCTTTCTAAGCCCATGTTATGCTCTTACTTTTCTTTTGCTAAATCATTAACTACGATAAGAAAAATAATTGCTAATTGTGTGTTTCTAAAATGGCATTTTGACTAATTAGGGCCTAATCTATCATTCCTTCCACTTTTGAGCATAATATTATTCAGTGAGCTTAAATTTAAAAAGCTGAGGTACGTTCATTGTCGGTATCTTTAGAAATCAACATGCACTTATCAAAAGTTATAATGTTTTGGTAAGTACAACAATGGATCAGTTTAATCAGTGATTTTCCACATAATTAATGACCCCATAAGTGATCAGTCACCGGGTGTTACCCTTTAGTTACCCGCATGGCTTCAGATCAGGTCCCTTGATCTACTTGGCAAGTGTTCACCTATCTTCATATCGTAACAGTTACTAGGGGTTCACTATCAGATAATAATTTACAGTGCAGTATCATATTTATCTTATTCTCTGTTTTTAATTAAAAATGAATTACAATACGGGCCCAACCAGTTTTTCCATGAACGTTTCGCAATACTACAATGCGTGCACTGAGCTTTGTCTCACAGTTCGAAATGTTTTCATGTTTTGTTTTAGGAAAGTGTTTAGTGAATCGCCCTCCGGCGGGCAGGACGGCTGAAGATGATAAGTGAGCCAGGAAGTCTATATGGAATGGTGGTGTATTAGTGTTAAGATATCTATAACACCCTATTGTGATATATTTTTGTGTTGAAGCTGTGTATTTTTTCAGAACTATTTATTTTGGTGTAACCCTCGAGATGGTTGAAGGTTTTTGATGTTAGAACGGTGTTTATATTTATCTAAATGGTTTGATGGGTTGGGATTGTGTGAATGCCCTTTGATGGTAAACATTGATTTTCACTGAAAAATTTATCATGTACAAGCAAAGCCTTGTCCTGTTTGGACGGCGGTAACACCATGATAATTTGGGATATTACTTCTAATTGGTGAAACTAACGAAGAGAACACAAACAGTGAACTATGTACATTTGGGGCATTACAAAGTATAAACCTTTGCATAGTTGATTAGCTAAGGCCATCTGGCTAACTGCACCAATCATCTTTGTGATTGCCATGCTTTAGTTCTTAAATGTTTTATGGACAAACCGAGCAGCCGCCAGAAAATACATATGAGCTCAACTTAAATATCTTTTCGCGTTGCTCAGGTAACGTGAGCAATGAGAATCTAGTTGACCCACTGAATGTAACACGGTGAAAAATTTACCTAAATCACCTAAGCAAGGGAGGAAAAGCAAACAAAGCGTTGGTGAAGTTATTGAAACTCAGTGTCTAACTCTTGTGAGGAAGCACTGAACCTACCAAATTTAATTACCCGCAAGAGATTTTAGCTACTAGTAATCAGAGTCCCACTCCTTGATTGCATTTATTAGAACATGGTGTTTAGCTACATTACTTGGCCTGGTCTACAGATATCTATTATGTATGTATGTCTTATGTACCAAACATGGTTCAATAAGTTTGAGTGAGTTAAATTTGGCCATAAACTTGGGTTTTGGCTAGTGATGTATCGTTTGGATTAAATTAGCACTAAGATTGGTTTATGTGTGTATTTTACCGAAAAGTTATCTTTATTGGATATGATTATGAAGTGAAATTGAGTTTGTTGATTTTGTACGATGTTGGGATGGATCAAACCTTGTTCACATGCTTTTACAGAATGATTTAAGTTGAGGTTTTCTGTGAAAAGAAGGAGAAAAGCGCAAACTGTGCGGGCTTGAAATTTGAGAAAAACAAGAAAGATTCGGGATTCAACTGGTGCTAATCGGCTCATTGGACAGTTATGATTTTTTGTGGGTGGATAGTTCATTGTGTTATCTTTTAAATGCCTTTTGAATTGCCTCAATCCAAGGTCTGTGGAAAACGCTATGGTCATTTTACCAAAACTATGCAGATTAGACCAAAATTGACATGCTTGGGGGCTAGCCTCATTTTGGGAACAGTATTGTGGGAATCAAGCTTGGTGTTCTAAGTGAAAGATTTTTACGACATCCTACCCTTTCTATATTGGGGTTTTGAGTCTCTACAATAGGTCGAATGACTAAGTTTTGAGTCATTCTTTTTAAGCCCATGTTATGCTCTTACTTTTCTTTTACTAAATCATTGACTATGATGAGAAAAATAATTGCTAATTATGTGTTTCTAAAATTGCATTTTGAGTAGATTAGGGCCTAATCTATCGTTCCTTCCACTTTTGAACGTAATATTATTCAGTGAGCTTACATTTAAAAATTGGAGGTACGTTCATTGCCTATATCTTTAGAAATCAGCACGTATTTATCAAAAGTTATAATGTTTTGGTAAGTACAACAATGGATCCGTTTAGTCAGTGATTTACCACAAAATCGGTGACCCCATAAGTCATCAATCACTAGGCGTTACCCTTCAGTTACCCGTGCGGCTTCGGATCAGGTCCCTCGATCGGCTTGGCAGGTGTTCATCCATCTTCAGATCGTAACAATTACTAGGGGTTCACTATCAGAAAATAATTTACAATGCAGTTTCATATTTATCTCATTCCCTTTTTTTAATTAAAATGAATTGCAACGCGGGCCCAACCGGTTTGTGCATGAACGTTTAGCAATACCAAAATGCGTGTACTGAGCTTTGTCTCACAACTCAAAATGTTTTCATGTTTTGTTTTAAGAAAGTGTTCAGTGAATCGCTCTCAGGCGGGCAGGACGGCTATAGATGATAAGTGAGCCAGGAAGTCTATATGGAATGGCGGTGTATTAGTGTTGAGATGTTTATAACACCCTTTTGTGATATATTTTTGTGTTGAAGCTGTGTATTTTTTCAGAACTCTTTATTTTGGTGTAACCCTCGAGATTATTGAAGGTTTTTGATGTTAGAACAATGTCTATATTTATCTAAACGGTTTGACGGTTGTGATTGTGTGAATGCGCTTTCATGCAAAACATTGGTTATCATTGCAAAATTTATCATCGACGAGCAAAGCCCTGTCCTGTTTGGACGGCGGTAATGCCATGATAATTTGGGATATTACTTCTTGTTGGTGAAACTAATGAAGAGAACACAAACAGTGAACTATGTGCATTTGGGGCGCTACAAAGTATAATCCTTTGCATGGTTGATTAGCAAAGGCCATCTGGCTAACTGCACCAATCACCTTTGTCATTGCCATGCTTGAGTTCTTAAATGTTTTATGGACAAACCGAGCAGCCGCCTGAAACAACATGTGACCTCGACTTAAATATCATATGGCATTGCTCAGGTAACGTGAGCAATGAGAATCTAGTTGACGTACTGAATCTAACACGGTAAAAAATTGACCTAAATCACCTAAGCAAGGGAGGAAAAGGAAACAAAGCGTTGGTGAAGTTATTGAAACTCAGTGTCTAACTCTTGTGAGGAAACATGGTTAGTGATCAGCTACTAGTAATCAGAGTCCCACTCCTTGATTGCATTTATTAGAACATGGTGCTCAGCTACGTTACTTGGCCTAGTCTACAAATATCTACTATGGATGTATGTCTTATGTACTAAACATGGTTCAATAGGTTGGAGTGAGTCTAAGTTGGCCATAAACTAGGGTTTTGGCTAGTGATGTATGGTTTGGATTAAATTACCACTAAGTTTGGTTTTTGTGTGTATTTGACTGAAAAATGATCTTTATTGGAAATGATTATGAAGTGAAATTGAGTGTGTTGATTTTGTACAATGTTGGGATGGACCAAACCTTGTTCACATTCTTTAACGGAATTATTTAAGTTGAGGTTTTGTGTGAAAAGAGGAGGAAAAGCGCAAACAGTGCGGGCTTGAAATTTTAGAAAAACAAAAAAGACTTCGGGATTCAACTGGTGCTAATCGACTCATTGGAAAATTACGATTTGTTATGGGTAGATAGTTCATTGTGTTATCTTGTAAATGCCTTTTGAATAGCCTCAATCCAAGGTCGGTGGAAAAAGCTATGGTCATTTTACCAAAACTATGCAGATTGGACCGAAATTGACATGCTTGTGTTCTAGCCTCATTTTGGGAATGCTATTGTGGGAATCACGCTTGGTGTTCTAAGTGAAAGACTTTTACGTCATCCTACACTTTCTTTATTGGGGTTTTGAGTCTCAACAAGAGGTCAGATGAGTAAGTTTTGAGTCATTCTTTCTAAGCCCATGTTATGCTCTTACTTTTTTTTACTAAACCATTAACTATGATAAGAAAAACAATTGCTAATTGTGTGTTTCTAAAATGGCATTTTGAGTAGATTAGGGCCTAATATATCGTTCCTTCCACTTTTGAAGATAACATTATTCAGTGAGCTTACATTTAAAAATTTGAGGTACATTCATTGCCTATATCTTTAGAAATCAGCACGTATTTATCAAAATTTATAATGTTTTTGGGAGTACAACATTGGATCAATTTAATCAGTGATTTACCACATAATTAGTGACCCCATCAGTCATCAGTCACCGGGCGTTACCCTTCAGTTACCCACGCGGGTTCAGATCAGGTCCCTCGATCGGCTTTGCCGGTGTTTACCTATCTTCATATCGTAACAGTTACAAGGGGCTCACTATCAGATAATAATTTACAATGCAGTTTCATACTTATCTCATTCCCTGTTTTTAATTAAAATTAATTGCGACACGGGCCCAACAAGTTTTTCCATAAACGTTTAGCAATACCGCAATGCGTGCACTAGCCTTTGTCTCACAGTTTGAAATGTTTTCATGTGTTGTTTTAGGAATGTGTTCAAGGAATCGCCCTGAGGCGGGCAGGATGGATCAAGATGATAACTGAGCCAGGAAGTCTATATGGAATGGTGGTATATTAGTGTTGAGATGTTTATAAGAACACCCTATTGTGATATATTTTTGTGCTGAAGCTGTGTATTTTTTTAGAACTCTTCATTTTGGTGTAACCCTCGAGATGGTTAAAGGTTTTTGATGTTTGAATAGTGTCTATATTTATCTAAATGGTTTGATGGGTTGTGATTGTGTGAATGCGCTTTGATGGTAAACATTGATTATCATTGCAAAATTTATCATGTACAAGCAAAGCCCTATGCTGTTTGGACGGCGGTAACGCCATGATAATTTTGGATATTACTTCTAATTGGTGAAACTAACGAAGAGAACACAAACAGTGAACTATGTCCATTTGGGGCGTTACAAAGTATAAACCACTGCATAGTTTATTAGCTAAGGCCATCTCGCTAACTGCACCAATCATCTTTGTGATTGCCATGCTTGAGTTCTTAAATGTTTTATGGACAAACCGGGCAGCCGTCTGAAAATACATATGACCTCAACTTAAATATCTTATGGCGTTGCTCAGGTAACGTGAGCAATGAGAATCTAGTTGACCTACTGAATCTACCACGGTAAAAAATTGACCTAAATCACCTAAGCAAGGGAGGAAAAGGAAACAAAGCGTTGATGAATTTATTGAAACTCAGTGTCTAACTCCTGTGAGGAAACACTGAACCTACCAAATCTAGTTACCCGCAAGAGATTTTATCTACTAGTAATCAGAGTCCCACTCCTTGATTGCATTTGTTAGAACATGGTGCTCAGCTATATTACTTGTCCTAGTCTACAAATATCTACTATGGATGTATGTCTTATGTGCCAAACATAGTTCAATAAGTTTGAGTGAGTCCAAGTTGGCCATAAACTACGGTTTTGGCTAGTGATGTATGGTTTGGATTAAATTAGCACTAATTTTGGTTTCTGTGTGTATTTGACTGAAAAATGATCTTTATTGGATATGATTATGAAGTGAAATTGAGTGGGTTGATTTTGTACGACGTTGGGATGGATCAAAACATGCCCACATGCTTTTACAAAATGATTTTAGTTGAGGTTTTGTGTCAAAAGAGGGGGGAAACCACAAACAATGCGGGCTTGAAATTTTAGAAAAATAATAAAGACGTCGGGATTCAAGTGGTGCTAATCAGCTCATTCGACAATTATGATTTTTTATGGGTAGAAAGTTCATTGTGTTATCTTTTAAATGCCTTTTGAATCGCCTCAATCTGAGGTTTGTGTGAAAAGCTATGGTCATTTTACCAAAACTGTACTGATTGGACCAAAATTGACGTGCTTGTGTTCTAGCCTCATTTTCGAAATGCTATTGTGGGAATCAAGCTTGGTGTTCTAACTGAAAGATTTTTACGACATCCTACACTTTCTGTATTGGGGTTTTGAGTCTCAACAAGAGGTCGGATGACTAAGTTTCGAGTCATTCTTTCTAAGCCCATGTTATGCTCTTACTTTTTTTTACTAAATCATTAACTATGAGAAGAAAAACAATTGCTAATTGTGTGTTTCTAAAATGGCATTTTGAGTAGATTAGGGCCTAATCTATCGTCCCTTCAACTTTTGAAGATAATGTTATTCAGCGAGCTTACATTTAAAAATTTAAGGTACGTTCATTGTCTATATATTTAGAAATCAGCATGTATTTATCAAAATTTATAATGTTTTGGGTCATACAACAATATATCAGTTTAATCAACGATTTACCACATAATTAGCGACCCATAAGTCATCAGTCACCGAGCGTTACCCTGCGGTTACCCACGCGGCTTCAGATCGGGTCCCTCGATTGGCTTGGCAGGTTTTCACCTATCTTCATATCGTAAGAGTTACTAGGGGTTCACTATCAGATAATAATTTACAATGCAGTTTCATATTTATCTTATTCAATGTTTTTTAATTACAAATGAATTGCAATACGGGCCCACCTAGTTTTTCCATGAAAGTTTAGTAACACCGCAATGCGTGTACTGAGCTTTGTCTCACAGTTCGAAATGTTTTCATGTTTTGTTTTAGGAAAATGTTCAGTGAATCGCCTTTAGGCGGGCAGGACAGCTGAAGATGATAAGTGAGCCGGGAAGTCTATATGGAATGGTGGTGTATTAGTGTTGGGATGTTTATAACACCCTATTGTGATATATTTTTGTGTTGAGTTGTGCATTTTCTCATAACTCTTTATTTTGGTGTAACCCTCGAGATGGTTGAAGGTTTTTGATGTTAGAACAGTGTCTATATTTATCTAAATCGTTTGATGGGTTGTGATTGTGTGAATGCCATTTTATGGTAAACATTGATTATCATTGCAAAGTTTAACATGTACAAGCAAAGCCCTGTCCTGTTTGGACGGCGGTAACGCCATGATAATTTGGGATATTACTTCTAGTTCGTGAAACTAACGAAGGGAACACAAACAGTGAACTATGTACATTTGGGGCGTTACAAAGTATAAACCATTGCACAGTTGATTAGCTAAGGCCATCTGGCTAGCTGCACCAATCATCTTTGTGATTGCCATGCTGAGTTCTTAAATGTTTTATGGACAAACCGAGGAGCCGCCTGAAAATACATATGACCTCAACTTAAATATCTTATGGTGTTGCTCTGGTAACGTGAGCAATGAGAATCTAGTTGACCTACTGAATCTAACACGGTGAAAAATTGACCTAAATCACCTAAACAAGGGAGGAAAAGCAAACAAAGCGTTGGTGAAGTTATTGAAACTCAGTGTCGAACTCCAGTGAGGAAACATTGAACCTACCAAATCTAGTTACCCGCAAGAGATTTTAGCTGCTTGTAATCAGAGTCCCTCTCCTTGACTTCATTTATTAGAACATGGTGCTCAGCTACGTTACTTAGCCTTGTCTATAAGTATCTACTATGGATGTATGTCTTATGTGTCAAACATGGCTCAATAAGTTGGAGTGAGTCCAAGTTGGCCATAAACTACGATTTTGGCTAGTGATGTATGGTTTGGATTAAATTAGCACTAAGTTTTGTTTCTGTGTGTATTTGACTAAAAAATGATCTTTATTGGATATGATTATGAAGTGAAATTGAGTGTGTTGATTTTGTACGATGTTGGGATGTATCAAACCTTGTCCACATGCTTTTACGGAATGATTTTAGTTGAGTTTTTGTGTGAAAAGAGGGGGGAAAGCACAAACAATGCGGGCTTGAAATTTTACAAAAACAATAAAGACTTCGGGATTCAACTGGTGCTAATCGGCTCATTGGACAATTATGATTTTTTATGGGTACAACGTTCTTTGTGTTATCTTTTAAATGCCTTTTGAATCGCCTCAATCCGAGGTTTGTGTGAAAAGCGATGGTCATTTTACCAAAACTGTGCAGATTGGACGAAAATTCACATGCTTGTGTTCTACCCTCATTTTCGAAATGCTATTGTGGGAATCAAGCTTGGTGTTCTAAGTGAAATATTTTTACGACATCCTACACTTTCTGTATTGGGGTTTTGAGTCTCAACAAGAGGTCGGATGACTAAGTTTCGAGTCGTTCTTTCTAAGCCTATGTTATGCTCTTACTTTTTTTACTAAATCATTAACTATGAGTAGAAAAACAATTGCTAATTGTGTGTTTCTAAAATCGCATTTTGAGTAGATTAGGGCCTAATCTATCGTTCCTTCCACTTTTGAAGATAATATTATTCAGCGAGCTTACATTTAAAAATTTGAGGTACGTTCATTGTCTATATCTTTAGAAATCAGCACGTATTTATGAAAATTTAAATGTTTTGGGGCGTACAACTATGGATCCGTTTAATCATTGATTTACCACAAAATTAGCGACCCCATAAGTCATCAGTCAACGGGTGTTACCCTTCAGTTACCCGCGCGACTTCAGATCGGGTCCCTCGATTGGCTTGGCAGGTGTTCACCTATCTTCATATCGTAACAGTTACTAGGGGTTCACTATCAGATAATAATTTACAATGCGGTTTCATATTTATCTTATTCGTTGCTTTTAATTAAAAATGAATTGCAATACGGGCCCAACCAGTTTTTCCATGAACGTTTAGCAATAACGCAATGCGTGTACTGAGCTTTGTCTCACAGTTCGAAATGTCTTCATGTTTTGTTTTAGGAAAGCGTTCAGTGAATCGCCCTTAGGCGGGCAGGACGGCTGAAGATGATAAGTGAGCGAGGAAGTATATGGAATGGTGGTGTATTAGTGTTGAGATGTTTATAACACCCTATTGTGATTTATTTTTGTGTTGAAGCTGTGTATTTTCTCAGAACTCTTTATTTTGGTGTAACCCTCGAGATGGTTGAAGGTTTTTGATGTTAGAACAGTGTCTATATTTATCTAAATAGTTTGATGGGTTGTGATTGTTTGAATGCCATTTGATGGTAAACATTAATTATCACTGCAAAATTTATCATGTACAAGCAAAGCCCTGTCCTGTTTGGACGGCGGTAACGCCATGATAATTTGGGATATTACTTCTAGTTGGTGAAACTAACGAAGAGAACACAAACAGTGAACTATGTACATTTGGGGCATTACAAAGTATAAACCATTGCATAGTTGATTAGCTAAGGCCATCTGGCTAACTGCACCAATCATCTTTGTGATTGCCATGCAGGGTTCCTAAATGTTTTATGGACAAACCGAGCAGCCGCCTGAAAATACATATGACCTCAACTTAAATATCGTACAATGTTGCTCTGGTAACGTGAGCAATGAGAATCTAGTTGACCTACTGAATCTAACACGGTGAAAAATTGACCTAAATCACCTAAGCAAGGGAGGAAAAGCGAACAAAGCGTTGGTGAAGTTATTGAAACTCAGTGTCGAACTCCTGTGAGGTAACACTGAACCTACCAAACATGGTTCAATAAGTTGGAGTGAGTCCAAGTTGGCCATAAACTAGGGTTTTGGCTAGTGATGTATGGTTTGGATTAAATTAGCACTATGTTTGGTTTCTGTGTGTACTTGACTGAGAATGATGTTTATTGGATATGATTATGAATTTAAATTGAGTGTGTTGATTTTGTACGATGTTGGGATGGATCAACCCTTGTTCACATTCTTTTACGGAATGATTTAAGTTGAGGTTTTGTGTGAAAAGAGGGGGGAAAGCACAAACAGTGCGGGCTTGAAATTTTAGAAAAACAAGAAAGACTTCGGGATTCAACTAGTGCTAATCGGCTCAATGGACAATTATAATTTTTTATAGGTAGATAGTTCATTGTGTTATCTTTTAAATGCCTTTTGAATTGCCTCAATTCGAGTTCTGTGGAAAAAGCTATGGTCATTTTACCAAAACTGTGCAGATTGGACCAAAATTCACATACTTGTGTTCTAGCCTCATTTTCGAAATGCTATTGTGGGAATCAAGCTTGGTGTTCTAAGTGAAAGATTTTTACGACATCGTACACTTTCTGGATTGGGGTTTTGAGCCTTAACAAGAGGTCGGATGACTAAGTTTCGAGTCATTCTTTCTAAGCCCGTGTTATACTCCTACTTTTTTTTACTAAATCATTAACTATGATAAGAAAAACAATTGGTAATTGTGTGTTTCTAAAATTGCATTTTCAGTAGATTAGGGCCTAATCTATCGTTCCTTCCACTTTTGAAGATAATATTATTCAGTAAGCTTACGTTTAAAAATTTGAGGTACGTTCATTGCCTATATCTTTAGAAATCAACACGTATTTATCAAAATTTATAATGTTTTGGGACGTACAACAATGGATCAGCTTAATCAGTGATTTACCCAATAATTAGTGAGCCCATAAGTCATCATTCATCGGACGTTACCCTTCAGTTACCCGCGTGACTTCAGATCAGGTCCCTCGATCGGTTTGGCAGGTGTTCACCTATCTTCATATCGTAACAGTTACTAGGTGTTCATGACCAGATAATATTTTACAGTGCAGTTTCATATTTATCTTATTCCCTGTTTTTAACTAAAAATGAATTGCAATACGGGCCCAACCAGTTTTTCCATGAACCTTTAGCAATACCGCAATGCGTGTACTGAGCTTTGTCCCACACTTCGAAACGTTTTCATGTTTTGTTTTAGGAAAGTGTTCAGTGAATCGCCCTCAAGCGGGCAGGATGGCTGAAGATGATAAGTGAGCCCGGAAGTCTATATGGAATGGTGGTGTATTAGTGTTGAGATGCTTATAACACCCTATTGTGATATATTTTTGTGTTGAAGCTGTGTATTTTTTCAGACCTCTTTATTTTGGTGTAACCCTCGAGTTGGTTGAAGGTTTTTGGTGTTAGAACAGTGTCTATATTTATCTAAATGGTTTGGTGGGTTGTAATTGTGTGAATGCCCTTTGATGGTAAACATTGATTGACATTGCAAAATTTATCATGTACAAGCGAAGCCCTGTCCTGTTTGGACGGCGGTAACGCCATGATACTTTGGGATATTACTTGTAATTGGTGAAACTAACGAAGAGAACACAAAAAGTGAACTATGTACATTTGGGGCGTTAGAAAGTATCAACCTTTGCATGCTTGATTAGCTAAGGCCATCAGGCTAACAGCACCAATCATCTTTGTGATTGCCTTGCTTGAGTTCTTAAATGTTTTATGGACAAACCGAGCAGCCGCCAGAAAATAGATATGAGCTCAGCTTAAATATCTTATGGCGTTGCTCGGGTGACGTAAGCAATGAGAATCTAGTTGACCTACTGAATCTAGCACGGTGAAAACTTGACCTAAATCACCTAAGCAATGGAGGAAAAGTAATCAAAGCGTTGGTGAAGTTATTGAAACTCAGTGTCTAACTCCTGTGAGGAAACACTGAACCTACCAAATCTAATTCACCGAAAGAGATTTTAGCTACTAGTAATCAAAGTCCCACTCCTTGATTGCATTGATTACAACATGGTGTTTAGCTACGTTACTTGGCCTAGTATACAAATATCTACTATGGATGCATGTTTGATGTACCAGTCACGGTTCAATAAGTTGGAGTCATACCAGGTTGGCCATAAACTAGGGCTTTGGCTAGTGATGTATGGTTTGGATTAAATTAGCACTAAGTTTGGTTTCTGTGCGTATTTGACTAAAAAATGATCTTTATTGGATATGATTATGAAGTGAAATTGAGTGTGTTGATTTTATACGTTGTTGGGATGGATCAAACCTTGTTCACATGCTTTTACGGAATGATTTAAGTTGAGGTTTTGTGTGAAAAGAGGGGGGAATGCTCAAACAGTGCGGGCTTGAAATTTAAGAAAAACAGGAAAGAATTCGGGATTCGACTGGTGCTAATCGGCTCATTGGAGAATTATGATTTTTTTATGGGTAGATAGGTCATTGTGTTATCTTTTAAATTCCATTTGAATCGCCTCAATCCAGGGTCAGTGGAAAACGCTATGGTCATTTTACCAAAACTGTGCAGATTGGACCATAATTGACACGCTTGTGTTCTAGCCTCATTTTGGGAATGCTATTGTCGGAATCAAGCTTGGTATTCTAAGTGAAAGATTTTTAGGACATCCTGCACTTTCTGTGTTGGGTTTTGAGTCTCAACAAGACGTCGGATGACTAAGTTTCGAGTCATTCTTTCTAAGCCCATGTTATGCACTTACTTTTGTTTACTAAATCATCGACTATGAAAAGAAAAATAATTGCTAATTTTGTGTTTCTGAAATGGCATTTTGAGTAGATTAGGGCCTAATCTATCGTTCCGTCCACTTTTGAAGATAATATTATTTAGTAAGCTTACATTTAAAAATTTGAGGTACGTTCATTGCCTCTATCTTTAGAAATCAACACGTATTTATCAAAATTTATAATGTTTTGGGGCGTACAACAATGGATCAGTTTAATCAGTGACTTACCCAACAATTAGCGACCCCATAAGTCATCATTCATTGGACATTACCCTTCAGTTACCCGCGTGACTTCAGATCAGGTCCCTCGATCGGTTTGGCAGGTGTTCACCTATCTTCAGATCGTAACAGTTACCAGGTGTTCACGATCAGATAATAATTTACAGTGCAGTTTCATATTTATCTTATTCCCTGTTTTTAATTAAAAATGAATTGCAACACGGGCCCAACCAACTTTTCCATGAACATTTAGAAATATTTTCATGTTTTGTTTTAGATCGTAATACGTGTACTGAGCTTTGTCTCACAGTTCGAAATATTTTCATGTTTTGTTTTAGGAAAGTGTTTAGTGATTTGCCCTCAGGCGGGCAGGACGACAGAAGATGATAAGTGAGCCAGGAAGTCCATATGGAATGGTGGTGTATTAGTGTTGAGATGTTTATAACACCTTATTGTGATATATTTTTGTGTTGAAGTTGTGTATTTTTTCAGAACTCTATATTTTGGTGTAATCCTCGAGATGGTTGAAGGTTTTTGATGTTAGAACAATGTCTATATTTACCTAAATGGTTTGATGGATTGTGATTGTGTGAATGCCCTTTGATGGTAAACATTGATTATGATTGCAAAATTTATCATGTACAAGCAAAGCCTTGTCCTTTTTGCACTGCGGTAACGCCATGATAATTTGGGATATTACTTCTAAATGGTGAAACTAACGAATAGAACGCAAACAGTGAACTATGTACATTTGGGTCGTTACAAAGTATAAACCATTGCGTGGATGATTAGCTAATGCCATCTAGTTAACTGTATCAATCATCTTTGTGATTGCCCTGCTTGAGTTCTTAAATGTTTTATGGACAAACCGAGCAGCCGCCTGAAGCAACATATGACCTCAACTTAAATATCTTATTGCATTGCTCAGGTAATGTGAGCAATGTGAATCTAGTTGACGTACTGAATCTAGCACGGTGAAAAATTGACCTAAATCACCTAAGCAAGGCAGGAAAACTAAGCAAAGCGTTGGTGAAGTTATTAAAACTCAGTGTCTAACTCCTGTGAGGAAACACTGAACCTACCAAATCTAATTACCCACAATACATTTTAGCTACTAGTAATCAGAGTCCCACTCCTTGATTGCATTTATTAGAACATGGTGCCCAGCTACGTTACTTGGCCTACTCTACACATGTCTACTATGGATGTATGTCTTATGTGCCAAGCATGGTTCAATAAGTTGGAGTGAGTCCAAGTTGGCCATAAACTAGGGTTTTGGCTAGTGATGTATGGTTTGGATTAAATTAGCACTAAGTTTCGTTTCTGTATATATTTGACTAAAAAATGATCTTTATTGGATATGATTATGAAGTGAAATTGAGTGTGTTGATTTTGTACGATGTTGGGATTGATCAGACCTTGTTCACATGCTTTTACAGAATGATTTAAGTTGAGGTTTTGTGCGGAAAGAGGGGGAAAAGCTCAAACAGTGCGGGCTTGAAATTTTAGAAAAACAAGAAAGACTTCGGGATACAACTGGTGCCAATCGGGTCATTGGAGAATCATGATCTTTTCGGGTAGATAGTTCATTGTGTGATCTTTTAAATGCCTTTTGAATCACCTCAATCTGGGGTCAGTGGAAAAAGCTATGGTCATTTTACCAAAACTGTGCAGATTGGACCAAATTGACATGCGTGTGTTCTAGCCTCATTTTGGGAATGCTGTTGTAGGAATGAAGCTTGGTCTTCTACGTGAAAATTTTTTAGGACATCCTACACTTTTTGTATTGGGTTTTTGGGTCACAACAAGAGGTCGGATGACTAAGTTTCGAGTGATTCTTTCTCAGCCTATGTTATGCTCTTACTTTTCTTTTACTAAATCATTAATTGTGATAAGAAAAATAATTGCTAGTTATGTCTTTCTAAAATGGCATTTTGAGTAGATTAGGGCCTAATATATCGTCCCTTCTACTTTTGAGCACAATATTATTCAGTGAGCTTACATTTAAAAATTTGAGGTACGTTAATTGCCTATATCTTTACAAATCAGCACGTATTTATCAAAATTTGTAGTGTTTTGTAAGTACAATAATGGATCAGTTTAATAAGTGATTTACCACATAATTATTGACCCCATCAGTCATTAGTCACCGGGCGTGTAACGCCCCAATAATACAAAAATCATAGCTGAACATCAAGAACTCCATGGATGGGCGTTACCGCCGTCCGTAAGGACAAGGCATTTATGAAATATGAAAGTTGAAGCATAGAATCAAAGTACAACCTTAGAGGTCATTCACGAGCATTCGAAACCTTTAACAACAACACGGGATTGATTCTAAGATCCCAGGGTTACATCAAACATAGCACAGCTTAAGCTTACAAATGTAACATTAAAATACATATTCCAGTTCAGATGTACAGCTGGGACACCAAAATGCACCACAAAAAGCCATGAAAACGTCTTAGCGCTTCTATCCGCCAATCAAAGGGACGGTCCTGATTTAATTATCACTTTCCGCCTCCCTGCCTGCCTGTGAGCGGTTTACTGAGCATTTTCCTAAAACAAAACATAAAAGCATTTCGAACTGTGAGCCAAAGCTCAATACGTGCATCCCTGTACTGATAAAAATTCAATGGGAAAGAAATTATGAGGGCCCGCTTTTGCAATTCATTTTGATTTTAAAACAGGGAATGAGATTTACATAAAGCTGAATTGCCAATTATTATCTGTTAGTGCACCCCTTAGTAACTGTTACGATCTATGTATAGGTGTACACCTGCCAAGCCGACCGGAAGACCTGACCTGAAGCCGCGCGGGTAACTGAAGGGTAAGACCCTGTAACTGATAACTGATGGGGTCACTAGTTATGTGATAAATCGCTGGTTCAATTGATTCATTGATGTACTTACCAAAACATTATAATTTCGATAAATACGTGCTGATTTCTAAAGATACAGTCAATGAACGTACCTGGGGTCTTTAAAGTTAGTTCACAGATTAAATAGATGACTAAAATGGAGAGGATGAGAGCTTAGGCCTTGATGTTGTTCGAAATTATTATCGGCATAAAATTAGTACAATGAATACCCTTAAATGGAAAAAGACTTATAAAGAATTTGTGTGAATCAGTTAAAAGAAAAGGCTTATGAAACTAGTAAAGTTAAATAAAGTATGAAAATGCTAAGTTAAAGCACGGTGGTGAGTTTAGAGGGTAGGGTTTATGACAAGGTACGGAATGAATAATCCACAACTTATACTCCCGACCTCCAACCGAGACGTAAGACCCCAATATAAATAGATTAGGAAGTCCTCTAAAACTTTGCTGAAGGGCACATAACCAGATTCCTATGACAGGTTTCATAAAATAGGGTCAGAACAACATTACCAACCACATTTTAAGGCGATTCAAGAGTGATTTTAAAGCTAACATCCAGACCTATCTACCCACCAAAAATCCGAATTTTTGTCCTGGCCAATCATTACCAGTTTTGTTTCAAAGCTCGTCCTGTTTCACTGAAAATTCCAGCAGCAATTCTTTTAGTTGTTACTTCCCTTTTTAACACCAAACCTCAACTCAAACTCTTTCTCAAGAGTGTATAACACACTTTGGTACATTCCAACCACATACAACATCACCACACTCAACTTCAATTCGTATATATATATCCAATAAGGCTTACTTTCAAGGCACATAAACACATACCTCAAGGTTAACACAACTTTGGTCCAAACCATGCATTTATGGATAAAACCCTAACTTGGGGTCAACTTGAATCCCATCACAACTTTACAACACATCATAAAAGCCATATTAAACTTCCATACATTAAGAGATAGGCAAAAACATGGAGAAATCAAGCCATAAATATCACTTGAACAAGAAACTTGCATACTCAACATGAAACCCTAACCCTAACTTCATCCAAAATCAACTCCACCATAAACCCTCAACAAGGTGATTCTTAACACCAAAAAAACAACTTAATTCATCATTAATACAACCAAAATAAAGAGCAAAAACCAACAAGATCAAAGATCAAAAACAAAATCAGCATAGAAGTGCAAGAACACTCACTTTGTGCTAGCCAAAAGGGGTTAAAATGATCTTAGATGCTTGAGGAAGTAAGAGGGGTGGTTGGGGGTGGATGTTTGGTGGTTTTTTGGTGGTTTAAAGGTGGATAATATGGTGGTTTAGTGGGCTTCCCAGCCGTGTAGAGAGAGAAAGAGGGGTGGGAAGAGAGAGAAAGATACTTGGTGGAAAATGAAGATAAAGGCTCGTTTTTAATTTTTATACTCCCTTAATACATGGCTGAAAATTAGGGTAGAAAAGTCAGATAAATCATGCTTGATTAATGCTTAATTAAGAGGATTAGTTAATCAAATAAAGTTCAAGTCTTGTTGCATCGAAATCGGCTTTAAATAGGCTCGGGTTAAGCGAAAAACTGAAACCGAGTGCATTTACGAAATTTTTTTATTTATTTAATTTTTTTTTTAAACAAATTTAAAATAAATAGTTGTGATGCCATGAAAAAGAATTTTCAAGATTAAATTCTTAAATATCAAGGCCTAACTCCATTTCCAAAATTGACGAGAATAAATCTCCAAATTGCATAGTAAGGGCCCCATTAGAAATGTCCAAATGAGAATAATAAAGGGATGGAAATATGAAAAGAAATGATGTGAATGAAATGAAATTAATAACCAGAATCTAGGGTCGGACTATTACAGGGCGTTACCCTTCAGTTACCCACGCTGCTTCGGATCAGGACCCTCAATCGGCTTGGTAGGTGTTCACCCATCTTCAGATTGTAACGGTTACTAGGGGTTCACTATCAGATAGTAATTCACAACGCAGTTTCATATTTATCTCATTCCCTGTTTTTAATTAATAGTGAATTGCAACACGGGCCCAACCAGTTTTTCCATGACTGTTTAGCAATACCGCAATGCGTGTACTGAGCTTTGTCTCACAGTTCCAAAATGTTTTCATGTTTTGTTTTAGGAAAATGTTCAGTGAATCGCACTCAGGCAGCCAGGATGGATGAAGATGATATGTAACCTAGGAAGTCTACAAGGAATGGTGGTGTATTAGTGTTGAGATGTTAATAACACCTTATTGTGATATATTTTTGTGTTGAAGCGGTGTATTTTTTCAGAACTCTATATTTTTGTGTAATCCTCGAGATGGATGAAGGTTTTGTAAGTTAGAACAGTCTCTATATTTAACTAAATGGTTTGATGGTTGTGATTTTGTGAATGGCCTTTGATGGTAAACATTGATTATCATTGCAAAATTTATCATGTAAAAGCAAAGCCTTGTCCTATTTGGACGGCGGTAAAGCCATGATAATTTGGGATATTACTTCTAATTGGTGAAACTAACGAAGAGAACGCAAATAGTGAACTATGTACATTTGGGGCGTTACAAAGTATAAACCTTTGCATGGATGATTAGCTAAGGCCATCTGGTTAACTACACCAATCATCTTTGTCATTGTTGATGGTTTTTGAGGGGGAATGAAAAATTGAATTAAAGTGTAATAGCTCGACCCTAAATCATGTTTATTTATTTAATTAAGTCATGTTATTCATTTTCCTCATTTATTTTTCTCATTTAATTATCCCGGCTGGGAGAATTCATTTTGGGCCCTACCTTGCAATTCATTCGAGTTTTATTTACCGAAAATAATTTTTCGGAGATATTGATATTAGGCCTCGATGACTATGATTTAAAAGATTAAATTATTTTTCATGATACCACATTTAATTTTGAGCTACGGAAAATTTAATCGCATACGGGTTAATTTTCTGTTGGGCCCAAATCAAGTCCAATTTTGGCCCAATAGGTTCCTAACCCATTTGCTTGTCTAATTACCATCATTAAGCCTTAATTATCATTAGCAAAAGCTGAATTTTTGTGCTTAATTTTCAGCCAAGTATTTGTTTGCTTAAGTGCCAAGTATTTATTTGCTTAAGTTTTATTTTGCACCAAGTAAATTGTCAAAGCAATCTCTCTCTCTCTCTCTCTTTCTCTCTCTACTCGGTCTCTCTCTCTCTCTCCAGCCCTGCCACCACTATTCTGGTGGTTTTAGGCCACCAGCCGCCACCCCTACAGCCACCAAAACAACCACCAAGTCAGCCACCATCCATTCCCCACACCCACTCAAGCCTACATGAACAAAGTGAGTAAACCCTAACTTTATCTAGTGATTTTGGTGGTATTTTGGTTTTGATTCTTGCTTTGATTATTGATTATCTTGTTTTGATGCAATCAAGAGTTATTTTGATGTTTTGTTGAATGGATCATCTTGAACGAAAAAAAAATGGAGATTATTCATGTTCATGCAAGTTTAGGATGTAATGATGGATTTTGATTGTTTTAAATGAGATTATGTGATCTTTGGCATTGGAAATGAATATCCAAATTTTTATGCTGATGTATATAAGTTAAAGAGTGATTTAGTGGGTGGTTATGTGAAGAAAAGGTTGACAATATGTGAGTTAGAGCTGGGAAACAGACATGAAACAGGGGTCTGTTTGGAGACAAACGGGTACTGTTTGACACATCCAAAATTCGTGATTTTTGGTGTAGTGATAGCTTGATGAGTTAGCTTTCAATAGGATTTGGAATTACTTGATTTCGAGTTGTGTGGAAAACGTTATGACGAATTTACTCAAGACTATGCAGAATACATTGAAACTGGGAACGGAACTGGAACAGTAACTTTACGGAAAAACTGGTATTGATTGGGTCACTGAAAAATTGTGATTTTTGGTGTGTGGATATATCAATGAGTTATCTTTCATATGAATTTTGAATCGCCTTAATCCGAGTTCTGTGGAAAAAGTTATGGTTGTTTTACTACAACTGCGCAGATTGGACTGAAATTGTGCATGTCTTTGTTCTACCCTAATTTTAGGGACGTTACTATATGAATCATGATTTGTGTCCTGAATGAAAGTTTTAGTGGACATTATGAGCTTTTCATATTGGGGTTTAATATCTCAATTGGAGTTTAGTAGTGAAAGATATGGATTTTCTAATGCAGACCATCAAACGGTAACATGAGTGAATGCAGAAATCGAGGCATTTGGAAATGTGTTCAGAAGTTTCTATATAATTATGGGTATCGCAAGGAAATTACAAATTGTAGTGAGTTCAACGAGTTTGTTTGAGTATAGAAGCTTACTTGGGTTTGAAAACCGGTTAAATGAGCATGAAAATGAAATTTCAGAAGTGAGCACAGTAATGATTCAAGTTAGTGTCTATCAGATCTACTGAGGTTATTTGAGCTTTTATGAACCTCACAACACCCCTCATGGTATTAACCATTCTATTATCCTTTTCAGAAGCTTCACACTTTCCTTTATCCATTTCAGAAATACAGCAAACCATGTGCTATTTATATCAATTAAAATCTTTTCGTTATTACTCAATCATTTTCATTTGGTCTATTTTACTTCAATTTGTTGTATTTCAAGTTCAATAACTCTAACTGATTTAATCTATTATTTGAAATGCAGAAGTTATGTATCCCATTTTATTAGTCAATTTCTGTTACACATATTTTTACTTACTCAACTAGGCGAGTAAGGATCATCTACTGACTACACATACTTACAATGACATTTATGAAACAGAGTTGAGGCCTAGTTATCGTTTCCATTGTGCATAAGTACTATCAAGTGAAATATCATTTTAAAGACTTCAGGTACGTCCATTGCCTGTATCTTTAGAAATCAGAGTGTATTTATCAACGTTATCATGTTTTGGTAAGTACATCAATGAATCAGTTTACACAGTGATTTATCAGTTAATTAGTGACCCCGTCAGTTATCATCTACAGGGCATTCGCCCTTCAGTTACCCGCGCGGCTTCAGGCCAGGTCTTCGATCGGCTTGGCAGGTGTACACCTATCCATAGATCGTAACAGTATCAAGGGGTTCACTATCAGATAATAATTAGCAATGCAGTTTTATATTTATCTCATTCACTGTTTTAACTTAAAATGAATTGCAAAGCGGGCCCAACCAGTGTTTCAATGATCATTTAACAATTCAGGAATGCACGTACTGAGCTTCGGCTCACAGTTCGAAATGTTTTTATGTTTTGTTTTAGGCAAATGCTGAGAGAGTTGCCCTCATGCTAACAAATCAGCTGAAGAGAATACGTGAAGCAAGGAAATTCAGATGGATTAGAAGTAATGCAGTATATGCATACCTTAAAGATGTAAATTGAATTCCTCTATGGATGAAGATGTAGACTATATAGTGATTTATTTTACTATGGTGTATAAACCCTTCATTGGTTAACACTTGATGTGAGTGTATATGTTTGAGGTTATGCTTAGCTATGTTATTTATAGCACTCATGTTTCAAGCCTTGTCCTTTTGGCCGGCGGTAATGCCCCTATCATTGGGTTGTCTAGATTATAGTTAAGGGATTTATTAAGGAAAATACAAGCAGTGAAACATGTCTAATTTGGGGGCATTACATAAAGAAAAAGGAAAATGACACCTCAAATACTCACGATTGTCAGTCGTAGTGCTTAAGGGTTGGTCCACAGGGAAAAACGTGAAATTAATGGTCATTTAAAACGAAATGCTTAAATTTAACTAATTAAACTAAATGGAATTACTTGAAGCAATCTAATAATCTAAACCTAAACTAAACCATATATCACTTATCCAAATTAAACCAAACTAATAGTGAATTAAGCATGAATTTTTTAGCAGAGTTAACTAACTAACATTATTCCAAAATTAATCCCAAAATTGAACATGGTTTCAATTCAACAAAACAGAACCTAAAAATTAAAGCAAAGCAAGCAACAGTCACCCAAAATCCTTACGGTTAGTGTACTCAATAGCCAAACTACAACCCAAGAACAGTTCATTATGAGCTACCAATCGAAACAAGAATTACCAAGCATCTAGGCACAGATTCAGACCAACAGCAACAAATCAAGTGATGAGGCAACCAAATTGAAACAAAGCATGAACTGAACACGGCAATGAAACAGGGGAAGGGAATTCATGGAAACAGAAAGGGAAGCAAACTCACAAAGGCTACACGGCAAGAAAGTAACCGAGCCAAAAACAGAGCACCAAAAGCATAATTGGAAGCTGTGGAATCAATAGCAAACCGGAACCATGCCCAAATTTAAGCCAGCCGTTCCAAAAACGAAGCCAAACAAGGAACCGAACAGGGGTGGGGGAAATCGACTGAAATTACTCAAATAAACCCAAAAAATTCTTGCAATTTGTGAACTAGGATTCGAAATCAAGCGCTATTACATGAAATTGAATGTTGAAAACAAACATAGAATTGAAACCCTAATCTGTAAATCAATTACGAAATTGAAATGACAAGCGAATTTAAACTAAACTTAAACGAAATTAAACCTAATCTACTCCTAAAATTCTAACCCTAAATTACCTAAAAACTCGAACTTCGGCTTCAATGGTGTCTGCACCTCGCTTAAATACCCGACCTCCATCTCGTTTTCGATCCTTCGCCTCTGGACCCTTCGATCTTCGGCTCGATGTGGATGGTGGCGATGAAACCCAGCAAAGGGGGTGTCGTGGATGGTTCAGATGAGGCCAGCGAGGTGGTTGTTAGAGGTGATGGGGTGATGAAGGTGAAACTGTGGCTGGGGGGTGGTTTCTGGTTTCGGGAAGGGGATGTGCTGGAGCAGAGAGAACGATGACACGGTAGAGAGAGAGAGAGATAGGAGATGAGGTGGGTCAAAGGTAAGGGTTTTTGGGTATGGTGAAGCAAGATGGGAATGGCGAGGAAGCAGGGTCTGGGTTCTCAGGGTTTCGGGTTGAGGGTCGGGGAGAGAGAGAGCGAATAAGAGAGAGAAAGTGCGTGAGAAGGGGAGGGGGTATTAAGACAGAACCGGTCTAGCTGAACCGGCCGGTCCGGTTCACTGGACCGGTCTGGTTTTAATTTTTGTACTTCCTTTGGCCGGTTTTTGTCAATTTTGGCCCGATTCTTCAACCTCCGACATTTCTTCTATTTTTCTCGCTTTTTTCGCCATTTAAGTCCATTTTTCGCATTTATTCAAAATCTGCAAAATAAAATAAACTCAATTAAAAACCGTAAAAATATTATTAAAACGAGCCTAAAATTGGTGAAAAAGTACCTTAAAAATATCACATTTTTAGCTCAAACAAATACTCCCACACCAAGATTTTGCTCGTCCTCGAGTAAAATAAACTAAACTAACTAAAAGAAAACGAAAATAAGAAAAAGAAAATCCTAACTCACTATCGTAGGAATCATGATTGCATTTAGCGTATGCAACAAGCCCTTTAAACCCCTTGGACTCCCAAGTGGACGAGTGAGGTCTCGTGAGGGTTTCAAAGTGAAAATACCCACAAATTATTCAAAAATAAAAGAAAATCTTTTTTTTTGGTTTTCTCAAAACTGATATGTACAAAATTCGGGAAACATATGCACAATTCCTAATCAGCTAAATCACCCATGTACTCAGTTATTAACCTGTATACACATAAAATGTACATCAAAGCCCTTTACCCCTAAATGACATCAAAACACTGATTTTCACCCCATCGAACATCCAGATTTTGAATCCATCCCGGTGTTTGTGTGCACGTGTATCATCATCCCCAGGACTCAGATTTACCAGAACAGACTCAATCCCACTTAGCCAACACAACTACATTATTCTTATCATGACTTCGGAAGCAAGCTTTCCCAGGAGCAATATCGCCTCAAAGGGTAACACCCAGTAGCACGTGCCTCAAAGGGTCCGAGTGGCGCATGCCTCAAAGGGATACTTGTCATTCCAAATTTTATTCTTTTTCTTTATTTAACATACAATTTTTTTTCAATTTTTTTCCAAAGTAATCATGCCATAGCTAGTGGGAGAATCATTCATGGAAACCTAAGACCTAAAGACAATGATGAAAGGATAACAAGGACTGGATAACACAACCTTTAATGAACAACTGGGGTTTAGCATCAGGGCTTAGAATATCACATTCGAAGTTAAAGACTTATCCTGCACATCCTATTAATATACAAACTAACAACTAAAGCACAGGGGATTCAAACTAATCAGAAAAGATACAAATGTCCCCAAAAACAACAAAAATAATCAAAAATTTTCAAAAAACTGGCACCTCACTCCCACACCAAAACTTCACAATGTCCTCATTGGGAGAATTAAGGCGCTAAAAAGTAAGCACATAAACTATACAATCGTAAAACCTAATATATACAACTAAAGCACGACCCAAAAACATAAAACCAAAAACAAAATAAAACTAAAATGAAAAAGAAAAACAAAACTAAAATTAAAGAAACACACAAAAAGTGAAAAACAAACCACAACCCTAAAAACTAAAGAAAAGAAGACAAAAATCAAAACAAAACCAAACACACACATATATTTACAAAAGCAAAACTAAACAAAAATCAAAGACCTAATAAATTGCAAACTAAACAAAAAAAGAAGTCTAAAACAAAATAAAGGAAAACAAAAATGAAACAAAAATGAAAAGAAGATGAAAAAGGAAAATAAAAATGAAAGTCAAAGGAAATAAACAAAATAATGAAAATAAAATAAACAAAAATGAAATAAAAAGGAAAATCATAATATATGCAACTAAATACAAAAAGAAATAAAAGAAATAAAAGAAAAGAAAAGAAAAGTGGAACGATCATACCAGGTTGGATACAGGTTGTACCCAAACTATAACGCTTATGGAGCATCAGCCACTCCATATTAAGCTGAAAAGGTGCTACGCAAATCAAAACTCATTAGAGCACGCAACACCTTATCAAATTCAGAAGCCCAACTCTCAATAATATAGCAACAATGGAAAACAGAGAGTTGGCACCAGATTGAGTACATCCATATAGTCAGGAAAGCACAGGTAAGGGCCCGTTTTAACTTATCGAACAGTTGGGCCCACTCAGGAATGAAGTGAATATACTCACAAACAACCAGTGGTGAGGTCATGGGCCTAGAAATTGGATCAGCATGAACGAACTGTCTAGGCAAAGCAAAGGGTTCTAAATATAAATCCACAAGTCCTTTAAGTTCAATATGCATATGAGCCTGGTCTGAAGTAAAATCATCAGTGGTAATCATCTCAGACTCAACAGATTCAGACTTGCTAGATTCAAATAGGAAGTCACTCTGGATGGAATTAAAAGAAAATGACTCATAATCTGCACGAAAACCATCATTAGAACTTCCATGGATACCAAACTCGCCAGAAAAAGATTCATACTCTACAGGCAGAATATTATCATCAAATTCAAACATAGTGAGTTCCGGTATCTCATCATGCATTACAAAGTCATCCTTGAGTCTATCTGTGTTTTTATCATCACGAGTTTGGTCTAAACAACGAATGTCAAACACAAAAGTCTCAGACTCGACAAGAGTAGACTCGGGAGGGTCCAAAGATGCAAGAACAGAAAGAGAACTGCAATATTCAAGAAGGAGGTCAGTTTGGATAGGATCGACAGAAAATGATTCATATTCAGCACGAAAATCCTCCTTCCGACTCATTTTAACATCAAACCCACAAAAAGATTCATATTCGATTTGCAAAATATTATCATCTGATTCAATTAGAAGGTCAAGCATGATGGGATCAGAAGAGAATGATTCATATTCAAACTGAGAATCCACATCAAAACCTGCAGTAACATCAAGCTTATATGAAAAAGATTCATGTCCTGCAGAAAGAATATCATCAAAGTCAAACATAGCGGATGCAGTCACAATCACCTCCTCATGCAACTCCTGTGAAACATCTTTCGATTAATCCAAATCATGAAACTCAACTGCAGGTATGATGCATATGTGTAACTCACTATCAAAATCAGATTGCTTACCCACTTCTAATTCATGAAAATCATTCAAAGTGGTCGGTAAGTTAACAGAAACTAGGACATCGTCAGTGACGCCCTTAGGTGAGTTAGGGCAAGGTGCAAGATCTATCGATAGAGATTGAGGGAGGTCACTTGCTTGTTCTAAACTAGGCAAACACATGTTTTCATTCAAATCAGGCCTAGCAGAATAAGAAGGTTCAAAATCATCAAAAAAACTAACTCTTGATTTAGGAGATCCTAAACAAAAGTCAGATTCATTACAATTCTCCCTACTTTGATTAAAACATTGAGAATGTTCAGTAATTCTCGCTTTCATAATCTCTATCGTTTTGGCAGTCAATTCATCAATTCTCTTTTCAAGACTTGCGTATTGAGCATCAAAATAGTCACGATATGGACAAGAACAAGCATCATGAGTAAAAGATTTACAATAATCGCACCACACAGGAGGCACAACAACATAAGAGGAGTCATGCGAATCTATAAAATGGCCTTGGGAGTAAGGATTAGGATAAAAAGCAGACTCAGCATGAGTAGGGTACTTTAAGTTCATTTTAGCTTATTCAAACTCATAAGTATCCCAAGCTAAATATTCAAAGAAATTCCAAACTTCTTCTTGAGTTTTAGACAACGATCCTAGCAAACCCCCTTGACACATAGATTCAACATGACCACGAAATTCAGAATTTAGACCCAAAATGATGACCTCACAGATTTCCTATTTTTCAAAAGTTTGAGGCAATTGAGCACGATAATCATTAAGTCACGACAAATAGCTCCAAAAAGGATCATGCTCATATTGTGGGAAACTGAAAACTGGCATTTTGAAATTTTTAAAGTTTTTGAAGTTTTTCAATTTTTTTTTTTAAATTTAGGTTTTTCACTTTTTTTTTGGGTTTTTTGAAATTTCTAATCTCTTGGATTTTCAATTTTTCAATTTTTTTGGATTTTTGAAAATTTTCTAATTTTTTTGTGGTTTTCAACTTTTTCAAATGTTTTTGAATTTTTTTTAGCATTTTTTATTTTTTTTTGTATTTTTGGATTTTTCAAAAAAATTTTGAATTTTTGGTTTTTTTTTTGAAATGTTTTTGGATTTTTTTGGTTTTTTCAAAAACGAAAAACGATACCAAAATGAGAATTTGAAAATTGATTCGAAACTTAAAGTTACGAAATGACTAACAAAAACTCATTAAGCAATTAAACAAGACGAAACTAAACAAATACGAAGCAACTAAAGCATGACCAAATTTCACTGTCTTCCCCGGCAACGGCGCCAAAATTGTTGATGGTTTTTGAGGGGGAACGAAAATTGAATTAAAGAAAAAGGAAAATGATACCTCAAATACTCACGATTGTCAGTCGTAGTACTTAAGGGTCGGTCCACAGGGAAAAACGTGAAATTAATGGTCATTTAAAACGAAATGCTTAAATTTAACTAATTAAACTAAATGGAATTACTTAAAGCAATCTAGTAATCTAAACCTAAACTAAACCATATATCACTTATCCAAATTAAACCAAACTAATAGTGAATTAAGCATGAATTTTTTAGCAGAGTTAACTAACTAACATTATTCCAAAATTGATCCCAAAATTGAACATGGTTTCAATTCAACAAAATAGAACCTAAAAATTAAAGCAAAGCAAGCAACAGTCACCCAAAATCCATACGGTTAGTGTACTCAATAGCCAAACTACAACCCAAGAACAGTTCATTACGAGCTACCAATTGAAACAAGAATTGACAAGCATCTAGGCACAGATTCAGACCAACAGCAACAAATCAAGTGATGAGGCAACCAAATTGAAACAAAGCATGAACTGAACACGGCAATGAAACAGGGGAAGGGAATTCATGGAAACAGAAAGGGAAGCAAACTCACAAAGGCTACACGGCAAGAAAGTAACCGAGCCAAAAACAGAGCACCAAAAGCAGAATTGGAAGTTGTAGAATCAATAGCAAACCAGAACCATGCCCAAATTGAAGCCAGCCGTTCCAAAAACGAAGCCAAACAAAGAACCGAACAGGGGTGGGGGAAATCGACTGAAATTACTGAAATAAACCCCAAAAATTCTTGCAATTTGTGAACTAGGATTCGAAATCAAGCGCTATTACATGAAATTGAATGTTGAAAACAAACATAGAATCGAAACCTTAATCTGTAAATCAATTACGAAATTGAAATGGAAAGCGAATTTAAACTAAACTTAAACGAAATTAAACCTAATCTACTCCTAAAATTCTAACCCTAAGTTACCTAAAAACTCGAACTTCGGCTTCAATGGTGTCTGCACCTCGCTTAAATACCCGACCTCCATCTCGATTTCGCTCCTTCGTCTCTGGACCCTTCGATCTTCGGCTCGATGTGGACGGTGGCGATGAAACCCAGTAAAGGGGGTGTCGTGGATGGTTCAGATGAGGCCAGCGAGGTGGTTGTTAGAGGTGATGGGGTGATGAAGGTGAAACTGTGGCTGGGGGGTGGTTTCTCGTTTCGGGAAGGGGATGTGCTGGAGGAGAGAGAACGATGACACGGTAGAGAGAGAGAGAGGAGATGAGGTGGGTCAAAGGTAAGGGCTTTTGGGTATGGTGAAGCAAGATGGGAATGGCGAGGAAGCAGGGTCTGGGTTCTCAGGGTTTCGGGTTGAGGGTCGGGGAGAGAGAGAGCGAATAAGAGAGAGAAAGTGCGTGAGAAGGGGAGGGGGTATTAAGACAGAACCGGTCTAGCTGAACCGGCCGGTCCGGTTCACTGGACCGGTCCGGTTTTAATTTTTCTACTTCCTTTGGCCGGTTTTTATCAATTTTGGCCTGCTTCTTCAACCTCCGATATTTCTTCTATTTTTCTCGCTTTTTCCACCATTTAAGCCCATTTTTCGCATTTATTCAAAATCTGCAAAATAAAATAAACTCAATTAAAAACCCTAAAAATATTATTAAAACGAGCCTAAAATTGGTGAAAAAGTACCTTAAAAATATCACATTTTTAGCTTAAACAGTCATTACCATGCTTGAGTTCTTAAATGTTTTATGGACAAACCGAGCGGCCGCCTAAAACAACATATGACCTCAACATAAATATCTTATGGCGTTGCTCAGGTAACGTGAGCAATAAGAATCTAGTTGACCTACTGAATGTAACACGGTGAAAAATTGACCTAAATCACCTAAGCAAGGGAGGAAAACTAAACAAAGCATTGGTGAAGTTATTGAAACTAAGTGTCTAACTCCTGTGAGGAAACGCTTAACCTGCCAAGTTTAATTACCGGCAAGGGATTTTAGCTACTAGTAATCAGAGTCCCACTCCTTGATTGCATTTATTAGAACATGGTGTTCAGCTACGTCACTTGGCCTAGTCCACAAATATCTACTATGGATGTGTGTCTTATGTACCAAACATGGTTCAATAAGTTGGAGTGAGCCCAAGTTGGCCATAAACTACGGTTTCGGCTAGTGATGTATGGCTTGGATTAAATTAGCACAAAGTTTGGTTTCTATGTCTATTTGACTGAAAAATGATCTTTATTGGATATGATTATGAAGTGAAATTGAGTGTGTTGATTTTGTATGATGTTGGGATGGATCAAACCTTGTTCACATGCTTTTACGGAATGATTTAAGTTGAGGTTTTGTGTGAAAAGCTCAAACAGTGCGGGCTTGAAATTTTAGAAAAACTAGTGCTAATCGGCTCATTGGACAATTATGAATTTTTATGGGTAGAAAGTTCATTGTGTTATCTTATAAATGCCTTTTCAATCACCTCAATCCGAGGTCTGTAGAAAAAGCTATGGTTATTTTACCAAATATGTGCAGATTGGACGAAAATTGACATGCTTGTGTTCTAGCTTCATTTTGGGAATGCTATTGTGGGAATCAAGCTTGGGGTTCTAAGTTAAAGATTTTTAGGACATCGTACACTTTCTGTATTGGGGGTTTGAGTCTCAACAAGAGGTCAGACGACTAAGTTTCGAGTCATTCTTTCTTAGCGTATGTTATGCTCTTACTTTTCTTTTACTAAATCATTAACTATGATAAGAAAAATAATTGCTAGTTGTGTGTTTCTAAAATGGCATTTTGAGTAAAATAGGGCCTAATCTATCGTTCCTTCCACTTTTGAGCATAATATTATTCAGTGAGGTTACATTCAAAAATTTGAGGTGTGTTCATTGCCTATATCTTTAGAAATCAGCACGTATTTATCAAAATTTATAATGTTTTGGTAAGTACAACAATGGATCAGTTTAATAAGTGATTTACCGCAGAATTAGTGACCCCACCAGTCATCAGTCACCAGGCGTTAGCCTTCAGTTACCCGCGCGGCTTCAGATCAGGTCCCTTGATCGACTTGGCAGGTGTTCACCTATCTTCAGATCATCGCAGTTACTAGGGGTTCACTATCAGATAATAATTTACAATGCAAGTTCATATTTATCTCATTCCCTATTTTTAAATAAAAATGAATTGAAACACGGGCCCAACCAGTTTTTCCATGAACGTTTAGCAACACCTCAATGCGTGCAATCATCTTTGTCTCACAGCCCAAAATGTTTTCATGTTTTGTTTTAGGAAGGTGTTCAGTGAATCGCCCTTAGTGATATGTAAGCCAGGAAGTCTACATGGAATGGTGGTGTATTAGTTTTGAGATTTTTATAACACCCTATTGTGATATATTTTTGTGTTGAAGCTGTGTATTTTTTCAGAACTCTTTATTTTGGTGTAATCCTCGAGATGGTTGAAGGTTTTTGATGCTAGAACAGTGTCTATATTTATCTAAATGGTTTGATGGGTTGTGATTGTGTGAATGCCCTTTGATGGTAAACATTGATTATCATTGCAAAATTTATCATGTACAAGCAAAGCCTTGTCCTGTTTAGACGGCGGTAATGCCATGATAATTTTGGATATTACCTCTAATTTGTGAAACTAACGAAGAGAACGCAAACAGTGAACTATGTACATTTGGGGCGTTAAAAAGTATAAACCTTTGCATGGATGATTAGCTAAGGCTATCTGGTTAACTGCACCAATCATCTTTATGATTGCCATGCTTGAGTTCATAAATGTTTTATGGACAAACCGAGCAGCCGCCTGAAACAACATATGACCTCAACTTAAATGTTCTTAAATATCTAGTTGACCTACTTAATCTGGCACGGTGAAAAATTGACCTAAATCACCTAAGCAAGGGAGGAAAACTAAAGAAAGCGTTGGTGATGTTATCGTAGCTCAGTGTCTAACTCCTGTGAGGAAACACTGAACCTGCCAATATTTAATTACCGCAAGAGATTTAAGCTGCTAGGAATTAGAGTCCCATTCCTTGATTGCATTTATTAGAACATGGGGTTCAGCTACATTAGTTGGCCTACTCCACAAATATCTGCTATGGATGTATGTCTTATGTACCAAACATGGTTCAATAAGTTGGATTGAGTCCAAGTTGGCCATAAACTAGGCTTTTGGCTAGTGATGTATGGCTTGGATTAAATTAGGACTAAGTTTAGTTTCTGTTTGTATTTGACTGAAAAATTATCTTCATTGGATATGGTTATGAAGTGAAATTGAGTGTGTTGATTTGTACGATGTTGGGATGGACCAAACCTTGTTCACATGCTTTTACGGAATTATTTAAGTTGAAGTTTTGTGTGAAAAGAGGGGGAAAAGCTCAAACAGTGTGGGCTTGAAATTTTAGAAAAACAAGAAAGACTTCGGGATTCAACTAATGCTAATCGGCACGTTTGAGAATTAGGATTTTTTATGGGTAGATAGTTCACTGTGTTATCTTTTAAATGCCCTTTAAATCGCCTCAATCCGCAGTCAGTGGAAAAAGCTATGGTCATTTTACCAAAACTGTGTAGATTGGACCAAAATTGACTTACTTGTGTTCTGGCCTCATGTTGGGAATGCTATTGTGGGAATCAAGCTTGGTGTTCTAAGTGAACGATTTTTAGGACATCCTACACTTTCTGTATTGGGGTTTTGGGTCTCAACAAGAGGTCGGATGACTAAGGTTCGAGTCATTCTTTCTTAGCCTATGTTATTCTCTTACTTTTCTTTTACTAAAACATTAACTATGATAAGAAAAATAATTGCTAGTTGTGTGTTTCTAAAAAGGCATTTTGAGTAGATTAGGGGCTAATCTATCGTTCCTTCCTCTTTTGAGCATAATATTATTTAGTGAGCTTACATGTAAAAATTTGAGGTACGTTCATTGCCTATATCTTTAGAAAAGCACGTATTTATAAAAATTTATAATGTTTTGGTAAGCACAACAATGGATCAGTTTAATCAGCGATTTACCACATAATTAATGACCCCATCAGTCATCAGTCACTGGGCGTTACCCTTCAGTTACCCGCATGGCTTCAGATCAGGTCCCTCGATCGGCTTGGCAAGTGTTCACCTATCTTCAGATCGAAACAGTTACTAGGGGTTCACTATCATATAATAATTTACAATGCAGTTTCATATTTATCTCATTCCCTGTTTTTAATTAAAACTGAATTGCAACACAGTCCAACCAGTTTTTCCATGAACATTTTGCAGTACCCCACTACATGTACTGAGCTTTGTCTCACAGTTCGAAATGTTTTCATATTTTATTTTAGGAAAGTGTTTAGTGAATCGCCCCCAGGCGGCCAGGACGGCTGAAGATGATAGGTGAGCCAGGAAGTCTCTATGGAATGGTGGTTGTTAGATCTTAGAGTATACTTCCACAAGAGGGGGTGAATTGTGGTGTCTGATTTTCGCATTATAAGTAACAAACACCCTGACAGAGGTTGTTCTCCGATGACGAGCACCCTGTTGACTTGTTTGCAGGGGGTGTTTTCAGATATTGTAAATGCGAAAATCACCAAGATAAATGCGGAATTAAAGCACACACAATTTTTACGTGGAAAACACCTCTAGCCCAACTGAGGTGTGAAAAACCACAACCTACCTCGTGTAGGATTTAACCACTTCACTAAACCGGGCTTAACACGTTACAAATGTAACACACCTTGTTACAACTTGCAACCACGTAATCTCCTTCTCAAGGCAGATTACACCACGTCCAAATCTCACCAGATTGGACACGTCCAAAGTCCACACGACTTAGGACCACTCACTCACTTTTCTGATTCAAGATCAGGGTTACAAACACCTTACAGGGGTGCTTCTGACTAAGCAGATGTAAGGTACAATGAAGTTCCTATTATGCCAATATATTGAAAGCTTGCTTTAAGCACAACTTGAACTGGTTTTTCTTTTCTCAAGTGAAGCTCAAAAATTCTTTTCACTAGAAAAACCTTTTTTGAAATTTGCCTTTTGGGAATGTTGTGTTTCAAGATTTCTTTTTGCTTTCTTCTCACTATTGCTCAGTATGTGTCTCAGTGTATGTCTCTTTCAGTGAAAGCAAAGCAGTTTTTTAACCACAAATTCCAACGGTCAAAAACCAAGGAGAGGAAAGGAAAATATCTAAGTTTGGAAGGTGATTTTTCAAAACAAAACTCCCAACGGCTAGTGATAAAATATTTCCCAAAATCTAAGGAATTTGTTATCTTAAGAGATAACCTTTATCTCCTTATAGCCGTGGGTAAGCTTTTAGCAAGGCAATCAGAAATTTTTAGCAGTTTAAAAACTTTATCACATCCGAAGATATGGGCAGAGAAAATCTTTCAATTTTGGCAAATCTCCCAAAATCTATTTTCCCAAATCTCCCATAATATATTCAAGAAATATATTTTCCAAAAGAATAACATCTGAAAATATTCTGGAGATTTTGGCCAACCGAAATAATCATTTCAAGGATAATCGGATATGCCCACTTTAGGTCAGAAACACCCTAGGCACCCTGTTTGCAGGGTTGTTCGCAGTCTGGTGTTCTGAAGCACTTAGCGCAAATACCGATTCAAGAGATGTTTAAAAAGCTTTTTCAATATTGGCATATTAACAAGAGTCTAAATAAATAAAGCCTATATACCCAAGACTTGTTGTTTGAATCTTGTCCAAGACCCGTAGAGCTGCTGTGAACATCAAGGCTACCTTGTTTGCTGGGGTTGTTCTTTGCATCGCTAGAGAAGCTGCTGGGAACATCAAGGCTACCTTGTTTGTTGGAGTTGTTCTTTGCATTGCTAGAAGAGCTGCTGGGAACATGCCTTACATCCAACTGTGAGATGGCGTTCTTGACTAAATGTAGAATCACCCAAAGAACCTGTTTTAGAGGCTTGTTCTCACATGTAGCAAATGGTTAATACAGTAAAGATTACAAACACTAGGGCCTGTTTGCATATCATGTTTGGAGCAACACTACTTGGACACATTTTTACACTTGGATTTGTTATCATCAAAACTTGAATAAAAACTCAACAGTAGTGTATCAGTGCTGAGATGTTTATAACACCCTACTGTGATATGCTTTTGTGTTAGAGCTGTGTATTTTTTCAGAACACTATATTTTGGGGTAATCCTCGAGATGATTGAAGGTTTTTGATGTTAGAACAGTGTCTGTATATATCTGAATGGTTTGATGGGCTGTTATTGTGTGAATGCTCTTCGATGGCAAACATTAATTATCATTGCAAAATTTATCATGTACAAGCAAAGCCTTGTCCTTTTTGGACGGCGGTAATGCCATGATAATTTCGGATATTACTTCTAATTGGTGAAACTAACGAAGCAAATGCAGACAGTGAACTATGTACATTTGAGGCGTTACAAAGTATAAACCTCTCCATGGATGATTAACTAAGGCCATCTGGTTAGCTGCACCAATCTTCTTTGTGATTGCCATGCTTGAGTTCTTAAATGTTTTATAGACAAACTGAGCGGCCGCCTAAAACAATGTACGACCTCAACTTAAATATCTTATGGCGTTGCTCAAGTAAGGAGAGCAATGAGAATCTAGTTAACTTACTGAATCTAGCATGGTGAAAAATTGACCTAAATCAACTAAGCAAAGGAGGATAAGCAAACAAAGCATTGGTGAAGTTATTGAAACTTGGTGTCCAACTCCTGTGAGGAAACACTGAACCTACCAAATTTAATTACCTGTAAGAGATTTTCGCTACTAGTAATCAGAGTCCCACTCCTTGATTGCAATTGTTAGAACATGTTGTTCAGCTACGTTACTTGGCCTAATCCACAAATATCTACTGTGGATGTGTGTCTCATGTACTAAACATGGTTGAATAAGTTGGAGTGAGTCCAAGTTGGCCATAAACTAGGGTTTTGGCTAGTGACGTATGGTTTGGATTAAATTAGCACTATGTTTTGTTTCTGCGTGTATTTGACTGAAAAATGATCTTTATTGGATATGATTATGAAGCGAAATTGAGTGTGTTGATTTTGTACGATGTTGGGATGGATCAAACCTTGTTCACATGCTATTACGGAAAGATTCAAGTTGAGGTTTTGTGTGAAAAGAGGGGGAGAAGCTCAAACTGTGCGGACTTCGAGATTAAACTGGAGCTAATCGGCTCAATGGAGAATTATGATTTTTTATGGGTAGATAGTTCATTGTGTTATCATTTAAATGCCTTTTGAATCGCCTCAATTCGAGGTCTGTGGAAAAAGCTATGGTCATTTTACAAAAACTGTGTTGATTGGACCAAAATTAACATGCTTGTGTTCTAGCCTCATTTTGGGAATGCTATTGTGGGAGTCAAGCTTGGTGTTCTAAGTGAAAGATTTTTAGGACATCCTACACTTTCTGTATTGGGGCTTTGAGTCTCAACAAGAGGTCGGATGACTAAGTTTCGAGTCATTCTTTCTTAGCCTATGTTATGCTCTTACTTTTCTTTTACTTAATCATTAACTACGATAAGAAAAATAATTGCTAGTTGTGTGTTTCTAATATCGCATTTTGAGTAGATTAGGGCCTAATCTATCGTTCCTTCCACTTTTGAGCATAATATTATTTAGTGAGCTTACATTTAAAAATTTGAGGGACGTTCATTGCCTATATTTTTATAAATCAGCACGTATTTATCAAAATTTATAATGTTTTGGTAAGTACAACAATGGATCAACTAAATAAGTGATTTACCACATAATTAGCGACCCCATCAGTCGTCAGTCACCGCGCGTTACCGTTCAGTTACCCGCGCGGCTTAAGATCAGGTCCCTCGATCGACTTGGCAGGTGTTCACCCACCTTCAGATCGTCACAGTTACCAGGGGTTCATTATCACATAATAATTTATAATGCAGTTTCATATTTATCTCATTCCCCATTTTTAATTAAAAATGAATTGCAACATGTGGCCAACTAGTTTTTCCATGAACGTTTAGCAACACCGCAATGCGTGTACTAAGCTTTATCTCACAGTTAGAAATGTTTTCATGTTTTGTTTTAGGAAAGTGTTCAGTGAATCGCCATCAGACGGCCAAAACGAATGAAGATGATATGTAAGCTAGGAAGTCTACATGGAATGGCGTTGTATTAGTGTTGAGATGTTTATAACACCCTATTGTGATATATTTTTGTGTAGAAGCTGTATATTTTATCAGAACTCTATATTTTGGGGTAATCCTCTAGATGGTTGAAGGTTTTTGATCTCAGAACAGTGTCTGTATATATCTAAATGGTTTGATGGGTTGTGATTCTGTGAATGCCCTTTGATGGTAAACATTGATTATCATTGCAAAATTTATCGTATACAAGCAAAGCCTTGTCCTTTTTGGACAGCGGTAACGCCATGATAATTTGGGATATTACTTTTAATTGGTGAAACTAACGAAGAGAACGCAAACAGTGAACTATGTACATTTGGGCGTTACATTGTATAAACCTTTGCATGGATGATTAGCTAAGGCCATCTGGTTAACTGCACCAATCATCTTTGTGATTGCCATGCTTGAGTTCTGAAATGTTTTACGGACAAATCGAGTAGCCTCCTGAAACAACATATGACCTCAACTTAAATATCTTATGGTGTTGCTCAGGTAACGTGAGCAATGAGAATCTAGTTGACCTACTGAATCTAGCACGATGAAAAATTGAGCTAAATCACCTAAGCAAGGGAGGAAAACTAAATAAAGCATTGGTGAAGTCATTGAAACTCAATGTCTAACTCCTGTGAGGAAACACTGAACCTACCAAATTTAATTACCTACAAGAGATTTTAGCTATCAGTAATCAGAGTCCCACTCGTTGATTGCATTTATTAGAACATGGTGTTCAGCTACGTTACTTGGCCTAGTCCATAAATATCTGCTATGGATGTGTGTCTTATGTGCCAAACATGGTTCAATAAGTTGGAGTGAGTCCAAGTTGGCCATAAACTAGGGTTTTGGCTAGTGATGTATGGTTTGGATTAAATTAGAACTAAGTTTGGTTTCTGTGTATTTGACTGAAAAACGATCTTTATTGGATATGATTATGATGTGAAATTGAGTGTGTTGATTTTGTACGATGTTGGGATGGATCAAACCCTGTTCACTTACTTTTACAGAATGATTTAAGTTGAGGTTTTGGGTAAAACGAGGGAGGAAAGCTCAAACAGTGCGGGCTTGAAGTTTTAGAAAAACAACAAAGACTTCGGGATTCAACTGGCCCTAGTAGGCTCATTGGAGAATTATGATTTTTTATGGGTCGATAGTCGATTGTGTTATCTTTTAAATGCCTTTTGAATCGCCTCAATCCGGCGTCAGTGGAAAAAGCTATGGTCATTTTACCAAAACTGTGCAGATTGGACCAAAATTGACATGCTTGTGTTCTAGGCTCATTTTCGGAATGTTATTGTGGGAATCAAGCTTGGTGTTCTAAGTGAAAGATTTTTAGGACATCCTACACTTTCTATATTGGGGTTTTGAGTCTCAACAAGAGGTCATATGACTAAGTTTTGAGTCATTCTTTCTTAGCCTAGGTTATGCTCGTACTTTTCTTATACTAAATCATTAACTATGATAAGAAAAATAATTGCTAGTTGTGTGTTTCTAAAGTCGCATTTGGAGTAGATTAGGGCCTAATCTATCGTTCCTTCCACTTTTGGGCATAATATTATTCAGTGAGCTTACATTTAAAAATTTGAGGTACGTTCATTGCCTATATCTTTAGAAATCAGAACGTATTTATCAAAATTTCTAATGTTTTGGTAAGTACAACAACAGATCAGTTTAATAAGTGATTTACCACATAATTAGTGACCCCATCAGTCATCAGTCACCGGGCGTTACCCTTCAGTTAACCGCGCGGCTTCAGATAAGGTCCCTCGATCAGCTTGGCATGTGTTCACCTATCTTAAGATCATCACAGTTACTAGGGGTTCATTATCAGATAATAATTTACAATGTAGTTTCATATTTATCTCAATCCCTGTTTTTCATTAAAAATGAATTGCAACACGGGCCCCACCAGTTTTGCCATGAACGTTTACCAACACCGCAATGCGTGTACTGAGCTTTGTCATACAGTTCAAAATGTTTTCATGTTCTGTTTTAGGAAAGCGTTCAGTGAATCGCCCTCAAGCGAGCAGCACGGCTGAAGATGATATGTAAGCCAGGAAGTCTACTTGGAATGGTGGTGTATTAGTGTTGAGATTTTTATAACACCCTATTGTGATATATTTTTGTGTTGAAGCTGTGTAGTTTTTTAGAACTCTATATTTTGGTGTAATCCTCGAGATGGTTGAAGGTTTTTGATGTTAGAACAGTGTCTATATTTATCTAAATGGTTTGATGGGTTGTGATTGTGTGAATGCCCTTTGATGGTAAACATTGATTATCATTACAAAATTTATCATGTGCGAGCAAAGCCTTGTCCTGTTTGGACGGCGGTAACGCCATGATAATTTGGGATATTACTTCTAATTGGTGAAACTAACGAAGAGAACGCAAACAGTGAACTATGTACATTTGGGGCATTAAAAAGTGTAAACCTTTGCAAGGATGATTAGCTAAGGCCATCTGGTTAACTACACCAATCATCTTTGTGATTGCCATGCTTGAGTTCTTGAATGTTTTATGGACAAACCGAGCAGCCGCCTGAAACAACATTTGACCTCAACTTAAATATCTAATGGCGTTGCTCAGGTAATGTGAGCAATGAGAATCTAGTTGACCTACTTAATCTGACACGGTGAAAAATTTACCTAAATTACCTAAGCAAGGGAGGAAAACTAAACAAAGCGTTGGTGAAGTTATTGTAGCTCCGTGTCTAACTCCTGTGAGGAAACACTGAACCTACCAAACTTAATTACCCGCAAGAGATTTAAGCTGCTAGTAATTAGAGTCGCATTCCTTGATTGCATTTATTAGAACATGGGGTTCAGCTATGTTACTTGGCCTATTCCACAAATATCTGCTATGGATGTATGTCTTATGTACCAAACATGGTTCAATAAGTTGGACTGAGTCCAAGTTGGCCAAAAACATGGGTTTTGGCTAGTGATGTATGGCTTGGGTTAAATTAGCACTAAGTTTGGTTTCTGTTTGTATTTGACTGAAAAATTATCTTTATTGGATATGGTTATGAAGTGAAATTGAATGTGTTGATTTGTTCGATGTTGGGATGGACCAAACCTTGTTCACATGCTTTTACGGAATTATTTAAGTGGAGGTTTTGTGTGAATAGAGGGGGAAAAGCTCAAACAGTGCGGGTTTGAAATTTTAGAAAAACAAGAAAGACTTCGAGATTCAACTAGTGCTAATCAGCTCGTTTGAGAATTATGATTTTATTATGGGTAGATAGTTCGCTGTGTTATCTTTTAAATGCCCTTTGAATCGCCTCAATCCGGGGTCAGTGGAAAAAGCTATGGTCATTTTACAAAAACTGTGTAGATTGGACCAAAATTGACTTGCTTGTGTTCTAGCCTCATGTTGGGAATGCTATTGTGGGAATCAAGCTTGGTGTTCTAAGTGAAAGATTTTTAGGACATCCTACACTGTCTGTATTGGGGTTTTGAGTCTCAACAAGAGGTGGGATGACTATGGTTCGAGTCATTCTTTCTTAGCCTATGTTATTCTCTTACTTTTCTTTTACTAAATCATTTACTATGATAAGAAAAATAATTGCTAGTTGTGTGTTTCTAAAATGGCATTCTGAGTAGATTAGGGGCTAATCTATCGTTCCTTCCACTTTTGTGCATAATATTATTTAGTGAGCTTACATTTAAAGATTTGAGGTACGTTCATTGCCTATATCTTTAGAAATCAGCACGTATTTATCAAAATTTATAATGTTTTGGTAAGTACAACAACGGATCAGTTTAATCATCGATTTACCACATAATTAATGACCCCATCAGTCATCAGTCACTGGGCGTTACCCTTCACTTACCCGCATGGCTTCAGATCAGGTCCCTCGATCGGCTTGGCAAGTGTTCACCTATCTTTAGATCGAAACAGTTACTAGGGGTTCACTATCATATAATAATTTACAATGCAGTTTCATATTTATCTCATTCCCTGTTTTTAATTAAAAATGAATTGCAACACAACCCAACCAGTTTTTCCATGAACGTTTAGCAATACCCCACTACGTGTACTGAGCTTTGTCTCACAGTTCGAAATGTTTTCATATTTTGTTTTCGGAAAGTGTTCAGTGAATCGCCCCCAGGCGGGCAGGACGGCTGAAGGTGATAGGTGAGCCAGGAACTCTATATGGAATGGTGGTGTATTAGTGCTGAGATGTTTATAACACCTATTGTGATATATTTTTGTGTTGGAGCTGTGTATTTTTTCAGAACTCTATATTTTGGGGTAATCCTCGAGATGGTTGAAGGTTTTTGACGTTAGAACAGTGTTTGTATTTATCTGAATGGTTTGATGGTTTGTGATTGTGTGAATGCCCTTCGATGGCAAACAATGATTATCATTGCAAAATTTATCATGTACAAGCAAAGCCTTGTCCTTTTTGGACGGCGGTAATGCCATGCTAATTTGGGATATTACTTCTAATTGGTGAAACTAACGAAGCAAATGCAAACAGTGAACTATGTAGATTTGGGGCGTTACAAAGTATAAACCTTTGCATGGATGATTAGCTAAGCCACCTGGTTAGCTGCACCAATCTTCTTTGTGATTGCCATGCTTGAGTTCTTAAATGTTTTATAGACAAACCGAGCAGCCGCCTGAAACAACGTACGACCTCAAATTAAATATCTTATGGCGTTGCTCAGGTAAGTAGAGCAATGAGAATCTAGTTGACTAACTGAATCTAGCATGGTGAAAAATTGACCTAAATCAACTAAGCAAAGGAGGAAAACTAAACAAAGCATTGGTGAAGTTATTGAAATTCAGTGTTCAACTCCTTTGAGGAAAAACTTAACCTATCAAATTTAATTACCCACAAGAGGTTTTCGCTACTAGTAATCAGAGTCCCACTCCTTGATCGCATTTGTTAGAATGTGGTGTTCAGCTACGTTACTTGGCCTAGTCCACAAATATCTACTATGGATTTGTGTCTTATGTACTAAACATGGTTGAACAAGTTGGAGTGAGTCCAAGTTGCCATAAACTAGGGTTTTGGCTAGTGATGTGTGGTTTGGATTAAATTAGCACTAATTTTTGTTTTTTTGTGTATTTGACTTAAAAATGATCTTTATTGGATATGATTATGAAGTGAAATTGAGTGTGTTGATTTTGTACGGTATTGGGATGGATCAAACCTTGTTCACATGCTTTTACGGAATGATTCAAGTTGAGGTTTTGTGTGAAAAGAGGGGGAGCAGCTCAAACAGTGCGGGCTTGAAATTTTAGAAAAACAAGAAAGACTTTGAGATTCAACTGGTGCTAATCGGTTCATTGTAGAATTATGATTTTTTATGGGTAGATAGTTCATTGCGTTAGCATTTAAATGCCTTTTGAATCACCTCAATTCGAGGTCTGTGGAAAAAGCTATGGTCATTTTACAAAAACTATGTTGATTGGACCAAAATTGACATGCTTGTGTTCTAGCCTCATTTTGGGAATGCTGTTGTGGGAATCAAGCTTGGTGTCCTAAGTGAAAGATTTTTAGGACATCCTACATTTTCTGTATTGGGGCTTTGAGTCTCAACAAGAGGTCGGATGACTATGTTTCGAGTCATTCTTTCTTAACCTATGTTATGCTCTTACTTTTCTTTTACTTAATCATTAACTATGATAAGAAAAATAATTGCTAGTTGTGTGTGTCTAATATGGAAGTTTGAGTAGATTAGGGCCTAATCTATCATTCCGTCCACTTTTGAGCATAATATTATTCAGTTAGCTTACATTTAAAAATTTGAGGTACGTTTATTGCCTATACCTTTATAAATCAGCACGTATTTATCAAAATTTATAATGTTTTGGTAAGTACAACAGTGGATCAGCTTAATAAGTGATTTACCACATAATTAGTGGCCCCATTAGTCGTCAGTCACCAAGCGTTACCGTTCAGCTACCCGCGCGGCTTAAGAGCAGGTCCCTCGATCGGCTTGGAAGGTGCTCCCCTATCTTCAAATCATAACAGTTACTAGGTTCACTATCAGATAATAATTTACAATACAGTTTCATATTTATCTCATTCCCTGTTTTTAATTAAAAATGAATTGCAATACAGGCCCAACCAGTTTTACTATGAACGTTTAGAAATAAAGCAATGCGTGCACTAAGCTTTGTCTCACTGTTCAAAATGTTTCCATGTTTTGTTTTAGGAATGTGTTCAGTGAATCGTCCTCAGGCGGGCAGGACGGCTGTAGATGATATGTAAGCCAGGAAGTCTACATGGAATGGTGTTGTATTAGTGTTGAGATGTTTATAACACTCTATTGTGATATATTTTTGTGTTGAAGCTGTGTATTTTTTCAGAACTCTATATTTTGGGGTAATCCTCGAGATGGTTGAAGGTTTTTGTTATTAGAACAGTGTCTGTATATATCTAAATGGTTTGATGGGTTTTGATTGTGTGAATGCCCTTTGATGGTAAACATTGATTATCATTGCAAAATTTAACGTGTACAAGCAAAGCCTTGTCCTTTTTCGATAGCGGTAACGCCACGATAATTTGGGATATTACTTCTAATTGGTGAAACTAACGAAGAGAACGCAAACAGTGAACTATGTACATTTGGGGCGCTACAAAGTATAAACCTTTGCATGGATGATTAGCTAAGGCAATCTGGTTAACTACACCAATAATCTTTGTGATTGCCATGCTTGAGTTCTTAAATATTTTATGGTCAAACCGAGCAGCCACCTGATATAACATATGACCTCAACTTAAATATCTTATGGCTTTACTCAGGTAACTTGAGCAATGAGAATCTAGTTGACCTACTGAATCTAGCACGGTGAAAAATTGACCTAAATCACCTAAACAAGGGAGGAAAACGAAACAAAGCGTTGGTGAAGTTATTGAAACTCATTGTCTAGCTCCTGTGAGGAAACACTGAACCTACCAAGTTTAATTAGGGGAAGGGATTTTAGCTGCTAGTAATCAGAGTCCAACTCCTTGATTGCATTTATGACAACATGGTGTTCAACTATGTTACTCGGCCTAGTCCACAAATATCTACTATGGATGTGTGTCTTATGCACCAAACATGGTTCAATAAGTTGGAGTGAGTCCAAATGGGCCATAAACTAGGGTTTTGGCTAGTGATGTATGGTTTGGATTAAATTAGCACTAAGTTTGGTTTCTGTGTGTATTTGATTGAAACATGATCTTTATTGGATATGATTATGAAGTGAAATTGAGTGTGTTGATTTTGTACGATGTTGGGATGGATCAAACCTTGTTCACATTCTTTTACGGAAAGATTTAAGTTGAGGTTTTGTGTGAAAAGAGGGGGAAAAGCTCAAACAGTGTGGGCATGAAATTTTAAAAAAACAAGAAAGACTTCGAGATTCAACTGGAGCTAATGGCTTGTTGGAGAATTATGATTTTTTATGATTGGATAGTTCATTGTGTTATATTTTGAATGCCTTTTGAATCGCCTCAATGTGAGGTATGTGGAAAAAGCTATGGTCATTTTACCAAAACTGTGCAGATTGGACCAAAATTGACATGCTTGTGTTCTAGCCTCATTTTGGGAATGCTATTGTGGGAATCAAGCTTGGTGTTCTAAGTGAAAGATTTTTAGGACATCCTACACTTTCTATATTGGGGTTTTGAGTCTCAACAAGAGGTCGGATGACTAAGTTTCGAGTCATTCTTTCTTAGCCTATGTTGTGCTCTTACTTTTCTTTTACTTAATCATTAATTGTGATAAGAAAAATAATTGCTAGTTGTTTTTTTCAAAAATGGCATATTTAGTATATTAGGGCCTAATCTATCGTTCCTTCCACTTTTGAGCATAATATTATTCAATGAGCTTACATTTAAAAATTTGAGGTACGTTCATTGCTTATATCTTTAGAAATCAACACTTATTTATCAAAATTTATAATGTTTTGGTATGTACAACAATGGATCAGCTTAATCAATAATTTACCAAATAATTAGTGACCGCATCGGTCATCAATCACCGGGCGTTACCCTTCTATCACCTGCGCGGCTTCAGATTAGGTCCCTCGATCGGCTTGGCAGGTGTTCACCTATCTTTAAATCGTCACAGTTACTAGGGGTTCATTATCAGATAATAATTTACAATGCAGTTTCATATTTGTCTCATTCTCTGTTTTTCATGAAAAATGAATTACAACACGGGCCCCACTAGTTTTGCCATGAACGTTTAGCAACACCGCAATGCGTGTACTGAACTTTGTCATACAGTTCAAATTGTTTTCATGTTTTGTTTTAGGAAAGCGTTCAGTGAATCGCCCTCAAGCGAGCAGCACGGCTGAAGATGATATGTAAGCCAGGAAGTCTACATGGAATGGTGGTGTATTAGTGTTGAGATTTTTATAACACCCTATTGTGATATATTTTTGTGTTGAAGCTGTGTATTTTTTCTGAACTCTATATTTAGGTGTAATCCTCGGGATGGCTGAAGGTTTTTGATGTTAGAACAGTGTCTATATTTATCTAAATCGTTTGATGGGTTGTGATTGTGTGAATGCCCTTTGATGCTAAACATTGATTATCATTAAAAAATTTATCATGTACAAGCAAAGCCTTGTCTTGTTGGGACGGCGGTAACACCATGATAATTTGGGATATTACTTCTAATTGGTGAAACTAACAAACCGAATGCAAACAGTGAACTATGTACATTTGGGGCGCTACAAAGTATAAACCTTTGCATGGATCAATAGCTAAGGCCATCTGGTTAACTGCACCAATCATCTTTGTGATTTCCATGCTTGAGTTCTTAAATGTTTTATAGAAAAACCGAGCAGCCGCCGAAAACAACATATGACCTCAACTTAAATATCTGATGGCGTTGCTCAGGTAATGTGAGCAATGGGAATCTAGTTAACCTACTGAATCTAGCACGATGAAAAATTGACCTAAATCACCTAAGCAAGGGAGGAAAACCAAACAAAGCTTGGTGAAGTTATTGAAACTCAGTGTGTAACTCCTGTGATGAAACACTGAACCTACCAAATTTAATTACGCGCAAGAGATTTTAGCTGCTAGTAATCAGAGTCCCACTCCATGATTGGATTTGTTAGAACATGGTGTTCAGCTACGTTACTTGGCCTAGTCCACAAATATCTATTGTGCATGTATGTCTTATGTACTAAACATGGTTCAATAAGTTGGAGTGAGTCCAAGTTGGCCATAAACTAGGGTTTTGGCTAGTGATGTATGGTTTGGATTAAATTAGTACTAAGTTTGGTTTCTGTGTGTTTTTGACTAAAAAATTATCTTTATTGGATATGATTATGAAGTGAAATTAAGTGTGTTGATTTTGTACGATGTTGGGATGGATCAGACCTTGTTCACATGCTTTTACGAAATGATTTAAGTTGAGGTTTTGTGTGAAAAGAGGGGGAAAAGCTCAAACAGTGCGGGCTTGAAATTTTAAAAAAACAAGAAAGACTTCGAGATTCAACTAGTGCTCATCGGCTCATTGGAGAATTATGATTTTCTATGGGTAGATAGTTCATTGTGTTATCTTTTAAATTCCTTTTGAATTGCCTCAATCCGAGGTCTGTGGAAAAAGCAATGGTCATTTTACCAAAACTGTGCAGATTGGACCAAAATTGACATGCTTGTGTGCTAGCCTCATTTTAGGAATGCTAGTGTGGGAATCAAGCTTGGTGTTCTAAGTGAAAGATTTTTAGGACTTCCTACACTTTCTGTATTGGGAATTTGAGTCTCAACAAGAGGTCGAATGACTAAGTTTCGAGTCATTCTTTCTTAGCCTATGTTATGCCCTTACTTTTCTTTTACTAAATCATTAACTATGATAAGAAAAATAATTGCTAGTTGTTTGTTTCTAAAATGACATTTTGAGTAGATTAGGGCCTAATCTATCGTTCCTTCCACTTTCGAGCATAATATTATTCAGTGAGCTTACATTTAAAAATTTGAGGTACGTTCATTGCCTATATCTTTAGAAATCAGCACGTATTTATCAAAATTTATAATGTTTTGGTAAGTACAACAATGGATCAGTTTAATAAGTGATTTACCACAAAATTAGTGACCCCATCAATCATCAGTCACCGGGCGTTACCCTTCAGTTACCCGCGCGGCTTCAGATCAGGTCCCCCGAATGGCTTGGTAGGTGTTCACTTATCTTCAGATCGTCACAGTTACTAGGGGTTCACTATCAGATAATAATTTACAATGCAATTTGATATTCATCTCATTCCCTGTTTTTAATTAAAAATGAATTGCAACACGGGCCCAACCAGTTTTTCCATGAACGTTTAGCAATACCGCAATGCGTGTACTGAGCCTTTTCTCACAGTTCGAAATATTTTCATGTATTGTTTTAGGAAAGTGTTCAATCAATCGCCCTCAGATGGGCAGGACAGCTGAAGATGATAAGTGAGCAAGGAAGTCTATGTGGAATAGTGGTGTATTAGTGCTGAGATGTTTATAACACCCTATTGTGATATATTTTTGTGTTGAAGCCGTGTACTTTTTCATAACTCTATATTTTGGTGTAATGCTCGAGAAGGTTGAAGGTTTTTTGTGTTAGAACAGTGTCTATATTTATCTAAATGGTTTGATGGGTTGGGATTGTGTGAATGCCCTTTGATGGTAAACATTGATTACGATTGCAAAATTTATCATGTATAAGCAAAGCCTTGTCCTTTTTGGGCGGTAGTAACGGCATGATAATGTGGGATATTACTTATAATTGGTGAAACTAACGAAGAGAACGCAAACAGTGAACTTTGTACATTTGGGTCGTTACAAAGTATAAACCTTTACATGGATGATTAGCTAAGGCCATCTGGTTAATTACACCAATCATCTTTGTGACTGCCATGCCTGAGCTCTTAAATGTTTTATGGACAAACTGAGCAACCACCTAAAACAACATATGACCTCAACTTAAATTTCTTATGCTGTTGCTTAGGTAATGTGGGCAATGAGAATCTAGTTGACCTACTGAATCAAGCACGGTGAGAAATTGACCTAAATCACCTAAGAAAGGGAGGAAAACCAAAAAAACGTTGGTGAAGTTATTGAAACTCAGTGTGTAACTCCTATGAGGAAACACTGAACCTACCAAATTTAATTACCTACAAGAGATTTTAGCTACCAGTAATAAGAGTCCCACCCCTTGATTGCATTTATTAGAACATGGTGTCCAACTACGTTACTTAGCCTGGTCCGCAAATATGTACTATGGATGTATGTCTTATGTACCAAACATGGTTCAATAAGTTGGAGTGAGTCCAAGTTGGCCGTAAACTAGGGTTTTGGCTAGTGATGTATGGCTTGGATTAAATTAGCACTATGTTTGGTTTATGTGTGTATTTGACTAAAAAATGATCTTTGTTGGATATGATTATGAAGTGAAATTGAGTGTGTTGATTTTATACGATGTTGGGATGGATCGAGCCTTGTTCATATGCTTCTACGGAATGATTTAAGTTGAGGTTTTGTGTGAAAAGAGGGGGGAAAGCTCAAACAGTGCGGGCTTGAAATTTTAGAAAAACAAGAAAGACTTCTATATTCAACTGGTGCTAATCGGATTATTGGACACTTATGATTTTTTGTGGGTAGATAGTTCGTTGTGTTATCTTTTAAATGCCTCTTGAATTGCCTCAATCCGAGGTCTGTGAAAAAAGCTATCGTCATTTTACCAAGACTGTGCAGATTTGACCGAAATTGACATTCTTGTGTTCTAGCCTCATTTTGAGAATGCTATTGTGGGAATCAAGCTTGGTGTTCTAAGTGAAAGATTTTTAGGCCATCCTACACTTTCTGTAACGGGGTTTTGAGTCTCAACAAGAGGTCTGATGACTAAGTTTTGAGTCATTCTTTCTTAGCCTAAGTTATACCCTTACTTTTGGTTTACTGAATCATTAACTATGATAAGAAAAATAATTGCTAGTTGTGTGTTTTTAACATGGTATTTTGAGTAGATTAGGGCCGAATCTATCGTTCCATCCACTTTTGAGCATAATATTATTCAATGAGATTGCATTTAAAAATTTGAGGTACGTTCATTGCCTATGTTTTGGTAAGTACAACCATGGATCAGTTTAATCCGTGATTTACCGCATAATTGGTGACCACATCAGTCATCGGTCACCGAGCGTTACCTGTGCAGCTTTAGATTAGGTCCCTCGATCGGCTTGGCAGGTGTTCACCAATCTTCATATCGTAACCGTTACCAGGGATTTACAATCAGATAGTAATTTACAATGCAGTTTCATATTGATCTCATTCCCTGTTTTAAATTAAAAATGAATTGCAACACGGGCCCAACCAGTTTTTCCATGAACGTTTTGCAGTACCACAATGCGTGTACTGAGCTTTGTCTCACAGTTCGAAATGTTTTCATGTTTTGTTTTAGGAAAGTGTTCAGTGAATCGCCCTCAGGTGGGCAGGACAGCTGAAGATGATAAGTGAGCCAGGAAGTCTATATCGAATGGTGGTGTACTAGTGCTGAGATGTTTATAACACCCTATTGTGATATATTTTTGTGTTGAAGCTGTGTATTTTTTCAGAACTCTATATTTTGGTGTAGTCGTTGAGATGGTTCAAGGTTTTTGATGTTAGAACAGTGTGCGTATTTATCTAAATGGTTTGATGGGTTGTGATCGTGTGAATGCCCTTTGATGGTAAACATTGATTATCATTGCAAAATTTATCATGTACAAGCAAAGCCTTGTCCGTTTTGGATGGCGGTAACGCCATGATAATTTGGGATATTACTTCTAATTAGTGGAACTAACGAAGAGAACGCAAACAGTGAGCTATGTACATTTGGGTTGTTACAAAGTATAAACCTTTGCATGGATGATTAGCTAAGGCCATCTGGTTAACTCCACCAATCATCTTTGTGATTGCCATGCCTGAGTTCTTAGATGTTTTATGGACAAACCGAGAAGCTGCCTAAAACAACATATGACCTCAACTTAAATATCTTATTGCGTTGCTCAAGTAATGTGAGCAATGAGAATCGAGTTGACCTACTGAATCTAGTACGGTGAAAAATTGACCTAAATCACCTAAGCAAGGGAGGACAACCAAAAAAAGCGTTGGTGAAGTTATTGAAACTCAGTGTCTAACTCCTCGAAGGAAACACTGAACCTACCAAATTTAATTACGCGCAAGAGATTTTAGCTACTAGTAATCAGAGTCCCTCTCCTTGATTGCATTTATTAAAACATGGTGTTTAGCTACGTTACTCGGCCTAGTCCGCAAATATCTACTATGGATGTATGTATTATGCACCAAACATGTTTCAATAAGTTGGAGTGAGTCCAAGTTGGCCGTAAACTAGGGTTTTGGCTAGTGATGTATGGCTTGGATTAAATTAGCACTACGTTTGGTTTATGTGTGTATTTGACTGAAAAATGATCTTTGTTGGATATGATTACGAAGTGAAATTGAGTGTGTTGATTTTATACGATGTTGGGATGGATCAAACCTTGTTCACATGCTTTTACGGAATGATTTAATTTGAGGTTTTGTGTGAAAAGAGGGGGAAAAGCTCAAACAGTGCGGCCTTGAAATTGTGTTATCTTTTATATACCTTTTGAATCGCCTCAATCCGAGCTCTGTGGAAAAAGCTATGGTCATTTTACCAAAACTATGCAGATTGGACCAAAATTGACATGCTTGTGTTCTAGCCTCATTTTAGGAATGCTATTGTGGGAATCAAGCTTGGTGTTCTAAGTGAAAGATTTTTAGGACATCCTACACTTTCTGTATTGGGGTTTTGAGTGTCAACAAGGGGTCGGATGACCAAGTTTCGAGTCATTCTTTCTTAGCCTATGTTATGCCCGTACTTTTCTTTTACTAAATCATTAACTATGATAAGAAAAATAATTGCTGGTTGTGCGTTTCTAAAATGGCATTTTGAGTATATTAGTGCCTAATATATCGTTCCTTCCACTTTTGAGCATAACATTATTCAGTGAGCTTACATTTAAAAATTTGAGGCTCGTTCATTGCCTATATCTTTAGAAATCAGCACGTATTTATAAAAATTTATAATTTTTTGGTAAGTACAACAATGGATCAGTTTAATCGGTGATTTACCACATAATTAGTGACCCCATCAGTCATCAATCACCGGGCGTTACCCTTCGGTTACCCGCGCGGCATTAGATCAGGTCCCTCAATCGGCTTGGCATGTGTTCACCTATCTTCAGATCGTAACAGTTACTAGGGGTTCACTATCAGATAATAATTTACAATGCAGTTTTGTATTTACCTCATTCCATGATTTTAATTAAAAAAGAATTGCAACACGGGCCCAACCAGTTTTTCCATGAATGTTTAGCAATACCGCAATGCATGTACTGAGCCTTGTCTCACAGTTCGAAATGTTTTCATGTTTTGTTTTAGGAAAGTGTTCAGTGAATCGCCCTCAGATGGGCATGACGGCTGAAGATCAGGAAGTCTATGTGGAGTGGTCGTGTACTAGTGCTAAGATGTTTATAACACCCTATTGTGATATATTTTTGTGTTGAAGCTGTGTATTTTTTCATAACTCTATATTTTGGTGTAATCCTCGAGATGGTTGAAGGTTTTTGATGTTAGAACAATGTCTATATTTATCTAAATGGTTTGATGGGTTGTGATTGTGTGAATGCCCTTTGATGTTAAACATTGATTATCATTGCAAAATTTATCATGTACAAGCGAAGCCTTGTCCTTTTTGGACGGCGGTAACGCCATGATAATTTTGGATATTACGTCTAATTGGTGAAACTAACGAAGAGAACGCAAACTGTGAACTATGTACATTTGGGGCGTTACAAAAGTATAAACCTTTGCGTGGATGATTACCTAAGGCCATCTGGTTAACTGCACCAGCCATCTTTGTGATTGCCATGCTTGAGTTCTTCAATGTTTTATGGACAAACCGAGCAGCAGCCTGAAACAACAAATGACCTCAACTTAAATTTCTTATGGTGTTGCTCAGGTAATGTGAGCAATGAGAATCTAGTTGACCTACTAAATATAGCACGGTGAAAAGTTGACCTAAATCACCTAACCAAGGGAGGAAAACCAAGCAAAGCGTTGGTGAAGTTATCGAAACTCAGTCTAACTCCTGTGAGGAAACACTGAACCTGGCAAATTTAATTAGCCGCAAGAGAGTTTAGCTACTAGTAATCAGAGTCCCACTCCTTGATTGCATTTATTAGAACATGGTGTTCAGCTACGTTACTTGGACTAGTCCACAAATATCTACTGTGGATGTATGTCTTATGTACCAAACGTGGTTCAATAAGTTGGCGTGAGTCCAAGCTGGCCATAAACTAGGGTTTTGGTTAGTGATGTATGGTTAGGATTAAATTAGCACTAAGTTTGGTTTCTGTGTGTATTTGAGTGAATATTGCTATTTGTTGGATATGATTATGAAGCGAAATTGAGTGTGTTGATTTTGTACAATGTTGGGATGGATCAAACCGTGTTCACAAGCTTCTACGGAACGATTTAAGTTAAGGTTTTGTGTGAAAAGAGGGGGAAAAGCTCAAATAGTGCGGTCTTGAAAATTTAGAAAAACAAGAAGGGCTTCGGTATTCAATTGTGATAATCGGCTCGTTGGACAGTTATTTTTTTTATGGGTAGATTGTTCGTTCTGTTATCTTTTAAATGCCTTTTGAATTCCCTCAATGCGAGGTCTGTGGAAAAAGCTGTGGTCGTTTTACCAAAACTATGCAGATTGGATGAAAATTGACATGCTTTTGTTCTAGCCTCATTTTAGGAATGCTATTGTGGGAATCAAGCTTGGTGTTCTAAGTGAAAGATTTTTAGGACATCCTACACTTCCTGTATTGGGGTTTTGAGTCACAATAAGAGGTCGGATGACTAAGTGTCGAGTCATTCTTTCTAAGCCCATGTTATGCTCTTACTTTCCTTTTACTAAATCATTAACTATGATAAGAAAAATAATTGCCAGTTGTGTGTTTCTAAAATGGCATTTTGAGTAGATTAGGGCCTAATTTATCGTTCCTTCCACTTTTGAGCGTAATATTATTCAGTGAGCTTACATTTAAAAATTTGGCGCACGTTCATTACCTATATCTTTAGAAATCAGCACGTATTTATAAAAATTTATAATGTTTTGGTAAGTACAACAATGGATCAGTTTAATCAGTGATTTACCACATAATTATTGACCCCATAAGTCATCAGTCACCGGGTGTTACCCTTCAGTTACTCGCGCGGCTTTAGATCAGGTCACTCGATCGGCTTGGCAGGTGTTCACCTATCTTCAAATCGTAACAGTTACTAGGGGTTCACTGTCAGATAATAATTTACAATGCAGTTTCATAGTTATCTCATTCCACGTTTTTAATTAAAAATGAATTGCAAGACGGGCCCAACCAGTTTTTCCATGAACGTTTAGCAATACTGCAATGCGTGTACTGAGCCATGTTTCACAGTTCGAAATGTTTTCATTTTTTGTTTTAGGAAAGTGTTCAGTGAATCGCCCTCAGGCGGGCAGGAAAGCTGAAGATGATAAGTGAGCCAGGAAGTCTATATGGAATGGTGGTGTATTAGTGCTGAGATGTTTATAACTCCATCTTTTGGTGTAATCCTCGAGATGGTTGAAGGTTTTTGACGTTAGAATAGTATCGTTATTTATCTAAATTGTTTGATGCGTTGTGATTGTGTGAATGCCCTTTGATGGTAACATTGATTATCATTGCAAAATTTATCATGTACAAGCAAAGCCTTGTCCTGTTTGGATGGCGGTAACGCCATGATAATTTGGGATATTACTTCTAATTGGTGAAACTAATGAAGAGAACGCAAACAGTGAACTATGTACATTTCGGGCGTTGCAAAGTTTAAACCTTTGCATGGCTGATTAGCTGAGGCCATCTGGTTAACTGCACCAATCATCTTTGTGATTGCCATGCTTGAGTCCTTAAATGTGTTCCGAACATACCGAGCAGCCGCCTGAAACAACATACGACCTCAACTTAAATATCTTATGGCGTTGGTCAGGTAATGTGAGCAATGAGAATCTAGTTGACCTACTAAATCTAACACGGTGAAAAATTGCCCTGAATCACCTAAGCAAGGGAGGAAAACCACACAAAGCGATGGTGAAGTTATTGAAACTTGGTGTCTAACTCCGTTGGGGAAACACTGAACCTACCATATTTAATTACCCGCGAGAGATTTTGGCTACTAGTAATCAGAGTCCCACTCCTTGATTGCATTTATTAGAACATGGTGTTTAGTTACGTTACATGGCCTAGTCCACAAATATCTACTATGGATGTATATCTTATGCACCAAACATGGTTCAATAAGTTGGAGTGAGTCCAAGTTGGCCGTAAACTAGGGTTTTGGCTAGTGATGTATGGTTCAGATTAAATTAGCACTGTGTTTTGTTTCCGTGTGTGTTTGACTGAAAAATTATCTTTATTCGATATGATTATGAAGTGAAACTGAGTGTGTTGATTTTGTACGATGTTGGGATGGATCAAACCTTATTCACATGCTTCTACGGAATGATTTAAGTTGAGGTTTTGTGTGAAAAGAGAGGAAAAACCTCAAACAATGCGGGCCTAAAATTTTAGAAAAATAAGAAAGACTTCGAGATTCAACTGGTGCTAATCGGCTTGTTGGAGAATTATATTTTTTGTCGATAGATATTTCATTGTGTTATCTTTTCAATGCATTTTGAATCGCCTCAATCCGATGTCTGTGGAAAAAGCTATGGTCATTTTACCAAAACTGTGCAGATTGGACAAAAATTGACATGCTTGTGTTCTAGCCTCATTTTGCGAATGCTATTGTGGGAATCAAGCTTGGTGTTCTAAGTGAAAGATTTTGAGGACATCCTACACTTTTGGTATTGGGGTTTTGAGTCTCAACAAGAGGTCGGATGACTAAGTTTCGAGTCATTCTTTCTAAGCCCATGCTACGCTCTTACTTTTCTTTTACTAAATCATTAACCATGATAAGAAAAATAATTGCTAGGTGTGTGTTTCTAAAATGGCATTTTGATTAGATTAGGGCCGAATCTATCGTTCCTTCCAATTTTGAGTGTAATATTATTCAGTGAGCTTACATTTGAAATTTTGAGGTACGTTCATTGCCTATATCTTTAGAAATCGGCACATATTTATCAAAATTTATAATGTTTTGGTAAGTACAACAATGGATCAGTTTAATCAGTGATTTATCAAAACCTTTGCATGGATGATTAGCTAAGGCCATCTAGTTAACTACAGCAATCATCCTCCTGATTGCCATGCTTGTGTTCTTAAATGTTTTGGGGACAAACCGAGCAGTCGTCTGAAACAATGTATGACCTCAACTTAAATATCTAATTGCGTTAATGTGAGCAAGGAGAATCTAGTTGACCTACTGAATCTAGCACGGTGAAAAATTAACCTAAATCACCTAAGCAAGGGAGGAAAACTAAACAAAGCGTTGGTGAAGTTATTGAAACTCAGTCTCTAACTCCAATGAGGAAACACTAAACCTACCAAATTTAATTACCCGCAAGAGATTTTAGCTACTAGTAATCAGAGTCCCACTCCTTGATTGCATTTATTAGAACATGGTGTTCAGCTACGTTACTTGGCCTAGTCCATAAATATGTACTATGGATGTATGTCTTATGTATCAAAGATGGTTCAATAAGTTGGCGTGAGTCCAAGTTGGCCATAAACTAGGGTTTTGGCTAGTGACGTATGGTTTGGATTAAATTTGCACTAAGTTTGGTTTCTATGTGTATTTGAGTGAATAATGATCTTTGTTGGATATGATTATGAAGTGAAATTGAGTGTGTTGATTTTGTACGATGTTAGGATGGATCAAACCGTGTTCACAGGCTTCTACGGAACGATTTAACTTTAGGTTTTGTGTGAAAAGAGGGGGAAAAGCTCAAACAGTGCGGTCTTGAAAATTTAGAAAAACAAGAAGGGCTTCGGTATTCAATTGGTGATAATCGGCTCATTGGACAGTTATGATTTTTTATGGGTAGATAGTTCGTTGTGTTATCTTTTAAATGCCTTTTGAATTGCCTCAATGCGAGGTTTGTGGAAAACGCTATGGTCATTTTACCAAAACTATGCAGATTGGACGAAAATTTACATGCTTGTGTTCTAGCCTCATTTTACTAATGCTATTGTGGGAATCAAGCTTGGCGTTCTAAGTGAAAGATTTTTAGGACATCCTACACTTCCTGTATTGGGGTTTTGAGTCACAACAAGATGTCGGATGACTAAGTGTCGAGTCATTCTTTCTAAGCCCATGTTATGCTCTTACTTTTCTTTTACTAAATCATTAACTATGATAAGAAAAATAATTGCTAGTTGTGTGTTTCGAAAATGGAATTTTGAGTAGAATAGGGCCTAATCTATCGTTCCTTTCCCTTTTCAGCGTAATATTATTCAGTGAGCTTACATTTAAAAATTTGACGCACGTTCATTGCCTATATCTTTAGAAATCAGCACGTATTCATCAAAATTTATAATGTTTTGGTAAGTACAACAATGGATCAATTTAATCAATGATTTACCACAGAATTAGTGACCCCATAAGTCATCAGTCACCGGTCATTACCCTTCAGTTACCCGCGCGGCTTCAGATCAAGTCCCTCGATCGGCTTGGCAGATGTTCACCTATCTTCAAATCGTAACAGTTACTAGGGTTCACTATCAGATACTAATTACAATGCATGTTCATAGTTATCACATTCCCTGTTTTTAATTAAAAATGAATTGCAACACGGGCCCAACTAGCATTTTCATGAAGGTTTAGCAATACCGCAATGCGTGTACTGAGCCTTGTCTTACAGTTCGAAATGTTTTAACGTTTTCTTTTAGGAAAGTGTTTAGTGAATCGCCCTCGGGCGGGCAGGACGGCTGAAGATGATAAGTGAGCCAGGAAGTCTATAT
>JACYFF010031952.1:61314182-61333231 GCA_017589665.1 Selenicereus undatus
GCTCAGGTAATGTGAGCAATGAGAATCTAGTTGACCTACTGAATCTAGCACGGTGAAAATTGACCTAAATCACCTAAGTAAGGGAGAAAAACCAAACAAAGCATTGGTGAAGTTGTTGAAACTCAGTGTCTAACTCCTGTGAGGAAACACTGAACCTATCAAATTTAATTGCCCGTAAGAGATTTTAGCTACTAGTAATCAGAGTCCCACTCCTTGATTGCATTTATTAGAACATGGTGTTCAGCTACGTTACTTGGCCTAGTCCACAAATATCTGCTTTGGATGTAAGTCTTATGTACCAAACATGGTTCAATAAGTTGGCGTGAGTCCAAGTTGGCCATAAACTACGGTTTTGGCTAGTGATGTATGGTTTGGATTAAATCCGCACTAAGTTTGGTTTCTGTGTGTATTTGAGTGAATATTGCTATTTGTTGGATATGATTATGAAGTGAAATTGAGTGTGTTGATTTTGTACAATGTTGGGATGGATCAAACCGTCTTCACAAGCTTCTACGGAACGATTTAAGTTAAGGTTTTGTGTGGAAAGAGGGGGAAAAGCTCAAATAGTGCGGTCTTGAAAATTTAGAAAAACAAGAAGTGCTTCGGTATTCAATTGTGATAATAGGCTCGTTGGACAGTTATTTTTTTTATGGGTAGACAGTTCGTAGTGTTATCTTTTAAATGCCTTTTGAATAGCGTCAATGCAACGTCTGCAGAAAAAGCTATGGTCATTTAACCAAAACTGTGCAGATTGGACGAAAATTGACATGCTTGTGTTCTAGCCTCATTTTGGGAATTCTATTGTGGGAATCAAGCTTGGTGTTCTAAGTGAATGATTTTTGGGACATCCTACACTTTCTGTATTGGGGTTTTGAGTCTAAACAAGAGGTCGGATGACTAAGTGTCGAGTCATTCTTTCTAAGCCCCTGTTATGCTCTTACTTTTCTTTTACTAAACCATTAAATATGATAAGCAAAATAATTGCGAGTTGTGTGTTTCTAAAATGGCATTTTGAGTAGATTAGGGCTTAATCTATCGTTCCTTCCACTTTTGAGCGTAATATTAATCAGTGAGCTTACATTTAAAAATTTTAGGTACGTTCATTTCCTATATCTTTATAAATAAGCACGTATTTATCAAAATTTATAATGTTTTGGTAAGTACAACAATGGATCAGTTTAATCAGTGATTTACCAGATAGTTAGTGAGCCCATAAGTCATCAGTCACCGGGCGTTACCCTTTAGTTATCCGTGCGGCTTCAGATCAGGTCCCTCGATCGACTTGGCAGGTGTTGACCTATCTTCAGATCGTCAGAGTTATTAGGGGTTCACTATCAGATAATAATTTACAATGCAGTTTCATAGTTATCTCATTCCCTATTTTTAATTAATAATGAATTGCAACACGGGCCCAACCAGTTTTTCCACGAACATTTAGCAATACCGAAATGCGTGTACTGAGCCTTGTCTCACAGTTCGAAATGTTTTCATGTTTTGTTTTAGGAAAGTGTTCAGTGAATCGCCCTCAGGTGGGAAGGACGGCTGAAGATGATAAGTGAGCCAGGAAGTCTTTATGGAATGGTGGTGTATTAGTGCTGAGATGTTTATAACACCCTATTGTGATATATTTTTGTGTTGAAGCTGTGTATTTTTTCATAACTCTATATTTTGGTGTAATCCTCGAGATGGTTGAAGGTTTTTGATGTTAGAATAGTGTCTATATTTATCTAAATGATTTGATGGGTTGGGATTGTGTGAATGCCTTTTGATGGTAAACATTGATTATCATTGCAAAATTTATCATGTACAAGTAAAGCCTTGTCCTTTTTGGACGGCGGTAACGCGATGATAATTTGGGATATTATTTCTAATTGGTGAAACTAACGAAGAGAGTGCAAACAGTGAACTATGTACATTTGGGGCGTTACAAAGTATAAACCTTTGAATGGATGATTTGCTAAGGCCATCTAGTTAACTGCACCAATCATCTTTGTGATTGCCATGCTTGAGTTCTTAAATGTTTTATGGACAAACCGAGCAGCCGCCTGAAACAACATATGACCTCAACTTGAATATCTTATGGCGTTGCTCAGGTAATGTGAGCAATGAGAATGTAGTTGACCTACTGAATCTGACACGATGAAAAATTGACCTAAATCACCTAAGCAAAGGAGGAAAACCAAACAAAGCGTTGGTGAGGTTATTGAAACTCAGTGTCTAACTCCTGTGAGGAAACGCTGAACCTACCAAATTTAATTACCCGCAAGAGATTTTAGCTACTAGTAATCAGAGTCCCACTCCTTGATTGCATTTATTAGAACATGTTGTTCAGCTACGTTACTTGGCCTAGTCCACAAATATCTACTATGGATGTATGTCTTATGTACCAAACATGGTTCAATAAGTTGGAATGAGTCCAAGTTGGCGATAAACTTGCATTTTGGCTAGTGATGTATGGTTTGGATTAAATTAGTACTAAGTTTGGTTTCTGTGTGTATTTGACTGAAAATTTATCTTTGTTGGATATCATTATGAAGTGAAATTGAGTTTGTTCGTTTTGTACGATGTTGGGAAGGATGAAACCTTGTTCACATTCTTCTACGGAATGATTTAAGTTGAGGTTTTGTGTGAAAAGAGGGGGAAAAGCTCAAACAGTGCGGGCTTGAAATTTGGAAAAACAAGAAAGAATTCGGTATTCACCAGGCGCTAATAGGCTCATTGTACAGTTATTATTTTTTTTTGGGTAGATAGTTCGTTGTATTATCTTTTAAATGCCTTTTGCATCGCCCCAATCCGAGGTCTGTGGAAAAATCTATGGTCATTTTACCAGAACTGTGGAGATTGGACGAAAATTCACATGCTTGTGTTCTAGCCTCATTTTAGGAATGCTATTGTGAGAATCAAGCTTGATGTTCTAAGTGAAACATTTTTAGGACATCCTACACTTTCTGTATTGGGGTTTTGAGTCTCAACAAGAGGTTGGATGACTAAGTTTCGAGTCATTCTTTCTTAGCCTATGTTATGCTCTCACTTTTCTTTTACTAAATCGTTAACTATGATAAGAAAAATATTTGCTAGTTGTGTGTTTCTAAAATGGAATTTTGAGTAGATTAGGGCCTAATCTATCGTTCCTTCCACTTTTGAGCATAATATTTTTCATTGAGCTTACATTTAAAAATTTGAGGTACGTTCATTGCCTACATCGTTAGAAATCAACACGTATTTATCAAAATTTATAATGTTTTGGTAAGTACAACAATAGATCAGCTTAATCAGTGATTTACCACATAATTAGTGACCCCATCGGTCATCAGTTAGCAGGTGTTGCCCTTCAATTACCCACGCGGCTTCAGACCAGGTCCCTCGATCGGCTTGGCAGGTGTACACCTATCTTCATATCGTAACAGTTACTAGGGGTTCATTATCAGATAATAATTTACAACGTAGTTTCATATTTATCTCATTCCCCATTTCTAATTAAAAATGAATTGCAATACAGGCCCAACCAGGTTTTCCATGAATGTTTAACAATACAGCTATGCGTGTACTGAGCTTTATCACACAGTTCGAAATGTTTTCATGTTTTGTTTTAGGAAACTGTTCAGTAAATCTCCCTCAAGCGGGCAGGACGACTGAAGATGAGAAGTGAACCAGGAAGTCTATATGGAAAGGTGGTGTATTAGTGTTGAGATGTTTATAACACCCCATTGTTATATATTTTTGTGTTGAAGCTGTGTATTTTTTCATAACTCTATATTTTGGTGTAATCCTCTAGATGGTTGAAGGTTTTTGATGTTAGAACAATGTCTATATTAATCTAAATGGCTTGATGGGTTGTGATTGTGCGAATGCTCTTTGATGGTAAAAATTGATTATCATTGCGAAATTTATCATATACAAGCAAAGCCTTGTCCTTTTTTGGACAGCGGTAACGCCGTCATAATTGACCTGCCGAATCTTAAATATCTTGTTCCGTTGCTGAGGCAATGTGAGCAATGAGAATCTTGTTGACCTGCCGAATCTGGCACTGTAAAAAATTGACCTAAATCACCTAAGCAAGGGAGGAAAACCAAACAAAGCATTGGTGAAGCTATTGAAACTCAATTTCTAACTCCTGTGGGGAAACACTGAACCTACAAAATTTAATTACCCGCAAGAGATTTTAACGACTCGTAATCAGAGTCCCACTCCTTGATTGCATTTATTAGAACACGCTGCTCCGCTACGTTACTTGGCCTAGTTTACAAATATCTACTGTGGATGTATGTCTTATGTACCGAACATGGTTCAATAAGTTAGAGTGAGTCCAAGTTGGGCATAAACTAGTGCTTTGGCAAGTGATGTATGCTTTAGATTAAATTAGCATTAAGTTTGGTTTTTGTGTGTATTTGTCTAAAAAATGGTCTTTATTGGATATGACTACGAAGTGAAATTCAGTGTGGTCATTTTGTACGATGTTGGGATGGATCAAACCTTGTTCACATGCTTTTACGGAATGACTTAAGTTGAGGATTTGTGTGAAAAGAGGGGAAAAGCTAAAATAGTGCGGGATTGAAATTTTGAAAAAACAGGAAAGAATTCGGGGTTCAACTGGTAACGATCAGCTCATTGGACAATTATGATTTTTTATGGGTAGATAGGTCATTGTGTTATCTTTGAAATGCGTTTTGAATCGCCTTAATCCAAGGTCTGTGGGAAACGTTATGGTCTTTTTACCAAAACTTTGCAGATTGGACCAAAGTTGACATGCTTCTGTTCTAGCCTCATTTTGGGAACTCTGTTGTGGGAATCAAGCTTGGTGTTATAAGTGAAAGATTTTTAGGACATCCTACACTTTCTGTATTGGGTTTTGAGTCTCAACAAGAGGTCAGATGACTAAGTCTTGAGTCATTCTTTCTAAGCCCATGTTATGCTCATACTTTTCTTTTACTAAATCATTAACTTTGATAAGAAAAATAATTGCTAATTATGTGTTTCTAAAATAGCATTTTGAGTAGATTAGGGCCTAATCTATCGTTCCTTACACTTTTGAGCATAATATTATTCAGTGAGCTTAAATTTAAAAATTTGAGTTACGTTCATTGCATGTATCTTTAGAAATCAACACAGATTTTTCAAAATGTATAATGATTTTGTAAGTACAACAATGGACCAGCTTAATCAGGGATTTACCATATAATTAGTGACCCCATCAGTCATCAGTCACCGGGCATTGCCCTTCAGTTACCCGCGTGTCTTCAGACCAGGTCCCTCGATCGGCTTTGCAGGTGTTCACCAATCTTCAGATCGTAACAGTTAGTAGGGGTTCACCATGAGATAATAATTTACAATGCCGTTTCATATTTATCTAATTCCCCATTTTTAATTAAAAATAAATTGCAATACGGGCCCAACCAGTTTTTCCTTGAACGTTTAGTAACACAGCAATTCGTGTAGTGAGCTTTGTTTCACAGTTCGAAATATTTTCACATTTTGTTTTAGGAAACTGTTTTGTGAATCGCCCTAAGGCGGGCAGGACAGCTGAAGATGATAAGTGAGCAAGGAAGTTTATATGTAATGGTGGTGTATTAGTGTTGAGATGTTTACAATGCCCTATTGTGATATATTTTTGTGTTGAAACTGTGCATTTTTTCAGAACTCCAAAATTTTGGTGTAATCCTCTGGATGGTTAAAGGTCTTTGATGTTAGAACAATGTCTATATTTATCTAAATGGTTTGATGGGTGGTGATTGTGTGAATGCGCTTTGATGGTAAAAATTCATTATCATTGCAAAATTTATGATATACAAGCAAAGCCTTGTCCTTTTTGGGGGGCGGTAACGCCATGATAATTTAGGATATTAGTTCTAATTGGTGAAACTAACGAGGAGAACGCAAACAGTGAACTATGTACATTTGGGGCGTTACAAAGTATAAACCTTTGCATGGATGATTAGCTAAGGCCATCTGGTTAACTGCACCAATCACATTTGTGATTGCCATGCTTGAGTTCTTAAATGTTTTATGGACAAACCGAGCAGCTGCCTAAAACAACATATGACCTCAACTTAAATATCTTATAGCGTTGCTCAGGAATTGCGAGCGTTGAGAATCTAGTTGACCTACTGAATCTAGCACCGTGAAAAATTGACCTAAATCACCTAAGCAAGGAAGGAAAACTAAACAAAGCATTGGCGAAGTTATTAAAATCAGTGTCTAACTCCTGTGAGGAAACACTGACCCTACCAAATTTAATTACCCGCAAGAGGTTTTACCTACTCGTAATCAGAGCCCCACTCCTTGATTGCATTAATTAGAACATGGTGTTCGACTACGTTACTTGGCCTTGTCTACAAATCTCTACTATGGGCGTATGTCTTATGTACCAAACTTGGTTCAATAAGTATGAGTGAGTCCAAGTTGGGCACAAATTAGGGTTTTGGCAAGTGATGTATGCTTTGGATTAAATTAGCATTAAGTTTGGTTTTTGTGTGTATTTCACTGAAAAATGGTCTTTATTGGAGAAGTTTAGGATGTGAAATTAACGGTGGTAATTTTGTATGACGTTGGGATGGATCAAACCTTGTTCACATGCTTTTACGGAATGATTTAAGTGGAGGGTTTGTGCAAAAAGAGGGGGAGAAGCTAAAACAGTGCGGGATTGAAAATTTGGAAAAACAGGAAAGACTTCGGGACTCAACTGGAAATGATCGGCTCATTGGACAATTATGATTTTTTATGGGCAGATAGTTCATTGTGTTATATTTGGAGTGCCTTTTGAATTGCCTCAATTCGAGGGCTGTGGAAAAAGTTATGGTCATTTTACCAAAACTGTACTGATTGGACCAAAATTGACATGCTTGTGTTCTAGCCTCATTTTAGGAATTCTATTGCGGGAATCAAGCTTGGTGTTCTAAGCGAAAGGTTTTTAGGACATCCTACACTTTCTGTATTGGGGTTTTGAGTCTCAACAAGATGTCGGATGACAATGTTTCGAGCCATTCTTTCTAAGCCCATGTTATGCTCTTACTTATCTTTTACTAAAACATTAACTACGATAAGAAAAATAATTGCTAATTATGTGTTTCTAAAATAGCATTTTGATTAGATTCGGGCTTAATCTATCGTTCCTTCCACTTTTCAACATAATATTATTCAGTGACCTTACATTTAAAATTTTCAGGTACGTTCATTACCTGTATCATTACAAATCAACATGTATTTATCAAAATTTGTAATGTTTTGGTAAGTACAAAAATGGACCAGCTTAATTAGTGATTTACCACATAATTGGTGACCCCATCAGTCATCAGTCACCGGGCATTGTCGTTCAGCTACCCGTGCGGCTTCAGACCGGGTCCCTCGATCGGCTTGGCATTTGTACACCTATCTTCAGATCGTAACACTTACTAGGATTTTTCACTATCAGATAATAATTTACAATGCAGTTTCATATTCATCCCATTCCGTGTTTTTAATTAAAAATGAATTGCAATAGGGGCCCAACCAACTTTTTCATGAACATTTAGCAATACAGCAATGCGTGTACTGAGTTTTGTCTCACAGTTCGAAAGGTTTTCATGTTTTATTTTACGAAAGTGTTCAGTGAATCGCCCTCAGGCGGGCAGGACGGCTAAAGATGATAACTGAGCTAGGAACTCTATATAGAATGGTGGTGTATTAGTGTTGAGATGTCTATAACACCCTATTGTGATATATTTTTGTGTTGAAACTGTGTATTTTTTCAGAACTCTACATTTTGGTGTCATCCTCGAGATGGTTGAAGGTTTTTGATGCTAGAACAGTATCTTTATTTATCTAAATGGTTTGATTGGTAGTGACTGTGTGAATGCCCTTTGATCGTAAACATTGATTATCATTGCAAAATTTAGCATATACAAGCAAAGCCTTGTCCTTTTTTGGACGGCGGTAATGCCATGATAATTTTTGATATTACTTCTCATTGGTGAAACTAACGAGCAGAACGCAAATAGTGAACTATGTAAATTTGGGGCGTTACAAAGTATAAACCTTTGCACGGATGATTAGCTAAGGCCATCTCGTTAACTGCACCAATCACATTTGTGGTTGCCATGCTTGAGTTCTCATATGTTTTATGGAGATATCGAGCAGCCGGCTGAAACAACATATGACCTCAACTTAACCATCTTATGTCGTTGCTCAGCTAATGTGAGCAATGAGAATCTAGTTGACCTGCCGAATCTAGCACCGTGAAAAATTGACCTAAATCACCTAAGCAAGGGAGGAAAACTAAAGAAAGCGTTGCTGAAGTTATTGAAACTCAATTTCTAACTCCTGTGGGGAAACACTGAACCTACCAAATTTAATTACCCGCAAGAGATTTTAACTACTCGTAATCAAAGTCCCACTCCTTGATTGCATTTAATCGAACATGCTGCTCCGCTACGTTACTTGGCCTAGTTTACAAATATCTACTGTGGATGTATGTCTTATGTCAGACTTGGTTCAATAAGTTGGAGTGAGTCCAAGTTGGGCATAAACTAGTGTTTTGGCAAGTGATGTATGCTTTGGATTAAATTAGTGTTAAGTTTGGTTTTTTTTGTGTATTTGACTGAAAAATGGTCTTTATTGGACATGACTACGAAGTGAAATTCAGTGTGGAGATTTTGTATGATGTTGGGATGGATCAAACCCTGTTCACATGCTTTTAAGGAATTATTTAAGTTGAGGATTTGTGCGAAACGAGGGGGAAAAGCTAAAACAGTGCGGGATTGAGATTTTGAAAAAATAGGAGAGAATTCGGGATTCAACTGGTAACAATCGGCTCATTGGACAATTATGATTTCTTATGGGTAGATAGGTCATTGTGATATCTTTGAAATTCCTTTTGAATCGCCTTAATCCAAGGTCTGTGGGAAACGTTATGGTCATTTTACCAAAACTGTGCAGATTGGACCAAAATTGACATGCCTGTGTTCTAGCCTCATTTTGGGAGATCTATTGTGGCAATCAAGCTTGGTGTTCTAAGTTAAGGATTTTTAGGACATCCTACACTTTCTGTATTGGTTTTTGAGTCTCAACAAGAGGTCAGATGACTCAGTTTTGAGTCATTCTTTCTAAGCCTATGTTATGCTCCTACTTTTCTTTTACTAAATCATTGGCTCTGATAAGAAAAATAATTGCTAATTATGTGTTTCGAAAATTGCATTTTGAGTAGATTAGGTCATAATCTATTGTTCCTTCCACTATTGAGCGTAATATTATTCAGTGAGCTTACATTTAAAAAATTGAGGTACGTTCATTGCCTGTATCTTTAGAAATCAACACGTATTGTTCAAAATTTATAATGTTTTTGTAAAAACAACAATGGACCAGCTTAATCAGTGATTTACCACATAATTAGTGACCCCATCAGTCATCAGTCACCGGGCGTTGCCCTTCAGTTACCCGCGCAGCTTCAGACCAGGTCCCTCAATCGGCTTGGCAGGTGTTCACCTATCTTTATATCGTAACAGTTAGTAGGGGTTCACTATCAGGTAATAATTTACAATGCAGTTTCATATTTATCTCATTCCCTATTGTTAATTAAAAATGAATTGCAATACGGGCCTAACTAGTTTTTCCATGAACGTTTAGTAATAAAGCAATGCATATACTGAGCTTTGTTTCACAGTTCGAAATATTTTCATGTTTTGTTTTAGGAAACTGTTCAGTGAATCGCCCTCAGGCGGGCAGGACGGCTGAAGATGATAAGTGAACCAGGAAGTCTATATGGAATGGTGGTGTATTAGTGTTGAGAAGTTTATAACACCCTTTTGTGATATATTTTTGTGTTGAATCTGTGTATTTTTTCAGAACTCCATATTTTGCTGTAATCCTCAAGATGGTTGAAGGTCTTTGATGTTAGAACAGTGTCTATATTTATCTAAATGGTTTGATGAGTGGTGATTGTGTGAATGCCCTTTGATGGTAAACATTCATTATCATTGCAAAATTTATGATATACAAGCAAAGCCTTGTCCTTTTTGGGCGGCGGTAATGCCATGATAATTTGGGATATTAATTCTAATTGCTGAAACCAACGAGGAGAACACAAACAGTGAACTATGTACACTTGGGGCGTTACAAAGTATAAACCTTTGCATGGATGATTAGCTAAGGCCATTTAGTTAACTGCACCAATCACATTTGTGGTTGCCATGCTTGAGTTCTTAATTGTTTTAGGGACAAATCGAGCAGCCGCCTGAAACAACACATGACCTCAACTTAAATATCTTATGGCGTTGCTCAGGCAATGTGAGCAATGAGAATCTAGCTGACCTACTGAATCTAGTACTGTGAAAAATTGACCTAAATCACCTAAGCAAAGAAGCAAAACTAAAGAAAGCATTGGTGAAGTTATTGAAACTCAGTGTCTAACTCCTGTGAGGAAACACTGAACCTACCAAATTTAATTACCCGTAAGAGATTTTACCTACTGGTAATCAGAGTCCCACTCCTTGACAGCATTTATTAGTACATGGTGCTCAGCTACATTACTTGGCCTAGTCTATAAATATCTACTATGGATGTATGTGTTATGTACCAGACTTGGTTTAATAAGTATGAGTGAGTCCAAGTTGGGCATAAACTAGGGTTTTGACAAGTGATGTATGGTTTGGGTTAAATTAGCATTAAGTTTGGTTTTTGTGTGTATGTGACTGAAAAATGTTCTTTATTGGAGAAGATTACGAAGTGAAATTAAGTGTGGTGATTTTGTGAGACGTTGGGATGGACCAAACCTTATTCACATGCTTTTACGGAATGATTTAGGTGGAGGATTTTTTTGGAAAAAGGGGGAAAAGCTAAAACAGTGCGGGATTGAAATTTTGGAAAAACAGGGAAGACTTCGGGATTCAACTGGAAATGATCGGCTCATTGGACAATTATGCTTTTTTATGGACAGATAGTTCATTGTGTTATCTTTAAAATGCCTTTTGAATTGCCTCAATCCGAGGTCTGTGGAAAACATTATGGTCATTTTACAAAAACTATACCGATTGGACCAAAATTAACATGCTTGTGTTCTAGCCTCATTTTAGGAATTCTATTGTGCGAATCAAGCTTGGTGTTCTAAGTGAAAGATTTTCAGGACATCCTACACTATCTGTATTAGGGTTTTGAGTCTCAACAAGAGGTCGGATGACAAAGTTTCGGGTCATTCTTTCTAAGCCCATGTTATGCTCTTACTTTTCTTTTACTAAAACATTAACTATGATAAGAAAAATAATTGCTAATTATGTGTTTCTAAAATAGCATTTTGAGTAGATTAGGGCCTAATCTATTGTTCCTTCCACTTTTCAGCACAATATTATTCAATGAGCTTACATTTAAAAATTTCAGGCACGTTGATTATTCAATGAGCCCTAGTCTACAAATATATATTATGGATGTATGTCTGATGCACCAGACTTGGTTCAATAAGTTGGAGTGAGTCCAAGTTGGCCATAAACTAGGGTTTTGGCAAGTGATGTATGGTTTCGATTAAATTAGCATTAAGTTTGGTTTCTATGTGTATTTGACTGAAAAATGATCTCTACTGGATATGATTATGAACTTAAATTGAGTGTGCTAATTTTGTATGATCTTGGGATGGATCAAACCTTGTTTACATGCTTTTATGGAATGATTTATGTTGATGATTTGTGTGAAAAGACGGGGAAAAGCTAAAACAGTGCGAGCTTGAAATTTTAGAAAAACAGGAAAGGCTTCGGGATTAAACTGGTAATGATCTGCCAATTGGAAAATTATGATTTTTGATGGGCAGATATTTCAGTGTGTTATCTTTTAAATGCCTTTTGAATCACCATAGTCGAACGTCTGTGGAAAATGTTATGGTCGTTTTACCAAAACTGTGGAAAATGGACCAAAATTGGCATGCTTGTGTTCTAGTCCTCATTTTGGCAGTTCTATTGTGGGAATCAAGATTTGTGTTCTGAACGAAAGATTTTTGGGACTTCCCACGTTTTCTGGACTGGGGTTTTGAGTCTCAACAAAAGGTCGGATGACTAAGTTTCGACTCATTCTTCCTAAGCCCCTATTATGCTCTTACGTTTCTTTTACTAAATCACTAACTATGATAAGAAAAATAATTGCTAATTATGTGTTTATAAAATGGCATTTTGAGCAGATTAGGGCCTAATCTATCATTCCTTCCACTTTTGTGCATAATATTATTCAGGGAGCTTACATTTAAAAATTTCAGGTACGTTCATTGCTTGTATCTTTAGAAATCAACACATATTTAACAAAATTTATAATGTTTCGGTAAGTACATCAATAGATCAGTTTAATCAGTGATATACCACATAATTGGTGACCCCATTTGTCATCAATTACAAGGCATTGCCTTCAGCGAACCACACCGCTTCAGATCAGGTCCCTCGATCAGCTTGGTAGATGTACACGTATCTTTAGATCGTAACTGTTACTAGGGGTACACCATCAGATAACAATTTACAATGCAGTTTCTCATTTATCTCATTTCCTGTTTCTAATTAAAAATGAATTTCAATACGAGCCCAACCAGTTTTTCCACGAATGTTTAACAATACAGGAATGCATGTACTAAGTTTTGCCTCACAGTTCGAAATGCTTTCACGTTTTGTTTTAGGAAAGTGTTCAGTGAATCGCCCTCAGGCGGGCAGGACAGCTGAAGATGACATGTGGGCCAGGAAGTTTTGCATGGAATGGTGGTGTATTAGTGTTGAGATGTTTAGAACACCGTATTGTGATATATTTTGGGTGTGAAACTGTATTGTTTTATTAGAATTCTATATTTTCGTGTATCCTGGAGATGGTTGAAGGTTTTTCACGTTAGAACAGTATCTATATTTATCTAAATGGTTTGATGGGTTGTGATGGTGTGAATGCCCTTTGATGGTAAACATTGATTATCATTGCAAAATTTATCAACTACAACGAAAGCCTTGTCCTTTTTGGATGGTTGTAACGCCTTGATCATTTGGGATATTACTTCTAATTGGCAAAACTAACGAAGAGAACGCAGACAGTGAACTATGTACATTTGGTGCGTTACAGAGTATAAACCTTTGCAAGGATGATTAGCTAAGGCCATCTAGTTAACTGGACCAATCATATTTGTGATTGCCAAGCTTGAGTTCTTAAATGTGTTATGGACAAACCGAGCAGCCTCCTAAAACAACATATGACCTCAACTCATATATCTTATGGCGTTGCTCAGGTAATGTGAGCAATGAGAATCTAGTTGACCTACTGAATCTAGCATGGTAAAAATTTACCTAAATAACCTAAGCAAAGGAGGAAAACTAAACAAAGCGTTGGTGAAGTTATTGAAACTCAATGTCTAACTCCTGTGAGGAAACACTAAACCTACCAAATTTAATTACCCGCAAGAGATTTTAGCTACTACCGATAAGAGTCTAACTCCTTGATTGCATTTATTAGAACATGGTGGTTAGCTACGTTACTTGGCCCAGTCTACAAATATCTACTATGGATGTATGTCTTATGTACTAGACTTGGTTCAATAATTTGGAGTGAGTCCAAGTTGGCCATAGACTAGGGTTTTGGCATGTGATGTATGGTTTGGATTAAATTAGCATTAAGTTTGGTTTCTGTGTGTATTTGACTGAAAAATGATCTTTATTGGATATGATTATGAAGTGAAATTGAGTGTGGTGATTTTGTATGATGTTGGGATGGATCAAAACTTGTTCACATGCTTTTACGGAATGATTTAAGTCTTGGATTTGCGTGAAAAGAGGGGGGAAAGCTAAAACAGTGCGGGCTTGAAATTTTAGAAAAAAAAGAAAGACTTCGGGATTCAATTGGTAATGATCGACCCATTGGCCAATTATGATTTTTTATGGGAAGATAGTTCATTGTGTTATCTTTTAAATGCCTTTGAATTACCTCAATCTATGGTCTGTGGAAAACGTTATGGTCATTTTTCCAAAACTATGCAGAATGGACCAAAATTGACATGCTTGTGTTCTAGCCTCATTTTGGAAATTTTATTGTGGGAATTACGCTTGGTGTTCTAAGTGAAAGATTTTTAGGGCATCCTACACTTTCTGTATATGGGTTTTGAGTCTCAACAAGAGGTCGGATGACTAAGTTTCGAGTCATTCTTTCTAAGCCTATGCTATGCTCTTACTTTTCTTTTACTAAATCATTAACTATGATAAGAAAAATAATTGCTGATTATGTGTTTCTAAAATGGCATTTTGAGTAGATTAGGGCTAATCTATCATTCCTTCCACTTTTGAACATAATATTATTCAGTGAGCTTACATTTAAAATTTTCATGTACGTTCATTACCTGTATATTTAGAAATGAACACGTATTTATAAAAATTTATAATGTTCTGGTATGTACAACAATGGATCTGTTTAATTAGTAGTTTACCACATAATTAGTGACCCAATCAATCATAAGTCACCGGCCGTTGCCCTTCAGTTACCCGCGCGGCTTCAGACTAGGTCCCTCGATTGGCTTGGCAGGTGTACACCTATCCTCAGATCGTAACAGTTACTAGGGGTTCACTATTAGATAATAATTTACAATGCAGTTTCATATTTATCTCATTCCCTGTTTTTAATTAAAAATGAATTCCAATACGGGCCTTACCAGTTTTTCCGTGAACATTTAACAATACAGCAATGCGTGTATTGAGCTTTGTCTCAAAGTTTGAAATGTTTTCATGTTTTGTTTTAGGAAAGTTTTCAGTGAATCGCCTTTAGGCGGGTAGGACGGCTGAAGATGATGAGTGACGCATGAAGTCTATATGCAATGGTGATTTATTAGTGCTAAGATGTTTATAACACCCCATTGTGACATATTTTTGTGTTGAAACTGTGTATTTTTTCAGAACTCTACATTTCGGTGTAATGCTCGAGATGGCTGAAGGTTTTTGATGTCAGAACAGTATCTACAATTATCTAAATGGTTTGATGGGTTGTGATTGTGCGATTGCCCTTTGATGGCAAACATTGATTATCATTGCAAAATTTATCATGTACAAGGAAAACCTTGTCCTCTTTTTACGGCGATAACGCCATGATAATTTGGGATATTACTTCTAATTGGTGAAACTAACGAAGAGAATGCAAACAGTGAACTGTGTACATTTGGGGCGTTAAAAAGTATAAACGTTTGCATGGATGATTAGCTAAGGCCACCTGGTTAACTGGACCAATAATATTTGTCGTTGCCATGCTTGAGCTCTTAAATGTTTTATGGGCAAACCGAGCAGCTGCCTGAAACAACATATGACCTCAACTTAAATATCTTATGGCGTTGCTCAGGTAATGTGAGCAATGAGAATCTAGTTGACCTACTGAATCTAGCACGGTGAAAAATTGACCTAAATCACCTAAGCAAGGGAGGAAAACTAAACAAAGCGTTGGCGAAGTTATTGAAACTCAGTGTCTAACTCCTGTGACGAAACAGTGAACCTACCAAATTTAATTACCCGCAAGAGGTTTTATCTACTAGTAATCAGAGTCCCACTCCTTGATTGCATTTATTAGAACATGGTGTTTAGCTACATTACTTGTCCTAGTCCACAAATATCTACTATGGATGTATGGCTTATGTACCAGACTTGTTTCAATAAGTTGGAGTGAGTCCAAGTTGGCCATAAACTAGGGTTTTGGCAAGTGATGTACGGTTTGGATTAAATTGGCATTAAGTTTGGTTTCTATGTGTATTTGACTGAAGAATGATCTTTGTTGGATATCATTATGAATTGAAATTGAGTGTGCTAATTTTTTATGATCTTGGGATGGATAAAACCTTGTTTACATGCTTTTATGGAATTATTTATGTTGACCATTTGTGTGAAAAGACGGGGAAAAGCTCAAACAGTGCGGGCTTGAAATTTTAGAAAAACAGGAAAGACTTCGGGATTAAACTGGTAATGATCAGCCCCCTGGACAATTATGTTTTTTGATGGGTAGATATTTCAATGTGTTATCTTTTAAATGCCTTTTGAATCACCTTAATCCAACGTCTGTGGAAAAACTTATGGTCGTTTTACCAAAACTGTGCAGAATGGACCAAAATTGGCATGCTTGTGTTCTAGCCTCATTTGGCAATTCTATTGTGGGAATCAAGCTTTGTGTTCTGAACAAATGATTTTTGGGACTTCCTACGTTTTCTGGATTGGGGTTTTGAGTCTCAATAAAAGGTCGGATGACTAAGTTTCGAGTCGTTCTTTCTAAGCCCCTATTATGCTCTTACTTTTCTTTTACTAAATCATTAACAATGATAAGAAAAATAATTGCTAATTATGTGTTTCTAAAATGGAATTTTAAGTAGATTAGGGCCTAATCTATCATTCCTTCCACTTTTGTGCATAATATTATTTAGTGAGCTTAGATTTAAAAATTTCAGGTACGTTCATTGCTTTTATCTTTAGAAATCAACACATTTAATGAAATTTCTAATGTTTCGGTAAGTACATCAATAGATCCGTTTAATCAGTGATTTACCACATAATTAGTGACCCCATTAGTCATCAGTTACAGGGCATTGCCCTTAAGCAAACCATGCGACTTCAGATCAGGTCCCTCGGTCGGCTTGGTAGATGTACACCTATTTTCATATCGTAACAATTACTAGGGGTACACCATCAGATAATAATTTACAATGCAGTTTCTCATTTTTCTCATTTCCGGTTTTTAATTAAAAATGAATTTCAATACGGGCCCAACCAGTTTTTCCACGAATGTTTAACAATATAGGAATCCATGTACTGAGTTTTGGCTCACAGTTCGAAATGTTTTCGTGTTTTGTTTTAGGAAACTGTTCAGTGAATCGCCTTCTGGCGGGTAGGATGGCTGATGATAACATGTGAGCGAGGAAGTTTGCATGGAATAGTGGTGTATTAGTGTTGAGAAGTTTATAACACCGTATTATGACATGTTTTGGGTGTGAAACTGTAATTTTTATTAGAATTCTATATTTTCGTGTATCCTCGAGATGGTTGAAGCTTTTTGACATTAGAACAGTATCTATATTTATCTAAATGGTTTGATGTGTTGTGATGGCGTGAATGCCCTTTAATGGTAAACATTGATTATCATTGTAAAATTTATCATGTACAAGCAAAGCCTTGTCCTTTTTGGATGGTTGTAACGCCCTGATCATTTGGGATATTAGTTCTAATCGGCGAAACTAACGAAGAGAACGCAAACAGTGAACTATGCACATTTAGGGCATTACAGAGTATAAACCTTTGCATGGACGATTAGCTAAGGCCATCTGGTTGGCTGGACCAATCATATTTGTGATTGCCAAGCTCGAGTTCATAAATGTGCTATGGCCAAACCGAGCAGCCGCCTGAAACAACATATGAGCTCAACTCAAATATCTTATGGCGTTGCTCAGGTAATGTGAGCAATGAGAATCTAGTTGACCTACTGAATCTAGCACGGGGAAAAATTGACCTAAATCACCTTAGCAAGGGAGGAAAACTAAACAAAGCGTTGGTGAAGTTATTGAAACTCAATGTCTAACTCCTGTGAAGAAACACTGAACCTGCCCAATTTAATTAGCCGCAAGAGATTTTAGCTACTACTAATCAGAGTCCAACTCCTTGATTGCATTTATTAGAACATGGTGGTTAGCTACGTTTTTTGGCCCAGTCTACAAATATCTAGTATAGATGTATGTCTTATGTACCAGACTTGGATCAATAAGTTGGCGTGAGTCCAAGTTGGCCATAAACTAGGGTTTTGGCGTGTGATGTATGGTTTGGATTAAATTAGCATTAAGTTTGGTTTATGTGTGTATTTGACTGAAAAATTATCTTTATTGGATATGATTACGAAGTGAAATTGAGTGTTGCGATTTTGTATGATGTTGGGATGTATCAAAACTTGTTCACATGCTTTTACAGAATGATTTAAGTCTAGGGTTTGCGTGAAAAGAGCGGGGAAAGCTAAAACAGTGCGGGCTTGAAATTTTAGAAAAACAAGAAAGATTTCGGGATTCAATTGGTAATGATCTACCCATTGGACAATTATGATTTTCTATGGGCAGATATTTCATTGTGTTATCTTTTAAATGCCTTTTGAATCGCCTGAATTTGAGGTCTGTGGAAAACATTATGGTCATTTTTCCAAAACTGTGCAGAATGGACCAAAATTGACATGCCTGTGTTTTAGCCTAATTTTGGGAATTTTATTGTGGTAATTAGGCTTGGTGTTCTGAGTGAAAGATTTTTAGGACATCCTACACTTTCTGTATATGGGTTTTGAGTCTCAACAAGAGGTCAGATGACTAAGTTTCGAGTCATTCTTTCTAAGCCCCTATAATGCTCTTACTTTTCTTTTACTAAATCATTAACTATGATAAGAAAAATAATTGCTAATTATGTGTTTCTAAAATGGCATTTTGAGTAGATTAGCGCCTAATCTATCATTCCTTCCACTTTTGTGCTAAATATTATTCAGTGAGCTTACATTTAAAAATTTCAGCTACGTTCATTCCTTGTATCTTTATAAATCAACACATATTTAACAAAATTTACAATGTTTCGGTAAGTGCATTCATAGATCAGTTTAATTAGTGATTTATCGCATAATTAGTGACCCCATTACTCATCAAATACAAGGCATTGCCCTTCAGCTAACCAGGCGGCTTCAGATCAGGTCCCTCGATCGGCTTAACAGATGTACACCTATCTTTAGATCGTAACAGTTACTACGGGTACATTATCAGATAATAATTTACAATGGAGTTTCTCATTTATCTCATTTCCTATTTTTAATTAAAAATGAATTTCAATACGGGCCCAACCAGTTTTTCCATGAATGTTTAACAATACAGGCATGCATGTACTGAGTTTTGTCTCACAGTTCGAAATGTTTTCATGTTTTGTTTTAGAAAAGTGTTCAGTGAATCGCCCTCAGGCCGGCAGGATGGCTGAAGATGATATGTGAGCCAGGAAGTTTGTATGGAATGGTGGTGTATTAGTGTTGAGATGTTTATAACACCGGATTATGATATATTTTGGGAGTGAAACTGTATTTTTTATTAGAATTCTATATTTTCGTGT
>JACYFF010031952.1:61370513-61382508 GCA_017589665.1 Selenicereus undatus
CCTTACAACCAACTGTGAGATGGCGTTCTTGACTTAATGTAGAATCACCAATTTAAAACCTGTTTTAAGGACTTGTTCTCACATGTAGCAAACCAGTTAACACAGTAAAGATTACAAGCACCAGTTAGGCCTGTTTGCAGATCATGTTTGGAGCAACATTACTTGGACACATTTTTACACTTGGATTTGTTATCTTCAAAACTTAAATATAATAACTCAACAAATTCCCCCTTTTTGATGATGACAAACCAAGTGACCATATTGACAAAACAACCAGAAAATGACTGCTGATAGGGATTCACGTAAGTCAAGAGCAAGTCAAGAACAGGTTCGTCAGTTCAGATTCATACATGACAATGTCAATAGGTATCACCTCTTTTTCTTCCCCCTTTTGGCATCATTAAAAAGCAATAATAACAAATATAAAGGAGAAGGAATAACAAGCAAGAGAAACTGCAAATGGGATTTTCATTAATCAGCCAAGCAGTACGATAAAAAAAACAAGACAGAAACAGCCTAGACAATCAAGGAGCTGGGGTGGTTTCGTCTGCAGGGGAGGAATACTAGGGGCAAGGGTGGATAGAAGAGCAAGTAAGTCTGCATGACGCTTAGCAGAGAGGGCTTGTTCTTCAGCAAGAGCAGCCTTGACAGCGGAGAGCTCATCCTTGAGGCGAGCATTGTCCTCAAGAACAACCTCTACCTTGGTGGATGGTTGCTCAGAAACAGGTGGTCGAGGTTGTCGACGACCCTGTTTGGAACTGGACCCTTCCCCAAACTCAAAGCCACACCCTAGCAGAGTGTCAATCCCAATTGCATCTATTACTTGGGCCTCCACTCGCCGTGTGAGCATTATTCCAAAGTTCTCAAACACCCTTGTCAGCAGAAACCCATATCCGAGATCATGAGCCCAGGTGGTGTTCGCAATTCGCCCAATGTGGCGAATCATGATTGCCGGAAGATTGATGGGTTCCTCCCTGTCCAATAAGTCGACCAGGCACTGATCAAAAAGGTCGGCTGAGTTTCTCCCTTGACCCCTTGGAATCACGTTCTTAATGACGAACATGAAAAGGAGTTGGTGGGGAGGAATCAGATCACCCTTTTTGACAGAGCAGGGTGTTCTCAGACCCTGTTTGTGACTTAGGCGTTTGGACACCTCCAGGAGCCTGGCTTGTTCCATGGCTGTTTTGTCTTCCCTCACATACACAGCAAAACCTTGTGAGGGCACTCCCAGAATTTTCCCAAGTGTGGGCGCATCGACCCTGATGCCTTGCCCATTCACAGAACTTGTCACCATCCCTTCGGTGACTCTGCAGTTGGCGTAAAATTCAGCCAACTCGGGCACAGAACACCCCAACTGGGTGTTTGCAAACAACTCAAGCCAGCCTTGGGCTCGAAGCTAGGTCAAAAACACCCCCAGACCCTGTTCCTCAAAAAAACTGACAGACACTACCTTCCCCCTGACAACATTGCCCTTAAGCAACTGCACATGTTTGTCAGTCATAGGAGAGAGAGTGGACTGCTTTGGGCGTTTGGAGGCAGGAACAGAGGTAGTAGCTTTTGGTAGGGGGGCTGTTCTTGGTTTTCTTTTGAGGGGTGGTTTTGCAGGAGAAGACTTCACAGCAGGTTTAAAGGTTGTTTTTGGAGGGGCTTGATCTTCAGAGGACTCAGAAAACACCGGTGTCCCCTGTTTGAAGGTGGTGTCTTCAGAGTCAGAACTCGAGAACCCTTCAGTAGAAGAGGAGATCTCTTCGACAATGGGAACGGAGGGTTTAGAGGTTCTGGGGGTTGATTTGAAGACAATTCTCGCAGACTTGCGAGGAGGTTGAGAAGGAGGTGAAGAGGGAGTTAGAGAGGGGCGAGACCTTGGTTGTGGTCGTGTTCTTGGCGTTCGAGTGCGCCTAGCCACCATCTTTACCCTTTTCCTCTTCTCTCCAGTTTGAGAGTCGAGAGGAACAGAGTCATCCCCAACAATGGTTTCTGGGTTCTCCAAGAATTGGTCTTGGAGGCCCGAAGAGCCAGCACATGCTGCAGAAGGAATGGGACAAGGGATTGTTCCCACATACACCATTAATTCCCAACCAAAGGGGTAGGGAATATCATTCAACCCAAGCCCAACACTTTTGAGGTTTAGCTGAGTGAGATACCCGAAGGTTTTGTGGATAATTGGGCGAGGAGGAGACGGAATTGAGAGTATACTCATGTTGTTACTCTTAGAGATTGATGAAGAAACAGGTTTGGGAGCCATTATCGCAAGGAGGATTTTCGGGTTTTGGGGGGTTTTTGCTAGGGTTTGAAAGCAAGAACAGAGGAGAGAGAGAGAGCAAGATGAAGAGGACAGACGCACGCAAGGCAGTTTTTAAACTCCTCACCTGTCACGAAGGATTACCTAGGGAACACCTAGAATTTTAGCAGGCAGCAATCAATAATAGCAATTAAGACATACCTGTTCGAGCCGCCTGTTCTTGAGCATGCTTTTCTCATCCCAAGGTCTATCATGATTACTCTTTCTCCATCTCCCAAGACAGCAGTACATAATCATGAGAGTACACAGACTACATATATTCGCTAAGCACAGACCACAAAAAAAATTACAAACAAGAGAGAAGAACAGGTATTATAGGGTGTTTTTCGTCAGTTTGATCTACCTCTGAGAACAGGTGTTCTCAGGGTGTTTTCACCAACCCCAGTTCCAGTCTGTTTCTCTCAAACTGATCTCTAGCTAGTGCCTTAGTGAATATATCAGCAATCTGTTTTTCCGTTGAGCAAAAATTCATAGATATTAGGCCTTTTTCCACATTATCTCTTAGGAAATGATGTCGAATGTCAATATGTTTTGTCCTTTTGTGTTGACAAGGGTTTTTGGCAATGTTAATAGCGCTAGTATTATCACAAAAAATAGGAATGCGTCCAGTGTCAACACAAAAATCCTTGAGTTGTTGTCGTATCCACAACAACTGAGCACAACATGAGGCTGCCGCCACATATTCTGCTTCAGCTGTGGACATGGCAACTGAATGTTGCTTCTTGGTAGCCCAAGATACCAAACAAGGTCCAAGAAAGTGAGCCATACCTGAGGTACTCTTTCTATCAACTAGGAAACCTGCATAATCAGCGTCAGCATATCCAACAAGATCAAGATTGCAACCTTTAGGGTACCATAGAGATAAATCAGGTGTATGCTTTAAATATCTTAGTATCCGTTTAACAGCCTTAAGGTGAGTCTCTTTAGGATTAGACTGAAAACGGACACATAAACCAACACTAAAAACAATATCCGGTCTACTAGCAGTTAGGTATAGGAGTGACCCAATCATGCCCCTATAGAGTTTCTCCTCAACTGAGGGACTCCCATCATCCACAACCAACTTGGTTGAAGGAGAAATAGGAGTGTCTATGGGTTTGGCTGACTCCATCCTAAAACGCTTAAGTAGCTCCTTGATATACTTTTGTTGATGGATCATGGTGCCGTTGTAACACCCCCAGCCCCTAGGGCCGAAAGCGTTACGTTTTCCTAACTCCTTACTTAAATTGTGGGACGAAATGGACAGAACTTCCCCTGAAAACTGAACGTTCCCAGGCTAAACGCCTTACAATAAGTCCCTGTAAATCAACGGAAGCGTAAACATTTAAAAACATTACTCAACGGCCACACGCCGGAGTTCATAACTCGACGAGCCACCCGCTCGGAGTACACCAAACATAATAGTTCATTAATACAGAAACAGTAAAAGATACAACTCAACGGTTCACACAACCGGAGTATGGGGTTTACATCCCAAACATAACTAACTTCAATCAAAAGACATCTAACTACTGACTGGATGGTTGGCTCATATAGCCATACAGAGCGACTCATAACCAATATGCGTTACATGAACCTCGAATACTGTTTACAAGCGTTTACAAACTAAAAATACTTTACATGACTTCATTAAACACATAAGTTGGCACAAATGACATCTTGCAAGCAATAATCGATTCCAGCTGACTCAACTTCTTCCTGTCATAAAGAAAACCTGGGGGAAAAGGGGAAAGAGTAGTGGGATGAGCAACCACACGCTCAGTGAGTGTCCCCCAACCCCCTTAAAAGCAAAACCGTTGCAGGCAATAATATCTTTATTAATCACATATCACGTATTCATACTATAATATCATAATAGGCATTCACGAAGTTCTTATAGAACTATTACTAACCATAAGCTTCACTTTACCAACTTAACATATTTCTAGGTCCTTAAATGATCAAACTTCTTGACTATAGGCAGTTAAACACTAAGGCAAGCAATGAAGCTAAGCACATAACGTTCTTTCTCATAAACATAACTCATAATATCCACTTAATGAACATTTAGGTCACACTATGACTATAATAATAAGCTACATGTCACAGATTGTAAACACTTAAACATGATAGGTTCTCAATTTCATGATAGGTTCTTAGTTTCAATAAAGGTAGCATGTTAGGGACTTGCTTACATATCATGTGACTCTAAACAAACTTGGGATGCGCTATCACCTATATGCTCAATATGTACTTTAAGAGGTCACCACATGATCATCATGGAAATAAACATGGCCACATGCTCAATTGAGAACACATACTTCTAATCTATAATGCTTGTACACTTTGAAATCGTACATACTTTACATTTACATGCTTTGAATTTTTAAGCATAGACACTTTCGTTTCTTGCTTTGCAAACATAACTTATTCATATAGAGCACGCATATGCCACACATAAGAAACTTTCTTTCTTTTGCTGGAAACACTTCATTTAGCCACTGAGGCTCTTAAAACTCTTCTGTTAGCGTTTTAGGCTCTTAAAACTCTTTTCTTTCGTCTTGGTCGTATAATGACCCTTCAAACTTTCTTGCTGAAACATTTCAAAGGCAAAGTGCCAACTGCTTTTCATATTTAATAAGAAACTATTTCTGGGCTTAACATCATGAAGTGCTGGTTGGGAGAGATCTACACTCAATCCCCTAAGCTCTTACACTCGGGATGGCAACTAAACTTTTGGACCTTAACCCTCGTCAGGGTCTCTAGGGACTATGCCCTAGGTTGTATAGAGATTCCCCCGTTCAAGCGAGTTCACTCCCTATCTGATGTCCCTATGCACTTATCTTAGCCATTTAAACTTGGTCTTAACGACTAATAAGTTGCGAAAGTCCTTTATCATGCAACTCACACTTTTGTAAAACTCTTTAGGGATTCCCCCGTTCAAGCGAGTTCACTCCCAAAACTGCTTTCATTTACTTAAAATAGGCCATCATGCAATAATAGTTATGGCTACTATCATTTCAAAACATGAAATCTTTCTTTAAAAACTCACTCTTATGCATATAATGCAGTCTAAGCATTTAAGCACATTTATCGCATATATCACATTTAAGAACTTCATATCAAACATATCAATTCAACACAATGAGCCACACATGGCCTCGCAATCCACACGATTGCGGTAATTCACAACCCAGTCTCCCTCCTCACTTTCACCATACACACAAGACCTCAAACGCTCATGGTGTTATCCTCGAACCATCCAACTACTAGCTCGTTTCATCAATTTATTTTTCATAATATGTTATCACAAGGACTTATTAAAAGGGGAAGAATTAGGCTCTTACCTGTGCAAATAGCACCTTTCAGCCACATATACGCATACATCTATATTGCCTTAACTTGGAATAATGCTTAACGAACCAATTTAAACTAATCAAGGCATAATAGATCAACTAAACATGTCATTTTCCAAATATAACCAATCAACTAAACATATATCGATTTGAAACATTCTTAGGTTGTTCCAACCAGCTATGCCTTTATAATCTCAAAATTAATCCTTTTTCATGAATCGCTAATTACTCGACTCAAGGCTAAACATATCAAAACAACTTCGTTTTTAATTCTTTTTAAACCTTAACTTACTTTAGTCGTACTCAAACTAACTACGCCTTTATAACTTTAAAAATAATCCATTTTCAGGAATCGCCAATTAATCGAATCAACGCTAAATATATCAAATCAACTTCGTTTTCGATTCTTTTAAAACCTTAGCTTACTTTAGTCGTGCTCAAACTAACTAAGCCTTTATAATCTCAAAATTAATCCTTTTTCATGAATCGCTAATTACTCGAATCAAGGCTAAACATATCAAAACAACTTCGTTTTTAATTCCTTTTAAACCTTAACTTACTTTAGTCGTATCCAAGCTAACTACGCCTTTATAACCTCCAAATTAATCCGTTTTCATGAATCGCTAATTACTCGAATCAAGGCTAAACATATCAAAACAACTTCGTTTTTAATTCTTTTTATACCTTAGCTTATTCTAATCAAATTCAAGCTAACTACGTCTTTATAACTTCAAATTAATCTCTTTTCATGCATGGTTTTCATTCAAGTCCAATTCAGGCATGGTTCCATATAAACGCACATAACTCGCATCAATTTACAATTTCAGGCATAAATCAACCAAATGGCTCGAACCTAAACATGCACAGCTCGTTTCTTGATATTTTTAACGAATCTAACTAACCCTAACTTGACATGCAACATCATTCTGCTGAAAACATTTTCGAAATTAATACTAATTTAGGAGGCAAGGAACACCCACCTCAGTTCCATGCTAGAGGACTCGTTCAAAGGGCTTTAGGCTCGACCTTAGGTACTTGGAAACTCCCATCTTTGACTCCCCGCTCTCGGACCGCACGGACAGACCCAATCCATGCCCAACCCACGCAAAATCGAACCCCAATTCGACCCATTTTGCAGCCCAGTTCGAATAGCCTTACCCTACTCTCTTTTGTCACTGTTACTGGTGGCCGCCGGAGTTAGTGCTCACCAGTGGAGGCACCTCGTCACTACCACCGTCACCGACACTGCCTGGGTTGCCTTGCCGACCCAATTTCTCTTTCCGATCTCACCCCCCTCTCGACCGCTCGACAGCCTCTCGCTCTCTGATTGTGGTGGTTGTGGTGCTAGGGCGGTCGTCGGTGCGCCACCATCATCGTCGGTGCCCCCTTTTTCTCCCTCCTCACTCATCCTCTCTCATTCGCTGGTGGTTCTATGCGTGCTGCGTGAGGAGGAAGCAAAGGTGGAACAGCAAAGGAGAGAGAGGGAGTCAGGCTTGGGGGTCACGACCGGGTAGGGGAAATAAAAGGGGTTAGGCGAATTTACCAAAATGCCCCTCCTTTCTACCTTTCTTTTATTTTTGTTCCAGGCTGCTTAGGAATCGGTACCGCTAGCCCAGTTCGTATCCCGAGTTCTAAACCCGAATCGCTAATACGGCCTTATATCGACTATTCGTTCCCAAATATATATGTAAGCTCGATTTAATAAACATCAAACTACATCGAAGGTCAACAAGCTAATCGTACTCGGGAAACGACTAAATGAATCGAATAACGACTAAATGAAACTATCGATATACTTAAAAGGCGCAAATAGCACGAATTAACTTTAAAATCAATAATAACAATAATAACCCCTTTTTTAATAAAATTACAACTCCCAAAAGCACATCGATAATCATTTCACTCATATAGTTACTAAAAATACGATTTTATAACATAAAAAGGTAATACAAGCAACTTAATATAAAGATAACGAAAGCGGGTCTTACAGCCGTTTGGAGTTTGCTTTATTTGTAAGCCCAAGAAGAAATTAAGCTCACCCATCATGCTCATCTCAAACTCACTCCTCATCATATTTGAAAATTCATGGCATAAATCATGATGTGTTGCACCAAATATAATGTCATCTACATATATTTGGACGATTAATAAATGTTCCCCCTTAGATTTTAGAAATAAGTTATTATCTACCTTGCCTCTTCTAAAATCATTTTCAAGTAAAAAGTTTGACAATCGTTCATACCAAGCTCTTGGAGCTTGTTTTAAACCATAAAGCGCTTTGTCAAGTTTATAAACATGATTTGGAAAATCACCATTTTCAAAACCAGGGGGTTGTTTGACATACACCTCTTCTTTAAGGTATCCATTTAGGAATGCACTTTTCACATCCATTTGATATAGCTTGATCTCCATATGAGCTGCAAAGGCTATTAAGATTCGGATAGCCTCAATTCTTGCAACTGGTGCAAAGGTTTCTTCATAGTCGATTCCTTCTTCTTGATTGTATCCTTGAACCACCAGCCTTGCCTTGTTCCTAGTGACTGCTCCTGACTCATCTAGTTTGTTTCGGAACACCCACTTAGTTCCAATGATTGTTCTTTCTGCAGGTTTAGGAACAAGGTGCCATACTTTGTTTCTTTCAAATTGGTGAAGCTCTTCTTGCATAGCCGTGATCCAATCTGAATCTACAAGGGCCTCATTCACACTTTTTGGCTCAATGTTAGAAAGAAACGCATAGAAAGCACAGAAATTCTTAAGTTTAGATCTAGTTTGCACTCCAGTATTAATATCTGACAAGATCTGATCAAGAGGATGCGAACTATGGTGCTTCCATGATCTTGAATTGATTAGATTCACAGACCCATGTTCTGGTCGTATAGGATCAGGTTCAAGAACACCTCCTGATCCTGTTTCAGCGCCTGTTTGCAAGCTGGTTCCTGAGGGATATGGTTCCGAACAGGGTTCAATGGTGTTTCCCCCTGTTTGGTATTCACTTTGCATGCTGTTTTGAGGAACACCTTCTGTACCTGTTTTCTCCAAGGTGTTCTCACCTGGTTTCTCATGGTTCGGCAATTCCTTTTGGACAAGACCTAATTCAAACTCTTCTTCCTGTGCATCATTCTTATTCACAGTATTAGTTTCATCAAAAAGCACATGCACACTTTCCTCAACACACAAGGTTCTTTTGTTAAAGACTTTGTATGCCTTGCTGTGAGAAGAATAACCAATAAATATTGCCTCATCACTCCTAGGATTAAACTTTCCCAAAGCATCTTTCCCATTATTATGCACAAAACACTTACAACCAAAAGTTCTCAAGTGCATAATATTAGGTTTTCTGCCTTTGAAGAGTTCATAAGGAGTTTTGTTCAACATGGGTCTGATCATACATCTATTCATAATATAGCACGATGTGTTCAAAGCTTCTGCCCAAAAGTTCCTTGGAAGACCACTAGCAACAAGCATTGTTCTAGTCATATCTTCTAGGGTACGATTTTTACGCTCAACCACCACATTCTGTTGGGGTGTTCTTGGAGCCGAGAAGTTGTGATCAACACCATGCATATTACAAAAATTTGTAAAATTTATATTTTCAAATTCAGTACCATGATCAGACCTCAAGCTAACCAATGAGTGTCCTACTCTCTTTTCAACCCTTTTTAGAAAAGCAATAAAGTTTTCAAACGTTTCATCCTTGGAAGCCAAGAATAGGGTCCAAGTAAATCGAGAGTAATCATTCACTATTACAAGCACATACCTTTTCCCACCTCTACTAGCTATCCTCATGTGACCACATAGATCAATATGCAATAACTCAAGAGGTCGGGTGGTGCTTACACACTTTTTAGATTTTAAAGAAGATCTGACTTGTTTTCCTTTTGCACAAGCTTCACATACCTTGTCATCATTATACTTGATGGAAGGTAGTCCAACAACCAAATCCTTGGAAACAAGTTTATTTAACAAGGACAAGCTTGCATGACCTAGTCTGTTGTGCCATAGCATTATATCATCATTTAATGCATTTAAACAAGTCAGATTATTTTGGGGAAGAGTGGAAATACTAACTTTATAAACATTTTGACATCGCTTCCCCCTCAACACAACATCTCCTGTGTCATCATTCACAACCAAGCAACGTGTTTTTGAAAACAGTACTAGGTTGTTCTTGTCACACAGTTGGGACACACTTAGCAAATTGTGCTTTAACCCATTAACTAAGTGCACATTTTCAATTGAGTGGGAGAGAGTTTTACCAATATTACCTATACCCACAATTCTCCCAGATTTGTCGTTTCCAAATGCTACACTCCCACCATTCAAAGCTGTAAGTGAGAGAAAATTTGATCTTTCACCAGTCATGTGCCGTGAACACCCACTATCGACATACCACAACTGCTTGTTTTCAAGGGTGTTTGTGGGGTTGTTCGTAAGGTTGTTTTCTCTCACTTCAGCCTGCAAAACAAATCACGAGTTAGTTTTGCGAACCCAGATCCACTTGGGTCCCATTCTTTTAGACAAATAAATCTCATCTTTTCTAATCCAGATTTGTTTCACATGCTTTTCATTCTTTTCATTGGCATGTTTTCTTAAAGGGCAGGTGTATCTATAATGACCCGTTTTCCCACAATGAAAGCAAACAATATTTTCAGGTAATCCAACATACTTCCTATGTATGGGATAAACGGTCCGTTTAGGCTTATAACCAAGTCCCTTTTTGTTTCGACTGTGGTGAGTGTTTAACCAATCAAGGGCTTGTGAGGACTTGTTACAACGCTTGGTCGTGGCAAGTTCGGTTTCCAGTTTTTCTATATTAACATGCAAGCTCTTGTTCTCTTTGAGCAAGTCTTCAACCATTCCTTCCACCTCAAAGAGTTTTTCTTCCACTCGAGTATAATCTCCTTCTTTTATAAAAAGATTTTCTTTGAGCATGTTAATATTTTCATGTAAACCAAGTTTTTCATTTTTAAGAATTTCATTTTCAAGCTCTAGGTCACCAACTTCTCTTTTTAGATCAGCACAGGTGTCTATCACATTATATAGAAGTTCTTCTAAAGTAGCTTTGTTAAGACCATGTACCTTGTTCTTGAGATCTGTGAAGCTGATTGTTGATTCATCATCTGAATCTGAGTCACTTTGTGCCATCAGTGCTACGACCTCTTCTTCAGCTTCAGATTCTCCTTCATCTTCAGAGGAATCTCCCCAAGCAGCCAGCATAGCTTTCGAGAATCGCTTGCCCAGATTGTTGATAGGGTGTTTTCGAACCTGTTTTCGAGGTTGTTCGGGCATCAGATCTTCTCGAAGCAGAGGGCAGTTTTTGACTAAGTGATCTGGTTTGTCGCACTTGAAACACCCTATAGGTTGATCTTTAGGGGTGTTTCTGGACTTACTGAATTCTTTTCTTTTGTTGTTTTCCTTGACCTTTTTGAAGAATTTCTTGAATTTTCTGGACATTAGGGCCATATCTTCATCTTCAAGGTCAGAGTCAGTGTCCTCATGTGCTTTCAAGGCAAGCCCACGATCCTTCTTTTGCTCCTCTTTCTGTTGTGAGTTTTTCCGGAGTTCATAGGTTTGGAGATTACCAATCAACTCGTCAAGGGTGATTTTGTTCATGTCTTTAGCCTCTTGGATGGCTGTCACTTTGGCTTCCCACATACGAGGTAAAATTCTGAGGATTTTCCTCACCAACTCTTCAGTGGTGAAAGACTTTCCCAGAGATTTTAATTCGTTTGTGATGTGGGTAAACCGTGTGTACATATCCATCACGATTTCACGATCACCCATATCAAACAACTCGTATTGTCGCATAAGTAGCTCAATTCTAGATTGTTTAACTTGACTCGTACCTTCATGAGTAACTTGCAGGGCGTTCCAGATAGCTTGGGCTTATTCACACTCAGAGATGCGAGTGTATTCATCTGGACCTAGGTCGAAATATAATAGCTTCTTGGCCTTAGCATTCTTTTCCATTTTCTTATAATCTTCAGCATCAAACTCTTTGGGTTCCTTGGAAACTTTCTTGCCATCTTCAAGTATTTTGTAGGGAACAAGAGGGCCGTTCTTGATGAGCATCCATAACTCATAGTCTTCAGCCTGAATGTAGTTCTCCATCCTGTTCTTCCACCAACTATAATATTGGCCGTTGAAATAGGGTGGACGAGTGATGGATTGTCCTTCAAGAATGCCTTGTGGTGTACTCATTTTCAGAATCTCTCAAGGTGTTAGCCTTGTTGTGAGAGAACCTGCTCTGATACCACTTGTAAGATCTTAGAGTATCCTACCACAAGAGGGGGGTGAATTGTGGTGTCTGTTTTTCGCGTTATATATGACAAACACCTCTGTGACTTGTTTGCAGAGG
>JACYFF010031952.1:61387508-61415984 GCA_017589665.1 Selenicereus undatus
TATATTTATATATATATATATGTGTGTGTGTGTGTATATATATATATATATACACACAGATTTATATATGTACTTACGCATTGCATTTTTTTTTCATTTTCTATGTTGCATCAATTCACATGGGATCCACAGCATGACGCATTGGTCCGAAAAGAGTGGCAGGAAAAGGTGCGTGTGAGGTTGAAAGATAAGGCCGCAAATGAAGATTCTGGTAAGATCATTACTTGGATGACGAATGATGTTCGCTCAGCATAGAAGTACAAGAGGGAAACTGATGTGGAGTTCAAGAAGCGATCTAAGCGAAACCGAAAGAACACGACAGAAGTGCCGAAGGCTAAGGTTGGGCACAGCCAGGTGTCAATCTCGTTTACAATGTGGGCTATGAAATTGGTATGGATATATAAAATACATTACTTGATAACGTGTTTTTCGGCTTTACTGAATTGTTAATGTAGTGCGAGACATGTTATATGATACTCGAAGCACCTGAATGGAGACACCTTCAGCTGCTGAGTTGTTTGCTACCGCTCATTCAAAGGTTGATGAGAATGGTTAGTGAATTTGGTGTGATGCTCATGCATAGAGTGTTTATCCAAGTACAATAACAGTAGTTCATTTTGAACTTAGACCACTGAAACCTGTACACAAGCTACTTGTTTGACTTTTTCTATATCATCTAATGCAGGAGAAATATGAGCAATTGAAAGCCAATACTAATGTGTAAGTCGGCTCATCAGCAGATGATCACCTCTTCTTCAAGGCATGTGGTGGTTGGAGCAAGAAGGGTACTATATACGGACTTGGTAGAGAGGGTCCTACCATGTTTGAAATACCAACCAAGTCTATGCACAGTAGCTGTAGTACGTCGTTGGCATACTCCTCCCCCTTGTTGCCCAGCTCTAGGATCAATTGAAAACTATGCAAAATGAGCTCCAGACGACCCAAGCTCGTATATTCGATAGAAGAGGAGATGAGGACTACTAGGGAGGAGTTGGAAGCTACTAGGAAGCAGCTGGACGAGCAAAGAATTGGACTTCTAGAGCTCAATGCTTGATTAGGCAGCTTCTCGGTGCTCCTTGGCCACCCCACATGTGCTGACCACTCTCAAGCATTGTCATAGGTTTAGGTATGCATGGTTTTACCCTGTAGGTTGGTTAGTTGGATGCGTAATTATAATTGCTTGAATGCGTGAATATGGAACATTGGTCTCATAACCTAATGCATCTTGGATAACCACTGTTGGATAACGCCTTCATGTGGAAGCATTGGATTGTAATTTTGGGTGTTGCTGTGGAAAGTGTTGGATGTGGAACTCTTATATGTATTTGTCTATATTTGTGGAATGCGAAACTACGAAAATTTTGGTGTAATTTGGGATTTCTGATACCGAATGTGTGGCATGTACTTCGAACTCCATGGCAATTGTAGCCCGGATATGTAAATAGCATATTATATAAAATGTAAAGTAGTTCCACATTGTTGGATTGTAATTTCTAGAGCATAATACATGGATAATCGCTATTGGCAGTATTGGGCAAATCAGAGACCGAAATAAAATTAATGGTCTTTGTTTGAGACCGAGGCAAAGTTGTGGTCTCTAAATTGGAAAAGCTGGGCCCTGATTGAGACCAAATAAGGAACCAGTCTCCAATCGAGACTGATAATAATGGTCTCAACTGGAGACCAAAATCCACGGTCTCAAATTGAGACCGGCCTTTTTTGGTCTCAGTCTCTGGTCTCTAACAGAGACCAAAGTTTCTGGTCTCTAATAAAGACTAGAAATTTTGTTCTCTAATAGAGACCAAAAGGGCCCACACTCCAATATAGTCCAGTACATTTTGGTCTCAAAATTCAATCTCTAGCAGAGACCGATTTCTGCACTTTAGTCTCCAAATTTGAATTGCGACCAAGGTTTTGGAGACTCGCATTTTGCAATCTCTGTGCGGTCTTAAAAATTAAATAGAGACCGAATCTTATACTTTTGAGACCAAAATCTTCGATCTATAATGGCCCGCTATGTTTTAGTGCTTTTGCGTATAGGTTCTTAATTTGTACCATCTCTTTTGTTTTCTTTTTACAAAAAGAATATTCAAGAAAAGTATTTCGAAATAGTTATTTAGCTGATACTGCCAATACCTTCCCTCTTGAAATCAAATGACACCACAATGTATGTTATACTACATGTTGAACTTGGGCTTGGCAACAATGGCAGTGATGGTTGCAAAAAACGGGTAGGAGTATATCACAGAAAATTTATATTCATCAGACTACATGATTCTTTTTATTAACTATAGACCATTGCGAATAATCCATATGGAATAATACCAAAAGAATCCAACAATTGCAAACCCACTTTGCTTCGCTGGAATGATTACTAGTCTAAAGCTAAAGATGAACATGTAGACCAGAAAGGAAACGTCAGAGTGGGGAAACAACTAAATATCGCACAAAAGTCTTGTTCAAAAAACTTAGAACAATCTCTTCAACTGTTTGACTCCCAAAGCCATCTTAAACGTGCCCTTCTTTTTTGTCCAACAACCCCATTACGTGACTATAAATTAAGACATGAAAGCTTGCAATAGCGCATTGAGAAGTGTCAGTGAAATAGGACTAACTTGAATGCAAAGGGAAAAGAATAATTGCGCCCCTATGAATCAACGACTTCATTAGGAATCACGAATGCTAAATAATTCCCGATGGCTACTAGAGTCACCTGTAGTTATTACACCTCAAACCCTAGCCTTTCGATGGTAGGCTAATGTAAAAAATTGTGTTTCAAGGAGTTAATTGAATGAATCAATTTCTTGTTACTAATCTCCCTGATCATCTCTCCTTATATAGGTATTCTATAACTTATCCCTACTCACATCAGGAAATTGAATCCTAATTGTATTGGGTATGGTAATAGATGTAGTCTAATCACTCCCAACAACTTATATATTATAGTGTTCCCACTCGACCACACAAGTATTATCTAGCATAACTCTACAACAACACATCTCTTTCATTTCATACAGGGAATTGAATAGGGTGTGCGACCAAAGGCCAACAACTATTGCTATGTTAAGTCAATGTCTAACTAGTGTAACACTTTCACATTAACAATACGCCAGATCACTTGAACATTACTAAAAACATACACTGTCTCTTCATTCTTCCTATGATGTTATATGATAATATAACAAATATAATCATGTGGGTTGATATGGTGAAAAATATACTCTTTCTTAGACATTAATAATATTACATCTTCGCCTGTTGCTTTCCTACTGTGCTCTATTGAACTATATTCATCTTGGCCCTAAGAATGCACATTAAACCAACAACATCAAACCTTAAGTTTACACAATGGTTCTAAGAGAAAAGGTTTCATTCAAGAAGTCCATGGGATCACATAGTAATGAAGAAGGGAATCATTTGTCACTCCCACAAGGTCGACATAGCACACACACAGTATAATATTTGTCTCATGGCATAGCTCCAACTAAAATAGGCATGTCACAATTCTACGCCATACAAATTGTAAGTCTAGATTTTACCTAGAAATCTAACATGAGTGTTCATTGCTTAATTATCGTGTCACTTAATTTTAGCACGTATAATAATATAATCTTTAAGATTTTTACTTGTTTTATTTACTTTTATAGGTAATAAGTTTAACCGAGTAAGTGCCACGAAAAGTAGCAAAAGAGAAACAAAAGAAGAAAACAAAGCAGTACAGCGACGGAGAGCTAGGGTAAGCACGACAGCCTCCTGCCAACCCCGCAGTCATGGCCAAGAAGTGGCAACAGCTAGCTTGTCTTGAACAAGACAGGCTATCTCCAGGCGACAGCCAGCTGTCGTCCAGGCGATGGTTTGTTTCCCTTTTAAAAGTGCTTGTTTTTTTTACTTTTTTGGGTGTTCTTTTGGTGATTGTTAGGCTACTTTAGCTTAGGGTTTAGCTTCCAAAAGTCCCACTAGGGGAAATAAAGAAGGTAGATTAGGATTAATTGGGAAGATTAGAATTCAAGCATTGTACATTCAAGTTCATCCAAGCTAATTTTGTAGTCTAATTTTGTAGCCTAGATTGAACACGTAACCTAATCCCGGTACTTGAAACCCAACACCCAATGGACGAAATGCCCAAATACTCAATGGTAAAACCTTGCACCTTGGGTTATAAATATTAAAACTCGAATTCTTCCTATCAAGTTTTTGGTGTCGTTGCCAGGAGGTTGGTGCTTTCTAATATCGAAGTTTACTTGAGCATTCAAGGTCGGGCCTTTACAAATTCTAAAAAAAAAATTTTAAAAAGTAAAAAATTTGAAAAAAAATTCAAAATAGCTACTTTCCATCTACCTCAATTCGAGCATAAACCTTTTTGGGAATTCTTATCTCGATTGAATGATTATCGTGCTCAATATGTGCATTCACGTATGAAAAATGGGAAATATGCAATGTTGTTCTAGAGGGGATACCACATGAGACCCGAGCAACGTTTGAGTGCATGTGTTATGGTAGTATGTGCTCTTTAGACGTTGATGACATGTGGGATTTGTTTGAGTCTATAACTTTGTATCAATGGCACCACGAGAATGTTAGTGAGTCTATTGAGTGTCCTTCCACCATTCCCTATGATTTGCATACTTATTCTCCTCTTTTGTACTCTTAATTTCAATCTTCTGACCATGATGCCAATTATAGTCCCTATTATGATATTTTCGATGCATTCTATGTGTAACTTAATGTCGTAATAGAGACAATGCATAAGCAATATGAGTGTTTTGTTGGTGAGATAAGAGAGCGTGGCCTATTGCATGAGACTGACCCCAATCCATCTTCTCCTAGACTGGAGGTTAGTCTCTATGATGACTATGAGTCTTCTCTTCTCCTAGAGCCTAATTTTATGGTTGATTTAACTTTTGTCGGCCTAGAGGAAGTGATTGATCCTCCCTTGCCTTCTTTACCATTTGTCACTCCATCCTTGTCTAGCACACCTAGAGACACTATTGAGGGTGTCTTGAGCTTACTTTATTCTCCCATCCCTTTAGCTTAGTGCACGGTGTTAGAGATGGGTAAGCCTCTCAGGGGTGATGGTAGTTGTGTTGAGGATGATTCGCTTGATTGGTCGGGCAATATTGGATTGCTGGAGCCTTCTTTTGAGGATTTATAAAGTGATGATGTGAGGGTTGGTGCCGCTCCTAGCATTGAGCATATTGACCCCATTTGCACTAGTCAGTTGACTTAGTCCTTATTTCATCCCCCTACCATCCCACCACCCCCTCTCAATTGCATGCATTTCACGAGTCCTTAAGCAACATTAGAGGGTATAATCCCTCCTTAGATGCTTATTGTGCATACCTAGAGGATGTGCCTAGGAAGATCATGTGGTGTACTTTCTTTGATCACACTTTTGATTTTTTCATGGCATTTGACAAGTGTAAAAGGACACTAACTGCCTTGGCTTTGTTCTTATTTGTGTTCTCTTACTTACAACACTTTGAGATGCATGCAAAGGCACATGATAAGCTTCTGAGAGCATTGACTGCATCCCAGTTAAAGGCTCGAATTTTGAGCGATGAGGAGGAGTGGCTGATGCTCGTCAAGCCTCTATATTGCCATCTCAGAGAGGCGTAGTTTGGGTACTATCAGTACTTGACCTGGTATAACCATTCTAACTCTTCTCCCTTTCTTTTTATTTTCTTTCTTTTTCTTATTAGTTGTGGATATTGGGTTGTGTTTTCATTGGTGATCATTTTGAGGTGAAATTTGGGATATTGTGGAGCCGATTGATGGTTATGATCACCTTTGTGTGCCTTTTGTTCATAGCTGTGTTTTCTGATTGGTGGTGTTGTTGGATTGGTATATATTCGTTTTTAGTGGTGTTAGTATTATATATATGTGTAGTCCTGCCGTCGATTAGGTGAGGTTATGTTTTTGGATGAGTGTGTTCGCTTGTATATGTGTGTATAGGTTCAGTGTTTTTATGTGTTTTGTTGTGTTTTGTGTGTTTTTGTGGTTGTGATGAATTCTCGGCTCCCAATGAGGACACTGTGAGATTTTGGTGTGGGGGTGGGAGTCGTATACCCTTTTGTACATATTTTTGTGAAATTTTTCACTTTTTGTATAGTTTTCCTTCTTGGCTTTGAGAGACTTTTGTGCCTTTGTGATTGGTTTTTGATCTTTAATAGCTTGGTTGCTAGCTTGTATATAGGTCGAATATGCATGATGGAACACTTTTCTGCAATGTAATCTCCGGTCTCTTATAATAACCCCATTTCATATGTGCGGTTTTGTGCCAACCTTGTGCACTTAACTATGGACTTTCGGTGTTAGTTGTTGAAATTTGGGTTTGGGGACATTCTACTTGGCTAATTAACTTTCAGTTTTGGTATCATTATGAGGAAAACAAGAAGTGTAAAAGAAAACTTAACTCTGATACCTCTATTTGGGCTTGAATGAATGCTTTGCACATCCAAATAAATCACTAAACAGGGAAGAAACCCGAATATGTGCTAAGTTATTTCTCCGGGAGTTCAAAGCCTAATAAGCTAAGAACTACCCGCCTAGGCGAAGGAGCATAGGGAGAAAAGCAGAAAAAAAAAAAAAAGAAGAAAGGAAAAAAAAGACCAAAAATAAAAGGAGTCATAAGCCAAGTGGAGATGACCTTTTGCCCTATTTTAGCCCAACATTAAAAGTCAATACACTTTGCACAGAGCACCAAGGTGTGCAAGTCATGTCATTGTATTGCGTGGGGTGAAAAATGAGAGTCGGGATGCATTTATAGCCTATGTGTGTCTTGAATGTATGTTTTGCTTGTATATGGCTTAGTAGCTACGTTGTTGGGACGATAAAATCGATCTACATGTGTACATATTTTCCCCCTTACCTTGTATATATGCTTTGCTCTTGAAAAAATTCAAAAATATTCAAAGATTTTGTGTGTTTATCTTCTGCAAACCCTCACGGGACCTCACTCGTCCACTTGGGACAACCAAAGGGTTTAAAGGGCTTGTTGCATGCACTAAATGCAACCATGATTCCTATGAAACCAAGTTAGTTTCCCGGGTTAGATTTTCTTTTGTTTTCCTCAAGGACGAGCAAAAGATAGATGTGGGGGTATTTTTTCGGCGCTAAATTGTCGCATTTTACATGTCCCTTTCACCTAATTTTAACTTGTATAATAATATAATCTTTAGGTTTTTCACTTGTTTTATTTACTTTTGTAGGTAATAATTTTAATTGAGCAAGTGCCCGAAAAGGAGGAAAAGATGAACAAAAGAAGAAAACAAAGCAAGAGGGCAACGGGTAGCCGGGGGAGACACAGCGGTCGTCGACCAACCGTGCAGCCATGGGCAGGGGGTGGCGACAGCCAGCCTATGTTAAACAAGATAGGCTATCTCCAGGCAATGGCCAGCTGTCATCCAAGCGACGGTCGACGCCTCCCCGCATGCTATTTTGCCCGGTTTGTTTCCCTTTTAAAAGGGCTTGTGTTTGTTACTTTTTTGGGTTCTTTTGGTGATTTTTAGGCTAGTTTAGCTTCCAAAAACCCCATTAGGGCGAAATAAAGTAGGAATATTAGGATTAATTAGGGGAGATTGGAATTCAAGCATTGTACATTCAAGTTCATCCAAGCAATCCATGAGTTTTTTCCTTCCTCTCTCTCTTCTTATTTCATGTTTGTTCTTGTTTCCCCTTGTTTAATCTTGTTAGCTTAGATTATATTTAGATTAAATGTTTAGTTTTATTATGATTTTGTATTCATTAGTTGTTGTAATCCATGTTAGGCTAGATTAATTTCTTTAGTTCATGCTTGTTGAGTTATTTGCTAGCTTAGGTTTAATTTGGTGCTTTTTGCATTTTGTTGATGATTAATGGCTAGTTTTGTTGGCTTGGATTGTGATTAGCCCTTTGATAGCTAATCAGACTTGCATTGGACCTAACCACACCCAATTTTTGCTTTGAACTTAGAGTTTTCTCTCATGCCCGCCAAGTGTTCAATGAAATCCTTGAGAGAGCTTTTATCTTTATTTTTAGGCGATTGACTTATGTCGATAGGTGAGGTCAAATAGCTAGTGTGGGAGAGGGAATAGCCGGGTTTGGGACATGAAACTAGTCTCGATCCTAGCTAAGTCCGAGGGTTGCTAATTTTGTGGTCTAATTGGACTAATCCCATGAAAATTGGTGATTAGACTAATTAGACTAGCTCATGACCCTTGATAGAGGGCTTGGGTGGTCTTCGATGGTTGGCGGTGCAACCGACCATCTCTTGTTTTTAGTAGAGGTTGGGTAGGTTTGGAATCACTTCGATTACTTGGTTTGGCTATTGGCCCAATTACAATTACAAGCCTCTTTTTGTATGTTTATTAGCTTAGTTTAGCTTGTCTTTCTTTCCCTTTCACTTGACCTAAATTAAACAATTAAGCTAATCCCGGTACTTGAAACCCAACTCCTAGTGGACGACACGCCCAAGTACTCAACAGTAAAACCTTGCACTTGGAGTTGTAAATGTTAAAACTCAAATTCTTCTTATCAACGAGCCACTAGATCAACATATTAATGTTATCTGAACAGTTGAGATTTGGCTTCAGGGCTTTAATATGAAATAGAGCATCGCATATTCTACTCAATGGAGTCATGTCCTAAACTTATTAAGGTAAGTATCATAAATAACAGATTATGATTTGTACAAGACAAAGTATGAAGATAATACAATATTATACATGCCTTATGTTAAATTGTTTAGTCATCATGCATGCTACTCAAATGCCAAGGTGATTTTGCATATCCTAGGGTCAAGCAAAAGGCTTTAGTGACGTTTTAATATGCCTAATAAGCAATTATATGTTTATGAACATTTAAAAAGAAACTCCAGGCCTAGTTTCACAAATGGTAAGACAACTAAACATGTCTATCACTTAGCAAGATTCATCCAAAAGCCTATGTGATCCTAGACTGAATACACAGGCTTTGAAAAGAACTCTAGGAGTGCAAGCTTAGTTAAGGGTCATTGACCATCTTGTTGGTGTACACATATTTAATGAAAACTTTCTTTTTTGACATCTTATCAGTAAGCAAATCTAGGGTTATTCCGGTAATGACTTACAAGACCAACCAAAAAGCAAATGTCTAATAGTGTACACAACATGACATACGTTAATTCCTCAAGCACTAGCATAGGGAGCACTACTCATTTTCTCTGTTCCTTTATCTATGCTATGATATTGGCCCACCTAGAACATATCTAGCTTCACCTATGTGCTCATTGCAAAAAAGAGAGGACAATTGATGCTTATTAGCATTGAATCCATTCATCACTCATAATATTCAGCCACTCTTTGTGATTTGATTAACCAATAGTCTCTACACTAGAGGTAGGTTCCTCTATTTGCAAAGGGGTGCATAAGAATATTTCCCCTTTGATTTGAAAAATGTTGTCGAGGAACTCTTCCACATTCACTCCTTAGAATTTTAGAACCTCCATTACTTATTAGATCAGATGGATAGTCCCTCCCCTTTTCCTTTTAGATACAGGGTCCTGAAGATGTGGAGAGTCACCCCTACAGGGTGTGGGATCCTAAATAGGAGGACTAACCTCACAATTAGGGCTTAAAGACTAAGAACGATCCTCATTTGGAGGTTAATTCTCCTTAATAGACAAGTTTCCACCGTCTAAGACTATAAGACCTTTCCCATTATCTATTTCAGGTAGATTATGTGTACTGTGTTCACTGACGCAGTGAGTAACCAAATCCTCCGCCTCACTAAGAGATAGTTGAACATCTTGCTGTAACTCATACAGTTCAAGGTCATTTTTAATTTCTGTAGCACTTGGGAACTCATTCTTAAGGAATACGACATTAGGGGAATCTAATTTCATGATGCTACCATTTGGATGTTCATCATATATCACATTTCCTATGCAATGTTTGGGATATCTAACTTGGTAGCTCTTGTATCAAGTTCTCTATATTTGTGAGTTGGCTTGTGTACATAGTCAGCCGAACCCAATGGAAGTAAATGATCCAAGAAGGGCTCTCTACCTTTTCATAATTCATATGGTATAGTGTGTACACTTTTCCTTGAGGACGTAAGCTGTTGTAAGCAACTCATCCACTCACAAACTAGTTTGGAGGTTTGGCTATGCAATGGCTCTTATTTAGGCAACTTAACCTTAGTGAGTCCATCTAAAAGACCTTCCCTCGCTAGTAAATTCATTATCATTGCCTATATAACCAAGCCCAGCATGCCTATAGATTTAAAATTATAGTAAAGAATGAGTAATAAAAATAAGTATTAATTATCAAAGATGCTATCAAATCAAGAAATCCTCTTTAAATTTTATGGTCAAACACATTATCATTATACAAAAACAAAGGCTACTGGTTTTAAGGCTAAGCAAGAACAAACAAAGAAAATACTTAATCTTGCATAGCCATGTTCACCCTAGGTGCATAGAGAGTGTCATGGAGGAGTAACATATTCCATCTACGCAATCTGTGCTAGCCTCGACTATGTGCTTGCTTGCTCTTACGTCATCACTGGCTGAGGGCAAACCTAAGTGTAGTAGTCCTTGTTTCGACATTTATGGCACTGTATATATACCATACTCTCCACCCTTTAGCGTTTAGCCATTTCTTATTGGCTACCACACTTAGCTCCGGAGTTTTGAAGAGGACGAAAACCTTTCTTGGGTTGCTTAGGTCGAAACCTTAGATCGAAGCACTGTATATTTTGACATAACAGCAATCCTACAGGAAGGGCATGCAACTCTAGTTAGCCATGAATCTGTATTAAAGGTTCCAAAGATTGTATCAAGAACTGTTATAAAAGACATTTATACTGTGAACTTGCACATGCTCGGTCAAAATGGGGGCTAACTCCATCGTCATAGCGAGCTTTACACAAGCGTCATTGCCCTTGGGTAATTCACCCACATCCGTACATAGAGGACATCAACCTAACTTTAGGCTATTGAGCTCCTACACCACCAAGTTTATAGGGATCTAGCTGTCTTTAGGCTTTTAGGCCACCAAATTCACAAGGATTTAGCTATATCTCTTCCAGCTCAAATGTCATCAAGTTCATAGGGATTTGATTATAGATCTTTAGGCTCAAACGCCACCAAGTTTACAAGGATCTGGCTACAGGTGTTAGGCTTAAACACCACCAAGTTCACAGGGATCTGGCTATAGGTCTTCAAGCTCATACATTACCAAGTTCACCAGGATCTGGCTACAAATCTTCAAGCTCTCATCCGCTAGATCGATGAAAGGTCCTATAGGCCAGTGAAAGGTCAACCATTTAAAATAGCTATATTAACTAAAAGTCTGCTACACCAGCTAAAGGTCAGAATCTAGATAAGCTAGACCGATAAAATATCCGCTAAGGTTGAAATATCGAAGGATTCACTAGACCGATGAAAGGTTGACATCAAGATCTATTAGATCAAAGAAAGATCCACCAGACCAGCTGATCACTGCCGCAAGCGTACGGGTAGTCGTAGCATAGATAAAAAAGATCGCTCCTCGGGGACCAATGTAACCCATCGAGTTTTGCTTATCAAAATATGCTAAGTAAAATTCTAATTCAAGAGGGTTCGATTTAACACCTTCTAATTCCCTAATTTTAAATCAGTTAAAGAAAGATGCCTAGGAATTCATGTACTTATGAAAGTTAATTGGATCAAAATGATAAGCATGTGCTCTTCTCTAATCGGTTAATCTCGAGGAATTGCAATCTCTCCAAAAATTTAGTCTATTCTTTCGAAATCAACCAAATTTGCCTAAACTAAGCAAAAGTCGATCTTTCAAACTAATTTGTCTTAATCCAAGTTAAATATCTTTGATTACTCTCTAGTCCTTCTAACATGCAAATCTCTCTTTCGAGACGATATTATGTCAGGTCTTATCAAGCAGTCTAATAATCAAATGTCACCTTTCAGTTTTTCACTCAATTGTTTCAAGTGTGCAAGCAAACTTTGGCCAAAAATCTACTCACAACATGATAATCACTTGATAGAACAAAATCAAGTCAATCATGAAATAAGCACAATTCTATAAATTAAAACATGATCCAACTTCACATTTATAAACTACTAAATCCCTAGACCAAAAAAAAAAAAAACTACTCAGACATGATAATAGATCAAATAACTAAACAATGTTTTGGTGAACCTGAGAGAAAGGGCTTGACTGAGATAGCCTTCAACCAAGGGTTTCAAACCACCTCAAAATCAAACACACACACTCAAGATTTCTCACTAGAACAATAACCAAACTAAGCATCTAAACCAAAAAGAACAAATTTGAGAAAGAGAACTGAACTATGCTAATGCTTGCTTGCTTCTCTGCTGCTGAACATCGCCTTTTATGGAAAAATCTAGATGTTTTCAGCCACACTGCCAAAGGAAAACGAAGAGGCAACAGTTTCACCCCTCACCACGATCTGTGGCAGGCACCACGATCTGACCGTGATCTTGGCTGGAACCAATTTTCTGCTCTTTTCCTGCTGCACGGGCATAGCAGCACATGGGTGTCTATGGGCGAGGTTGAAATGCATCTAAAAAGGGTCAAACATTGGGTAAAAAGAGCTAAAATCCTGTAAAACCCATCAAAAAATCATACTCAAGCATAAATCGAGAATAAGAGTATAGATTATGACTTAAAGCATATAATTCTCCTAAAAATGTGGCAAAACAACCCTAAAATGATGTATACATTAAGCGCTTATCAAACTCCCCCATGCTTAAACTGTTGCTTGTCCTCAAGCAATGCTAAAACCAAAAATATATAGAACCTCCTCAGGATAGATATAAGTAACATTCCAATGGCAAAGTGGATCCAAAGGTAGCCTTAAAAAAATGCAAAAATCATTAGCAAACAGATTAGGGAATGAAATTTTTGAAGAATCACTTGATGGACCACAATGTCATACTTGAATCAATCCCCCCAAATCGTAAAATAGAGTCATTCCATATATGAAACAAATGAAGCTAGCAAGACCGGTAGAGCCTCACTATAGTTATGTGGCACTCATCACTCATGTGTTTGGAAATGTATACATACATAAAGGTTCTCTTAATTCTCATTCCTTAGACTCAAATCTACCATAAGCTTGACAAGATTCTAAAATTCACCATCACAAAAATGCAAATACACTAGACAATCATGAGGACTTTCATAAGGTTGTAATGGGGCCATGGGTAAAGGTAAGAGGGAAACAAATGTTTTGGAAATGAGGAGCTAGAATGCATAGACTAAGAGCTAAATGATTCCAATGTATCATACTACATCCCTCTTAGACCATTATAATTTATCAACCAAATACATCCCCAATTGAAAATAGAAAGAGTTCAAAATCACAAGAATTTACAATTCCAACAAGGCTAACACTTTCTTCCCTTTTTTTCGCTTTTCTCTTTTTTTTCTTTTTTATTGTGTTTTGTGTTGTGTTTTTTTTTCTTTTTTTTTTCAAATGAGCTAGCCAAGGGAAATTCATAACAAACTTTAAATTCCAACTCTTCTCTAAACTTTGTTCAATTTGACAAGGGATTTAGCAAGACCTCACATCCCTTCACCAAAACAACCAAAACCCACTAAAAGAAAGCAATCCATCTTACTAGTGCCCTAACAAACTCGATGCAAAAGAATAAAACTCTCCTCTAGTCTTGGCTTAAGGGTAAGATAATCATTTGGCCATAGGCTATAATAGGAGGTTCAAATCAAGAAAAATGGATTTAGGGTCAAATGGACTAGCAAGGGATATAATATACAACAAATGTGGCTATTTGGCCATTGGGTTGAACAAATCAAAGAAAAATGCCTCAGTCATATTGCCTAAACACATATGCGAAACGTGATCTTGAATGAGAGTCAAAGCAAGTTTTAGAGAAATGATGTTAAGGAAAAGTCAAACACGAAAGAAAATATGAGACTAAATTGATAAATAGTCTCTAAAAACTCAAAGCCTCACAGGACATCTCCCAAGGTCATAATTAGCTCATTAGTAACACATGCTAAAATTCATGTAAAGACTCATGGGGTAATCAACTCGCACTCAAAATGTGGTCAAAACATGGATCTCGTTTTCGCAAACTCATTCTCGAACATTTTATTGACAATTTGGGCGAATCAAAGGATCATACTAAACCAAAGAAGTCTACCAAATCTAAAAAGATCATCATCGGAGGATTTTCTCTTCAATTCTCTATTTTTTTTTTTTCAAAATTTGCGAAGGGACTAAGAAAAGGAAAAAAAAACTAAAGTGCAACCTAGAATGAAAAGAAAACTAAATGCACTTACTAACATACTGCTAAACAACACTAAAACCAAAAACACCAAAAACTATCACAAACAATATATACAAAGTACAAGCACACCAAACTAATTCAAGCATCAGACGCCAAATATAATGACTAACTCCCCCATGCTTGAATCACACATTGCCTTCAAAGTGGGCACACAATAGAAAAAGGGAAGCGGAGTAGCACAAAGCAATGAGAAAAGAGGTGGTGGAAGAGGATGATACGGTTGGCTATAAGAGATATGCCAATCCCACCAGGTCTCTAGACATGCCCTATAGTCCTGGAAATATTGAGTCTGGGTAGCAAGCATTCCACGAAGCTCAACATGGCGCTCTTGGACAAAGTCCCAAAGAGCGGCGTTCTTAGAAGCAAGAAATGCTCGAAGGGAAACTTGCTCCTCTTGAATAGATCTAAGGGTGTCCTAGAGGTTGGTATAGTAAGGAGAGGGTGGTTGAGAGGAAGAACTAGGTCTTGCTTAACTAGAATGAAGGGTTAGATGATGGGGTGTGGGTTGAACAACCTCGTCATTACCAGGTACCTAATAAAGGTTAGCCCGGTGAAGTAAGGTGGTTTGTCGACATTCGGAACCGGCACAAGTTGGTCCCCAGGGTAAATCCAACATAAACGCCCAGCCTCAACTTTACAAAAGTTCATAATTTAAAAGTATCTTGATCAAGCCGCTCGGACCCGGAAACTCTATCCTCAGGGTTGGGCTCAATACCCAAAAATCTAGCGACAGCAGTCACAATCCCACCTATGACTATCCTACCTTTAGTGCTAATAGCAGCACTATGCAACTGTCTGGCCAAAAATGAATCGGGGTCAAGCTAGACACCATCAAGCATACAGGACAAAAAGTACAATTTAGACAATCTCTGGACATTCAGACTAATCGTCCCTAGCAAAGAAACAACAAGCCAAGATATGTTGTGCTACTCTGATGCAAGGGTTCCTAATATGAGTGCACTTTGATGAACTAGTGTTGTACCTAACACTCCCCGAATGTTCGCCCCAAAATATATTCGGATTGAATTTGTGGGGGACTTGGCGGTTCGATAAATCCATGCTAGGTGGAAAACCGAATATACTATTAAAGGTACCTAAGTTCAACTAGTAAAATTGTCCCTATAAATAAAATGATATGTACCTGGCTTGACATTGAGGCCCTCTAGTGGCCTTTACATGGAGTACACTCAGGAACTCTAGAGTCAGGTCCTGGTATGTATGCTCCTTTATTTCTAAAAAGTGTCCTCTACCACCTCGTGCAAATAACCATTGAATATTATTTAACATTCCTAATCTAGCTAACAATTCCTCATCATAATATCTAGTGGCGTTCTATCAAACAAGTATATCGAGCAACATGATCAGGATGCGTTAAACCAAGGGGGTGAGGAATGTTACCTTGAGCTCGCACATTGGTGGAGGTTCGAGATGTCCTTTGAGGTCGGGTTGTTGCTTGACTTGAAGATCCGACCTCCTTGATATTGCTTTGTCTCTTGGTAGGTGCCATTGTTGCAAAATGAACCGAAACCCAAAACTAAAACCTAAATAAGAACATTTTGAAGAAGAAAAATGAAGAAATTAAGTAAAAAGAAGAAGGATAAGAGAGAGAAAAAGATGGGTATGGTGGATGAGTGAAGTGAGATGAGTTTGAAGAAGATGATGAAAGAAACAAAATTTGTGTGGAAAAAGAAAAGATTAAGTGAAAAGGGATGGTTTTGGGTGAAAATGGGCAAAAAATTGAGAAGAAATGAGGTAAGAATGGAGGTCATAGTTATGGAGGTTTAGAGAGAGAAAATGGAGGTAGAGAGAGAGTATCATGAAGAGGATGAAGTGTGATGGAAAATGAGGGGGTATTGCAATCAAAGGCCTAGACCGCGGGCAATAGTAGGTCACCACGGTCCGACCATGGTGTCTGCTAGTTCCTGTTTCTTTTTTTCAATTTTTCTAGGTTGGCACCCCACAGCTGTGCTGCTGGGTACCCTGGGCACAGTTCAAAAAAATTTGTTCCATAGTTTTTATTTTCTCTCCCCTTTTTTTCTTTTATTTTCTTTTTTTGGCAATATTTCTCAAACTACAAAAATAGTAAAAATCAAAGCTAAGGAAGAAAAAAGGAAAAGAGCTTGGGTTGCCTCCCAAGAAGCGCCCTTTTAAGGTCAAGAGCTTGACCCTTCTTCTATGCATGTTCCGAATCAGTAAGTGTATGGACGTTGGCTTTATCACAGACTACAAAGTCAAACTTCTTTAGTCGAAGGTACCATCGTAAAAGCTCGGGTTGAAGATCCTTCATCTCCATAACTTGATGCCATAATACATTATTGGCATACAAAATAAAGAGCACTCGTAGCCCATCAGGCGGGCTGCTATCGACTTGTTTAATCCCCATATCAAAATTTGCATCAGAGCCTTCCATAGGGGGCAAAGAGAGAACTGCCTGGGCAAACTTGCAATAGTCGCTCATAGAAGACTCATTAGAACCATGGGCCTCAACCTTGTGCATGTTAGGTGGCATAGGAGCAGCAAACTCCACCTTAACATACCTTTGGTTGGGGTCCTCATGAGAAATCCAATTAAAGTTAGGAGGATCTTCACAATTCAAAACCTCCTTGTTAATATTAGGGGAAGGGGGAAATTCATCCAATATAGAAGAATTAGGAGAAACCTCTTTCTCCTTCATATGACAAAACACAGCATAGCGTCCTTCCATCTCAAAAGTTATAAGACCCTTTCTTACATCAATATTGCAACCAGCCGTAGCCAAAATGGGCCAACCTAGGATAATTTGAGTATCATCGGTCTTGGGCATATCAACTATGATAAAGTCCTCTAACACCCAAATATCTCCTATATTGACTACCACATTATCCAATATGCCTATGGGTTGCGTCTTAAAATCGTCTACTAACTGTAGTGAAAAGGGTACAGCTTGTAATGGTCATAGGTGAAGCTTATGAAATAAAGAATATGGCATTATACTAACGCTTGCACCTAGATCAGATAAAGCTCTCTCAATTTCCACCTTTCCCACAATACAGGGGACAGAAAAACTACCTGGGTCAGGGAGCTTAGGTGGAAAAATTATGGGGATCTCTATAGTATCATTCTCTATAAATGTGGCAGTCTTGCCACGATCATTTCTCTCCTTACTTCCAACTATGGTTATTTCCTTACCCTCTTCCATTGGTATATACTTAAGGTTAGTAAAGTCCTCTACTTCTTCCTTCAAGGTAACACAATTGCAATGCTCTCGAGGGTTAGGTTCGAGCTTGCTAGGAAGTCTAGTTGGAGGCGAAGATGAAAAGCTAGCGTTTTAGGCAATATGAGCATCCGACACCCTATTATGAGTTGTAAGCATATCAACCTTTGAGGCTAATTGCTTAATGTACTCATCATGTTTTTGTTGTGCCATAAAAATACTTTCCATCATCGCTTCTAAATTAAACTTTTGGGGTACTTGAGAAGGGAAAGGAAGTCTTTGAAAACCAGGAGATGGTCTAGCACTCATTGAGGGCATATTCGAAGGGTTTGGATTAGACCTATATGAGAAACTCAGGTGATTCTTCCAACCCGGATTATAGTTACTAGAGTAAGGGTCTTGGGAAAAAGGGCTCCCAACTTGACAATTCAAACTCACTTGCTCAATAGAACCACAAATTTCACAACGGGAGGGGGCACTAGAATTCACAGCATTAACATTCATTCGGTACTATCTTTTAGTCATAGCATCTACTTTAGCAGAAAGCACAGTAAGCGCATCAACTTCAAGCCTAACTCTAACCCGTTTGGATTGGCCTCGTTCGGTGGACCATTGGAAATTGTTAAGTGTCATCTCCTCAATTACGTTATAGGCTTCATTCTCAGTTTTGTTCATCAAGGTTCCTCCCGCCACTGCATCAATAGTAGACCTTACAGATTGGGTCGTACTATTATAAAAAGCTTGGATAATCATCCAACGTTGAAGACCATGATGGGGGCATAAGGCAACAAATCCTTAAACCACTCCCAAGCTTCGTAGAGCGTCTCTTCATCTTTTTCCTTAAAGTTGGTGATTTGATTCCTTAAGCTGGACATTTTGCTCGGAGGGAAAAACTTGGCGAGGAAGGCTCTTGTTAACTCATCCCAGGTGGTAATACATCCCGATGGCAAAGAGTGTAACCAAGCCCTTGCTTTATCTCTCATTGAAAAGGGAAATAAGTGCAAACGAATGGCATTAGTAGAGATTCCATTAAGCTTCAACCTGTTGCACACCTCTAGAAAGACCGAGAGGTGTAGATTCGGGTCTTCCAAAGGAGCAGGGTGAGCGAAGCTTGAGGCGATCCCTTAGACTCTACGGGTAGTGAAATCTCAAAGTGTCCTTTGGTCACCTTCTCCTCCTGCCATGTTTGTTGAATTCCTTCTTGCTTAACGCCTTTGTGCTTCAATCCTTTGCTTCTTACTCCTTAAGCGGAAAGTCCCTTTCAATCTCGGGATTGGGTTCGTACAAGATTGGACTTCGCATAAACGGGAAAAATTTCTGCAAGCACTATCACCAACATTACCAGCGCAATTAAACAAGAAATTTGAAAGAAAATAAAAGTAAAAGACAATAAAATACTTAGTCACTGTCGTAAGACTAACTCAATAGTTAACATATTAATCCCTGACAACGGCGCCAAAAAACTTGACCACTACTGCAAGCGCATGGGTAGTCGTAGTATAGATAAAAAAAAAGATCACTCCTTGGGGATCAATGTAATATATCGAGCTTTGCTTATCAAAATATGCTAAGTAAAATTCTAATTGAAGAGGGTTCGATTTGACACCTTCTAATTCACTAATTTTAAATCAATTAAAGAAAGATGCCTAGGAATTCATGTAGTTTTGAAAGTTAATTGGTTTAAAATGATAAGCATGTGCCTTTCTCTAATCGGTTAATCTCGAGGAATTACAATCTCTCCAAAAATTTAGTCTATTCTTTCGAAATCAGCCAAATTTGCCTACACTAATCAAAAGTTCTTTCAAACTAATTTGTCTTAATCCAAATTAAATATCTTTGATTACTCTCTAGTCCTCCTAACATGCAAATCTCTCTTTCGGTGCGATGTTATGTTAGGTCTTATCAAGAAGTCTCACAATCAAATGTAACCTTTCAGTTTTTCACTCAATTGTTTGAGGTGTGCAAGCTAACTTTGGCCAAAAATCTACTGACAACATGATAATCACTTGATAGAATGAAATCAATCCAATCATGAAATAAGCACAATTCTATAAATTCAAACATGATCCAACTACACTTTCATAAACTACTATATCCCTATACAAAATAAAACTACTCACACGTGATAAAGATCAAACAACTAACCAATGTTTTGGCGAAATCTAAGAGAAGACTGAGATAGCCTTTAACCAAGGGCTTCAAACTGCCTCAAAATCAAACACACACACACTCAAGATTTCTCACTAGAATAATAACCAAACTAAGAATCTAAACTAAAAAGAACAAATTTGAGAAAGAGAATTAAACTATGCTAATGCTTGCTTGCTTCTCTACTGCTGAACGTCGCCTTTTATAGAAAAATCTAGATGTTGTCAACCACATAGCCGAAGGACAACAAAGAGGCAACAGTTTCACCCCTCACCATGGTCCTTGGCAAGCACCACGGTCCGACCGTGGTCTTGGCTAGAACCAATTTTCTGGTCTTTTCTTGTTCCACAGGTGTAGCAGCACACGATTGTCTGTGTGGTAGGTCAAAATACATCCAATAAGGGTCAAACGCTGGGTAGAAAGGCCTACAATCCTACAAAACACATCAAACAACCATACACAAGCATAAATTGAGAATAGGAGTATAGATTATGACGTAAAGCATATAATTCTCCTAAAAATGTGGCAAACCAACCCTAAAATGATGTGTGCATTAAGCACTTATCACTAGCGAAAGATTGAATTCAAAATGAAGTCATAAATAGATAAGCACCAAAGCTAACTACTTCGACCTTCACCTAACAAAATCTGAATTAAATTAGAGGCTAACTTCAGATTCCCTAAAATGGCATCTTGTTTTTATAAAATGCCTGATGACGAAAATTATGCCCAAACCTGTGTATTTAGGGGCCCAGCAGATTGATGGTTAGTTTAAGTCTTAAAAAAAAGAAAAAAGGAAAAAATGAAAGAATGTAGCCCGAACTATTGGGCCTGACCCGACCTAGGAACCTGAATGGGATCTCTTATTCCTTCTTATATCTAAAGCATGTTTGAGCAAGTAGAGTTTTATTTAGATTGGTGTGTTCGTTCAAATTAAGCCTACTGAGAATTGGATTATATCTCATTTCTCAAAACCAACTCTTATTATCCTTTGAGCTCTATAAAAGTCATACTACCCCCTGAGGTTAGACCCATCAAAAGTAGGAGAGGATAATGAAAAAATTGTGAGTCACCTCAAAGATTAGAGGGGAAGAGACCGAAAAATCCTAAGAGGAAAAAATGCTACATACTGAGGATATTGAGAGAGAGAAATTCCTTAATCATTAAAGAGGCGTCATTCTGTTAGGTTTCCATGTAAACTAGGAGGGTCATTATAAGGGCATAACCTAAACCCTCCCTCTTGTCTACTTTCTTTTAGTTTATTCTATTTAATTTTTGGTTTAGTAATGATGTGATGTTTAATTAATAGCCCCGTCTACCGTAATTATTTACATTGTTTCTTTGGATTCTGGTATATTAGCGTTCTTCTCTTGATTCCTATTATTTGATAAAACTGATCCAAATATGTTGTATGATTGTTTATTGGTGCATTTAGTTTAATTGTCCTATATTTATTAGTTGCGGCTATTTGTGATGATGGTCGGTATCATGATGCAGTCCATCACGGCATCGCAACTTCACCCCCAAATTCGGATGCTCATTTCAAGCCTATTAAGCCAGATGGTCCCCACACCAGGGATTACTACGGGTCTATTTGAAAACCTCTATGAAACAAACCAATTATCCCTTTCAGTGTCTATTTCAGTTCATGGTTCATTTTAGAGAGTAAATTTGGTTTGTAAGTTATCCTAAACTCACTAGAAACTTTATTAATTAAATTTATAATTTTGCTTTTTGGCTTTCTATTGAATCTCTTCATATAAGGTAGCTTCGGGCTCCCAACAATAGTTGTGACTGAGCCTTAAACCTAGACTCATCCTTGGCTCAGGATCCGATCGGGTTCCTAGACAAGCACTGTAATCCGGCCCCTCGGCTCAGGAAGAAAGATTATTAGGATGCTTGGACAAGAAAATTGGGTCTCGTACTAGCCTAGCATCCCAATCAGGATCTTGGATCAGGATTACATCCTAGTCTTTTAGGCCAGACAACTCATTCTTTCACAGTCAGATTTGTTTCTTGCTAAAAGTATAAGAAAAAGTAAGATTTGCGTACACGAAGCAAGCAAGTCTAACCATTCGTGGGGGACCACAACCAGGGGTTCCAGATTGAGGTCCTTGCACTAATTTGAAGTAAAACCATTATAGTTTGTAACACTATAAAAACAAGTATCACAGTTGCATAAAAGGATGATTAACATAGTTATGTTTTTGAAAATGCCTTTCCATCCATGCCATAGGGTACTAACATATGCATTCTAATCTTTACTTAAACTTTGATAAGAGAAGTTAGTGTCCGTCAACCTCATCTATTTGAAGAAGTTATAGCAGAGGCTTGCTACGTCTTGGTTGCTCCCAAACCAATTCTTGATTCTCCCACTTTGAACAAGCAATTTCACATCCTTGGAGTTTTGATTTATTAGAAAAATTACATAACAAATTAATAAAACAACCGTAAAAAAAATTCTACTAATCCAGGAAAGCAGCAACTAGCACGAATAACAATCCAACCAAAATAATAATAATAATAGCAACAAGATTAGAAAGGCTTAGGCCAAAGCACCCTACATGCTGCTTCAAGTACTGATCGAGGAAAGAGCAAGTTGAAGGTGAAGATTTACAAGGATTCCGGGTCGAGTTTGCATCTACCTATACAGGCACGCATTAGCTACGCAATTCCTCTCCCTTCTTTGCTCTTTTCTCTTTAGATTTTTATGCTTTTTAGATTATGATTTTTATGTTGAGTTTTGAATTGTTAATCTTGGAATTGAGTTGAATTCTTGTGATTGAACCAATTTTTATTTTGATCTAAAGGTGCTTTGGATTTGTTGGGTTTATTCTATTGAATCTTAGATGTTGATTAGCTAGTAGGAAACTTGATCAACTTCTTGCTTGATTTAGACATTTGGTGAAGAACGGAAAGATGAAACTAGATGTTAGAAAACTAAGATTTGACTTAAGTGCATCAGATCTTGAGAAAGACTCACCGTTTAAGAACCCCCTAAAATTTGATAATCATGTTGTTAATGATCTTAGATTAATAAAAAAAATCCTTAAGAAATGGTAGCTTATTAGATTTAAGAATTTCGTTCCACTTTGAAAGAGGGTTTGATAATTCGATTATCAGCTTTGGAATTACCATTTAAAGAAGTGGTGCTTCATTAATTCTTGAGCTGGAAAATTACATGATTTGATTAAATTCCTTGATTGTTTACCTATTAGATTAGATAAGTAGCATACTTCATTTTCATTCTCAAATTTTGGTTTGCTTAGCCTATCTTGAGGGAATATAACCTGATAGCTTGAGCTAGTCCCTATAGGAAACAACCTTGATTTGCTACAACACCACCATGCCCTTGTAGCCCTATCATTTCTAAATGTCTACATTTTTATTTTGGAGATTTGATGTTATTTAGTCCAATTTTGAGAATTAGAATCGGGAAGAATGACTATTCCATCCTCAATGAAAAGAAATGTGGTTTTTTATTTATTTTCAAGGGTTTTAGTATACTAAAATATGGAAGTCTATATAATGGACTATTAAAATATTTAAGTATAGCTTGGGGAAGTCAATCTGTATAAATTCAATTATTGGACTTGTTTATGACCATGTCATGATACTTTCAATATGGTCATACGAGAATTAAAGATAGATATGGATGGAATGCAAATGTGCAATTATTTACATTAGTCCATGATAAAATACATTTTTAAGTCCGTTAAAGATAGATATGGGTGGAATTAAAGATATATATATATATATATATATATATATATATATATATATATATAACTTAGAAATTCCATTTGATGAACCTAAAAATTATCTACTCTAGTTTGGAGTGAATAGTGGGGGTAACCTATACTCATATGCTGATAAAATATGTTTTTACGTCTGTTAATTGAAATTATGACTACAATTTTAAGTTGGACTTGGATGAAAATATGAAAATAATATTTTCATGTATTAAACCTTGCTTAAGAGGTTGAAATGTATAAGTTTAAAAAACTAGAATTTGTTATCATTTCAGTTGACTTTGTGAGTCTTGTATGCACATAATTACGACTTATAAAGACAATGGATCCGTATTGGCAAATAAATATACACATGTGTGTAATAACTTGAACTCTTGAGATTAGACGTTTATAAAACTATTATTATCAAAGTCATAGAATGAACCTTATGACTTTGGTGGGGATGATGTTGAGTCCATACTAAGTCACCCATGGTGGAACATCAACCTAATGCCCATGGAAACATCAAGTCTCAAGTTCAATGAGTCAAAGTACACCATCTATTTGACTTGTGAGCACTTAACATCATAGTTACATTCAAGTGGAGTGCTAAAAAACTCATATTTTAAAGGGAGATTGAGTTTTTACTCTTAATAAACCATAATGGAGAACATTTGAGTGGGTACAGAAATAAGTATTTGATTAAGTTGGTTGTACTTAATCAATGGTGTAACTTGTTTCTTATACAATCAAATGCTTCTATTAACACTTATGGGGGTGATGAGGTTTATCTAGTAAGTGTAAAGTTTGGCGACTTTTGTCAAGCTTGAGCTTGGCTGTAGAACACTTACGAATAGGATACGGGACACATGATCATTAATAGTGTCAAATTACTTAGTGGTCTGGGATGTTATGTGTGGCTTAGATGCAAGTGGCTAGAGAGGATAGGATAGCTAGTTCAAAATAGAGTCTACCATGTTGTCCTTATTATTTTGACACACAAGTCACTAAGATAGGGGTTCAATCACAAGATATCTCTATTTCTGCATGAGATCTTCGAAAATTAGAAAAACCATTTGTTATGCAAAGTATCGGGGATTGTTGGAGTAATTTCCACAAAAATGAAAATTTAATAAAATAATTATTTCCATACAAATGGCTATAGAAATATGTTTTGAATTATGCCTAAATAATAATTAATTATCTTGATAATTAATTATTATAATGCTCCTTTTCGTAAATAATTAATTTAATTAATTATTATGAAGGGGTACAAGTTTGATTAACTAACTTATGTCTTTTAATGAAAGGGGGTACTTATGAAGAGATATGTCCCTTTTGATGTGATATTTATGAGAGAATGTTATCCTTTCATGAAGATGCATGATGAACTCTATAAATATGGAGAACTTTGGCATGTATTAGGATGCCTTGCACCATAGACCCTTGTATTTATGTCATGTCTTGGACACTTCAGATCTTGTCTTCGTGAGTGTAACACACAAATAGGGGAGTCTTCTTTGTATATCAAAGACCTATTCACACAGCCCTGTTGAACGCAATGGCCAATAGAGTCTTTAAGAAAAGTATACTTACACCTACCTAGAAGTCTCAGTTAAATTGATACTAAGTTTGTCAATTACAAACTGATATTTGTATTCATCAAACCGAATTTTAGTCCAACAGAGTCGGGCCAGTGTTACTACATCTTTTAAGTTACAAGAAAGGGGATGACATCAAACAAAATGGAAATAGTGATGATAATGTGAAAGGAAAATACAAGTTTGCATACATACAAGCTGCGATTTGGGGATTGGCATGCTAGAAACTTCAAAAATCAATTCGATTCAAAGGTTTTGAAGGATAATATGCTATACTTGGAGGCATTCATCAATAATAGTCCCAAGTTTTAACTTGGATATCCATGTACTGTGCTATTGGCCTAGTTATTACTTATATACATAGATTCGAGTTTGACGTTATTTTGAGTTTGTGCAACACAACAATTTTACAATTGCATATATTTAAAACGGAAGAATTTTTTAATATATGCAATTGCATATGTCTAATATACACCCTGTGTCACCAAGTAAAAATACATTTAAACTCGATCATGGTGTATAAACAATAAATAGCTCAAGAGTGCAGTCCAAAAATGCCCAAATTTAAAATTACATGTATTAAGGTCTAATACCTCCACAGTGTAAGACATTATTATCCAAAGATCCTTCAATTAACACTAAAATACAAAAACAAAGTAGCTTCTGAAGAAGATTAAAGAGAAGATAATCACCTATTTTATGGGACCAATACTTCTTCTGTGCTAATCTCTTACGATATTAAATCGTCTATTGCTGCTTCCTCTATCAATCGAACAGGGGTGCATATGAATAGCAAACTGATAGAAAGGAAAAAGAGGGAAAATGAGTATAGAACTAAGTAATTTCCACCCACAAAACTGGAAATTGCTTAGGAAAAAAGTGCCCAGATTCGTGTTCCAAAGCAAAGTATCCTTCAGAATTCTAACCAGCTGCCAGCATCATTCTCTGCGTTCTTACGGTGCAACTGTAAAAGAAAGAATGGTTTGAAGGTGAATTTGTACATATGTCAGATGCAATTAACGGTCCTTCATTTTACGAACGCACTGAGCAGAAAAAAAAATATTCTTTTTTGTGGTTCGAGTGGGGCACTCCTATATAATACTATATATAAAAGAAATGTTAAGTTCACTAACGTGAGAGCAATTTTAGGAGGTTTGCTTATTTACAACCTTTGATCAAATCTTCTAGCAAATTTTAGCCATCAATTAAAAATTTAATTGTTTTTAAAAAATGAAAAGTACTGACTATTCTCCTAAGAAACTACTTCCTGCCACGTTTATCTCTCTCTCCTAAGAAAAGTAATGACTGAGGTACTGGGTATATAAGGTCCTAGGTTCGATTCTCCCCTCCCCTATTGTATTGTAATTGTATTTCCCTTTATGGCTTTTACGGACAAAAAAAATTCATTAGTAACTTCCTTGATTCTCTCTGTCTCTCTCTCTCTCTCACTTTAACTCCTTAAGACTCACTTCTCATAAAATCCTCCATCATTTTTTCCCTCCATGCAAAGCTACAACTCTAATGAACCTACATTTGGGTCTCATTTATGAAAGGTAAATGGTAGGACCCTATATTATCAGTCAGTCAAGTGTGAAATCGGATAATAGAAATTTTATACATTTAATTTTAAAGTGAGTACTATTTTTATTTTTAAACTTATTATTTTTTGTTATTCATAAATTGATTAGTATGTTGTTAAAAATATTTTATTAAAAGATACAAGTCTATAGAACAAGAATGTGTGTTATACAAACAATACTTCCAATTCTTGTATAAATTAAATATTATCAATAGTCTATCTATATGCCTTTCATTTACACCTAAAAAGGATAACATATGAAAATCCAATTTGATAGCTCTTAGTAAAATTTCATGAATTATAGACAAAGCCTAAATAAAAAATCAAAACTCCACAACATAAACAAAGAGCCCGTAACAAAATTAATTTATCTATAAATTTTTGTCATTAGTTTTTCACTGGACACTGGACTCTAAGGCCTAGGCAAGTTAACCATCATCAATTTCTTAATTAATGTGCAAACTAAAAAGATGAAAATTTAGCCTTTTGTTGGAGGTAAATATATCTGTAATGAAATTTATTGTAATAGTTATAATTTCTCTGTTTGTTGATTTCCCCCCATTCTGGTTTGGGAACTTCAATGATGACTTTTTTCCCTTCTTTGTTTGTAGCTCAGTAGGTGCTTCTATAATTATTATTAGACTATAAGCCTTTCTTTTAATTATTTGTTTAATTTGGCTTCCTCTGTTATTTTTCTTTTTTGTTTGTGCTTTAAGAAAGGTGGCTCGAAATTGAAACAAAACCATTTCTCATAACCATAGGTGATAGCGTTAGTGGCTGAAGGATTGATAATCAGTTTCATTGCACCTTTTTAGCGTGTTATAGATTATTGATGAGTTGTACATCATACATATTACTGTAACTCATTCTCTCTTTCATCTCTTGCAATAGTATTAGAGAGCTGTAGCACAAATGCATTGTGGCCTTGCTACTTATAGTCTGAGGGCTTATGGAATGGAGGGTCGTGGGGTTGTCAACCATGGAGGAGTGAGAACCTTGATATTTAGATGAGCTTGTGATTTAGGGATGGTATTATCTTGAACTTGGAACCTTCGAGTAGAGGTGATCAAAATCGGATAATCAGAAATTTGGTTAACCAAAAATCAGTTAACCGGAAAGTCGGTTCACAAAAATTTGGAACCGAAAACCGAACCGAAACTTTCGGTTAACCGAAAATCGGTTAATTGAATCTTTCGGTTCGGCAAACATGTTAACCGTAACCAAACCGAAAACTCGGCTAATCAGATTTTTGGTTCGGTTAACTGGATATTTGGCTCAATTACCAGTTAACTGTTAATTTAAATTGTAAATTTTCAATTTTTACTTATTTTTTATTAATTTAACTATTTGAGACACCAAATATTAATTTATATAACATTGTATGTTCAATCTTATCCTTTGATAATTATAAAATCTACACTTAACTAACATAAAATTCAATGTTTTTTTTAAAAAAAAGAGTGAAGGTTTGGTTTCGGTTAACCATGCGATTAACCGAATATCAAATGGTTGAACCGAAATCGAAACCAAAACCGTAAATTTTTTTTGGCTTGGTTAACCAAACCGACTTTTTTAGAAAAGTCGAACTAGTTAATCGATTTTTCAGTTTGGTCTTTTAGTTTTCCAGTTTGGTTTTTCGACTTCGGTTTTTGTGCTCACCCCTACCTTTGAGGACATTTGCAAAATTGGGTCACCACTGTATGGGGTGGAGGCGTGAAAGAAATTAGAAATCTATCCTTTGGGGTGAAGGATGTCGAGGATTGGATTGTGTTGGTGTAATGGGTTTGTGCAACATCCCCTCGGACAAAACAAACCAAAGAGAGCATATAGAATTTGTGAACAATTGGGGTGCTTTGGATGTCCAAAATTATTGAAGGGTTTGCTCTAGATTAGCATTATTGGTTGTGTGTCCCTCTCCTCTCCCCCTGCCCCGC
>JACYFF010031952.1:61416384-61427322 GCA_017589665.1 Selenicereus undatus
GTGTGTGTGTGTGTGTGTGTGTGTGTGTGTGTATGTATGTATGTATGTATATCTATAGTTATATTTATATGTATATATAAGTGATTAGGAAAATCCCATTTCCCCTAATTAGGCCCATCCAAGCTAGACCTATAGACAAGGCCCATACCCTGGATAATGGGCCCTAAATGCGACCCTGGGGGCTCCCTCTTGGCCTTTTCCTTGCTGAGACCGGCGGCCCATGCAGAGTGTTCCAAGTAAGATTAGTATTTTATCCCTTTGTCGAGGGGACTATAAGTAGTCACCTACCCTCGTCGTGAAAGGGGTTGGCAGTCTGATATGTTTAACTCATATAGCATTCTCTTTCTATTGACCTTTGACTTGGACCCTGGACTGACTTGACCGTTGGAGAGGCGTTCCTCGGTCCATAACCCTGTGGTGCCCTTTTTGCAGGTTAGTCCTTTGGAGAGGTGGAGGTCAGGTGTTGCACGCGAACTGTTAGATAAACCTATTCTTTCGTCCGATATCATCATCAACAGTACCTCGGAAGAATCTTCCGAAATCAGATTAGCGTCGTCTGTGGGGAGCGAGCGGTAGCGATGGTTGTAAGTGAAGCTACAGGAGCATGAACTCGCAAGGACAAGGCCCCACAGTTAATACCTCTATGCCTCCTGAGGTGCAGGACGCCTCGGGGAGTTCACGGGAAAATCCCCGATCAGCTAGCCCGCGTCTTCCCGAGAGAGAGGCGTATGTCATGGTGGATGCCCTTAAAAACTTTATGTCCAGCATGACGGACGCTATCACCGGCAGGTCTCAGAGCAGGTTAAAAGGGCTATGGAGGCAGCGAACTCCACCAGCCCGCTTCCTCATTTTGACCACATACCTACCAACGGATGCGAGTCTTCCCACCGGCAAGAGCGGGCACCATTTCCCTGTTGCATTGAGCGGGAGCGGGAGGTATCTAGGTCGAACCGGAGCAGACGACCCTATACAGAGCAGCAAGGTCGATGCATGACCGCCAGACCTAGTGGCTGCCCCATGCAGAGGGCAACGGCCAAGTCTACCACTGCTTCCACTCCCTATGCAACCCACTCCAGGCGAACCGCCTAGTTCGAAGAACAAGAACAGACTTCCAAGCCTCGATTGTCAAAGTGGAGCACCATCCTGAAACCCCCATCAAGGTTTCTGGAACCGCCACTCGACCGACCGCTCTTCCTTTCTCCACCCCGTTCAGCGTAGAAATCATCAATGCTCTGCACTACAGGAAAGTCAAGATGCTCATGGTAGACCTTTACAATGGGGCGACAGATCCCGAAGAGCATCTAGAGGTCTATAAAGCGTAGATGTATGTGCAGGATATGGATGATGTCGCATATTGTTGCTATTTTCCCGCTACCCTAAAGGGGGTGGCGCAATCATGGTTTAATGGTCTGCCCCTGGGAACCATCACCTATTTCCAGGACCTGGCTAACAAATTTGTCAGCCAATTCATAGCTAGTTGGAAGGAAGGGATGACCAGTATCCACCTGTCCAAAATCAAGCAGGGGCCACAGGAGTCCCTCACCGAATTCGTCAAGCGCTTCCATCAGGAGGCAGTGCTAATTCCAGACTTGAAAGACAAGGTGGCATACACCTCCTTCTTAAACGGTCTCAAGAGCGGCCACCTCAAGTTCTCCTTAGCTGAACAGAAGGAGACCACACTGGCTGAGGCCCTAAGAAAGGCCGCAGATTTCATCCGCACCACAGAGATTTGTGTCGATAATTCGGACGCCGTAAAGAATGCTAGGATCCCAGGGGATAAGAATCTCAATCATGGTGACAAGAATCCCAGCCCCCAGGAAAGGAGGCTGCAATTCGAGTCAAATGACCCTTGGTTTACCACCAACGCCAGAAGCATCCTCATGGAGGTTAGGGACATCCCATGCTCCAAAGACCGCCACCCATGACCACACTCCCGAAGCTGCTGAATGCCCGGAAATACTACGAGTTTCATAAACAGAGTGGACACACCACTACTGAGTGTCGGGAGTTGAAGAAAGCTCTTCATGAATTTCCAGACAAGGATCAGATTGATTGATTTTTGAAGAGAGGTCCACATTTCCTTCGACTAGAGTAGGAACCCACACAACCCCAACCACGGGATAAGGAGTGTTCAGCGGAAGTTGTGGCCACAATTGTTGGAGGCTATACGGAAGGAATGACCCGGTCAGCTTGGAAAGCTCAACTCAGAAGCGCGCAACAGGTACTCACCACTGAGCAAGGGCCCTGCATAACAGTGCCAACAATGGTGTTTGGTGGAAAGGAAGCCCCGCGATTTGCCTCTCCACACAATGACCCCTTGGTCCTTGAGATGAAGATAGCAAGCACAATTGTATAGCAAATTCTGATCGACACGGGTAGCTCCGTTGACATCTTAACCTGGGATTGCTTGAAGAAGCTCACGCACCCAGGACATGACATTGTCCCCTTGGTGCACCCCCATCTTGCGTTTCGACGGGCAAGAGGTGAATCGCACTGGTATGATTCGCCTCTTTGTACCCTTTGGTGATAAGCTCAAAGCCAAGAACCTAGAGGTCAACTTCCTGGTCGTTGACGTGCCCACGGCCTACAATGTGATCCTAGGACGTTCAACCGTTCACAAGATAAAAGTCGTCATCGCCCCATACCTCATCCAGCTCTAATTTGAGGCCGATAACGAAAACGCCGATCAAATGCATGGGAATCAACGGACGGCCTAGGAGTGTTACTCGGTGAGCGTCCAGCCCCTGGTAAAGCGAACGAAGGAGCACGGGCCTGACAGACCATCCCAGGCAGGGAAGCGTGCAAGGGCTGGACAAGCCACCATGGTCCCTAAAGCATTGGTCATCCACACCCTCACCTTGGCGGAACCCTCACGTGCTAGGCGTATAGCAACCGCCTATAAAGCAGTGCACTCGGAGGCCTGTTCTTACCGAAGGTCTAGGGTTTCTTACTAGTGACGAGGTGATAACAGGGCACCATGTGGCGCCGGTTGGGAGGGGTTGTGCTTTATAGGTGTCTCGGGAGGAGTGTCATGCCTCCTCGCTCTATATAAGGGTGTAGATTTGGCGAAAAAGGTCATTTTCTCATCGCATATTTGAACCATCTAGAGAGAGAAATGATTTCTAGAGAGAGAGAGGCTCTGCCCCCTTCCTCGTTCTGCATTCAAATTCACTGTAGTGTCTGAAGCTCCTCCCTCATATCTTCGAAGGCTTTGCTTGAGTATTCATCCTTATATTCAAACTACCTCCTTGAATCTTCATCTTCTCCAGGTACACCCTCGCACCCCTTCTAAGCATTCGTTTGTTGTACTTGTAAATTATGTCATCGTTTTGCTCATCCAGTTGGGACGTTCCTGAAGGGTTGGCCGGTCCCCAAGTGGAGGGCCATCATCCATAATTCCCTAGCCTCCCGGCCTTCACTAATGGCTGGCCGGTTGTGGGCATCCCTCGAAGGAATCAATGTAGGGAACCCAAAAAGATTCTCTACGCGGTGCCTCTTTTTGAACCAGGCACTCCCTCATGTTCTAGCTGCGAGTACTCCTCCACCCCTAGCATCCTCAGTCTTGAGGTGGAGGTCTCATACCCATGGGAGATCACCATTGCTAACTATATGGCTGATTTTCAGGGACGAAGAATGGCAAAAAGCAAGTCCACTCCCCGTATCAGGTCTTTAGATGAGTTGTTAGCTGAGGGTACACAAGGTAATCCCTGTTCTGCCCCAAGCTCATCAAAACCAGGGGCCGAGGTGGCCTCCACTTGTACTAGCTCTGCCTCAGGGGAGACCTCCTCCTCCTCTTCTGGTAGTTTGTTGAGACATTCGTCCTTGTTGGAGGCGTCGACGAGCTCCTTGTCCCATGAAGAGCCTTCTGCTCTAGGCAAGTCAGCACTTAAGAGGAAAGGTCGTTCTTCTGTGGGACTAGTTCCTGAGATTGTGGCAGAGGGACCAGAGTTTTCAGGGCCCCCAGCCCGCTCGGAGCTGTAGAATGGTTCGGGCAGTTACTTTCCCAACCCCAAGGTCATTCCTACACTAAAGAGGATGGCCCATGAGAAGCAATACCTCTTGCCTGCAGGGTACGCCTTCGTAATCCCCGAGGCAGATGCAGCTGTGAACGAGCCGCTCGCCAAATGTATAGTAGTTTATCACGCAGCTCTCAACTACGTTATCAGATTCCCTCTTCACCCGGTGATTGAAGAGATGTTGAACAAGTACGAACTGGAGCCCGCGCTGGTTGTGCCTACATCATGGCACAACATTTGCTCTTTTATCGCGACTTGCTAACTGCACAGCCTCACCTGTTTGGCACGAGCGTTTAGTCTTATAGATACCATCCAGAGGGCTCCCAAGGAGACCGGGGACTTGGGATGGTATTGTTTCAATAACAGGTCGGGATTCATGACGTTCATCAATAAGAAGTTAAAGGTGAAGTATTGGAAATATGACTTCCTCTTTGTCCGATGAGAGTCAGGTTGGGGAAATGTTCATGACTAGAACGAGGGTAAACCCGTTAGGAACCCCTTCAGGGAACCCATGGCTGAAGAGAGGAAAACGGCCTGCTACTTCCAATTCTATATACAAGAGGACGATAAGCCTCAGCCCATCCCCAAGTTTATGGCTCAGGCAATAGAATCGATGAAGGGCCTGAGAGGAGGAGGAGCAAGTCTAGTGACAGGGAAACTTTGAATTGGCACCTATAAAGCACAACCCCTCCCAACCGGCGCCACATGGTGCCCTGTTATCACCTCGTCACTAGTAAGAAACCCTAGACCTTCGGTAAGAACAGGCCTCCGAGTGCACTGCTTTATAGGCGGTTGCTATACGCCTAGCCCTAGGAGCTGGGGGCCCTCGAGCACAGCCTAACAGTCGGTCGCTACACCTTTAGCCCAGGTGGGGGCTAAGGGTCCATGAACACGGCCTAACGGCCGGTCTCTAGACTCTTAGCCCCAGTAGGGGCTAAGGGTCCATGAGCACGGCCTAACTGCCGGTCACTACACTCTTAGCCCCAGTGGGGGCTAAGGGTCCATACGCACAGCCTAATAGCCGATCGCTACACTCTTAGCCCCGGTAGGGGCTAAGGGTCCATGAGCAAGGCCTAACGGCCAGTCGCTACACTCTTAGCCCCAGTGGGGCCTAAGGGTCCATGAGCACGGCCTCACTATCAGTCGCTATACTCATATCCCTAGCGAAGGCTAAGGGTCACAGAGTACGACACTACGGCCGGTCACAACACGTGGACACAAACAAACAGTACAAAGAGGCCAGTCGTACAAGGATCTGTTATTACACCAGCCAGATCAGTACATTGTGTCTCCACAAGCACAAAAAGAGAATACAATGGAAACTCTTATGCCTACTCATCGTCACTTGACACAGAAGGAGCATCACCTAAACCCGAGGCTTCCACAGGACCGCTAGAAGATGCGAGGTCAGCGGGTGGGTTCACAGGGCGCAAAGCGCGGGCTCCCCTAAGCCTGTACTTGACGTTCTCGGACCAAAACTCGAAAGGATCTCAATGCAACTACTGTATGGCCCACATCAGGCACCTTGTCGAGATTCTGTACTTAATACCCCACTTCGCAACCTCGTTCACGACCACGGCATAGAAGATCGCCTACATCATCTTGGGGATATTGGAGTCCTAAGCATGTCGGTAACCACGCCAAGGTCGAAACTCGAACAGAGGATGAGGTGATCCTCAGGGAGGGGCCTCAGGCGCTGAGTCGAGGTCTCCCTCGGAGGCCATCGAAAGGTTTCTTGGAAACGTACTCGGGCGCCATCTCAATGCTAGTGAAGTTCGAAACGCGAACCATCTCGCTCTTCTTTCTCTCTCTTCTCTCAAGGATTGGAGGTGGGAGGATGTGACATGACAAAGAAGACTTGTCGCCCCTTTCTATAGGGAAGGAGGCAAACTAGAGTACACTGCCCTTCACGAGGTATCCACCAATGAGTCCACCATTGACACGTGGCACTTATGAGTAGGAACCCTATTCATGAAAATAATAAAAATAAAATGATAAGCAGTAAAGGCCAAGAATTGTCTGCTCCTGAAAGAAAAGGGGGCAATGTTTTATTATCAAGATTTGCGATTAGACACACACCCCTCATAGGGGGACTTACAAGGGAAGGGGCATCTTAATACTACTCCTCATCACTCGACAGAGCGGGCGTCCCTCATCCTCGAAGTCACTGCTGGGCGTGGCTGAAGATTATGCACTGTCTCCACCAGGTGAGGAACTTGGGCGTCTTTGAGCTTGTCCTCAATAGACAACAGCCACGCCTCAATGATGTCCCATCTCAACTCCTATAAGTCCAACATCAAGCTCTCCCCGGTCTCCCTCTTAATGAGCCTTAGCTCTGCTACGTCATTGATCACCATGGCATAAAAGATGGCCTGCACCATCTCAGGGATATGGACAGTGTGTGCAAACTGCATCGCCACAATATGGTCGAACTCGGGGCAGTAGGCCATGAAATGCAAAGGAAGCATGTTCAGATGAAGGCTTGAGGATTCCCTCACAGATCAGCGGAGGTTATCCCTGACATACTTCGTTGCCTGTGCGGTGTCTTGGAAGGTAGGGAAGGACGTCGTCCTCCCCCTTAAAGGGCCGCCAGCTAACACAGGGCTCGCCAGGGGATTGGCTGGATGAGAAGCCTGGGCTCTTCGGAGCCTTTGGTCATTGTTCCCTAGCTAGGCCTCCACTTGGCCCACATCACGCAGTCCATCGTGAGCCTGTGCAAAATACCCAACTCAGTAGCGTCATCTATAACCATGGCGTAAAAGATTATCTGCACCATTTCCGAGGTGTTGGAATCATGAGCATATCGCGTCGCCACCCTGAGGTTGAAATGGGGACAGAGGTCGGGGTAGTCCGGTGGAAGCGGCCTAGGGCTAGGAGCCGAAGGATCCCTCAGTGCCCATCAAAAGTTGTCACGAACATACTTAGCTGCCTGCTTGCTGGCGAAATTGGGAAAAAGGTTCATCTCCATTTTCCCTCTCTAGCCCCCCTGCTTCTCTCACCTTTCGCCTGCAAGGAAAAGTTACGAAATTCTATTAAGATTTCACCTTCTTTTATGAAGAGAGGAGACCAATGCCCTAGGGATTGTAACTCCCGAGGGAGCATCCAACCACTCTGACCTTACCACATGGCTCGTATAGCTTGAAGATCTGACCTAAAGTAAGATGCAAATATTTTTGTGGACCTTGAGCCAATTATTCAGCACAAAATGCAATGCAAAGCAGGAGGAAAACAGCTCTTCATGACAAAGAAATACCATTTTATTATCGAAAACTCCCACGGGGGGCGATCTAAGGAAAGGAAGGGGAGCGATACAAGAGAGAATTTGGGAGAAACCTAAGGCTACTCCTCGTCACTAGAAGGGGGCGGGAGGCCATTGGATCCCGAGCTTTCCTCTTGATCATCTGAGGACCACGGACCTCCACTGTGACGGCCCATTGCCGAAGCTGCACTTCTCTCTGTTCGTGATCGGTACGGCTCATCCAAGCCTCAAAACATAACCACCTCATACCCACAAGGGACAACTTCAGGCCTTCGGCCATAAAACCGCTCACCACACCAACTCTACAGCCTCATTCAATAACATGGCGTAGAATGTCGCCTGCATCGTCTTAGGGAGTTCAAAGTCGGTCACCGCTCTCTCAGCCTCGAGCAATGAGAAGCGTGGGCATAGGACATGGTAATCTTCGAGAAGGGGACGAGGCGAACGCGTGGCTCTCCTCCAGCACCAGATGAAGAATTCCCTCACTTAGTCGGCCTTCTCCCTGGTGTCGTAGAGGGGAGACAACGCCATAATGGAAGGGAGAAGGGGCATACTGAGCGTTCTTGGTCTTCCTTCGTCTCCCATTGTACCACTCCTTCCTGAAGGATGGATGCCTGAACATCATTTCTAGGAGTATGAAGTTGTATTTATAGAAGGGGCATAGGGAGAGTTAGGGAACAGGGAGATACTCCTAAGAGCCTAATGGCCAATTCATTTTAGCCACGTGGCCATCTAGTCAGCACAAATTGAGACTAGCACAAACAAATAATGACGATTTAGGAAGGCATGAAAGAGCGATCGTTTTATTAATGTCAATATAGGTGAAAAAAAGGAGCTAATAGAGGGACAGGCCACGCATTCAGGGGCTTGATGGCCTCACCCGTTCTTGTCATCGTCAAAAGGGGAGACCGCCCCCTCAGTAGTCGAGCTCTCACCCTCCGGCTCCACCTTCGGTCATCTTCCTATTGACCAGCCCCTAAACTTTCCTCTGGTTCAGCCTTTGTCCGGAATCGGGCTTTGAAAATTCGATCGCCATACAGCCACGCCCATGACTCGAAGGTACCCCAACGGAGCTCGATGAGGGTTGCCTCTAGTGTTCGGAGCGCTCGCCTATGCAAGACCCCCAGCCTCTCAGCCTCATTTAGAAGCATCGCATAAAAGATCACCTGGGGTAGTTCTAGGAGTTCGAAGTGCTCAGCAGCCTCCTCGACCACGGCCAGCTCATAGCTCAAGCATAAGGCCTAAAAGTCCTTCGGGAGAGGCAACGGGAGAAAGGCAACCCCATGCCGGTCCCACTCAAAGTGGCGGACAACATACTCAATCATCTCCTTAGTACTGAGGGAACGTAAGAAAGCCATGGAAGGAACGCCAAATAACGATCGTTACTGAAAAATAAAGGATGGAACACCCCCTCCTCGACGATCGCATTTTATACTTGTGAACAAGGCAGTTTCCTAAAACTGCCGTCCAAGTCTCGAAACTTGCCCAACTATGGCCGGTGGCCACAGGGTTGTCCATTACAAGAGCCCAATTTCCGAAGCCCCCAGGATGTATGCCGACTATGGGCGGTTCTCTACATTTTACCTGACTACTCACCTGGCTCGACGTGTAGGTAAAATGTGAGGGGCTAAATGATTGGGGAAAATCTGATTTCCCAGAGGTAGGCCCATCTAAGCTAGACCCATAGACAAGGACCATACCCTGGATAATGGGCCCTAAATGGGACCCTAAGGGCTCCCCCTAGGGCTCTTCCTTGCCGAGATCGGTGGCCCATGCATGCGGAGTGTTCCAGGTAAGATTACTATTTTACCCCTTTGCCGATGGGACTATAAATAGTCACCTACCCTCCTCAAGAAAGGAGTTGGCAGTCTGTTATATTTAACTCATATAGCATTCCCTTTCTATTGACCTTTGACTTGGACCCTGGACTGACTTGACCGTCGGAGAGGCGTTCCCCAATCCACAACCCGGGGGTGCCCTTTTTACAAGTTGGGCCTTTGGAGAAGAGGACGTCAGGTGTTGCACACGAACTATCAGATAAACCCGTTCTTTCGTCCCACGTCATCATCAATAGTACCTCAGAAGAATCTTCCGGAATCAATTAGTATGTATGTATGTAGGTATGTAGGTATGTACATATACACACACGCATGCGCACACACACAATTACATGCAAATTTTCAAGACAATTTAGAAATAATCAATAATTTTTCTGTGAAGGTTATAGAGAATTGACATTAATAATGATGTAATGTTATTTTTAAAATATCCATTTTATTATTTCAAAATTCAAATATGATGCAACGCTTGGGTACATACTTAAAAAGCATGCACGCTTGACATTTCTTTTATGAGAAAAAATGACTCAATGGAAAAAAAATATATAATAGTGATAATGTTTTCGCTACTTACCTCAATTCTTTTGAGTTAGACTAAAATTCTCATGATTTATTTATATCAATTTATTATCATCGACCCAACAATTATTCAACGATACCTTTAAAGTACCATTTACTTATTCAAAAACTTCATCCCGGGGCAACGCATGGGTCTTAGCTAGTTTTTCTAAAAAATTTAGTCTGGTCAACCAAATTGAAAAATTTTGCGGTTTCAGTTTTTGTTTCAATTCGGTCGTTTGAGATTTGGTTAACCACATGGTTATGATTGGTTAACCGAACCCATAACTTCGCTTTCTTCAAAAAAAATACTAAATTTTATATTAATCAAGTGTAGGTTTTATAACTATTAAAATATAACACCAAACACACAATAATGTGTAAATTAACATTTGGTGTCTCAAACAGTTAAACTAATTAAACTTGATGTTCCCAAACCTTTCAATAATTTTGGAAAACCCTTCAATATTATAGCTCGAGACCAAGAACAAAACTCAACAACATGAAAAACGAGTCTGAAATCACACCTAAAAAATTAAAACGAGATTGTAGATTGAGTATTATTATAATACATACAACTTAATTATATCATAACTCGATGCCATGCACTGCATCGACAACACACATAGCAACACCCTCACCCCCCCCCCAACACACACACACACCCACACACATACATATATAAGTATATACATGTATATATATGTATATATATGTATGTATATGTATATGTATGTATCTATGTATGTATGTATGTATGTATGTATGTATGTATTTAAGTATATATGTGTGTATGTATAATATGCTTGATCTACAGTTGCCACTTACTATCATCAAGTTTGAAACCATGATTTGTTTGCTCACTAGGGGTGAGGAAAATAATCCGAAATTAAAAAACCGAACTGAAAAATCGAAAGACCTGGTTGGCTTTTTCTAAAAAATTTAGTCTGGTTAACCAAAGTGGAAAATTTTGTGATTTCGGTTTCTGTTTTGGTTCGACCGTTTGAGATTTGGTTAACCACATGGTTATGATCAGTTAACCAGATGTTTTGTGTGTGTGTGTGTGTGTGTGTGTGTGGATATGTATATGTATATATGTGTGTGCATGTGGGCATGTGTGTGTGTGTGTGTGTGTATACATATATATAGATATAGATATATATGTATGTACGTATGTACGTACGTACGTACGTACGTATGTATGTATGTATGTATGTTTGTATTTACGTATGTATGTATATATATCTATGTATGTATATATATGTAT
>JACYFF010031952.1:61427722-61444925 GCA_017589665.1 Selenicereus undatus
ATATATATATATATGTAGGTATGTATGTATGTATGTATGTATGTATGTGTGTGTGTGTGTGTGTGTGTATAAAAGGAAGAGAGAGAATAACCGGCTTGGCTTGGCATGGCACAAGGTCTTTGTTCGATTTTTAGGAACTCTTTACACTATGAATAATTTTCCTAGGGTATTGATTTGTGGTCATGATTAGACCATCGAAAAGGTTGAGAAGAGGTTGTGTTAGTGGTGTGATCTAGATTTATTGTATTGACTTTATTTTTTGAAATTATGGTCTGGGATGGTCTGGGAGAGATATTTAGACAGGGATTGAAAGGTTTGTGATAATCTTTTATTTGTGGAATACATGTAGCTTTGTTAATATTATTGGAATCGGTGGAGGTGCCAATTCTAGATGTAAAATATGTGTTCATTATTTTTCTTATGTGCCTTATTTTTCGATCGTATTTTGTATAAATCGAGGTTTAAACCGAACAATTTTTTCTTTAATATCATTTTGGTTAGTGTTCACCCTCCCCGTTTTTGTTGATACTTCGATATTCTTACAAATCCCTTTCGTTGATTTTCATCATTTGGTTCTCTGGGTTTCTATCAGGCAGGAGCATTGGTCCTTTATTTTTCTTAAGTTCTTTCACTCTTTTTATTAAATTCCAAGTCTTTTCAGATAAATACAATTAGAGGTCAAGTGTTAGTAATGAAATAGTCGCTAGATTTTCGGCTTCTATAGTCATAGGATTTTCAGCTTCTATAGTTCTATTGAATCACTATCTAAGTGAGATGACACCATTGCAACGTAGGTCTTTCACAAAAGGGCAAGATTATTTTTTTTTGAGGCGGTCTAAATGTTGTTAACCTATGTTTATGTCGTCTTGGCATTCTGCCTCACATTACGTTGCCCTATATGTTTCAATAAATTATTAAGCTTAGCTTTAATGTGTCTTAATGTTATGTTAATTTTACTAATGTTACTTTTAAATTGTTTTGCCTCCATTTGTCTAGGATTTCAATTACACATTTGTGACTTCCCTTTTCTTTATCATTTTTATTAATATGGGGTTGGTTTTTTTAGTCTAATTTTGTTTTCAAACTTTATCCACAAAAAAGAAAGTTTAGAAACCTTTTTCTTATTTTTGTGAGGGGGTGTATGTAAGAGGTGTTTTGCAACATTTGTCTACATGTTATGGGTAACTTGAATGTGGAATATTTAATTGGGTTCTCTATGCTATGAAGAGATTGACAAGTAAAAACGAGATGATCAATTAGGGCATATTTGAATGCATTGAGGCATTCAAAATAATTTGTTATTTTCATCTATTTGATGAATTTAGACTCAATTCCATTTTGTATAGAAATTTGAAGTATTCGCTGCTTCAGATGTACATATTGTTATAATGCAGATAAAAGGAAGGTCTTCCTAACATATAATGTAAAGGATAAAAGTATATTGAATATTAGATCCAACTCATATTGCATCATCATTATCAACTGATTATCGACAATCTTTAACGGATGAAGTTATAACGTATTTTAACTTAAACATTTCACAAATTAAATGATTATTTAATGATATTTTTAAAGGACTATGTACTTATTCAAAAAGTTAATTACTGAATAATGCTGGGGCTTTAGTTACACTATAAAAAAATAATGCATCCTCCTATATTTGTATCACCACACTTAATTAAAGTGTGGGGAGAAAAATGATAAGATTTGGTAGTTTTCTCGATTCCACATTTAACAAGTGTGAGTAATTTATGAACCTATTCCTATACTTACAAGTGTGGGGAATTAAAAAGACCTTTTATAATTACTTTTTATTATATTAATGAGGTAATTTGTACAAAATGTTTCAATTTTTATATTTACATATATTAGCCAAAGGAAAAACATAAATAAATCTACCCAATCCCCAGCCACGTGCACCACATGTGCCTTACCCCTTCCCCTTTAATCCCTCGTATTCTCTCTCCTCTCTCGGCTCACCAGATAAAAATCACCCCCCTTCATCCTCATCATCTCGTCTTCATCCCCTCTCTCCCTTTGCGAACTCATCTCTCTCTCTCTCTCTCTCTCTCTCTCTCTCTACGTAGCTCATTCACCACACCACGTAGCCATCCACTATGTCCATCCATCTCCACCACCACCAAGTGCCAGCGTAATACGCCAGATGATAGTATCTTCACCATCCACGTCTGGGTGAGATTGACAGCTGAGAACCGACCAAGTTCGACTATGAATCAGAGGCAACGGCGATTAGGTATTATTCTAGGTTTTAGTTTAAGTTTCTTAGGTTTAATTTTAGGTTTTTCATTTCAGTTCGAGTTATTAGGATTTTAGGGTTTCTGTTTTCATTTCATCCTTTCGATTTTAGATTTAATTTCAAGCTTTAAATTCATGTAATCATGCTTGATTTCATAATTTAGAGTCGACATTCTTGATTTTTAGCTTGCAATCATAGTGTTTTGGGTTCAAGTTTAATTCATTTTGATATATTTCACTTCCGCTGTTTTGGATCTATTTGCAGCATCATTAATGGTTTTCCTACCATTGTTGGTGAACTTTGAAGCTTTGTTGTGGGTTGTCCAATGCTAAATTCAAATTTTCCCTCCCTGGTTTTAGTTTAAGTAGTTCTAGTTTATGGTCAATAGCTCAGTCCTATTTTTCATTCTATTGGAACTGTGATAATGGCGATTTTGCCATTTTTTTAATAGACTTTGAAGCATGTTTATGGATGGTTCTTTGTTGGAACATCTGAGATTTTCCATCCCCTGCTCCTGGGTTGAGTTGTGGGCTAGGATCTTGTAACCTTTCTAGCTATGCAGAATAGTGCAACATCAAGACTGTGGAGTTCTAATGGCTTGGATTGATGTTATTTGTGGCGGTGCCTTTTCTCGGAACAGGAGCATGGGTTGACCCCATAATTACTTCAATGCTCAACATGCCTTTTTGGTTTGCTATCTCTGCTAACTTCTTTGGTATAGTGCTAGCTTCACTTCTCGCGAACTTGCTGGTGAACTTCAGTCTCAAGCATGCCACCATAGTGGGTGTTGTTCTTTTCATTGTCTCGACTTTTACATGGAGCGTGCTTCGAAGTCTTAGAAGTCCTTAAGCTCAACAAACTAACTACTGTGAATTAGATAACTTCTATTATCTATCTCACTTAGCTTCTATCGGTAAGAAAGCTATAACCTTTCCTGTCAATGGGTTATGGGTAGATTAATTTCTACTCTTCTGCATCACCTTATTAGTTGTTTAGAAATCCAAGATGAATGAATAACGAATGACTAGGGCCTCGTTTTTTATGGCCTCTATTCTTATTATATCTTGAAATAACATTGTAAGGTTATGAACTAAAGAGTGAAATTGACATGCTTTCTTGCACTGACATCTTGTTGATAGTGTGTTGTTTATTGGATGAGAAACAATAGTTTGTTTTGGCTTTCTGGAACTATAGAGAGACAGGAGGAGATCATATCATATATTTATTCTATTTTTGGGGTCAATTATGTTTGCACTGTATAACACAGTAATATAACTTTAAATCTAGTATCATCATTTTAAGTTGCCAGCATGTTAGTATTAGTTTGAATTTTACCGGAGGATTGATAAGTTCATTGAGTTCTCTCCATTTACTATGTTCAGCCTCATGGTCACTATTTACAACCCATGATCTGAAGTGCCAGAAAATTGAGTGTTGAAACTAGTAATTTGGCAGTATCAATACATTGGCCTTAGAAAACCAAAAATTCATACCTAGTAAAAGATTTCCAGTGGAAATCCAGCTTCAATCAGGTTGATTAACTTCATGAATCCTTGTAATTTGTGCACCTCGGTTCTCCCACTTCTGATAAAATAAAAATGTTAACTTTTGCAATCTAGTTTGAAGGGCATCTGGGCTTGAGAATGAGCCAAAGTTCTTTAAAAGGTGCTTGGTGTGAATCAATCCTTAGAACTAATAGTCATATGATATGCTTATAATCGTGCCTTCTCCTGTTAGCTATGGGTTTGATTACTCATCCATACTTTGATTATTAATTCCTTCTTTTTCTAGATAAAATATAGAGTCTATTGTAAAAGACAGAAAATACAAATATTTCATGTACCTAGAATGAACCAAGTTATGTGATGAAGCTTATGTCAGGGTAACTATCCTGTAAGCTACTCCTTTGCCCAAAGATGAGCCAAGTGAATCATTGGATTCCAGAGACAGACAAGTAGTGAGATATACGAGAACATATTCTAGCATTCTTTCTCAACTTTTTTTAAAATGACTGTGTGATGGAAGTCTGCAAGGGAAGAAGGACCCTAGCTATGAACTTCCAAGAACACGAAGCAAAAGAAGAGAACTTCACGGCTCAAAGGTGGCACGGTCGTGCCCCTAGGCACGGGTAGGCCGTGCCACTTTGCTGTTCCATGAAACCGTGTAGGTTCACTTTGCACGGTTGGAGGTGTTTGTGTGTATGGCTTGGTGTTAGACTATTAGAGGTAGTCTAAACCTTGAAGGGGAATGGGAATGGAATTGTAGAAGGTTTATTTTGAGGGAGAAATGATGGGAGTGTGTTTAGGAATGCAAGGATAGAAGAAGAACACAAGCTAGAACTCAAGGAAGTTTCACGGTTTAGGAGAAACCTAAGGCAACCTCAAGTACTTCAAGTGTTTTTCAAATGACTTTGGATAGTACTAAGCTAGGTGATTAGATAAGATACACCACTAATCACTAGCTTAGGGCCCTTAATCTCGGATTAGGATAAGATACACCACCTAACCAAAGATTAAGACTCTCTTGATCACCACTTAGCTCGGCCAAGAACTAAGATAAGCAAGGAAAGTATTTAGGGAACTCAAGACACAAAGTCTTTTCTCTCAAATTTAAACTCAAAGTATATATTACAAAATGAACAACTAAAGGCTTTATATAGCCTTCAAAATACATGAAATGAGCTTTCCTTCTAAGCTAGGAAAGTCATTAAACACTTAATACTACTTAGTACATAGTTAAGAACTAATCTAATACAAACCAAAAAGTTTAAGGCCTTAAATACATCTTAGCATGAATATAAGCCTTTCCTAAGCACTAAGGAATGTAGATGAGTCAATTTCCTTACTAAGAAGGAAAGCTTCTCACGGCTACACCTCAAAAGGGCTGAATATTGCTTGCTTGACATGTGGTGCTAGGGTGGCCGGTTACATGCTTGCCAAATGTCTCCTCTTCACTTGCTCCACGTGTCTCCCTCATGCTTGGCTTAGTGGCAGCTCTCCAAGCAGCTCAAACCAAGCTGGTGAATATGCTTTCACATTAAGGAAACCCATTTAGTAAGGAAATCCTCCTTGCTAAGCAACCGGGTATATAGGTGCCAGTTTCTGCCTTGACTTGTGATGCATGGTTGACACCTCAAATGTTGAGTATTCTGGGATTTTTTTACATTTATGGAAACCTCAAGAAGTCTAGAATACCCTCCATTTGGAATTAGAGCATTTGGACGTCGTTTACCCCTTGAAAAAGATGCGATGCCCAAACCGTGCAGAACCGGGTTCAAAACAGCACATGACTGAAAATCAGCTTCGTTCCCTAACCAAATGAACTCCAAATCTGGTAATTCAAATTGGAAATGAAAGCTAAGATCTTAAGATTTCCAGGGATGCAAAAATTGGACATTTAAACCTCGTGGAAGATTAAGAAATATAATCACCAAAACCGGGTAAAATCTGGATGTAAACTGTCTTCAGGGCAGCTTGACTTAAACATAGGTTTTGGATGACCAAATGAAATCCAATGAGGCTGAAACTTGTTTTATTCGAAAGCTAACATCCTAAGGTTTAATAGAACACCAAAATTAAGGATTTAAGTCATCTCAAAATTAGGTGACCATGACCAGATTTCACGGGTCAGTTGCAAACGTCCCAAGTAGCAAGGTGCGTTTAATTGTCTAGGCTTGTTTCTAATGCTTGGGAATAGCCTAAACATTCTGGAAGTGAGGGATGACCACCAGACCTCCATCACTGTGTTGAATCTCCTGCTGAAAATCAATGTTAGATTACTTCTTTTTCTCAGGGATCATTTTCTCCTCAGAAATATTTGCCTTGGCTCGTATATATCCATAAGGGACCATGTATTCCAACCACATGTGCACCTATGGGTGTTCTAATGTACACTTGTATTTGGGCAAGTGTGTTTAACCTGCTTTTGGCACTTTTAGGTGTTTTCCAGGCACAAGTTAAGCAAACATTATATACACCAGATGACATTGTGCATACAGATCCAGACTGATGTTCTGCCAAATGACTTCTCACATGAATATCGCAGTTATGCTTGTCTTCTTGGGAATATATTAGAAGCTGCTTCTGTTGTTTTATCAAAGGCTGGTGGCTCATTTGAGATGGTAACGATAAATCATAATTTCCTGTTAATTTCTTTTCTTTTCTGTACCCTCGAAATACATCCCATGTTAGTCTTGTTCATTCTAGATGGATCCATGCTAAAAAAACTTGTTTCTATGTGGATTGGTGATTGATAAATTTATTTTGGTCACCTTGAGTTTGAACCTTTCTTGTCATCTTGTGCCTCCTAGGTATTGTATATGTTTGTTTATTAAAATTGGTGAAAAACATCACATTCTTAATGTCATCCCATGAGGAAACAAAGAAATGAGAAGCATGTTTGTCCTGTTGGAGATCAACACTTGCTTTGAGATCACTGAATCTATTTATTTACCACATTATTCGTGGAGAGCAAATAGAAAAGCAAAGCAAAAGATGAAGTGTTCAAAGGATTGGAGCTGGATGAATTCCAATAGTCTTACATGCATCAGTTTGGCCTTAAAGTTACATCCCTAACAATTGTTTTTAGAAAACATGTCGTTGTATTGAAAACTTTGAAACACATTTGATGTTGTTGTTATAAATTTCAAAAATCAGTTTACATTCATGTGGCTTAGCTTATTGTGCTTCTCTTTATTTAATTGTCGGTCGTTGATCTAGCAGAAGTGGTGACATTTTTATTAGAGATGCTTCCACCTCTGAGGTCATTCAGTTGAGAAGTTAAAGAGAGTATGATTATTACATTTCCATCTATTTCATGTCGTTTACATTTTCCTATCCTTTCATTTTGGAATTATCATGAACTATAATTCCTTTATGACACTTTTCCACACACACACACACACACACACACACACACACATATATATATACAAATACACACACACACACACACACACACACACATATATATATATATGTATATATATATATATATATATATATATATATATATATAGATATAGTTTTGAACCTTAATCTTTACTATTTAAGATTTCTAAACTGAAGAATGATTTGGTATGCTATTGCAGGTTTTAATCTTCTTGGAGTGTTGAGCTTTCCTTTCATGGTGTTTCTGCATTTTAGTACTATGCAAAATTGGAGGAGAAACGTAAAGCTTTAGAGGCAGAGAAGCGAGAGTATGAAGTGAGGACAAAGGTATACCACTTGCTTGTTCTTAACCTGCTTGAACTCACTTGGGTTCTATAGTTGGTTGAACTCGGTTGTGCTTGTGTTATTAGTTGAACTCGATTGTGGTTCTATTGTTAGTTGAACTGCATTATCGTCCTATTCTTGGTTCAACTCTGCTGTGGTTCTATTGTTGGTTGAACTTGGCTGGGGTTCTATTGTTTGAATGAACTCACTTGGATTCTATTATTGGTTGAACTTGGTTGCAGCTCTATCGTTGCTTGAACTCGGTCGTGGTTGTATTATTGGTTAAACTCGATTGTGGTTCTATTTGTAGTTTAACTCACTTATGTACTATATATTGTTAGTTGAACTTGATTGTGGTTCTATTCTTGGTTGAACTTTGTTGTGGTTCTATTCTTGGTTGAACTTTGTTGTGGTTCTATAGTTGGTTGAACTCTGTTGTGCTTCTTTAAACTTGATTCTACCGAGTCTGCGTCTTAGTTAATCTCTTTGGTTATCTTTCTAATAATTTTTTTTTGTTTTAATTGTCTAACAGGCTGCATTTCTAGAGCTAACATCTCCCAGTGAAGAAAATGAATATGGAGATTTTTTTATATATTCTTGGATATTAGGCATGTTTTTAAAGTATAGTTTTAGATAGTATATAGAGCAATAAAATGCTCAATCAGCTACCTACAACAAAAAAAATTAGCAGGATGGATTCAAAACAATGCAAGAATATTTAGTTTTGATTACCTTAGTCTCTGTTGCCGTGTCTACAAAAAAAAAAATTTAGGTACTAATGTGTAATTTATTTAATTGATGTTTAACCTATTTTAATTTGTTGGTTTGTTAATTTTATTCATTTATGTAGGGTGACGCATTGGTAATTAGTATAAAACTTGTTAATTAAAAAAAGAACAATTGTACACAATTGTTCTATTTTTAACTTAATAAGTTTTATATTAATTACTAGTATTATTTTTTAAAAAACTAAAACAACGCTATTAACACTTTTAAGTGTGGAAAAAATTATGACTTCTTGCATCTTCGAGAGTGGGCATAGCATCAAATAGTCACACACAAATTGTGGGTAATTAGTACTTACTCCGCATTTATAAATGTGAGAAATATAGCTCTACTCACATTTCCATCAAGTGTGGAGATCACTTCCACACACTTAATTTCCCCACATTTAGCCTAAGTGTTGGTAAATGCTATTTCTACACTTATAAGTGTGGTTATTAGCAAAATTAAATGTGGAAGGAAGCAACCTTTTTTGTAGTGTTAGAGGTTTGACCAAAGTCAACAATGGAATCAATAGGTGGGATTTGTACATACATCATACAATAGAGGACTCTAATGAAAGTCAATGGATCTACATTCAATTGCTTTTGGCTATACAAGACAAGAGGGTATCGTGGTTTATAAAGTTTGTGGTTTAAGATATTAATCATCCCCTAACTCGGGGAGGGGGTTGAAATATTGTTATCTTTATTAAAGACTTTTAATATAACATATTGTGTAGTCTATAGATCAAAACTTTCAATTATTATGCTTGATTCATCTTAATATTTTGTACATTCAATAATTGTACGATGCTATTTGAGCACATGTCTATAACAAACGTAAATGAATGGGGTCCTCCATACCCTTCATATCGCTAATGCAGTAATTAGCTAGGTAGTTAACCTTTAATAATAATAATAACAATAATAATAATATTAATATTAATATTAATATTAGACAATTATTGGATCCTATTTGAGAACATATCTAATTTATCATTTTGGATTATTGCTTTTTATATTTAAATCTTTGTTATAATAGACAATTCTTCAATGCTATTCATTGATCACTTATATTTATTCAAGTAATTGATCCTAGGGCAATGCATGGGTCTTTACTAGTTTATTTGTTTATTTATTTGTTTTAAATTTTCTATTCATATATTGTGAAAAGTTGGAACTAAAGCTAGTTGTTTTTTTAAAAAAAAATTAAATAGATAAATAATCAGCCCATACATCTTGAAGAAAGGAATTTCAAATTACAACTAGGTTTTGGAACCATGCCATGTACATGTACTCATTTTCTTAGTATCATAGAATAATTACCTAAATATTCGCAAAATAAAAATTATTTTTATTTCTATGTTTGGTAGTTGGTACTACGTCTTCCTCTTGTGGATATCTATTACAAGGCTAGTAGCGATAGCTGAACTCCCCAAACTTGTGTATAACTTTCTTAACTCTGACATTCATATTTGTCAATAATTGTTGACTTAGTGAAGGTCGTATCATTCAATCATCCCACATAAGGATATTTTGGTATATAGGGTTATGTTTATGTTGTATATAATGCCTTTTTCATATGAATATATATACAATATAATTAGGGATGGCAACGGGGCGGGTTGGGGACGGGGAGTATATTCCCGTCCCCGTCCCCGCTGGAATCCCCACCCCCCGTTCCCCGCTGCGGGGAAAAAATTCCCCCCCGTCCCCATCCCCAGCGGGCCTCGCTGGGGCCCCAACGGGGATTTTTACCAGCTGTTTTTTCCTTACCTTCTAAACTCTTTACGGCCATAAGTACCAAATCCAGTATATACCTAGGATTTTTACAAAGAAAATTACATATATAACCTGAGTTATTTCATTTAAAAATTTCGAAAATAAGGTTATTTTTGTAATTTTAATTAAAATCGGGGGCGGAGGCGGGGATTTTTCCCAAATCGGAGAATTACAGACGAGGATGGGAACCGGGCAAAATCCTCGACGGGGAAATGGGGACGGGGACGGGTTGAACTATGTCCCCGTCCCCGTCCCCATCCCCGAGCGGGGATTAATTTTCCTCCCCCTCCCCGTCCCCGTCCCCTTTGGGGACGGGGATTTTCCCCCACTTCGGGGCAGGGCCCCGGCGGGGACGGGTATTCCCCAACTTTTTGTCATCCCTAAATATAATGCTTCTGAAATAATTAACTCTTTTTATATAATTTAATTTGAGTATTAGTGAAGGTAATATTAGTAAATAATTGTTGCCAACAAAGAGGTATTAGGGTAATCTTTCTCTTCTATATCTCTTCCCTACCAATTTATTGAATCAAGTTCATGATTAAAATAATTAAGTTTATTATTGATCTTAATGAATTAGAAGCGTAATAAAAATTAAAAAAATAAGCCTTTCAACTGTTTTGTGCCATTTCATATTCTAAGTTCCTAAAATTGATGTATAAAAAGCTGTGGCAGTAAAAAGGATTAATCAGAACAATTTCTACTCGTCATTTCTCAAGAAAAAGATCAAGCATACCTGCACTATTACTAATTGTGAGGGACATTGTAATGTCAATCATTGCGCACATAAAAAATTAGTTATCCAAATTATTACGATACACAGTATAAAAAGTCAAAGATGACATGCTTTACATATTGCATCGTTAAAAAAAGAAAAAAAAAACAAGCTAGCTCTAAATCTATAAATATTAGTAATGTTACGTACCGTATGTTTTTACTTTAATTCTTGTTTCAATCCAAAGCAGTAGTATAACTCACATTTTGCAGTTTAAAAAAATCAAAAGGGATTGCTTATAGATAGAAAAAATATAAGTAGTATTATCACATATAGATATCACAATTTTTGCACTTTTATCTATATAATTGATTTTAGCCAGGGACGACAATTATTTTTATAACAAACAAATATATCAAAATTAGGTTAAGCTAGACAAGTTAGACGAACACATATCAAATATAGCAAATTTCACTTGTTTTGCTTTAAATGTGGAATCAATGTTCCTATACCAATGATATCATATGGAAAAAAAAAATTAACAATATAATATAATTGTAAATAAATGTGGTAAATATAACAATATTACTAATGGTGTATGTTTTTATGGAATTCAATTACAAAAGAATGCAATAGTTATTATGTAGATATAGTATAACATGTAAAAATAATTGCTTCAGGATTTCATTTGTAGAAGAATATTATGATTCCTTTCCAAACAATTTTCGGTTCCCTTGAAAAACGGTTAACCGAAATTTTTGGTTCGGTTCGGTTTGGTTACGGTTAGGAATTTTTTCGAACCAAAAAACCGGTTAACCGATTTTCAGTTAACCGAAACTCCGGTTAACCGGTTTTGCACACCCCTAGGGTCGAGTAAGAGTAGTGAGCAGGGAAGGGGGTTGATGGTAAAAAGAAATGAAATGATAACAGGGGTTCATTCTATCAAATAGCAAAAAATGAAGTGGAAAGAAAATGATTTTCCATTCTACCAAACAGTTGAAAATGTAAGTGGAAAATCATTTTCCTTGGGAAAATATTTTTCATGGAAAATGATTTTCTGGGAAAATGATTTTCCCCCCTACCAAACACACCCTAATTATGAGAGAGCATCGTAATCAATTTATCGATGGCACATGTTAGTGATTAATACGTTACTCTATTTATACTCCCTTATCATGCTTTGAATAAGTACACTTTCTGTCTCATACTGATAGTCAATTCTAGTGTATATGCGAAAATAATTATCAAATATATTTACATTACGGAAATTGATTTTCTACCAACAAAAACAATGTTAAATTGCTAGAAAAGCGAACTTCGACAAGAACATAGGACTAGTGAATAGATTTTTTTTTTTTTTTTGACAATGAATATGGGATGGAGTGAGTAATAACAATCAAGCTAATATATCACTGCAGCCATATTCTTTTCAACTTGTGGTAATTATTTATCATCAATATTCAGCACACTTTAGTACAATTCTGCACAATTAAGCACGATTCAGTATTATTCAGTACAATTCAATACTTTTAAAAGTACTTATTTTACTAATAATATAAATATGCTTATTATTGTTATAAAATCCAAATCCAAATCACATGTCTTGGTTAGATTTTGATTAAATCCAAATCAACTGTTCTTTATCAAAAATTGGACTTGTTTTACTAATAATATAAATAGGTTTATTATTGTTATTGTAAAATTCGCTTAAAATTGAAAAAATATTTACATTATGTTGCAGAATAAAATCTTACACATTTTTAAGTGTAATAACAAAAAATATTAATACTTTTACAGTTTCATAAAATGCAGATTATTTAATGAAGTAATATATTATGTAAATTCATAAATTTATCATAAATTATGTACAAAGATTGGATACTTATTTCAAGAAAGTAATTAAAATAGAGATACGAATTTTTAAAAAAAAATGTAAATTATAAATTAAGAGCTTTAGTGTTAAATTTTAGATCCAATATATTCATTTATCTAATTTTTACCCTATCTCCTTTTTTTTATTAAAAAATACCCAATCTCATTCTTCTCCTAACGACCACAATAAATGAAAATTATTTTATTGTAAGAGCATCTGCAATGCAAGGCTCGTGAGCCAAAAATTTGGCTCACGGTCTAAGCAATACCATACATCAGTGATCTACTTCGTTCGCCCCACGGTCCAGCTCACGCTCGTGATCCGCCCACCACACATTCTCTCTCTCTCTCTCTCTCTCTCTCTCTCTCTCTCTCTCTCTCTCTTTTTGCCGACTAAACCTTTAAAAGTCTAAAACCCAATAATATGGTATTAGTGGAGTCTATAAAATATTATTTTATTTGGTGATCCAAGTTGATAGGATGTAAAGAAGAGAGAAAATGTTGGCTTGTGAGATGATATGGAGAGTGTGCGCCCCCACTTATGATCCAAAATTATGGATCACCATTGCATATGCTCTAAAGAATCCAACCCCACCTTTTACCACACCATCTACTAGTAATGTCAACTTCTAATTCACTAACAACTACCCAAAAATATGTGTTCTAGGAATTTCTAATCATAATTATTTTCAGAATTGAATTAATTTTGCAATCTATTGGCAAGGATACAAGAAATTACTATGCTACAGTGGCAATTATAAACTAAATATATGTTTGTAGATTATTTGTATGTTATTCATATAATTTAAAAAAATTCATTTAAACTTTAATTTACAAGCATAGCATATAAAATGCAGCTCATTGAAAAATGATCATATTCTACCAAAACATAAATAAATACATATTGCCAAATACTAATTTTGGGCGTATACAACAATTACACAACTATATAAATATATTTTCATTCTTAATTACAATTAGCCCCTAATTATGTAAACTTATTCAGCACCTTTTATCATATTTCAACATAATTCAGCACACTTTAGTATGTCTCAATATTTTAGCATTCTTTAGTATATTTTAGCATGTTTGAGCAATAAGCACCAATTAGTACTTATTTAGTATATTTTAGCATGTTTGAGCAATAAGCACCAATTAGTACTTATTATAAGTCTAAAAAAACATGCCTTACAATGTGGCTTACAAAATCAATAAACAAATAAATACTTAATAAATAATTAATTTAAGATAATCATTACGTGACTGCAAAGCTAAAAGAAAATGCTACAAAACTAAAACTTCAAATCGCAGTAGAGCTACATAATGTAATCTAGCTCAGTAAAAGAATGGTTTTAAAAGCTTTTGAAATTGTTAATTGAATTACAATGACTGCACACCAGCTTTATCCCCACAAGAAAGAAATTTCTTAATTTAATTTAATTTAATTTAAACAAAGTCCATGGAGGGAGTTTCATAATGTAGCAAAATCAATTTTGAAATAACAAAGAGATATTGTCTACTAATCTTTTTTTTTTTTTAATACTGAAAATTCTTTTTGGCGGCTAAAACTAAAAAAGGCTTTGTGTGACTTACAAAATTGACTGACCAATGCAATTTCATATTTGTTTCTATTTATCGATTAGTATGATAAGGGACATTGGTTTTTATGTATTGAATTATAACTAAGGCATCTTATGTAAAAACAATTTTTGATACAAATATATAAAAAAAAATTCGAACATTTTGATTTTCTCTTTTTTCGTCCTGGGAACTATTTCAAAAGCAATGAAAATAAATGGATGACTTGCTCGGCCTATGTACGCAACTTTGGGTGTAACCATTTTTTTCCCCCCAGTTTATGATTTCTTGAGAGATTTTTTTGCTTTTTATTTCAAGCAGTGCTTTAATTAGCATTTAATTTCTTTGTATTTTGCTTTTAAAGAAAGTAAGATTTCCAAATAAGAAGATAATAATTATAAAAAGTTGTAACAATTGTATTTGTTTGGCTATGAGGAGAGAAACTAGATTCAAATGAGAGAAACTAGACTCATATGGTTAAAGTTGATAGAATTACAAATGAAGTAATTAGAAGCATACTTAAAGTGGCTCCCATGAAGGATAAAATTAGAGAAACGAGACTCATATGGTTTGGTCATGTTAAGAGGAGTATGGATGCTCCAATGAGTAGGTGTGAGAGGATTAGCATCCAAGAAGGTATAAAAGATAGAGAATGACCAAAGAAAAGCTTGGACAAGGCGATTAGAGAGAACTTGAAAGTTGTAGAGTTAACAGAGGACATGGCTCATGATAAGAGACTATAGCGGGATAGGATTAAGATCTTAGATAATAGCGAGATGGCCTCATAGATGTCATTTGGTTGCAGTAGGATAATTTTGGTTTTGAGGTGTTTCTAGATTATTTTTCGTAGGTTGTGTTTGTAAGCAAGTAATACATATATCTGGAAGAGATATTATTTTCCTACCTCTGTTTGTTAACGTATAATACTTTCCTTTGCTATGTTGCATTTATGTTTTATATGGTTACTATCACTTGCTTTATTATTAGTCTTTATAAGTACACCCCCTGCCGCTTATTCCTAGTTTTTCTCTATAAAATGTTTTCACAAAATTCTTTTTCTATAAAATATTTTCAAATTCCTTTTTTGTAGGTCTCTTAGAATCAACCTTTCTACAGGTAGAAATGCCTGCAGACAAGATTGAGAGAACCGACCCGGTAATTAACCCAGTTGAGTGAGTGGATCGATGGTTCAACCGGTCGGACCGTTTGGACCGGGGTTGGACTGGTTGACCTGGTTTACCGTCAAACCGGGTTAGACCGGCACGACCCGGTGAACCTGAACATTTTTTATATATATATTTGTTACATTTTTTTTTCAAATTTCACTACATAGTTATATGGAAGATGATAAAGTACAACAAAAACATAAATTTAAGGCTAAAATTTTCCACATATTCAATCCACAAACACAATAACGAATAATTCGACAATTGATGTCTACGACTCTCAATACCACATATTTTTCATTCGAGCTAAATTTTTTAGACACTATTTTGAAATAGTCTCATGTTTTTTGCATCACGAGTAGAAGTATATTTACAGTTCACTTTTTCTTAAAAAAAAAGAAAAAATAATCATGTATATCTAAATTAATTACAACATCTTAATTGAAAATATTATTTCTAATATTTATCATCTGATTATTTGGAAATGAAGTTCTTGAAAGGCCACATAAATCTCACATAATTATAATTCTCTTTATCAAAAATACAAGATCCCACTTTACACACTACTTTTTTATTTTTTTTCTTCTCAAAAAACGGCCAAACGCCCCCCTACCACATTGCCACTCCCTCACTCCCACTCATACACTCTCAGGAATATGCCAAATTTCAAATCCCTTCTGTAAACCCCAAAAAATCCATTCAAAAACCCCCCAGCTTATGCTCTCTCTCACTAATCAAATTCACATTCAACCATGGCGACCTTCATCTCTAACCATCTCCTCCCCCTGATTCTCTCTCTGCTCGTCTTCCTCAACCCCACCTTCTCCTTTCCCACCATGACCGCCAAGCTTGAATGGCGGACCTTCATCATCCGTGTGAACCACCACGCCAAGGCCGCCGTCTTCCCCACCCACCACCACTGGTACCAATCCGCCCTCCACTCTCTCTCCTCCACTTCATCGGCCTCCGTCCTCCACACCTACGACACCATCTTCCATGGCTTCTCAGCCCAACTCTCCAATTCCGAAGCCCAGCAACTCTCCATGGCTGCTCGGGCCTGAGTTCTGAGACACCAGCCGGCGACCAAGTGGCGGCGATGAGGAGAGCGGCTGCTAGGGTTTGCTTCGTTCGTTCGTGGTTGCAGTCGCCAGAGGGCCAGAGCAAGCAGAGCAGAGAGAAAGAGGGAGTCGAGAAATCAGGGCCAAACGAAAAAAAAAAAAACTTGATTTTTAAAGCAACCTAGGAAAACCCGGTCCAACCGCGGGTGGGCCGGGCTGACTGAGTCACCCGGTCCAACCGGGTTTGACCGGTTTTTCCTGGTTTGCTTGCCCTGAACGGTTTAACATGTTTTCTGACCCGCTCCCCGGATCGGTTCCCGGTCCAACCGGTCCGGCTGGCCAATCCGGTCCTGTTCTCTTAACCATGCCTGCAAAGATAAGGTTGCCTATGTCTGAATTTCCCCATATCTCATGAAAACGAGACTTCGTGGTATTGTTGGTTGTAGTTGTTTATTTGTTTATTCATTACAATGATTATAACTAAAGGTTAAGGGTTTCCATTAATATATAAAAAAAAGCTAAGAATAGCAAGGCTTGGAGTTAGATAGGTAATTATCCAAGCCTCTAAGAAATTTTAATATGACATTATCTATTTTTTCATTGTGTTGTTTAATAGAATATTATTATTATTACTACTACTACTGTTGTAATAATAATAATAATAATAATAATAATAATAATAATAATAATAACAACAACAACAACAATGACCATAACAATACCAAACATTAACAACAACAACAACAACAACAATAATAATAATAATAATAATAATAATAATAATAATAATAATAATAA
>JACYFF010031952.1:61444935-61469291 GCA_017589665.1 Selenicereus undatus
AATAATAATAATAATAATAATAATAATAATAATAATAATAATAATAATAGTGGTTGCCATGACAGAATCTCTCGACGCTTTTGCTGACATGCAAAGAAAGTGCTGAGTACCTTGGCTCAAAGCTAGACATTCTTAGAAGGTAGTGACGAAGTCATCGAGCTATGAAATTATAATCTATACACATTAAAATTAGTAAGTAAAGTCTTTTTTTTTCCCGCATTTATTGATATTAAAGACATAACTACTAGATGGAATAATTTTATCAATTCCTATGCATGCGTCCCTCCAACTACTAGATGGAATAATTCATAAACTACTATGCATAATTCTCTCAAATGACATATTCCAACAGTGATTAAGTCACAATATTAAATTTTATTTTGTTAAAAAAAAATTTCTTCCACTCTCAAAATTAGGAATAGTTACATATCCCTTCAAAGGACTAACGGTAAAGGTTGCACCCGCACATCCATACAAGAAATATCCCCGGATTTTTTTCTTTTTTTTTTTGGGGGGGGGGGGGGGGGGGAAGAGGGACCACGGCTGCAAAAATAGAACTACAAGATTAGGGTGAAAGAGAGAGCAATGAAAGGGAGAATAATTACGCTTACAAGAAATCCAAATTGACATATTTGTCTTAAAACAAATACCATACTTAAGTGGCACAGAATAGAATTCAAATGAAGACAATAGAGAAAACAGTATGATTTTTTTCTCGCAGCAAGCTAATTAGCTAAACCCCCACCCCAAATGCCTTTTACCACAATAGACAAAATTTCTCCATCATGATTGCTTGGAATTGCAGACTCCTCCCCCACAATCATCTTTGGCACTGAAGCCACAATAAGCAATCAGGACAACCGACGGGCTTTACCTTTTGTGGTTTGCCCCCCGGGGGGGATTATGAGCTTGAGGCATGAAATGCAAGAAAAACAGTAAGTAGCAGCCCATGGGGTTGAATATAATGTAGCTCATTTCAGCTTGGATTTTGAAGAGCTCTGCAAAGGTTTCGCAATGGGCCGAGGAGGTGCTCCTCTTATGACCTTTATGTCATACTTTACTGATGCAAAAGCACATACAAGAGCAAGAAGCATTGTTGGGTAGACATAGACCGATTGGGCAGTGTCCGTGTTTGCTGGTCGGTTTAGGAATCCTTCCTTGATGAGGCCCCAAACTACCAGGAGGGTGCCAAACATGCTCATTCTTCCAGGTTTCAGAATGCCAATTATGGCTCCTGCCACACAGAAGTAGCTACCAGCAAGAACCTGCTTGATCATGATTAAGGATATAACGGTCAGAAAGACATGAGCTAAATGAGCCAGCATGGAAAATACCATTGGAATACCAGTTCAGAATTGCCACAATGGGAAGTCAAAATGAAAAGAGGCCTTCCACAACAACCCCCCCCCCCACCCCAAAAAAATCCCCCCAACAAAAAATAATAACTCGAACTCTTCATCTCATCTCATATGTTCCACATCATGTCCTACTGAAGTACTGACATGGACATGGACATGAACAGCGGGCACTTTAGACCAAGAACATTCAAAAATTTCAGAAAATTGGCAGTCTCACAAGTCACACCCAGGCATATGTGCATGTTAGACGCTTGTAGCAGACTCAAGTAATACAAATCTAAGGCATAATCTGGAAACACCCCCCCCCCCTCCCCCCAAAAAAGAAAAAAGATAGTCAGGCATAACTTGAGAACTCATTTCACCAGTCTACAAATAGACCAATTTGGCTTTCAGAAAACTACAAGCGCTACAGATCCTACGGGAAAAATGCATCAGGTAATGTGCAGCAATTGATATTTGATATTCTAGGGAAGCATCCTTCAAAATAATAATTACACACAAGACATCAGATTATGCTTCAGTAGCCAGGAAGGGCAGGACATTCATATTTAAGACCTCGTGGAAAAATGAGATAAGTTGGAATCTTTCTTTTTTTTGGGCGCAGGGGGGGGGGGGGGGCGGCGAGGCTGCTGCTTTTTCATGTTCTGTGCTGCTTCTGTTACAATGTCACTTTCTACAGATCAACAATCTAGATAGCATTCAATGGGAAACTTCATCGTAATCTAGTATTCTGCTACTCATTCTGACTAATGGTGAACCAGTGCCTTGACCACACTAACTGAAAACTGGAAATTAATGGTCTACCCACCCTTCTAGCACTAAGGCATAAGATTTATGTCCAAGATCAACGCAGAGCAATGAGAAAAAGACCCTAAACTTGTTCACAACAGTGAAAAATATCATGAAAGAGCAACAAGGCCCTATATAACCAGTCCAGCATTGTGTTGAATCACCTCAGCCAGGCATAGAAGTAGTGTCAAATGAACTTAATCAAAGAGTTCGACAAGGGAACCACTGTCTACAAGCATTATGAGGGCAAAAGCACCACCAGGATGCACCAATAGCCAAGTGTGGACTGGCTGAAATAGAAAGGCCAAATATACCTCATGATCAGCCTTACCAATAAAAACCAGAGAGGCTCTTTCCGAAGACCCACAAAACATTTTGAAAGGCACTTTAAGAAGAATTATAATACATACTGAGGGCCGAATTCAATATCAATTACATGGGGGATAAGCATTAAAATAGGAACGTAAATAAAAGTAAAATGAAGAGGTATGACATCTGTAATACCAGGATAAAAACAATGCCGTGGTATGAGCATCCAAATAAACAAGCAAGAGTGATGGAAGGTAGCCAGAGAAAACCCCTCAGAAGCGACTTCGCCCCTGTGACATCAGCTGCTCTGTTCCAAAGGTCTTATCTGACACTGATGCACACCCTGTTCCTGCTCAATGAACTCTAGAGTATCATGCTCCTAGAGCCATTCCTTTGATCAAGGAGAATTGTGCTCTCTAGATATCAGGCCTCAAAGGTTTTTTTTTTTTTTTTTTTTTTTAAAGTTATAAGTCATCAGGACCTCACTCCTCAAGGTTATATTCCGTCTGGCGCTTGAGAAAGAGCCTCTCTAACTAATTAAAACCCAAGAATGGCAAAAGAAATACCGACAAAAGAAGAGCTTGCCCCAAACACATTATATTTATATCAAGCCCCACCTCTTGTTAAACCTTAAACCTTAAACCACTATATAAGTCCACACTCGAAGTTAGGATATATATAAATAGCACAAAAAAGGGCTATGGCCAATTTAGTTCCATTAGCATGGTCTCAAAAGAAGATCAAGCCTTAAATGAAGCCTTTTTTTTAGCAAAGAAATTTCGAAATAAAATCAAAAGGTATGACTCCCAAGGCACCAATAACTTTTAACAAAGATTAAGCTTTAATTAAAATAACCCCCAACAGAGGGGATAAAGTATTATTGTTGGGTGTGTTTGGTAGGGGGGAAAATGATTTTCCCAGAAAATCATTTTCCATAAAAATATTTTCCCAAGAAAAATAATTTTTCACTTACATTTTCAGCTGTTTGGTAGAATAAAAAATTATTTTCTTTCCACTTCATTTTTTGCTATTTGATAGAATGAACCCCCTGTCCTCACTTCATTTCTTTTTACCATCAACCCTCTTCCCTGCTCACTACTCTGACCTTACCCAACCAACGAATTCTGCTTCTCTCTCCTCTTCAAAATCAAACCCAAAACATCAATAAGAAATATACCCCGTAACAAACCCAGCAAAAGAGAGAGTCCACATTAATGAATCTTAATTTTTTCACTATTTCCAAGGATTACCCACTTGACTTTGAGTGATATTAAATCCAGATTAAAGAAAATGACGAACGGGGAGACGATGAGTGTCTCAGATTGCTAAGTTCTTCAAAAAGGCAACTGTAACAAGATTAGAGAACTCAAAAAATAATTACAGAGATTAACGAAGGAAATTATCGATGAACATGATGAACATGAAGAAGAGAGCAAGAATGAGAGACAAAATGAGAATGAAAATAGAATGGTTCTAGGCACAATCAAAAGAAAATAGAACGAGAGACAAAATTGGGCAACGAAAATTGAGCTTAGAAAATCGTTTTCCCTACTTTTTCAAGGGAAAACAATTTCCTTCAAATAGAGTAAAATTATTTTCCCCTCCTTGTTTAACCAAACGGCGTAAAATGAGAAAATCATTTTCCGGGAAAATGATTTTTCCCCCTACCAAACACACCCGTTATAGAAAATGGTTGGAAAAGAGACAAACTGGCTTCTCACTGAAAAGTACTAAGGCTGAGAGCTGAGTCACAAGCAGATACAGCACATGCTACATATAATAAATAATTGTTTTACATAGTTCAACAAACACATTAACACTATGGTATGTGCTCAGCAATGAATGGACAGACTGGTCATCGCTGGTAGAGAGGAAAAGAGCAAACTCTTTCCCTAAGAGTGTCGGATATATACCTGATGCAGGAAAGGAAAGGTGCAACCAGAGAAGGTGGAAGTTTTATAGGCTGATACAGTAATAAGAAAGCTATTGGACCCATTATGTTTTCCAAACATGTACAGTACTTGTAAGCTTTAGATGTCGAAGTAGGAGGATTTGACATACGCTTCGGTCACGATTGCAATTTCAGTCACAATAGGACAATCGCTCTCATGCCGCAATCGTGTTCAATATCGCGGCTGTCGCATGTGAAAATGTGATTCGCCCTACTCTAAAACTTTTCCAATGCAGCCATTTTGTCACGGAACGGCCACAATTTGAATTCATGGGCATGGCAATAAATGATGCAGTCAGACACGGTTGAGTTCTAACCATTGTGAAAGCTGTATAAAAGCAATCCCCATAAATGAGGCTTGATGGCTCTAAGAGAATACTGGTTTCAGGATCTGGGATTCAATCGCAAAACAAAAAGGGTTCATAACTACAAATTGGCCCAATAGAAGGCCACAGCTTGTATGATGAAACAGACGACAAAATAAGATATTCAATTGAGTTAAACATGGAAACATAATTAAAGCCTATGTTACTCCGACTCTTCATGTTACCCTATCGTACCTGTGTCGAAACCTCGAAACTCGGACAAGAGTATGACACTCGACACTTCAAATTATAATGAAAATCTGCAAATTTTTCTTTAAAATAGCCGTGTCTGACACTTGGACACGTATCCGGATCGGGCACCCATTCCGAGTCCGAGTAACATAGATTAAAGCTATACAAGTGACAAAGAAATTATATCCTGAAGTCAGCCAGATGCACCAGCTTATAGTCATGGTTAACTTAATTGTTGACAGGATTCATGGTCAGAATGGGCTGAGACTCGAAGGATTTTGACTCGAAAGAGATTGGAACTACCCTCAACGGCCATTGAATACAAGTAATTCCACAAGATCATTAAGTACCAAGTGATTTGTGATATTTTCCAGCTCGATTTGATACAGAGGAGTAGACCAAACCAACAGTAGTTCACTCGTCCCACCATCCAAGAAAGCTGGGGACATAATGAGGAGTCTTTGTGTAAGCACAAGATAGGCAACTCCACATGATTGATAATAAAACTCATGAGAACTGAAGGAGAAACGGAACATTTTCAAGCAAGTTCAAGAATCAGGAATTCAATCTTTGCGGCCAAAAACCAACAGACTTAAAGAAATTAATCGCCAAACATGTTGGACAAGAGCTTGTGAATATCACCGCTGCTGGAACAAATTCTACAGGATAATCTGCCACAGTTGGTATCTTGGATTTCATGAACCAGTTATAGATTTCAGATGTGGACCATTGAGTGAACATGCAGGATCCAGCAATAATAAACCAAACGAATCTTGAAGCCCCATCCATAGTGAGATGTGCAGGAGAGGATGCATATGAAACAAAATTGATCAAGGTGCAATATGAAACTAGTTGGTGCACATGCATAAAAGGGAAGAAAGAAAGCATATGAGACAAAAATGTCATGACTCCTGCGGCATGAAAGGGAAGAGAGCAGAAGCTAAACAGCAACCTATGTTCCCAAATGAACTTGCCAGCCAGCGGAGAGATGCAGCTGATTTGCACATTGTATCGCACGTCAGAAGAAAGCAACAAACTGAAAACATCGTGTGCAGCTGAAATAACAGTACCTCCAAACGCTTGAGATCATTCACTACTGGAGCATCCTTCACACTCGTTAAATTGTACATATCCAGCAGACTACCCCAACTAGGAACAGTCATTTTCTGCACAAGTCCATGTGCTATTGCTCCAGGAAAGAGCAGTGCCTTGACAGCTGCAACAGGAACGATATCACTAGCAACCAATTGGGAAGATGTAACGTGCATAGGGGTTTTGCAAGAACCAGACCTGCAAGAGACTCTGTAGAACACGGTAAAAGGTCAGAAAAGGACCCAAAATCATATGCAAGTTATGAAATAGATACAGTATGGCGCTAGCTTTAGTTATCCAGCCCAAAGAAATTCCGCCTAAAATTTACATGTAAACAAGAAGAATTATGAAATCTAATGCACAAATGAATGAAGGACAACTGAAAATGGTTGCGTCTGTTCTCAAACTACACAAAAATGAGGACTCACTTCAGAAATTTGTTTGACCAAAATTTCAAAGTGATATTAGTAATCACTTAAGTTATGTGATACTGTGATAGTAACTACATTCTTGTGCAGGTACATGTCACCTGTGAAAAATGTTCTGTTTGTCTGATGAATGTGAAGTGAATATAACAACTGGATCAAGACCAGAAAGACTCAAACCAAACAATGTCTCCCACACCCAACAGTAGATTCTTAGTGAAGAGAACATGACACATTCTATGTCCAATCATACAATGCCAACTTCAGCATCAGAACCTCTAACCCGTTCATTTTGTCCCTTCTATAGTAGCAGCAAAAGAGAGAAGAAGGGGGAGGGGAGTATCAACTGTGCCCAAAGCCCGCTACATATGCTGTTAAAGCCTAAATCTAAAGTTAGAATAATAGTGGGGAAATCAACTGCACCTCTGTAGCAGCAGCAAATCAGAAAATGAAAATAGAACTGGATGACAAAAGATAATTTTTACATGCCTGACTCTAACATCGGCTTCAGCGTCTTTCTGCCTTATTTATAAATGAATGCCAGATAAAAGCAAACCAAAATTCTCACAAAGTACGAAATCACCACATTAAGATATCATAATTTACAGAATTTTAAGAAGCTGATCATGGAAGCAAAAACCAAATGAAAGACTACAAAAAAGGGATGAACCATGCATGACTGCCAAAATCTTACCTGCTAACGTTTACTTTATCGCTACTATTTGATTTTATTTCTGACAGGGCCCTATTATTTGATTTTCAACATAATAGTCACATTTTAGGTAGGGTACTATCAAATTTTGTGATGTATCTTTGAAAGCAAAGGACAAGTGTACTTAAAGAAATACTTATGAAAACTATGTACCTGTCAAATTTATGTGATATATATAAAAGTGATGTACATAAGAAATGATAAATTTTCTTTTTCATAAATAGTACACTTCGAAGTCATCAGCAATGTACGTTTTCAATTTCACATTTGAATGTGAGATCTGTGAGTTACGAGTCATGTATCCATTTACTTCACATTTTCAGGCATTTCATAAGATGCCTTATATCTGGTAACCAATTTGAGAGGCTAGATCAATAAAGATTTAACAAGCTCAACTCCACCTCAAATCCTCAATAACTTCACATGGAAGAAAGCAACCATATTAATAAATCTACATAGTGATAGCAGAAGCACTACATATCTCGAATGAAATTAAATCATCAAACAAGCCCACAATGATAGTCCAAGTCAGATTTGGAAGTTATGACTTCATACAACCACATGAGACATGCAAGAAAGTCATTTCAACAATGACAAGGCCAGAGCAATTATACTCTCAAGTTAAAAAATTCATTTTTCATTCAACAAGATGAACATTATTCCAATCTCTTTTATACATCAGAAAAATAAATATATTGCAGATTTGTGCTCACTTTGATTGATCCCATAAGTTAGTCAACAAAATCATTCCCCAAACCCCAAACCCCAAACCTACCTGCCCAGAAAACAAACAAAAGGCCAATCATTGCCGACAAAGAAGCCCTTCAGAAGAAAACATATGCATTCAATTGGGTTGCCAATGCAGGAACACGGCCAAAGACTCGAAAGGAACCAGCTTCATGAAATCTAATATTTGTTACTTCAGTACATGTAGACAACTACTAATAGTGCAGGGATAAACTAGTAAGGATCTTGCCTAAGACGATGGAAAGATTAAATTTAATTGGATAATAAATCTACAGTGAAGTTTTCTCAAGTTCACTGCCGTCCATCTACCATAAAAAAGCAAGTTATTTGTAACGGCATGCGAGCAAATTTTAACCAAAGTGATAGCATTGATATGACTTTATCAGTACCATTCCTCCCTATCCCTAATTCCGCTTTTGCTAACTTCTTCAACATGAATTGGAAGTTCTTGATAATCGAACTGAGATCATCAATCAATACAAACTTCACGTGTCAATGGTATCATCTCCCGCCATCTAACATCATCATCATATACTTTCCACCACATAAGTTCCAGAAACACATCCACAGTCGACACCGGGCTGACTAACTGAATCTATGACAAGATTACTATCTAAAACTGTGATAAACGTAGTTGAATATCTAGTAGAGCCCACCACCCCAAACTTGGATCTAACTCAACCCACATAATTCAAGCTCAACAGAGATTACAGGAAATACACGATCCTAAATTCAATAAACTCACACATTCTCGATCTCAACAAAATGAATTGACTGATGGTTTTGCCAAAACAACCTTCAAAGTACAAATTATCAGTACAATTTAGCGAATTAATAAAGCAGTAAAAAGAAAGAACCTGAAGAGAGGGATCTGAAGGATGATGAGAAGGAAAAAGAGGCGAGACGCGATGGAAGAAATTCTAGCGCTGCTCCAACCGTGGGATGAATTCGCCATTGTTTTCTTCTTCACTTGGCAATCACAGGCCCAGAAGAGGAGAGAGAGAAGAAAGAGAGAACGCTGATTTCAGCTCAATTCGAGCGGAGTTGGAGTTGAGTTGACTACTGATCACTTTATTCGACACGTGCGGTTAATAGCAAAGGGAAACTTATAGCTTTCCCACTCATAGTTTCAATTTTTAGATCTCCCGTCGATCACATTAGTAAAAATTTTACAATTTTAAAAGTTATATTTTATCACTTCTTCAATTCATAAAATTTTAATTTTGATCATTCAATAAAAATATTTATTATGGATCCACCTTCTAACACACAACCTATTTTTTTAATCATTTAAAAACTTTATATTTAATCAAAAAAAAAGAAAAAAGAAAAAATATATTAAAAAAATCATAAAAGTCGCCCACAGGGAGAAACGGGCAGGCGTTCTCCCCCGCAAGGCAATTTCATGCTGCTCCAATGCTTTTTAGACAAGTGGCATGTGTAGGTCCCGCATTCCATTTTTCTTTTCCCGCTGCGAATGCTCTTAAACAAAAGTGTTCCTCCAAAAGTTACGCTACATTTTTGCATTTATCGGCTTTTACATAAGGAGTTGACAACAGTTTTGATTTGTGTCTCACTTTTTGGCATGGGATTACAAAGTTGTTCTTCCATATATTAAGGGGATGGAAAATTGAATGGGGGAAAGGGTGATTGAATTAATTGAAGGGAAAGGAGCGAGGTCTCGGACCGTGAACTGTAGCGGTTAGGAAGGAGATGAGGGTGTGTGAATGAATTGTTGGAGGAAGACGAGGGTACAAGCTTTACCGTGAATAGTGAGGAGTGTGGTGGTGATGGTGGTGGTTGTAGACAATGGTAGAAGTAGACGGTGGCGAACAGTAGTTTGGTCAATGGTCATTCAAAAAAGGTAAGTTCGAACATAAATTTGCTTTTTTTTTAAAGCAGTTTTTATGTTGGTTTCAATGAATAATGTGGTGGGATGAATGATTCCTATTTATATGTTGACATGGCTCATGAGCATGCAGTTCCCGTTGAGCATGAAAGATTAGTTGAAAATATGGAAGTTGTTTAGTGTAATTATGTGGTGTTAACATATTTTATGATTGTCATATCTTGTGAGATTAGGGTTGAATATGTATGAAGTGTGGGGTAATGGGGGCGATGCCATTGTGTAGGAAAAATTTTGTGGTTATTGTTGCAAAGTTCATTTCAGTAACAGTGAATGATGATAGTGTTATCCTGCGTTTGTCTGTAAGTGGTAAGGGAATTAGGGGTTGTTTGTGGGTGTGCTGGGAAGGATGGAGAGGTAGTTAGGGGTGGTGGTCCCTCTGTCTCAAGATTTGGAGTGAAAAAGTGATAGTGTGCTCTGTTTTAAAATTGTGGTCCATTGACCCCTAAGTGGGATCGCATAAACCAAGCTATCAATACGTCATGTAACACAATAAGTGGAAAGTAGTTGATGTAGGTTTGGGCAGGAAACTTTCTATGTTGGGAAAGATTAGGTATGCTTATCCCTCAAATATTGTGGTTCACGTTATTATGCATGCGTGCACCATAGCTTAATTTGTACACGGGAGGGAGGTTGGGGTTGACTCTATGCGTGGATTGATAAAGAAAGATGTGTTGCGTGATCGGGTGTTGTAGTTCACAGTTGCTTAGGGGTGTTTGACAGATATTGAATGTTATCCCCTGTATGTGCATGGTGCTATTCTGGAATGACTATGTCTGTATTCATGGAACTTGTAGAAAGTTATATATAGAGCATATGTTATCCCTTATGGGTGAAAGTTGTTATCCCCGGATGGGTACTTGTTTTAATGGAAGTGAATACATTTGTGTTTTTTTTTTTTGTATTCTTAAAATGAAGTGTTTGTCAGTTGGGGTATTTATTTTTGTATGATGAATTTGTAGGTGTGAAGAAGAAGTGTTTGTCAATTGGGATATTTATTTTTGTATGATGAATTTGTAGGTGTGAAGAATGGCGAGTCGAAGCAAGGGCGAGGAGACTTCGTCGAGGACGAAGTCTGAGAAGGTCTGCCATGAGGAAGTGTTGGAGAAGAAGGATATTAGGCGACAGTAACCCAGGGAAAAAAGGAAGACGACAGATGAGTCAGGCCGGTGCGAGTCATTCGGGAAGGAGGTGGTGGATGAACCTGTACGGAGGGGGGACGACATAGGCAAGATGTGGAGGAAAGTGCAAAGAGGGGAAAACAACGCAGAAAAACAACTAAGGAGGAGGAGAGCGAGGAGGAAAGTGAGACTTCAATATTAGTTAAGGATGAGTTAGATGTGGAAGCATTAAGGAATGATGAGGAGGATGAGTTGGAGTAGGAGACATCAAAATCTAACGAACCGGGGAAGGTGTAAGAACATATGCTAGCAAACATGACCGTAGTAAAAAGAAGGTCGATGCCCGTGTGCATGTAATTGGGAGAGTGGTAAAAGTGGGCTTTGAAGTGGAAGATAATTTGATCCTCAGGTCTAGGTGCACATTGGCCATCTTGGTGAGACTGGATGGCACATTGGATAACTTACATAAGGATGCAGTTAGGGGTACTGTATTTAGTGCTACTTTGGAGTATAGTGAGATGGCAATGAACTGGCAATGGACCCTTGCTCTTGTGAAATGTTGGGTGCCTAGGTGGAAGACTTTTAGATTAGCAGGGTGTCGAGTTCCTTTCTGTATATTCGATATAGTGCTGATGACTAGACTGCCTGCAGTGGGGACGAGAGTTGTGTTGGATGGGCCCGAGGTCTCAACAGAGATAGGAAGGTTGGTCAAGCAGCATATGTATGAGTGGAAAGATGAGTAGTTGGTAACAAGGTGGTCGTTATGCCTGGCATGAAAGCCCAATACTTTCGTAAGTATGTCAATTATGTAGCTAGCCTCGCACAGAAGTTCAATGGGAACGATCACGTGGGCATGTTCTTGAGGATGTACAAATGGTTGGTTTTGATCGGCATGCTTTTTTCGTGCTCACCGGATTAAGCAATCTAGCACATGTTAGGGTACATAGATGTATCGAAGAAGTTGGGCTAATATGCATGGGCAGACGAAGTGTGGAGGGATATCGTTCAGACGATTGAGGACATGTAGAGGAAGTTGGATAGTGGTCCTTTATCGGAGATTCAGCTGACTGGCTTCTGTGACCTCATACAGGGATTGCGTACTTGCAAAATTTAATATGTTCCGGGACGTCGACGCGACTTTTGTTGCCGACATTGCTTGTAATTTGTACAGTAATGTGAAATTATTGAGTTGATTATGTAAGTATGGATTTATAAGCACACGATAGTGTTTGATGCTCAAAACCATAACCGATATATGAGGATTGCTAGTTAGGGTAAAATAGAGTTGGGAGGCCAATATGATGCAGAGGCTCCAACAGTAGAGGAACAGATATGATGATTAATTATGTCATTCCCATATGTTGCCTATGCTAATGAAGTAGTACATATATTGATTTATTTAAAATGTGTTTATGTTACTCAATATTGTCCCTATATTGCATCCTCAGCTGACTGAAGCAAAGGAGGCTATTGTTAAGGATTACATGACAACACTAGAGTTCTTTCATTGCTTGGAGGATGGTGAGGTGAGATGCTATTAAAATCTATTAAACATTGAACATATAACTATGTTATGCAATGGCTATCATAGTCATATGAACTTATTGATGTCTTATGTTGTTGTCAATTGTTGTTAGGGAGTGTTGAGTGTAAGGAGCAAATCAGTCATACAAGGCATGAGGCAGCCAGATGGAGATAGAAGGCCAAGGAGTTAGAGTTGAGGCTGCAGCAGGTTGAGAGTAGAGAGGGTACTGCTATAGCCAACATGGGAGGGGTTCCAGGTGAAGTCCCGGGGCAATAAATGTGGAAGGGCATGAGATGTCCGCTGCTAAGAAGGATGAGATGGAGCCTCATGAAGAAATGACAGTAGTTAACCTGGACCAAGCAGATGCAGTTGCTGATGAAGAGAAAGAGAAAGGTGGGCTGGGGAGTGTAATGTGGGAGAGGAAGTTGGGCATAGTGGCCTAAAAACCCCAGTACATGACATGCAGCCGGAGTTGTAGAGGGACAATCCACATATGCTAAGCAATGTTGAGGTTGGAGGGGATAAAGATGTGGAAGAGGAACCCCCCTCCCCGCGCAACTTAAGACTATAGGCTATGTAGTGCGTAGCACATAAGACAATGATTCTAAGGAGCCCCTGAGTGCAAGGAGATGATCATGCGGAAAGGGACACACTGTCAAAGCTATTATTTGAGAAGGAGGATGACTATTACGTTGCTAAAGACGACTTTGGTATTCCAGAACCAAATGGGGTGATTGCTCTTCTACAAAGGCAGCAAAGAAGAGTTAGGATTCTGAGCAGTGTGTAGAGGAGGCTTGCACTACTCAGAATGAGCTAAAACAAGCAAAGCCTTGTAACAGACCAAATGTCTCATTCCAGTAGAAGACATGTAAGAAGGCTTCCACAGCTGGGGCACGGTTGAAGAGCTACCCTAGCATACGAAAGCCATCGGCGATGCAAGGTACTCCTTACACAAACCCAATAAGGCACCGATGTAGTGGGGCGAAGCCTACAGTTGTAGACATTGTTGCACAGTCTCGGTGCATAAGTAGGCGGTCAGGCCGACAACGACAACAAGAAATCACAAGTGTCCGCCTTCATCCTTATCAGTTTGAGAGTGGTAATTAGGGGGTTCAATGATACTTGCATCAGTCGGAGCAGTTAGTGAGGGCCAACACAACGGTTAATGATTTCTTGTTGTCACTTATAAAGTTTCATATAGGCAAGCAGTATGTGATGAATGATTAATTTCGTTTTGTATAATGTCAAAGCAAGAATACATGGAGAAGGTTATCGTAAATGATGCTTGTTGACCCAATTAATGTGTAAGGTTTTGATGATAACAATCCAAATGTACTAGTCAATATGTTGTGCTTGAGTTGTGTGTTGAGACAGAATTCAGAAAATACTTGGAGCGGTTCGAATGAGTGTGGAGGATCAAAGTCGATACATGTGCAGGGAGTCCAGCTGATAACAAGAGTCTTAGGTTTGTATGTGCTGTATTCTTTTAGATTCTTGTTAATATGCCATTTAGAAGGTCCTTGACTTAGCGTTTGCTTTGAATGGTTTTTAAGTGCTTCAGAATACTACCTCAGAACAGTTATAAGAAATCAGGTCTGCAGTGTTTTGATGTCAAAGACAAAAACGAGTTTCAAGGTTTTAAAATAATTTTTGACTATCGAATTTGATGAAATAATTAGGAATAATTTTTCTGATGTAAGTTGAGTCTAAAAAGGTTTCTCTCTGTAAAGATAATGATGAAAGATTTTATCTTATTTTTAAGAGAAGAATATTTATCAAGTGGAGAGATTTTAGGGGCTTGAGAGACTTTATCATATTTTTAAGGGAAGAATATCAAGTGGAAAGATTTTATGGGCTTGGCTGTTAGAGTTGTTGAGTGGAAGTGGTCTTCTCTTTTTCCTATTCTTGCGGCACAAGCACCAGTGAAGAATTGTTCACTTACGCCTCTCTATTTAAGTCGCCTTTCTCCTGAAGGTTTTTCAAGGGTTAAAAATTGTCTTTGTGAGTCTGAATCTTCTAATAAAAAACTTTCAAAGAGAGTGCTAAATCGAGTCTTCAATATTAGCAATATAGGGATTATATTGTACCTTCTATTCAGCTTGTTTAGAAGCATTCAAGTAAGGTGTTCTTCTTTTTCTCTTTTCATCAATGAGATAAGAGAGTGTCCAAGTCTTGGGAGACGTTGAATGTGGTGTTTATAACGAGTGTCTCGGGGTAGACTAAGTTACGTGGTGTTTGTAACAAAGGTCTAGAGGTAGACCAAGTTACGTGTGTGACTAAGTCACGTGTGGTGTTACAGTTGTAACGTGTAGTGAAAGTATTGCTAAAATCCTACAGTGGTAGGTCGTGGTTTTTACACCTCAGTTGGCCCAGAGGTGGTTTTCCACGTAAAAATACTGTGTCTCTTTTATTATTTCTGCAATTAGCTTTGTTTCTGCTTCACTCCAAACATGCAGTTCAAACAATTTTCAAGAGTGTTATGAAACGATCGAAAAAGTTGGTAGACACAATTCACCCCCCTCCTGTGTCCTTGTGTAATTAAATCTAACAAGTGGTATCAGAGCAAAGTTCTCATACCTAGGTTAATACCTTGAGAGATCCTGAAAAGATGAGTGCACCACAAGGAATTTTGGAGGGTCAATATGTGACTCAGCCACCATGTTTCAATAGACAACATTACAACTGGTGGAAGAATCGTATGGAGAATTACATTCAGGTTGATGACTATGAGTTGTGGATGTTCATTGAGAATAGTCCTTACATTCCAATGAAGATCACGGAAGATGGCAAGACCGTCCCTAAGAAGTCAAATGAGTTCGACTCAGACGATTTCAAAAAGATGGAGAAAAACGCTAGGGCCAAGAAGTTGTTGTACTTTGCCCTTGGACCAGATGAGTACACTCGTATTTTAAAGTGTGAGTTCGCGAAGGAGATATGGAATGCCCTCTGCGTGGCTCATGAAGGAACCAACCAGGTCAAACAATCTAGGATCGAGTTGTTAATGAGAAAATACGAGCTGTTCGAAATAGGCGACAAAGAGACGATGTACACTCATTTTACATACATCAGCAATGAGCTGAAATCGTTGGGAAAATCCTTTACCACTGAAGAATAGGTAAGGAAGATCCTACGATTTTTGCCTCAATCGTGGGAAACGAAAGTTACAGCCATCTAGGAAGTAAAGAAGATGAACGAGATCTCTTTGGATGAGTTCATTGGAAACCTTCAAACATACTGATTGAGGAGAAGCTCCCAGGTGAAGGAAGAAACAAAGAAAGACTGAGGCCTTGCTCTAAAGGCTGTGGAAAGTGATGATTCGGATTTGGATGAAGAAGAAATGGCCATGATAACCCGGAAGCTCAAGAAATTCTTCAAAAAGGCTGGAGGGAACCTCAAGAAGGGAAGTACCAACAAACCAAGGAGCAGTGATCGTGACCAATTCTCGGTTGCTTCAAATGTAGGAAACATGATCACATCGTGAAGAATTGCCCCATGCAGGGGTCAGAACAGTTCCAAAACCGTGGCAAGAGGCTGCAACAAAGCTGCTCCACAAAGCGTTTCACGAAGGCTATGATGGCAGCCTAGGGTGAAACTTTGGAGGAAGAGGGCTCTCAAGAAGAAGAAGAAGTTGCAGTTGCCCTCATGGCCAGAAGTGAGTCCGAATCAGACTTTGAACCGGTCGAAAGCTTATCACAACTCAAGGATAAGGTACGTGGTCTTAGCAAAGCTAAAATTGAGAAATTACTGCTTACTTTAATGGATGAATGTGATGCAATTAATGCTGAAACTTGGATGCTTAAAGTGGTTTGTTCCGAATTGAAAAAAGATGTTAGAATGCTTGAAAGGAACAAACAAGAACTTGAACATGTGAATGAAATCCCAAAATGTGAAAACCTTAAGACAAATGAAAAGTCCCTTACCTTATGTAAAGACCTTGACATGCTTAAGGACCTCATGAATACGAGAGAGAAAGTGTTTAACACTAATCTCTAAAGTCTAGAAAGTGAGTCCCTAGACCTGAAACTTAGGCTAGAATTCCTGATGAGCGAAAACAGCCAGCTGCTTGAAAAGGCCCATAAGGCCGAATCTGATCTTGCTCAGAACAGGCACTGGAACAATTCCTTAGAAACGCTTAATTGGTTAAACACTAACCATAGCTGAAACAAAAAACGACTAGGATTTGTGAATAGACGTGTCATTAAACCAGTAAACAAAAAATATGTTGGACTTCAAGAAAATATAATTTGTTTTCACTATGAAAAGACTGGTCATTATCGATATACTTGTCCTTTGAGAAAAAGGGCCGTAAAGAGAAACTCATTATATGTTAAACAAATGCGGATTAGGAAAGGCGAGTTAACCTCCATGTCAAAGAAAATGGGACCCAAGTGGATCTGGGTTCCCAAGACTAACACTTAGCTATTTTGCAGGCTAAAGTGAGAGGTGGCAATCAACTATGGTTCTTAGATAGTGGTTGCTCGAGGCACATGAGGGGAGACAGATCAAACTTCCTCTCACTTACAGCCTTTGATGGAGGGAGTGTGGCATTTGGAAACGGCAAGTCTAAGAAAATTATCGGTGTAGGTAAGATAGGTAAATCACTCTCTAACTCTATTGATAATGTGTACTTGGTATACGATTTATAACATCATTGGCTAAGTGTGTCTCAATTGTGTGATAGAGGTAATCACATTGGTTTCTCTTCGGATCAATGCTTGATTACCAATATCAAATCTGGTGATGTTGTGTTGAGGGGGAAGCGACACAACAATGTGTATAAAGCATGTGTTCTTTCACTTCCCCAAAACTATTTGACTTGTTTAAGTGCTCTTGATGATGATGTGATGCTTTGGCACAAGAGGCTAGGTCATGCAAGCCTCTCTCTTTTGAATAAACTCGTTTATAAGGACCTAGTAGTCGAACTACCTCCCATCAAGTACAATGATGACAAGGTGTGCGGCGTTTGTGCTAGAGAAAAACAAGTTATGACTTCTTTCAAGTCAAAGAACTGTGTTAGCACTTCCCGACCTCTTGAGCTACTACATGTTGATTTGTGTGGTTCTATGAGGATCACAAGTAGACGTGGGAAGAGGTATGTGTTTGTTGTAGTGGATGATTACTCTCATTTCACTTGGACTCTATTTTTAGCATCGAAAGATGAATCATTTGAAAAGTTTCTTGTGCTTCTTAAGAAAATTGAAAAGAGAGTAGGACACTCATTAGTAAGTCTGAGGTCTGACCATGGGAAAGAGTTTGAAAACTCGAGCTTCATTGATTACTGTAATGAACATGGTGTTTATCACAACTTTTCTGGCCCCAGAACACCCCAACAGAACGAAATGGTGGAGCAGAAAAATCGTACTCTAGAGGACATGACTAGGGCTATGCTTGTCGTTAGTGATCTTCCTAGGAACTTTTGGGCAGAGGCATTGAATACATCGTGTTATATTATTAGTAGATGCATGATCAAACCCATACTTAACAAAACTTCTTATGAACTTTTTAAAGGACGAAAACCCAATATTAAGCACTTGAGGGTGTTTGGGTGCAAATGTTATGTGCACAATAATGAGAAAACATCCTTGGAAAAGTTCGACCCTGGAAGTGATGAAGCCACATTCCTAGGGTACTTCTCACACAGTAAGGCATACAAAGTGTTTTATAAAAGAACCTTGTACGTTGAGGAGAGTGTGCATGTACTGTTTGATGAGACTAACTCCTTGATTGAGCATGATACACAGGATGAAGAGTTCGAACTTGGTCTTATGAGAAAAGACATCTCGCTCACTCAAAGCTCCATGGTAGATAATGGTAAGGCTCCTGAAGGTGAACCAAGTCCTGGATCTGATAGTGTGGAAGGTAGGCAGGGAGCAAACCAGTCAGGGGGAAGCATTGTTGAACCTGATTTGGAACAAAACCGGCCCACTCAACCCGATCCTTCCCGAACTGTTATCGGAACAGGCTCCAGAACAGATCTAGAACCTATTTCATCAAGTATCCAGGGGAGATTGGAAAACGTGTTTGTGGATCCATTTACTCCATGACCCTGGAAGCACCAGAGTTCCCAACCACTTGACCAGATTATGTCTGACATTAACATAGGGGTGCAAACCTGATCTAAACTTAGAAACTTTTGTGCTTTCTATACCTTTTTATCTAACATTGAGCCAAAGAATGTTCATGAAGCTCTTGCAGATTCTAACTGGGTTACTGCTATGCAAGAGGAGCTTCATCAGTTTGAAAAGAATAAGGTTTGGCATCTTGAACCACGGCCTAAGGACATATCGATAATTGGTACCAAGTGGGTGTTCAAGAACAAATTGGATGAGTTCGGAACAATTACTCGAAGCAAGGCCAGGCTGGTAGTTCAGGGTTCCAACTAGGAAGAATGGATCGATTATGAGGAAACATTTGCACCTGTTGGAAGGATCGAGGCTATTCGCATTTTATTGGCTTTCGCAACCCACATGGAAATCAAGCTATATCAAATGGACGTCAAGAGTGCATTCCTCAATGGATACCTTAGGGAAGAGGTGTATGTAAGCCAACCCCCCGGTTTTGAAAGATCTGCCTAACCATGTATTTAAACTTGACAAAGCTCGTTATGGTTTATAACAAGCTCATAGAGCTTGGTATGAACGCTTGTCAAAATTTTTAATCGATAATGGTTTTCAAAGGGGCAAGGTTGATAATACTTTGTTTCTCAAATCAAAGGGGGGTTGCTGATTGTTCAAGTATATGTCGATGACATTATATTTGCTACAACCAACAGTGATTTATGTGATGAATTTTCAGAATTGATGAGGAGTGAGTTTGAGATGAGCATGATGGGCGAGCTTAATTTTTTCTTAGGCTTGCAAATCAAGCAAACCTTAAATGGAACTATGATACATCAACAAAAATATATCAATGAATTAATTAAGTGGTTTTGAATGGAATCGGCTAAGCCCATAGACACATCCATCTCTCCTTCAATCAGGTTGGTTGTGGATGATGGGAGTACTTCAGTTGAGGAGAAATCCTATAGAGGCATGATATGGTCGCTTCTATACCTAACCGCCCGTAGACCAGACATTGTTTTCAGTGTTGGCTTGTGTGCTCGTTTTCAGTCAAATCCTAAAGAAACTCATTTGAAAGCTGTAAAACGGACTTTGAGATATCTGAAACACACCCCTGACTTAGCTATATGGTATCCTTGAGGGGGCAATTTTGATCTCATTGGGTATGCAGATGTTAATTATGCTGGATTCTTGGTTGATAGAAAAAGCACCTCAGGTATGGCTCATTTTCTTGGAACTTGTTTGGTCTCTTGGGCAACCAAGAAACAGCACTCTGTTGCCATGTCCACAGTAGAAGCCGAGTATGTAGCGGTTGCTTCTTGTTGTACTCAACTGTTGTGGATACAGCGACAACTCAAGGACTTTTCTGTTGACACAGGATACATTCGCATATTTTGTGATAACACAAGTGCAATTAACATTGCCAAAAACCTATGTCAACATAAAAGGACTAAGCATAATGACATACGTCATCACTTTTTGAGAGACAATGTTGAAAATGGCTTAATTTCAATGAATTTTTGTGCCACCGATAAACAAATTCTTGACATCTTTACCAAGGCACTGAGTAGAGAGTAGTTTGAGAGGAATAGACTTGAATTGGGTATGATTAAACGGACTTGAGCATGCTTGTTTAACCCTCAATGATTGATTAGTTAATAGTTTTTAGGCCAAATAAATTAATCCAATGGATGCATTCAATTCCTGAGCTATTATTGGCATGTGTGTGGAATATAACATGCTGACACTCGTTGAGGTCTAATGATATTGCCCTTAGTGTCCATTATCACCGAACATTTAGCAGTAAGAACAGACTCCAGGAACAGACCCGACCACTGTTTGTATCATGTGTTGACTAAGTGACGTTATTAAAGGAATGTTGGAAACCGAATTTTCCTTTTCATTGCACCTAACCTATAATTTATAGCCTACCTAGTGGGCAATGATGTAATGCATGCAAACATTCTCTCTCCTTAAAAGGGGCCGAAATAAACTCTCCCAAACCCCCTTGATTTTCGGTCAAATCATGTCAACATTAAATCCTCCCATTCTCTCTCCATAAACCCATCCGTCCATCTCTCTCTCTCACACAAAGAACCCGATCTCTTTCTTCTTCCTTAAACCCACTTAAACCCTAACTTCAAATCTACCCAATTCCTCAAAATGGCAAGAACTCGTGGCGACAAAGAATCCTCCAAGCGTAAGACTTCACACCCGAGATCACTACGGGACCAATTATCGAGAAAAAGTGGAGGAAGCTGGATGGGCATTGAAAAAGCATCACTGGCGCCTCCATCCCACGAGAGGTTTTAATGGATATGGAAAACACTCCCTTACCTTCTTTTTCGATTACTCCTTCTGTTTTTAGGTTCTTGAAGAGTTTAGACTTACATTCAGTGGGCTTGAATCCTGATATGATACCGTCGGTAAACTCGATTATGGGATGGGAGATAGTGGTGTATGGCTTGGTTGTGGCCGAGTCGAGATTAGGGGGAGATAAAACGGAATCAATTGGGCAATTTAAGGATTTTGGTGTTGAGAATGTTGTTGAGAATCTTTTGTTTAATGACTGTATTGTTAAAGATGCTGAAGATAGTGATGAGGATGAACCAATTTTGTGGTTCAAAAGGACTGTCCCAACCACGTCCCAAAACAACAACTAAACCGACAAAGACTAATGGCTCACCCAACGTACCTCTCGCTGCACCCTTATCATGACATCGAACTCGAAGTTCAGGTCCTTCCATTGTGTCGCCCTTGCCAGAAGACAGAGTTGAAAGCTCTGTCAAGAAGCAGAAACTGACTTGTAAATCCACCAAAACACCCACCAAAACGCCTACCAAACCAGCTCCGTCTAAGAAACCTGCTAAAAAACGGGTGGCCCCAAAATAGGTGTCAGAACTGGTTGAAGAATCTGATGAACCAAAGAAAAAGAAAGTTGGGAAAAACATAACACTTGCTGAGAGATATGAACACTTCCTCCATAAATCTGTGGTTCGGGGGAAGGTAGTTAAGGTGTCATATTTTCAGGAATAAGGGCTAGGGGTGTTCTTAGAGAAGTTGGAAGCACATGGTTGGTTAGATATTTTCACGAACACTAATAGAGGGTGTTCTGTTCCAGACTTGGCTGAGTTTTATGCGAACTGTACTGTCACCAATGGAGTGGTGACAAGCACAGTTAATGGTCATGAGGTACAGTTTGATGATAAGGAGTTAGGTGAGTTGCTTAGGGTGTTCTCAAAAGGTTTTGATGTATATGTGCGTGAAGATAAGAGTGTCCTAGGTGATGAACGGTTGTTGGAATTGACCCGGAAGCTAGCCCAAAAACTCCATCTGACTAAGTTTCGGTCTGTGAGAAAGGGGAAATTGATGTCTTTGCATCAACTATTGTTTTGGTTTGTGATTATGAATGTAATTCCTCGAGGATAGGGACGCAATCTTGCTGATCCCATGGATATGTGTTACACTGACAAGATGGATCGGGGTGAGAGAATTAACTTGCCAGCAATCATGATTAGCCACATTGCAAGAATTGGAACACATCCAAGGATTGTGATATGGGGTATGGGTTTCTGCTGACTTCAGTGTTTGAAAAACTTGGGCGTCCATTTCAGAAGAAAGTATGCTTTCAGGTCAGTGATGAAATTAGCAATAGTACCTTGATTGGGTGTGGTTTCAAGGTAACAGAGCAACTTCAGAACAAGGGCTCTAAACACCCCTTAGCTCTGTTCCTGATGAAGCCTCCACATCCAGCGCTCCTATAATTGACACACTGTTGCAGGACCAGATCACATTTAAGGGGGAGGTAGCTGAAGTAAAGCAGGCGCTTACAGAGGAAAAGGCTCTCAATGCAAAACGTCACGAGGATCTACTGAGTGCCCTTCTTGCCCTCACAGTCAAACTTCCTCCTCCACCTTCCTCTACCTTCCTCTGTTCCTTCCCCTGTTTCCAACACTGGTTTTACAACACTTGGTTATGTATGTGACTCGTAGTGGTTTGTGAATGTTCTTAGATGGTTTATGCATTTATGCTATGCCTTTGCTTGTTGCATGTGTTACTTGTTTGTGCGTGGCTTGGATGACAAATATCATTATTGTACCGTACACTTGAGTGTATCGCTGTTATTTCCCGCATTACCGCTCTGGTGCTGATTGCATCCCCACTGGATTCCAACTTTCGGCCTACTCACCCTTTTTGATGATGTCAAGAGGGGGAAGGTGAGTATGACCTCGTTTCAATTGGTTTGCCTCATTTTAAGTTGACCTCTTAACTCTTGTTTTCTCTCGTGTGTGGATTGAATAAACTATTTTGGCACTAATGTATTTGGCCTTGTCATTGATGTCGACCAATGGTCATTTGGTTTGTCATCATCAAAAAAGGGAAAATTGTTGACCCAATTAATGTGTAAGGTTTTGATGATAACAATCCAAATTTACTAGTCAATACGCTGTGCATGAGTTATCTGTTGAGATAGGATCCGAAAAATACTAGGAGCGGTTCAAATGAGCATGGAGCATCAAAATCGATACATGTGCAAGGAGTCCAGCTGATAACAAGAGTCTTAGGTTTTGTATGTACTTTATTCTTTTAGATTCATGTTACTATGCCAATTAGAAGGTCGTTGACTTAGCGTCTGCTTTGAATGGTTTTTAAGTACATTAGAACACAGCCTGAAAACAATTCTAAGAAGTCAGGTTTACAGTGTTTTGAAGTCAAAGACAAAAACGAGTTTCAAGATTTTAAAATGATTTTTTGACTATCGAATTTGATGAAAAAATTAGGAATAATTTTTTTGATGTAAGTTGAGTCTAAAAAGGTTTCTCTCATTAAAGATAATGATGAAAGATTTTATCCTATTTTTAAGAGAAGAATATTTATCAAGTGGAGAGATTTTAGGGGCTTGAGAGATTTTATCCTATTTTTGAGGGAAGAATATCAAGTGGAAAGATTTTATGGGCTTGACTATTAGAGTTGTTGAGTGGAAGTGGTCTTCTCTTTTTCCTATTCTTGTGGCACAAGCACTAGTGACGAATTGTTCACCTTTTCCACTCACGCCTCTCTGTTTAAGGCGCCTTTCTCCTCAAGGTTTCTCAAGGTTTTCCAAGGGTTAAAAATCGTCTTTGTGAGTTTGAATTTTCTAAGAAAAAACCTTCAAAGAGAGTGCTAAATCGAGTCTTCAATATTGGCATAATAGGGATTGTATTGTGTCTTACATTCAGCTTGTTTAGAAGTATTCAAGTAAGGTGTTCCTCTTTTTCTCTTTTCATCAGTGAGATAAGAGAGTGTCCAAGTCTTGAGAGATGTTGGACGTGGTGTTTATAACGAGGGTCTCGAGATAGACTAAGTAATGTGGTATCTGTAATGAAGGTCTAGGGGTAGACCAAGATAAATGTCTGACTAAGTCACGTGTGCTCTTAAAGTTGTAACGCGTTTGGCCCGTCTAGTGAAAATATTGTTGAAATCTTAGGTCATGGTTTTTACACCTCGGTTGGGCCAGAGGTGATTTTTCACGTAAAAATATTGTGTATCCTTTATTATTTCCACAATTAGCTTTGTTTCTGCAACACTACAATCATGTAGTTCAAACAGTTTTCACGAGTATTCTAAAACAATCGAAAAAGGGGGTAGACACAATTCACCGCCCTCTTGTGTCTTTGTGCAATTAAATATAACAATGCTGATGTTGTTTCATATATGTATGTATCTTTATATATACATACACACACACACACACAGACATATATATATACATATATTACATATATATACATATATATACATACATATATATATATATATATATAT
>JACYFF010031952.1:61524291-61581714 GCA_017589665.1 Selenicereus undatus
AATGAAGCTAAGCACATAACGTTCTTTCTCATAAACATAACTCATAATATCCACTTAATGAACAACTATAATAATAAGCTACATGTCACAGATTGTAAACACTTAAACATGATAGATTCTCAGTTTCATGATAGGTTCTTAGTTTCAACAAAGGTGGCATGTTAGGGACTTGCTTACATATCATGTGACTCTAAACAAACTTGGGATGCACTATCACCTATATGCTCAATATGTACTTTAAGAAGTCACCTCATGATATATCATGAAAACAACATGGCCACTTGCTTGCTTGAACACATGCTTCTAACTATAATGCTTGTACACTCACTTTGAAGTCACATATTCTTTACTATCACATGCTTTGAAGTTTCAAGTGCAGACACTTTCGTTTCTTTCTTTGCAAACATAACTCATTCATAAAGTATACTTAGAGCATGCATATAGCACACATAGGAAACTTTCTTTCTTTTTACTGAAAACACTTCATTTAGCCATTGAGGCTCTTAAAAGTCTTCTGTTAGCCTCTTGAGGCTCTTAAAACTCTTCTGTTAGCCTCTTGAGGCTCTTAAAACTCTTTTCTTTAATCTTGGTCGCATAATGACCCTTCAAACTTTCTTTCTGAAACATTTCAAAAGGCAAAGTGCCAACTGCTTTTCTTTTTTAATAAGAAACTACTTCTGGGCATAAGATCATAAAGTGCTGGTTGGGAGAGATCTACACTCAATCCCCTAAGCTCTTACTCCCGGGATGGCAACTAACTTTTTGGACCTTAACCCTCGTCAGGGTCTCTAGGGACTACTCCCTAGGCTATATAGAGATTCCCCCGTTCAAGCAGGTTCACTGCCTATCTGATGTCCCTATGCACTTATCTTAGCCATTTAAACTGGTGATAACGACTACTAAGTTTGCTGCCTCTCACAGCGAAATCTTTTATCATACAACTCACGCTTTTGTAAAACTCTTTAGGGATTCCCCCGTTCAAGCGAGTTCACTCCCAAAACTGCTTTCATTTACTTAAAATAGGCCATCGTGCAATAATAGTTCTGGCTACTATCATTTCAAAACATGAAATCTTTCTTTAAAAACTCACTCTTATGCACATAATGCAATCTAAGCATTTAAGCACATATATTACATATATCACATTTAAGCACTTCATATCAATCATATCAATTCAACACAATAAGCCACACATGGCCTCGCAATCCACACAATTGCGGTTAATTCACAACCCAGTCTCCCTCCTCACTTTCACCGTACACACAAGACCTCAAACGCTCATAATGTTATCCTCAAACCATCCAACTACTAGCTCGTTTCATCAATTTATTAGTCATAATAAGTTATCATATAGACTTATTTAAAAGAGGGTGAGGTTTAAGCTCTTACCTGAGCAAACAGCACTTTTCAGCCACATATGACCATATTTAGTCGTCAATTGACAACACCTTACTCAGTAAACCAAACATGATTCAAATCTAACATACACGATGCATTTTAAAGGAAGCTTTCCTAAGCATGAACGTACTTTGAATGAAGCTAAGCACATCTCAATAACTTCAAGTTTCATTCAATCACAGGCATTAGTTAGCTTAACTCGAATCGAAGCTAAGCATACTAAACTAACTTCGTTTTTAACCCTTTTTATACATTAGTTAACTTTAGTCACATTCAAGCTAACCATGTTCTTATAACTTCAAAATGAATCCTTTTTCATGAATCGCTAATTACTCGAATCAAGGCTAAACATATCAAAACAACTTCGTTTTTAATTCTTTTTAAACCTTAACTTACTTTAATCAAATTCAAGCTAACTACACCTTTATAACTTCAAATTAATCTCTTTTCATACATGGTTTTCATTCAACTCCAATTCATGCATGGTTCCCTTTACACGCACATAACTTGCATCGATTTACAAATTTAAGCTTAAACTAACTGAATAGCTCGAATCTAAGCATGCACAACCCATTTCTTGACATTTCTAACGAATCTAACTAACCCTAACTTGACATGCAACATCAATCTGCTGAAAACATTTTCGAAATTAATACTAATTTAGGAGGCGAGGAACACCCACCTCGATTCCACGCTAGAGACACGCGATTTAGCTTGAATTGAGGTCAAAATCGACATCAACAGCCAGGTCCTCCTCCACTCTTCGCGTCTGACTCGACCTAGCCCAAACCCAAAACCCTAACTCACGATTTTTGTACAATTTTCACACAATTAGTGAGGGTTTGGGATAGAGATTCAGTTTAAAGAAGGATAAAGGCTCGAAACTCACCATGCCTGTGAATTTCGTATGAGTATCGGCTCTACCCGCGTTGAATTCGGCCAAACCGTGGCCGATTTTCACTCAATCACCGCGCAGAGGTGGTCGCCGGCTCCTGGGCTCACTCGTCGACGGTGACGGTGGTGGTGGCGGTGCATTTGGGTTTCAAACCCTAACCCTCAGCCTCACTCGATCTCTCACTCTTTCGCTCCATCTCTCTCTGTCGTGGTGCCGCGGTGGTCGGCCGGTGCCCGACTTGCCGGTCCTCCGCCGTCACCAGTCGGCCGGCCTCCGTCAACCCCTCTCTTCTCTCTCTTACTGTGGTTTCGAGGTTGGGGTCCCGAGAGCCCCCTCCCCTTCGTGCCCCTCTTTTTGTGTTTTTGCTGGGAACGTAAGGGGCTTCGGCCCCTTATTGCCCCCTTTTTTTTTGTTGTTCCTTGGTCACTTGCCCATTCAACCAACATCGCCTGTCTAATTTCTAATCTCGTACCTCGTAACCTATTATGAATCGATAATACGACCCTTCATCGATTATTCGATCCCAAATACGTCTAGGTTCGATTAATAAACCTCGAAACTAATTCTAAGGTTGAAAACCTAATCACACTCGGGAAACGACTAAATAAATCGAATAACGACTAAATTAAACTATGGATATAATTTAAAGGCATAAATGACACGAATTCACTTTGAAATCAATAATAGCAATAATAATTCTTTTTAATAAAATTATAACTCTCGAAAGTACATCGATAATCATTTAACTCATGCAGTTCCTGAAAATACGATTTTACGACATAAAAAGGGTAATACAGGCAACTTAACATAACAATGACGACGGCGGGTCATACACTCTTCCCCCCATAAAAGAATTTCGCCCTCGAAATTCTAAATTTGGTCTTTCCTAGAATGCATGCACACAACTAAGATTTACGCGATAGGTTTTCAAAAGGTTTCATTTTGCAAACACTACTTCTTTTAAATCAAAAGGAAATGGCTTATGGTATCCAGTCTCCTCCTCGCCAATCCTCTTCAAGCGTCTACTCACTCTATTTAGGCGCCGAGGGAAAATCGCATTGAAGAGGGGCAAATGAGTTGGCATGGACAACCATATTGGAACATGAAACATAGATTTTTGATCGTCTAAGCTCAATTCGCATGACAAGCAATAATGCTAGACATAGGCATCTATAAGTGTGCATCTAAAGGCATGACAATCAGGACAATGACATATTAAGGTCATACGCTAGTAGTATTATACTAAAACATGAATTCAAGTCACTTTGAAAGCACAATGACTAACATGGAGACTCTTATAACTCATTTAGAATAACAAAAATGTCACATAGCACCACATAGAATCATTTAAGCATAATAGCATGACATAGTATTGTATAATATCAGCAAATTCAACATTCTCAAGTTTAGGAATTGGAGGTAACATGAAACCGGTTGATATGCATATAACAAGCAATTCACAAAATGAAAACATGTATGATTGACAATCCAGGTTCGTATGAAAGCAATTATCTTAGTCAAGTTCATTCAAAGGCAGAAAGATATTGGGTCATTCTAAAGTCAAATCATGTGGCCAGGAAGCTATCACATCGCACCTAAGCAGTAAAAACACCATATTTCATCACATTGACAATGAAAGGACTTGGAGTAACCCTCAAATCCACATTTATATCACATAGAGTCTACAACAGAGCACTAAAAATGAAGAATCATGAATAGCATGTAACACTTAACAAACACTGGCATACCACAAAATGGTTCATGTTGTGCTAATCTCCCAGGCTGCTGTGCATATTCATATCGAATGGCATGTACATTATCATAGGTTGTCATTATAATGTACCAAGGATATCATGCGTACCTGCACTTCCCATAGGGAATAGAAAATATAAAGCACAAGTCCAAAGGTTCTATGAATATATAGATTACATACATACATCACAATAGATTATATATATATATATATATATACAAAAAAAGAATGCAATGTCAAATGTAATGAACATGCAAATACCATTGGATTAAAATGAAAAGGGCAATTGAAGAACTACTTTAAATTGATTTACATACATAGAATTGTTTATTTGGATGCCCTGCACCAAAACTTCAAAAATGGTTAATTCTCCAACTTTTTTTGAAGCATTAATTCTCTTAATGATATAAAGGAGTGGGTGCATCTCCAAAATTCTAAACCGCTAATCCAGAAAATAACTTATGCATGCTATATAATATTTTTCACTATTTCCAATTTTCTTGAAAGGACTTGTATCATACTCCACATGTGATGGTTGTCAGCATCTTTGATTTTCTTAAACCTTGAGGTCTAACACCTCTAAAACTTTCTTAATTGGTGAAATAAATGGAAAGATTAGGAACCCTTGTGCTCTTATCTAATTCAACACCTTAGGATGTCCATCACAAAAAAATAAACAATACACCTTTCGTGTTCTATGCTCAAGCCATTTGGAGATAATTAATTGCCTAATGTGGCAAGGTAGTAGTCTGAGGCCTCTTATAAGGATTAGTTGTTAAGTTACTCTTAAAAGGTCATGAGTTAATAATTATACAGATGGCGACTTCAATGAATAGGATAATTTTTGATATGTAAACCAGCACGAAGGGGGTTTCCATTAGAGCTAACATTTTTGCAGTTTTGAAGGATCATATGGTGGCTGAAAACCCATTAGTCTATCTTCCCTCAGCGTCATTGAGTCTCTTCTTTAATTTGTTAGGGGTGATCTTGTTGGGTGAGTTATCTTGGCCATTGATATGGGGACGATCTTTGTAACACCCTAGATTTTTGGTTGTTAACTTTGATATACATGATATTATGAATAAGTTATTTATGTGTATATTTCATGTGTTTTTTACTTTAGACACATGTGTATGTTTTAATTTATCGATATTTGTTTGAGGAATAATTAGATTGAAAAAATAGAATTGAATTGTGCAAAAAAAAAGAAGGAGAAAGGGGCAAAAAAGGAAAAAATATAGAAGTGGGGGAGAGATATTTTTCTAATTCACATGGAAGGGATGGTTTCTTTGCTTACTTTTTGCAAAAAAAAAATGTGACATACACACAAACACAAAGTAAACAAATTAGAGAGAGAGAGAGAGAGAGAGAGAGAGGAAGAGGAGAAGAGAATAAGAAGGAGAAGAGGAGAAGAAGAAGGAGAAGAAATATTAAGGTTTTGGATAGCAAATTAAGGCGAGTAATTGTTGCTCTTCTTCCGCCTAAAATTGATTTGGGAAAGTTTATTTTGATAGTTTAGGCTTGATTTAAGAAACCGATTGAAGATTGAAGTCATGAATTTGATGTTTTAGGATTTAATAGGTTAGAGCTTAATTTCATTTGTTAAAAACCTACCACTAGAATTTTCATGGTTATTTGTAATTATCGAATTATGTGGATGACATGAATTTGAAGGTTATGTTGTGAATTTTATCTTGGTTGCGTTGGTTACGACAAATATTTGGTTTAAGAAAATTCAAGTGGGAAAATAGATGATTTTATTTTTGGATATTTGGTAATTTCTCCCAATGTGTGAATTTTTGGGAATTATTAGATTGGAGAAAAATTCCCAAAATTTTGCTATAGGTGTTCTATGGTATTCGAAAATTTTGTGTAAATTTTCAGGAGTTTTATATGTGTAGTTTACAAGTTACGAAGTTTGGATTGAAGCTGCCCTATTTTAGTACACAATTTCAGCCGTTGTTTTAATTTCTGGAAGTTATGGACTTGATGAAAAATTATTAAAATTTTCTTATAGATTATTCGTAATATTTCTCAACTTGGTGGAAATTATCATCACGTTTGGATGTGTATTTTATAAGTTATGAATTTTCGATCAAAAATATTTTGTTTTAATGCAAAGTTACAGACGTTGTTTCAATTTTTGTTTAGGATTAGCTCAGACAAAAATTCTAAAAATTATATGGTATATTATCCATAATATTTGGTATTTTTCTACAACGTTTTATGAATTTTGGATGTGTATTCTTTGAGTTATGAATTTGTGTTTGAAGAATGTCCTATTTGGTATAATTGTGGGTTATTTGTAAGCATAAATTGTATATTAATCATATTGGGGATTTTGAGTGTTAAAAATGGTAAGCCATTTTTTATGGTTCGTTGGAAATTTGTAAAAATTATTTTGGGTGGAATTATGCCTTGATTTAGCGAGGTTGTTGTGTAAATTGTTTGGAGTTGGATTATCCCTTGAGTTGGTTATATTTTGGTATAAGTTGTGAATAAAAGTTTTTTTTGAAAATAATCAGTTATAGAAATATGACTATGACATAACTAAATGTCATTTTTAGGCAAAGAATTCATGTCTTACCTAGGGCTATAACGTTGCGTTCTAGAGCTATGGCAACATAAGTGTAAGGCCCGCTTTCGTTATTTTTATACTAAGTTGCTTGTATTACCTTTTTATATTATAAAATCGTATTTTTAGTAACTGTATGAGTTAATTGATTATCGATGTGCTTTTGAAAACTATAATTTTATTAAAAGGGATTATTATTGCTATTAATGATTTTAAAGTTAATTCGTGCTATTTGCGCCTTTAAATTGCATCGATAGTTTAATTTAGTCGTTATTCGATTCATTTAGTCGTTTTCCGAGTACGATTAGGTTTTCAACCTTAGAATTAGTTTAGGGTCTATTAATCAAACCTAGATGTATTTGGGAACAAAAGATCGATGAGCGATTGTTTAGAATAAGAGGTTCAGGATTGAGCTAGCAACTTTAGTTGAATGAGCAAGCTTTTCAAAAAAAAAAAAGAAATCAAAAGGGGGGGGCCGAGACCCCCTTGCTCTTCACGGCAAAAATCACGCAGAGAGGGGGGGAGGTTCTCGACCCGATCCCCACGCGAACCACACAGGAGAGAGAGAGAGGGGCCATGCGATGGAGGGAGAGAGAGGGAGCACCGGCCGGCGCTGGCGCCAGTGCCGCGGTGCGTAGCCGGCCATGGCCGTGGGCCGACGAAGAGAGAGAGGGGGAGATCGGGTGAGAGTCAGAACGAGGGGCTCGGTTCAAAGGCTAGGGTTTTGAGGCCCTCAACCCCACGCCGCCACCACCACCACCGTCGACGAGTGAGCCCAGGCACCGGCGACCCCCTCTGCACGGTGGTTGACTGGAAATCGGCCATGGTTTGGCCGAATTTAGCACAAGTAGAGCCGACACTCATACGAGATTCACAGGCATGTTTTGGGTTTGGGCGAGGTCGAGTCAGACGCGAAGAGTGGACGAGTATGTGGCTGTTGATGTTCGAATTGGCCCCGATTTAAGCTAAATTGCGTGTGTCTAGCATGGAATCGAGGTGGGTGTTCCTCCCTCCTAAGTAATATTAATTTCGAAACTGATTTTCGGTAATTAGATGTTGCATGACGAATTAGAGTTAGCTAGATTTGCTAGAAATGTCAAGAAATGGGTTGTGCATGTTCAAATTCGAATTATTGAGTTAGTTTATGCTTGAGTTTGTAATTCGATGTAAATTATGTGCGAATAAAAGGAACCATGCATGTAAAGAGATTAATTTGAAGTTATAAAGGTGTAGTTAGCTTGAAATTGATTAGAATAAGCTAAGGTTTAAAAAGAATCGAAAACGAAGTTGTTTTGACATGTTTAGCCTTGATTCGAGTAATTAACGATTCCTGAAAGTGGATTAGTTTTGAGGTTATAAAGGCGTAGTTAGCTTGAATACGACTAAAGTAAGCTAAGGTTTTAAAAGAATCGAAAACGAAGTTGTTTTAATATATTTAGCGTTAATTCGAATAATTAGCGATTTATGAAAATGGATTCATTTTGAGATTATAAAGACATAGTTAATTTGGAAACAACCTAAGAATGTTTCAAATCGATATATGTTTAGTTGATTGGTTATATTTTGAAGATGACATGTTTAGTTGATCTATTATGCCTTGATTAGTTTAAATTGGTTTGTTAAGTGTTGTTTCAAGTTAAGGCAACGAGGATGTATATGTATATGTGGCTAAAAGGTGCTGTATGCACAGGTAAGAGCCTAACCCTCCCCCTTTTAATAAGTCCTTGTGATAACTTATTATGCGAAAGAAATGGATGAAACGAGCTAGTAGTTGGATGGTTCGAGGATAACATCATGAGCGTTTGAGGTCTTGTGTGTATGGTGAAAGTGAGGAGGGAGACTGGGTTGTGAATTACCGCAATCGTGTGGATTGCGAGGCCATGTGGCTTGTTATGTTGAATTGATATGTTTGATATGAAGTGCTTAAATGTGATATATGCGATAAATGTGCTTAAATGCTTATATTGCATTATGTGCATGAGAGTGAGTTTTTAAAGAAAGATTTCATGTTTTGAAATGATAGTAGCCATAACTATTATTGCATGATGGCCTATTTTAAGTAAATGAAAGCAGTGTTGGGAGTGAACTCGCTTGAACGGGGGAATCCCTAAAGAATTTTACAAAAGCGTGAGTTGTATGATAAAAGATTTCGCTGTGAGAGGCAGCAGCAAACTTACTAGTCGTTAAGACCAAGTTTAAATGGCTAAGATAAGTGCATAGGGACATCAGATAGGGAGTGAACTCGTTTGAACGGGGGAATCTCTATATAGCCTAGGGCGTAGTCCCTAGAGACCCTGACGAGGGTTAAGGTCCAAAAGTTTAGTTGCCATCCCGGGTGTAAGAGCTTAGGGGATTGAGTGTAGATCTCTCCCAACCAGCACTTCATGATCTTAAGCCCAGAAGTAGTTTATTATTCAATATGAAAAGCAGTTGGCACTTTGCCTTTGAAATGTTTCAGAAAGAAAGTTTGAAGGGTCATTATACGACCAAGATGAAAGGAAAGAGTTTTAAGAGCCTAAAAGGCTAACAGAAGAGTTTTAAGAGCCTAAAAGGCTAACAGAAGAGTTTTAAGAGCCTCAGAAGAGTTTTAAGAGCCTCAATGGCTAAATGAAGTGTTTTCAGTAAAAAGAAAGAAAGTTTCCTATGTGTGCTACATGCATGCTCTAAGTATACTTTATGAATGAGTTATGTTTGCAAAGAAAGAAACGAAAGTGTCTGCACTTGAAACTTCAAAGCATGTGATAGTAAATAATATGTGACTTCAAAGTGAGTGTACAAGCATTATAGTTAGAAGCATGTGTTCAAGCGAGCAAGTAGCCATGTTGTTTTCATGACATATCATGTGGTTTCTCTTGAAGTACATAATGAGCATATAGGTGATAGTGCATCACATGTTTTGTTTAGAGTCACGTGATATGTAAGCAAGTCCCTAACATGCCACCTTTATTAAAACTAAGAACCTATCATGAAACTGAGAACCTATCATGTTTAAGTGGTTGCAAACTATAACATGTAGCTTATTGTTATGACTATAGTGTGACCTAAATGACATTAAGGGGACATTATGAGTTATATTCATGAAAAGAGAGTTATGTGTTTGGCCTCGTTGCTTGCCTAAGTGTTTAATTGCCTGTAGTTAAGAAGTTTGGTTATTTAAGGGCCTAGAAATATGTTAAGTGGTGGGTAAGTGAAGCTTATGGTTAGTGATGTTTCTATAAGAACTTCGTAAGTGCCTATTATGTTACTATAGTATGAATACGTGTTATGTGATTAGTAAGATATTATTGCCTGCAACGGTTTTGGTTTTAAGGGGGTTAGGGGACACTCACTGAGCGTGTGGTTGCTCATCCCACTATTCTTTCCCCTTTCCCCCAGGTTTTCTTTATGACAGGAAGAAGTGGAGTCAGCTGGAATTGATTATTGCTTACAAGATGTCATTTGTGCCAACTTATGTGTTTACTAAAGTCATGTAAAGCCCTTTTTAGTTTGAAAATGTTTGTAAACAGTATTATAAGTTCATGTAATGCATATTGGTTATGAGTCGCTCTGTATGGCCATATGAGCCAACCATCCGGTCAGTTAGATGTCTTTTGGTTGAAGTTGGTTGTGTTTTGGGATGTAAACCCCATACCCCGGTTGTGTGAACCGTTGAGTTGTATCTTTTACTGTTTCTGTATTAATGATCTATTATGTTTGGTGTACTCCGAGCGGGTGGCTCGTCGAGTTATAAACTCCGACGTGTGGCCGTTGAGTTATGTTTTAAATGTTTACGCTTTCGTTGATTTACAGGGACTTTTGTAAGGCGTTTAGCCTGGGAACGTTCAGTTTTCAGGGGAGATTCTGTCCGTTTCATCCCAAAATTTAAGTAAGAAGTTAGGAAAACGTAACGCTTTCGGCCCTAGGGGCTGGGAGTGTTACAATAAGTAGTTGTCTTTGGGCTTGGAGCAGTGTGGGAAGTTTGTTAGTATCTTGAGTGTGCGTTGCCTAGTCTGCTAATTGGCTCCTTCGTTTGTGTTATTTGAGAGCTGTGTGGGTTCTTGGTGCTCCAGGATGTGAATATGACTCCAAAATTTGTGATTTGAGGGCATCTATATACTCTAGAGCCAAGGTGCCTAGGTGGTACCATATGAATTAGTTCCAGTTGGTCCACCAGTGGCTGATACCATGTGAATTTGCTATGGCTAGTCCACCAGGATGTGTTTTTCACCCTTATATTGTGATGGTTTTTGTCCTGGTCATGAGTTGATTTCCCCAAAATTAAAGAGTTTTGGTCAAGCTAAGAATATATGATATGTTATGAAATTGCTTTTCGACTTGGATTGGGATTTTAAATTTGGTTTTGGATTTGATGGATCATTCTGGATATTTCAGAGATTTGATTGACTTTGAAGTCTATGTGTGATTGATAAATATGTTTAAAGAAATACATTATGTTTTTGTGGCTAGTATGTGAACTGTTGTAAGAAATGTACTTTGATGTTTATGTCGTCTATGGTTATAGGGAGGCTATTGGGTTGACTTAGCAGACTTTATTTTCTTCTGCGCTTTAGTGAGGACTAGGAGCACAAAAGGCGTGCTCGGTATGGGATAACTATGATTAGTTTATTGAATAGACTAGTAGCGGAGTCTGTTTAGGGTCTCAAGTGAAAACGAGGGTCCCTAAATCATACCTAGTATGTGACACGTGTGACTAAGTTAATCTAATTGCCCGTCTATGACATATATACGTGGGGTGTGTGTGTGTTTTTTGAAGTTCGGGAGCATGTCAAATATGAAACATATAAGTCTGAAGCATGAACATGTTCTTTGTTCACCTTCCAGGTGTTATATGCTATGTTATGATTCTATGTGATATATGTATTATGTGATTACGTGTTAATTGGTTAATGTGGAAACTATAATAGTAGGGAAGGTAAGAGTTATTCAGTGGGCTCGGGGAGCTCATGACCTCAACATTTTTCAGGTTTTTGGAAGCAAAAAGGGTCCATAGGAGCATTAAGAAAGCTAGATAATTGTGAAGTACTTTTGAAGGGGCTAGTTAGGAATATATACGTCATTGTATGTCTATGCTATGGATTATGTTTGGCAAATGCAATATGGATGTATTTTGCATGCAAACATGTAAGATTGTTATAGATATGGTTTGATTATAAATGGAAATACATGTTTTAAAACTACCCTTTCCAACTTTAGTTATATTTTTGTTACGGCTTTCACTGCCAACGTCTACTAATTAGTTAATTAAGACTTAGAATTACAACAATAATATTGCGATTTCTCACCTATAGGGCTTGTATGAGGTATGATTAATATATGTTTCGTGATGTGTATGTATGTGATTACGCGATATATATGTCTCTTACATGAGCTTGATATGCAGTGTGACTTTGTTTGGAATGGAACTTGAGATTAGAAAAGTGGGAACATTAAATTTCAAGGCTAAAGCTTTTTTTAAAGGGCAGAAGGATGTAACAACCCAGATTTTTGGCTATTAACTTTGATCTATATGATATTATGAATGTGTGATTTATGCGTACATTTTATGCATTTTGGCTTTATATACATATATGTATGTTTTAATAGGTTAGTATCATAGTGTAGGAATAATTAGATTGCCCAATAAAAAAGAATTGAATTGAGCAGGGAAAAAAAACAACCAAAAAAAAAGAAGGGGGCAAAAAAAAGAAAAAGAAAAAGAAAAGGGGGAGTGATATTTTTCTAATTCACGTGAACAGGAGAGTTTCTTTGCTTATCTTTCCTCAAAAAAATCACGACATACACACACACACAAAACGCACAAATTAGAGAGAGAAAGAGAGGAAGAGGAGAAGAGAAGAAGAAGGAGAAGAAGGGAAGAAGGAGAAGAAAGGCCAAGATTTTGGATAGCAAATTAATTGAGTAATACTTGCTCTTCTTTAGCGTAAAATTGATTTGGGAAAGTTTAGTTTGATAGTTTATGCTTGAATTTGAGAAATCAATTGAAGTTGAAGTTATGAATTTGATGTTTTAGGGTTTAATAGATTAGAACTTAATTTTATTCATCAAAAACCCACCACTAGAAATTTCATGGTTATTTTTCATTACTGAATTATGTGGATGATGTGAATTTAAAGGTTGTGTTGTGAATTTAATCTTGTTTATGCTAGGTTATGAAAAATTTGCTCAATTATGTGGTTTAAGAGAATTCAAGAGGAAGATGTTTTTGTTTCCAGATATTTGGTAATTTTGCACATGGTGTGAATCTCTTAGAATTATTAGATTAGAGAAATATTCAAAAAATTTTACTGTAGGTTCTTCATAGTATTTGACAATTTTTAGTAAATTTTTATAAATTTTGGATTTGTAGTTTACAAGTTATGAAGTTTTGATTGAAACTGCCATGTTTTGGTGCACAATTTCAGCATTGTTTTAATTTATGGGAGTTATTTCCCTGGTGAAAAATCATTAAAATTTTACTCCAGATTCTTCATAATATTTTTCAATTCTATGTAAATCATTGTGAATTTCAAATGTGTATTTTATGAGTTATGGATTTTTTATTAAAACTGTTATGTTTTAATGCACAATTCCAGACACTCTTCCAATTTTTGTTTAGGATTGGTTTAGAGGTAAATTGTGAAAATTGTATGGTATATTATCATAATATTTTGTATTTTCTTGAAATGTTTCATGAATTTTGGATGTGTATTCTTTGAGTTATGAATTTTGATTGAAGAATATCATGTTTGGTGTAGTTATAGGTTGTTCCTAGCATAGATTGTATATTAATCACCTTGGGGATGAGTTTGAGCATTAAAAATAGTAAGGTATTTTTATGGTTTACTGGCAATTTGAGAAAATGTTTTTGGGCAGAATTATGTCTTGATTTAATGAGGTTGTGGTGTAAATTGTTTGGAGTTGGATTGTGTCTTAAGTTAGTTATATTTTGGTATAAGTTGTAAGTAAAAGTTTCTTTGAAAATAGTAAGTTATGGAAATGTGATTATGATATAACTAAATTTTGTTTTTGGGAAAAGAAATCATGTCTTACCTTAGGCTATTATGTTGTGTGCTAGACCTATGGCCATAGAAGTAGTTGTCTTTGTACTTGAAGCTATGTGGGTCGTTAGATGGTATCTTGACTAGGCGCTAGCCGATTCGCCAATTGACTCCTCAATTTGTCTTATTTGGAAGCTGTATGGGTCCCTAGTACTGCAGGATGTAAATGTAACTCCACAATTTGTGATTTAACAAATTGTGGGCATCTCCACACTCTAGAGCCAGTATAACCTGGTTGGTACCATATGAATGAGTTACAGTTACCAGTAGTTGATACCATATGAATGAGCTTTGGCTGGTCCAACAAGATGTGTTTGTCACCCTTAGATTGCGATGGTTCTTTGTGTGGGTGATGAGTTGATTTCCCCAAAACTAAAGAGTTTTGGTTAAGCTAAGAATATATGATATGTGATGAAATTGGATTTTGGCTTGGATTGGGATTCTAGATCTAACATTGGATTTGAAGGATCATTCAAGATGCTTATGAGATTGTGATTGATTTTGAAGTATATGTGTGATTGATAAATATGTTTAAAGAAATATATTATGTGTTTGTGACTAGTATTTGAACTATTCTAAGAAATGTGCTTTGATGTATATGTCGACTGTGTTTATTGGTTGACTATTGGGTTGACTTAGCAGACTTTGCTTTCTTTCAAGCTTTCGTGAGGACTAAGAGCCCAAAAGACATGGTTGGTAGGGGACAACCATGGTTAATTTTGTGAATAAACTACTAGTGGGGTCTGTTTTGGGTCCCTAGTGGAAATTAGGGTCTCTAAATCATACTTGGTATGGGACAAGTGTGTCTAAGTTAACCTAATTGCCTGTATACGACATATATGTGTGGGTGTGTACGTATTTTGTGAAGTTCGCGAGCATGTTGGATATGACATATATGAGTTTATTTCGATTTCTGAAGCATGAGCATATTCATAGTTTGGCTTCCAGGTGTTATATTCTATGTTCTAATTCTATATGATATATGTATGATGTGATTATGCGTTAACCAGTTAATATCCAAAGTGTAATAGCGAGGAATGTAGGGTTATGCATTGAGCTCGGGGAGGTCATGACCTCACCACTTTTTGGGTTTTTGGAAGCAAAAGGAGACCAAAGGAGCATTAAGAAAGCTAACTAGCTGTGATATGCTTTTGAAGAGCCTAGTTGGGAATGCAGACTTCATTTTATGTTTATGTTATTTATTATGTTTGGTAAATGTGATATGGATGTATTTTATATGCAAACGTGTAGGATAGTTATAGATATTGTTTAGTTATAAATGTAAATGCATGTTCTAGAACTACCCTCATTAACTTTAGTTATATTTTTGTTGCGGGTTTCACTGCCATCATCTATCAATAGTTTAATTAAGACCTATGTATTTAGATAGCCTTGTTGGGGTCTCCAATTAGACATCCACAATGCTAATGCACCTGCCCCCTTTGGGCGGGCCATTGCAATGTTGGTGAAGTTTGCTTAAATGTCACACGTACTCAAAAAGTTGTAAACCATATTGTTGTTAAACTGACAACCATTGTCAGATATCAAGGCTCAAGAGCCTTGTAGCACTTGGGTCTAGTATTGCAGGTGTAGTTTTTTGGCGCCGGGGAGGGGGGGGGAAGGGTGGAAATTTATCGTCGTCCAGGACGATGTAGAAATCAAGTCACTACTTATTTGCCCCGAAATCTAACATGGGAAAAGTGATAAATGTCACTAAGCACGACTAATTAAATTAATTACTTACTTATTCTAATCTAAATGTGATTAATTAAACTAAATTAAAACAAAGTGTAGTTCACAAAATCAACCCAAAACATCATATTAACTAACAATAATCAGCGAAGCATCTAATTAACTAAGAAAGAATTAAATTTGCTAATTAAAGAGAGACAAAGGGGAGTACCTTAAAAGTTTCAAAATCCAATAATAGAGTCAACTACTCCTAACATCATAATAACTAACAATATCCAGCAAAGCATCTAATTAAATAAGAAAACACTTATTCTCACTAATCAAACTCAACTACTCCTAATCTAACTCATTGAGAGCCAAAAACTCAAACTTGGAGAAAGAGAATAAGAGATTAAGAGTATATAAGAGAATAAAAGGATGATTAGGAAATGGAGGCCCTCATTTCAATCCATCAATAAGAAAAAACTGTAAATTTGGATATTAAACTAGTACATCAAACTCAACAAAGTAAGAACATGAATGGAAATGAAAATTTTAAAGAGAGAGAAAGAAAGTTGATTGCATGAAAACTTCATTACTCTTGAAAGGTGGCTACGAAATGAAACTAGATCTACACTAATCCTTCCTAAACCCTAGGCCAAACCCTATTCTTGAAACTTCAAAATTAGATTATTACACAAATGGGGGAAGGGGCCTTTAAATAGATCCCGACACAGCAGGTTTGGCACAGTTGTTCCAAATGACATGGGCAAATTGTGCCAAACCTCTGGAAGCCAACAATAGAAGCAAGGCAGGACATGGGGTTGCACGGCACCCCGTGCCACCCCTCTGCCTATTCTTCTTCCTTGTTTTCCTTGGCAATTGCTATGTTTGCTGTCCCGAGTTTGCTCCATGGTTATCCTAGGTTGTCCACTTGGGTAAACCCCGGGTTAAACAAGACCAAGTCTCAACGCATTTTGCACTTGTTATCCACAATTTAAGCAATTCCCTTTATTACCTTTAAATCCAAGAAAAAACTAATAAACAACTAACTTACGAATTATTATGAGCAAAATCTAGGTAGTATGAGAGTATAAATTCTGTACATATTGAGCCCGAACAAGTACGTCCATCCACAATTTGGGAAAGGGTTGAGATGAGGTGATTGGAGTTAGCTCTATAGTTAGTTTCTTGTGTATTAGTGCAAATTTCAGACAGTTATGGCACTTCTTTATAAAGTTTATTACTTCTCCTTTAAGGACGGTTGGTAATATACTATGTAAAGAACCTGCTTTCTTACCGATCTATGAAGCACAATGCCTTTCTTGGACTTCCTTAAGAATCTTCTCTCCTATCTCCCAAGTCACAAATTATTAGAGTAGTTAAGCGTTCGTCCAGTTGTAAAGAATGCCCCCATATGATAGGAATGATTATCCCTTTTGCTTTCTAAATATTATCCCTTTTGCTTATGCTTTATCTTGAGCTATTTCCTCGCTTGAGAGGTGCTTCACAAATGGGTCCGTCTATATGATGCACATATCAACCACATTACTTCCATCACATTAATGCTCTTTTTCGGAGTACCACTCACTAGATTCGTTTCAATCGACCATTAATAAAAGAACTTATAACTTGGGAAGGATGTCAACCTGTTGATTTTTCTAAGCAAGGGATATAGATGATCTCAAAATTCCCTAGCCAATCAGCTATGTTCTTTACCTTTCCCAGGTAAGTCATCATCCCCTAATGTCGAGCTTTGTACTGCCCATTCAATTCACTAACTATAAGTTGCAAATCAAAGTAGGCTTTTACTACATTTATGTTAAGAAGGTAGCATAAGTCAATTACTCTTCTGAGTATTTCGTACTCAACCATATTATTTGATGCTTTGAACATGAATTTCAATGCATCCTTATGCTTTTCACACTTAGGTGGAGGGATGATGAGATCTGCCCCACTCTAATCCTCGGTGGACAGCCCGCTCACATCAAGCATCTAATTTTCTCCCTTATAAAGGGACGTGGGAGCTCTGGTATATTAGATCATGTCCATTTTTTACTCTTCTTGGTTCAGAACATATGCCGAATTGGGCGAGTTTTGTAACCTACTTAAGCATTCTCCCTGAGCTTACAAACTTCTGCAAGACTTTCTCCAAATAATGATCATGAGAAACACTGCCCTTTGGGCTTGGAAGTAGAGGAACAAATTCCGAATTGTGAACAATAGAACATAAGCATGATATCCTCCAAAGCAAAAAAGTCAGTAGGTAAAATACTGTCATTAGCTATAGTAATCTTAGATACGATACTAGAGGCCTCCTTCATTGTATTTTACCCAAAAGTCTTATCACTTCAAGAAAATTGCAAGCATTATTCGCATTCTTTCTTTAAAACTGTCCCCCACACATGGATGCAACCTTTGTCCCATTACTCATCCAAATCCTTATACATAATAGGTCACAATCTCCATCTCCCTAAACTATGGTGAGTGTATTGGGTAAGAAACTCCTTAAATCTATTTATATTTCTCCAAAATGGCTCATATTCAAGTTGAACTAAGTAAAAGAGAGAATTCCATTCATAAGCCTAATGGTCTTATTGGTGCGGAAGTACATCTTTAGTAAGATATCAACAAAATAATCTAAAGATTTAATAAAACCAACCATAAAACCATACATCTACCTATTAGCATCATCTTTAAGAGCAAAAGCAATGAACTTTTTATCTTCACAACATCAAGGGGGCACCCTAGGAATGTGAATTAAAGAGCACGCCTCCTCGGTCTTGAATAAACAAGTAAGGATCCTCAAAGGTCTATGCTTGGCAAGCATGTTTTCTAATTAAGCTTAAGTTGCACATTGTAAGGGATAGGGGTAGGTCTAAACAAGCTTTGGGAAGTTCGGGGATGATAGAAGCAATCCACCATTGAACATGATCATTTGGATTCTACTCGTTCAACAATGGGTTCGTTAACTTTTATTGAGTTAGGCTCAATTTTAATCATATCAAAATCCACAAAATCTTTAAGTATGCCATTAGCAATCGGTGAACCACAGGTTTATAAGTTTTGTATTTTTTTACAATTTGTTTGCATTTTTCATTTTTAATATTTTAAATATCATCCAAAATCAGTAACTAATCTATAGCTTTGAAGGCAAAGTGAAGCATCAATAAAGGAAAATAAACAACAATTATTTAACTAAAAGAAGACATATCCACATGAAGTGACCTAATTTCATGCCACCATCCCTTGCAACAGTGCCCATTTTTTTGTACATTTTTGGAAGAAAGGGAGTTGTCGTCCCCTACAAGAGTGCTGAGATTAGGCTAATTATTAACAAGTCTACTTCATTGAAAACTAAGTAGAGTAAGAAATAGCTAAAACACGTAAATAAATACTAATCACGTACTAAATCTAGACTAAACATGATTAATTAAACTAATTAAACCTTAATCTTACTCTAAAGTTGCCTAATCATAGTAAAAAAAATGAAACTCACAATCAACAAAGTCAATCAAATCATGAAGCTAAGCATTCATTAACTACTAAACTATTGAAGGAGAGATTCTTATATTTACAAAAATAAATTTAAAACCTTGTCTTAGACATGTGCTCGATTTTATGTATGCCCCTACAATGGAGGTCTAAAAAGAAAGAGAACGATGAATTACATTCTTACATTCTAATGTCGAGTTAATTAATCTTGAATAAGATGATTAACATCAAGCTTTAGAGGTTGAGGAGTTTAAATGGAAAATCTCCACCTGAGACCCTTCAAAATACTTGGGCTCATTTGTCTTAATCAATTATGTTAAAAAAAAATAATCCTCAAGAAGGCCTTCAACTTCATATGATCTAGGGAGCACTTGGCTTGAATTTGCTTTAAAATCAAAATAAAAATGCCTACAAGTTCACTTAACTTGGGAAATGACTCCAAAGCAACCAAATGAAATATATATTATATATTGTATTATAAGTAGAGCATTGTTCTGATATGATTGTGAAAATGAGCAAAACACTAAAGAACAAAAAAGGAATGACAAAAAGATCGATTGAAGTATTAGGGGAGTTACCTTTGTAGTCCTTTACTTTTTACTTCCCCAACTTCGTGGTTGGGAAAATTGATGTGAAAGCTAGCTTCACCAAGTTTGATAGATTAGGGGCCAAATGCTGATTTTGGCCATGGGGCCTTAGGACATTTAAATGTATATTATTGGATTACCCTTACAAATATAATGTGAGCGAATGAAACTTCCCTTGTGCAAACATTTCTTAAATGCAATTATCTTATCAAAATGCCATTTATAGTTTCCTACTCTCTCAGAATTTCCTTTCACAATTAGAAGACTCATGATATGACAGATAGGTAGTAAGTTGATGTAGCTTGCAGAGGAAGCTTTGTCATTTGAACTGGGAAAATGTGTGGATTGATAGTAGAGTGAGAAACAGAAAGTGAGAGTGAATGATACGTTGTCAAGGAAAAGAACAAACGTGGCATGGGTTACGATGCACTTGTACAAGTGAAGCAGTACAACGTTGAATGTTGGAGGATTTCGATGATGGTTAAGTTAGATAGAGGTTACAGTGAATTATGTGTTATTTGTGTATTTGATAAGAGGTGAGGGTGTATTGAATCATTTGTAAATGTTACGTTGGATGTTGGTTAATTGTGTGGAGAATATGTAACCAATTGGTGTATGTATACATAAGCATACAGTTGTGAAGGTTTTGTACTAAAGCTTGAAATTACGCATTAGTTTGAAATAAATTTCATTCATGATGATACATAAAAAAATTATAAATGGAAAATGAAAGTCCAATAGTATTCGATAGGTTAGTATGAAAGTCATGCAGAAAATGTTGAAATCAATTGACTTATATAATGTATGTTAGGAAAGTGGATACTTATGTTATGATTTTGCATTCAAAAATGAAAGCATGCATTAGTGTTGTATAATATTGTATAGATGTTGTTATTTTAGAAAAAGAAGTTGAAATAGAACTGCGATAGAGTAATGAAAATATTATGGAAGTTATGTGTAAAGTATGGAAATGAAATGATGTATGTAATGGATGTGAGCAATATGCATACATTTATGATGAATGTGCATTATAGATTGAAGTTTTGCTATAATTTTGAATATGTTTGCATTGGTGATGTTAAAGCAATAACACGTTTAAAAGGGGAAGAAGAATAATATTAAGAAAACCTGGTATGGAGGTGGTAGTAGATATTACAAGTCATACTTTGTTAGTGTCAAATATATTAATGTGGCTTACAGTATTATTTTAGTCAGAAGTAAGTCATGGGGATGATAGGAAGTTGTTCGTTACTATTGTCGATACATTTGCAACATGAATTAAAGAACGTAGGCAAAGATTGTGACACAGCTATTATCTACATTGAGTATTAAGTTATTTAAAATGCTTGTCAGTAATCTGCACATGCGTCAAACATTGTGAAAGCTATTACGAAGTTTGCATATAATGTCATCTTATCCTTTGTGTAGTGTAAACAATAGTAATATATTGTTGATATGGGAAGCTAATATGATGCATGATTATATCTAAAACAATGTATAGGAATAGAAAGACAGTTGTTTTCTGATTGGCGAAATAAGATCTCCCAACTGGGCCCATCTCAGTTGTCTCACAGGCCATGCCCTAACTCCTGAAAATGGGCTCCTAGTGGGACCCTAGAGGCTCTTCGTAAGGACCCGCGGGACAAACCAACGGCTGATTCGGAATAGCCTAGGTAAGATTATTGTTTTACCCCTTGGCACAGGGACTATAAATAGTCACCTACCCACATCGGGCAAGGGGTTGGCAATCTGACTCTTCATTAGACTCACACTATATTCTCTCCCTATTCACCTTTGACTTGGACCATTGACTGACTTGATCGTTGGAGAGGCATTCCCCGGTCCACACCCCAGGGGTGCATTTTTTTCAAGTTGGACCTTGGAAGAGGAGGACGTCAGGTGTCGCTCACGTGCCGTTTGATACGCCCGTTCTTTCGTCCCACGTCATCATCTACAACACACTACAAGAATTCTCCGGAATTAGATTGGCTCCATCTGTGGGTAAAGAGCGGTATCGATGGTTGTAAGTGAAGCTACACAAGCACGGGCTCGAAGGACAAGGCCCTTGCGGTCAATACCTTGGCACCTCCTGAGGTCCAAGATGCCTCAGAGAGCTCACGGGCAAACCCACGACCAGCCAGTTCGCACCTCCCTAAAAGAGAAGCCTATGTTACAGTGGACGCTCTGAAAAACTTCATGACCGTCATGACGGATACTATCACACGGTAGGTCTCCGAGCACGTCCAAAGGGCCATGAAAGTTGCGAACTCGGCAAGGCCACTTCCTCATTTTGACTACATGCCCACTACTGACTACGAGCCTTCTCACCCGCGTGCATGCGTACCATCCCCTCATCATACTGAGAGGGAGCGGGAGGCATCTCGGTTGAACCGGAGTGGTCGAACCTATACAGGGAACCATGATCGGAACGCAGACGCCGCTCCCAGGCCGAGCGGTCATCCAGTTCAGGGGCAGACGGCGAAGTCCACTACAGCTACCACCCGTATGCGAATCAATCCCGGCGGACCGCCTGGCTTGAAGAACAGGAGTAGACCTCAAAACCCTAAGGGAAGCTTCGGGCTGGCGACGATCTGCCCCAGAGCATCGTTCCCGCCACAAGCGTACTTGAAGTCCTCCCCCACAGGGTGCCCGCGGCCTAGAACCGCGTCAAGGCGACCGGTCCCTGACAGAAACTTCAAGGCGCTACTTGGGCAGGAGAAGTCCCTCAGTTGTTGAGGTCGAGCACCACCCCAAAACGCCCCTCAAAGTTTCAGGGACAGTCGCTCGACTAGTAATTCTCCCCTTTCGCACCCTGTTCAGCGCGGAGATCATCAATGCTCCATGCTATGGAAAGGTTAAGATGCCCATGGTGGACCTATATGATGGAACAACAGATCCTGAAGAGCATCTGGGGGTCTACAAGGCGCAAATATATGTTTAGGACGCGGATGATGCTGCATATTGTCGTTACTTCCCTGCTACTCTAAAAGGGGTGGCACAGTCGTGGTTTACCGGTTTACCCCCGGGAACTGTCACTTGCTTTCAAGATTTGGCTGAAAAATTCGTCAACTAATTCGTCGCAAGTCAGAAGGAGAGAAGGACCAGTATCCACCTTTCTAAGATCAAACAGGGACAACAGGAGTCCCTAGCTGAATTCGTCAAGCGCTTTCACTAGGAGGTGGTCCTAATACCGGATTTGGAAGACGGGGTGGCGTACACTTCCTTTCTGAACGGTTTGAAAAGTGGGTGCTTCAAGTTCTCCTTAGCCGAGCAAAAAGAGACCACATTGGCCGAGGCCTTGAGGAAGGCCGCAGACTTCATTTGTGCCACGGAGATCTGCGGTGACAACTTTGATGCCCCAAAGAAGGCAAGAATTCCTATGGATAAGAATCCTAATTGAGGTGACAGAAACCATGGCCCCTAAGACAAGAGGCCACAACTTGAGGTAGTCAACCCTCGATTCACCACTGACCCTAAGAGCATCCTCATGGAGGTTAGGGGATATCCCATGCTCCAGAGACTGCCGCCAATGACCGCGCCCTCAAAGCCCCATAACGCATGAAAGTATTGCGAATTCCATGAACAGAATGGGCACACCACGGCTGAGTGTCAGGAGCTTGCCACGGCTGAGTGTCGGGAGCTAAAAAAAGCCCTTCATTAACTGGCAGACAAGGGATAGATCAATCGTACCCTGAAGATGGGCCTGTGCTTCCTTCGCGGAGAACGAGAGGCTGCACACCCCTAACCGCAGGATGAAGAGTGTTCTACGGAGATGGTGGCAACCATCACCGGGGGTTATGCAGAGGGTATGACCTGGTAAGCTTGTAAGGCTCAGCTCAGAGGCATGTAGCAGGTGCTCACGACTGAGCAGGGGCTAGCGTGACGGTGCCCACCATGGTGTTCAGCGCAAGGGAAGCCCCACTTTTTGCTTCGTCACACAACGATCCCTTAGTGGTTGAGATGAAAATAGCGAGCGCAATTGTACGGTGGATCCTAGTTGATATAGGGAAGCTCCGTGGACATTATCACCTGGGATTGCTTGAAGAAGCTGACCCACCCAGGATGAGATATTGTCCCCTTGGTACACCCCATCTTAGGCTTCGGGGAGCAGGAGGTGAATCACACCAGTATGATTCGCCTCCTACTACGCTTTGGGGATAAGCTAAAGGACAGGAGCCTGGAGGTTGGTTTCCTGGTCGTCAACGTACCCAGGGCCTACAATGTCATTCTAAGATGCCCTATCCTTCACAAAGTGAAAGCCGTCATCACCCCGTCTCCTCCAATTCCAATTTGAAGCTGCTGATGGAAGCATGGGGGAAATACATGGAGACTAGTGAATGGCCCGAGAGTGCTACTTAGTGAGCATTCGCCCCCTGGTAGATCGAGCGAAAGAACTTGGGCCTGACGGACCATCCCAGATTGGGAAAAGGGCCAAAGCCAGACCACCTCCCGCGGTCCCTGAAGACTTGGTTATCCAGACCTTGACCTCGGCCGAGCCTCCGCCGCCACGACCTGAGGCTGCGGACGGTATGGAACAAGTTCCACTCTTGGAAAAATTGAATGTCCCGAGTGCACGGTCTAACTAGGCTGAGAAATGACAGTTGTCGATCGACTCTCATTGCTCTCACTTCTACGAGAGTATAGAGATGTGTTCGCCTTTGGACCTGAGGAAATGCTTGGCATCGCTCCAACTGTTATGGAACACTGGTTGAACGTGGACCCCCTCCGTAGGCCGGTTGTCCAGAAGAAGCGCCACATGGGCCCAGAGAGAGCGGTCACGACCAATGCTGAAGTTCAGAAGTTGTTGGAGGCCGGCTTCATTCGAGAGTGCCAGTACCCTAACTGGATCTCAATTATGGTGTTGATAAAGAAACCCAATGGGACGTGGAGAATATTTGTGGACTTCACAGATTTAAACAAGACTTGCCCAAAAGACAGCTACCCGCTGCCAAAGATTGATAAGTTGGTAGACGCCATGGCTGGACATGCCCTATTAAGTATCATGGACACCTTCTTCGGGTATCACCAAATACCCCTATGCCCGGATGATCAAGAAAAGACTGCGTTCATCACAGACTGGGGCCTACACTACTATAAGATGATTCCCTTCGGTCTAAAAAACACGGGAGCCACCTATTAGGGACTCGTCAACAAGTTGTTCGAGCCCCTCATCGGCAAAACGATAGAGGTCTACGTTGATGACATGATAGTTGAAAGCAAGACTGATGTTGACCACAACCACGATTTGAAAAAGACGTTCGACATACTTCGGGCCTTCAGCATGAAGCTCAACCCCAAGAAATGCGTGTTCGGAGTTTGGTTAGGAAAATTTCTAGGGTTCATGATCAGCAGCTGTGGGATTGAGGCTAGCCCGGACAAGGTCTGAGTTGTATTAGACATGAAACTACTGCGGAACGTTAGAGATGTGCAACGCTTGACCGGCTGTATAGCTGCCTTGGGCTGGTTCATGTCTCGATCCGCATACAAGTGTCAGCTGTTTTTTCGTGTCTTGCGGCAGCGTGCAATTTTCACTTAGGACCGGTAGGCCAATGAGGCTTTCCAAGCGCTGAAGACGTACCTAGCTCAGCTGGCCAAAATCGCAAGCCCTCTTGTGGAAGAAACCCTCGTTCTATACCTGGCTGTTTCGAACCATGTGGTTAGTGCGGTTCTTGTGATCAAGAGGGCTAAGGAGCAAGTCCCTGTGTACTATGTGAGCCACGCCTTTGCAGGGGCGGAAGTTAACTATCTTCTTATAGAGAAATTCATCTACGCCCTAGTGATGGCCAACCGGAAGCTAAGCCCCTACTTTGAGGCTCATAAGATTTTAGCCCTTACCGACCAGCCCCTGAAGAACGTCCTTCAGAGGATGGATGCGTCAGGATGGCTGCTAAAGTAGGTCGTTGAGTTATCGCGGTATGACCTAGTGTTTGAATCACGGAGGGCCATTAAGGCTCAGGCACTGGCTGACTTTTTGGCTGAGAACGCCACGCATGCTTTAGAGAGCGAGCCGCACCCCCGGCCTTGGAACTTGTACATAGATGGCTCGTCCACCAAGGACGGAGGTGGGGCCGACCTGATAATTGAAAGTACTGCTGGAGTACGGCACGAACACGCTTTGAAGTTCATGTTCAAGGCATCTAACAACGAGGTAGAGTATGAAGCCCTCATCGAGGGAATAGAGCTATGCTGTACAGTAGGGGCGAACTTAGTCCAGGCATTCTCTGATTCTCAGCTAGTCGTCAGCCAACTCAACGGTGCATATGAAGCTAAGGATGACACCACGACAACATATGTTCGGCAGGTACGGGAGGCCACCAAGCTGCTAAAGCACTTTGCAATCATGCATATCCCTTGCTCGGAGAACCGACAGGTGGATGCACTGTCTAAACTGGTGAGTTCATTCGACGATGGGAAGCGCAAAAACATCCAGTGGGAGACCCTGACAGAAAGGAGCATAGATCTGCATGAAGTGCTGTGGTTAGACAGAAGCTCGACATGGATGGACCTCATCTACGCGTACCTTTACTAAGGTATCCTTCGTGCGGATCCAAAATAGGCTGACAAAGTGAAGAAATGGTCGAATTGTTTTATCCTGTATGAGGGGATTCTATACAAGAGGCCTTTCGCCCGACCTCTTTTACGTGACCCCAGAGGAAGGAAAAAGGATACTAGAAGAGCTACATGAGGGCATTTGCAGCACACATACCGGAGGCCACACCTTGGCCGTGACTGCCACTCGAACCGACAACTACTGGCCTAGTTTGCGAGAGGACGCCATGACACTGGTATGGACCTACGATAAGTGCTAGAAGTTTGCCCCCATCCAACAAGTACCGCGGGTCTGAAGCTATCCTACTTGTAGAAGTCGCGCTCCACACTCATCGACTGACAACTTTCCAAGAAGAGCTGAACAACGCAGTACTCCGGGAGGCCCTAGACCTCCTCCCCTCTATCCGTAGGGATGCTCTTCTCCGAGAAGCCCTATACAAGCTTCGCATTGCCTGTCTCCATGACCGTGTAGTATGGCTGCAGCCTATTCAGGTAGGTGATCTTGTTCTACGTCGTATGGAAGCCATAGCACGCGCAGGGGAACATGGCTAACTCATCTCCAACTGGGAAGGCCCATACAAGGTTGCATCCCAAGTTTGGCCCGGAACGTACCACTTAGAGGCCATGAGCGGCTATCCTATACCGCAGACCTGGCATAGCAGCAACCTAAGGAAGTACTACTCCTAGCATTATGCTTTCGCTTACATCCAATAGCTATGTACTTCTTGATTACTAGAAATAAAAACAAAGCCCACATTGGCCACTTTCGCACCCATATGCAGTCCTTCATTTCTTTAAGCACGACCTCATGCCCAGTAGCTGTACTCTTAGCCCCAGTGGGGCTAAGGGTCCTTAAGCATGGCCTCACGGTCGGTCACTATACCCTTAGCCCTAGCAGGGGCTAAGCGTTTTTAAGCACGACCTTACGGCTGGTCGCTATACTCTTAGCCCCCGTAGCGGCTAGGGGTCCTAAAGCATGACCTTATGGATGGTCACTATACTCTTAGCCCCAGTAGGGGCTAGGGGTCCTTAAGCACGACCTTATGGACGGTCGCTATACTCTTAGCCCTAGTGGGGGCTAAGGGTCCTTAAGCACGACCTTACGGTCGATCGCTATTGTCTTAGCCCCAGTAGGGGCTAGGGATCCTTAAGCACGACCTTATGGCCGGTTGCTATACTCTTAGCCGCAGTGGGGGCTAAGGGTCCTTAAGCACGACCTTATGACCGGTCGCTATACTCTTAGCCTTAGTAGGGGCTATGGGTCCTTAAGCACAGCCTCACGGCCGTTCGCAATACTCTTAGCCCCAGTGGGGGCTAAGGGTCCCTAAGCGCGGTCTTCCGGCCGGTCGCTATGCTCTTCGCCCTAGTGAGGGCTAAGGGTCCTTGAGCACGGTTCTACGGCCGGTCGCTATATTCTTGGCCTAGTAAGGGTTAAGGATCCTAAAGCACAGTTACGTATTCCTAAGCCAAACTCTATATCACTTATTCTTTCACTTGTGGGCTACTACCATACAGCGTATGAAAAAATACAGGCTAAAGCAAAAGAACAAGTATGCAATAGAAGAATAACCAACGTAAGGAACATTATTATCAAAAATGAGCATTTTTCATTGATGAATGTGCAAATACAGCATTAAAAAAAAGGAAAAAAAGGGAGAAAAGAACAAAGGAAAAGAAAAGTAAGACACGCGTTTAGGACATCTCTTGACCGGCTTTACTCTTGCTTGTCATCGTCCGAAAGGGAGGCGGCTTCCTCCTGCCTAGCTTCACCCTACTCATCACCATCTGAAGAGGAGGCGACCCTTTTAGTATCCGAACCCTTCTCTTCACGCTCGGCCCTTGCCTGGAATCAAGCCTCAAAAATTTGATCTACGTTCAACCACACCCACATCTCAAAGGTGCTCTAGCGGAGCTTAGTAAGGGCCGACTCCATTACACGGAGCCGTCCGCCCATACAGGACCCCCAACCTCTCGGCTTCATTAAGAAGCATTGCGTAGAAGATGACCTGGGGTAGTTCCGGAAGTTCAAAGCGCTGAGCAGCTTCCTCGGCCACAGCGAGTTCATAGCTCGGGCACATGACCTACAAAACATTCGGGAGAGGCAATGGGGGAAAAGCAACCCCGCGCTGATCCCACTTGAAGTGGTAGGTAACATATTCAGCCATCTCTCTGGTGCCTAGAGAACGAGGAAAAGTCATAAAAAGAACACCCTGACGAAGATCGACATAGGAGATGAAGGATGGAGCCCACATCCTTATCTATCACATTTTATATCTACTAATGGGGTGGTTTCTCAAGCCGCCATCCAAACCTCGAGACTTGCTCCATCATGAATGCTTGACCGACTCTATGGTCGGTGGAAATAAGACCGTCCATAATGGGGGCGCAATTTTCAAAGCCCTATAAATATACGCCGGCCAGGGGCAGATTCCACATTTCACCTGACTACTCACTCGGCTCGGCGTGCAGGCAAAATACGAAGGACTAAGTGATTGGGGAAATAACATTTCCCCACTGGGCCCATCTCAGTTGTCTCACAGGCGAGGCCTGTACTCTTCAAAATAGGGTCCTAGCGGGACCTTAGAGGCTCTTCCTAGGGACCTGTGGGCCAAACCTACCCACCTCGGGAAAGGGGTTGGCAATCTGACTCTTCATTAGAATCGTACTATATTCTCTCCCTATTCACTTTTGACTTGGACCCTTGACTAACTTGACCGTCGGTGAGGCATTCCCCGATCCACAGCCCGGGGGTGCCTTTTTTGCAGGTTGGACCTTGGAAGAGGAGGACGTCAGGTGTCGCTCACGTGCCGTCTGATAAGCTCGTTCTTTCAGCCTATGTCATCATGTACAAAACACTATAGGAATTCTCCGGAATCATTTTTGAAAACCATCATGAATGCAGAAGCATTTGAAAGATGCATGCATAAATGGAAGGGGTTAACGTACATAAGTAGTACTATTTTTGTATGACAACAACTATAAATATAGTTTGAATGTGTAGGTGGATCAGATAACGACAATCAAAGGACAACTTGTGTGTACTTATTTTATGCAGGGACAGTCTTCTAAAGCCAAAGTAGGATATACAGAGGTGGTCATAGAGCATGTGTCATGTTTAGGAGAAGATGGTCGGGAAAGGTACTAGATAAGTTCCTAAGGGTTGGTGATACTGAGGACATGTTCTGGTTCAGCATGTTGTACAATCTAGAGCTGGTTATGCCATTTGACTATGGTGATCTAGTGGATACAATGTTTATATCGGCATATGCATATGTGTATATTACTGAATTTGGATGAGCAGTTGTGGAGAGTGGTGGGACTGGTGGTATCGTATTGGTTACATAATAATGATTGCCTATGGAAATGTTACAGATCTATAGTGTATCATGCTTGGAAATAAGGGCAATAGAGGGCACAAAATGACTGGGCAGAACAAAAATCATAGCTGATTATGGGTAGATAAGTTGATATTGTAGGTAAATTATATATGTATTGAATCTTTTGTGAGCATACCATGGAAATTCCTAATTTTATAGCCTATTTTGATAACTTGCAATGGTGGCCAGGATGGTAGGGATTGACTTACAGACAACAAATTCAATTTAGATTCTAAGCAGGTGGTAAATAATAATGATAATAAAGATAGAGGCGACAACAGATGTTATAATGTCAATGGTCGGTGGGTGGAGGAGAGGTTGTAAGTAGGGATGGCCATGTGATTGGGATCCACCCAATGATTTGGAAAATTATGCACAGGGCACCGAATTATGTAAGGTGACTAAGCATATGGGAATACGAGATTATAGGAGTTAGTTAAGTCTTTTGATTAGTGGAAGTGTTTAGGAGGCGATTTTCATGTATGCAGTTGCGTACATGTTCAAGTACTACTTTGAGAGGAATAGAAAAAGTAGGGCAGGGGTTAAGTACAAGGCTAATGGATGTCCATTGCATGTATATGTGGGTGGTGGGAGAGATCGAGATAGGGTTGTAGCTAAAAAAGTTCAACAAGAACCATATACATTCCACTGGGGAGGGCTGTAGTAATGCTAATTTTAGGGGTCTGGGTTGAGAATGTCACTACTGGCGCAATTAATAGAGGGCAAGCTTCGTGCTATGCCTAATTAGCCTCCGTAAGAGTTGGGGTAGGATTTGTAACTCAAGATAGGTGTAAAGATAACATACAATTAGGTGTGAAAAGCATCAGAGTTTGTCAGAATGATGGCGACGTGGAAGCCAATAAATTAATACACGTAACTTCCTTGGATTTGTGTCGCAATGATCCATGAAAGCCCCGACTCAATTGTTGAATGTGAGGTAGAAGGCAACAAGTTCAAAAGGATGTTTGATGCCTTGGCTGCATGCTTGAACGAGTTTAAGTTTGGTTATCATAACATTTTATTTGTGGATGTTTTCCATCTAAGAGGCACATATGATGGGACATTACTAGCTACACATGGGATAGATGCAAACAACCACAAAATAACGTGACATTCGTAGTTGGTGGGGGAGACTAGTGATGACTGGCTCTGGTTTTTAGGAAGCTAAAGGATTGCTTAACTACGCTACCACCTGTGATAATGTATAACCAACACCAAGGGTTAATTGCTGGTTTATTGGAGGTCTTCAAGTGAGAGTATCACATGTATTGCTTGAGACATCCAAGTTAGAACTTTGTCAAAGAACGAACAAGCAAGGTATAAGGAAGAATGAGACAACCAAGGGATCTAGTTGTTAAGATGTTTTTGATGGTTGCCTATGCCACGAGTGAAGAAGAATGTCGTATTGTATTTGAGAAGTTGATGAAGTACAAGGTACCTCTAGCGAGTTAGGTTGTAGATAATGAGCCGGAAAGATGGGATGTGTCGAAGATCGAAAATGACAACTGGGGTGGATGAACAATAATGTTGCGAAGAGCTTCAATAAGTGGACGTGCACAAGTCGGAGGTTGCCTATAGCGTGGTTGCTTCTTTTGACTATGGACAACCAAGCAATGAAGGGCCTAGTGCATAAATGAGAGGCACTAAAATGGCATAGTAGGGTGGCTGCGAGGATAGAAGAAGCCCTATAGAAGACGTTGGCTCGGATGCCATCAATGTCTCTCCTTATTAGGTACATAGGGGAGGAGTTTGGGTAGAATTAAAAAATCATAACAGACTTGTTGTTAGCTTAGCCTGCAAGGAGTGCACCTATAGGGAGTGGCAGCTCACGCATCTTCTATGTCCACACACTGTGGGAATCGTCTCTAAGGTCGAGCTTGATCTGTATGATTTCATAGGTGATATACTATAAGGTGCATATGTAGCTTTGAGTATACAACCAAAGCCTACTCCCAATTGAAACACACGATATGCTTATGGTTGGGGAACGAGGACGGGTTATGGGGAGAGAACAACTAGATGATGACTTCCATCATTTCATCCTTCCACCTAAAGTTGGTAGGTTGTTAGCTAGGCCACCAAAGAGGAGGCTTGAGTCCAAAACTCAAGGTAAGAAGAGACTTTGTTGTCTAAGGATAAGAAAGTCGGCATAACAAGCGCATATGTAGGAATGAGCACATATATATTGATGCGGACTAGGAGGGGGATTTGGTCTTATAGAAGCAGCTATTTGGGGGCAGTACCAAAGTGTGTCGGCCGCAAAGGGGTATGGATTATGTATTTGGTTGTTGAGAGAAGACAATGTCATGGTTTATACTTTGATACAGCACGACACTGAAATGGTAAAATGAATGTGAATTGAACAGAAGCGCCCCTAATGTCCTAATTGTTGACTAAGTACTAAGGGTATGACTCGGAATAAATTAGGTGCTTAGTTTGTGCATTTTTTGTATGAACAAATGAACTATGTAAGCCTCAAATGACTGATGCAGCCCGCAAGCGCATGGGTGTTGTAGTCTAGATTAAAATATCGTTCCTCAGGGACCAATGCAATATATTAAGTTTATCATTCTAAAATGCTAAGAAAATTAAAAATTGAGTTGGAATGCTTTCTAAATCTAACCAATTGCTAGATGGAATGCTAGTTACCGATATAGGACTTCTATCAATAAAAAACGTTTAGGGATTTATTTCACCAACAATGGATTAGATCCGGTAAATTAAGTTTATGCTTTACCCTAGTTTGGATGAATCAAAGGATAACAATAATGAATAACTCAATTCTTTTTTTCGAAATAAACTAACTTGTTTAGACTAATCAAATTGCCATTCTTTCAAAGGTCCTTGAATTAGTCCAAATTAAGGATTTAGATTGTCAATTTTCCTCTCAACATACAACTTTCTCTCAAAAATTACTATGCTAAGTCTAATCTTGTTGATCCAATAGTGGATTTCTACTTTCAGTACTTTACCATACTATTTAATAATTTGTAAGTTATTTTTGGCCTAAATCGCTCACAACATTCATAACATAAGATAGATTGAAATAATCCAAATAGATTAAGCACAATATGGATAAAATTAAGGACCTAACTTCATTGTTTGGCTAAAAAATCCCTAAACTAAACGAAAACTACTCACTTATGTTTATTAAACTAACAAAATAGTTTAAACTAGACATCAATGGAATTCTTGATAATCCGTCAGTCTTCAAGCCTCCAACTTGCAAATTGCCTTTTGATAAATGCTTAGAGTGCACTTCATTTTGGGGTCATTTTGCTGCATTTTAAGGGAGAATTATGAAATTTATGTTATAATCTATACTCCTTTTCCCATTCCATGCTTGGGTATGGTTCTTTGCTATGTTTTGTAGATTTGGACCCTTTTGCCCTTATTTTAACCCCAATTGAGTATGTTTTGAGCTCCCACGGATGCCCCTAAGTCACCATACTCGTGGGGAAGAAAGAAGAACCAGATAATGTTGAGGCAGGGCCAACCATAGACCCTCCATGGTGAAGGCCATGGTCCATGGTGAGCATAAAATTGCTTGCCTCTTCATTTTTCTTTATCTTGTGATCCGGTCGAGTTCATGCTTAAATAGGGTTTTTTTTTAGCTGCAAAAGGAGGAGAGCATTGAGAGCTAAGACATCTAACACTCACTTCTATCTCACTTTTATCAATAGATTTAGGATTTTTAAGTTTTCTTTAGAGTAAGCGAGGCAATTGGAGTGATAGATTAGCACTTGGAGGCTTGGAATTTGGGAGGCCATTGAAGACCAACATAGTTGATAGGTTTTCTTCCCATTTTAATCTCTTCTTAAACTTTGGTTTAGATGTTGATTATTTCAATCATGTGTGAGTAGTTTCTCTTAATCTAAGGACTTGTTAGCCAAAGTATTTATGTTGGATGTGTAATTTTCAATATTTTTGCTTTATCTAAATTGGTTTGATTGAATTCCATCTTGTGGATGAACGGTTGTGAGTAAAGTTTGGGCAGATTTGCTTGCATGTACTAGATTGTTGAGTGAAGTAATGAAAGGAGACACTCACTATTAGAACAACAAGTTAGAACTTAATTTAACGACCTCTTGAACGAGAGTTGTTTATTGAGAGGAAATCCTGGCAATCAAAAATCAATAACCAAGACTAAAATCAAGGACATTTGAAAGAATGTTAATTGGATTAGTCTAGGCAATTTAGTCTACTTTGAAAGAAAAGATTGAATTCTTAGTTCGATTACGCTCCCTTGCATCATCCAGTTCTAGATAAAGTGCATATTTAAATCCAACGATCCAACTCTTTATTAGGTGAAATAATTTCCTAGATGCTTTTAGTCTAATTGAATTTTTGATAGTTAATAGTGATAGTTGGGATATCCCGTTGAAAATTTGATTGCTTAGCCATTTATAATAGGTTAAAACTCAGTAGATTACATTTGGTCTCTATGGTCTCTATGGGATCGATATTAAAACTATACTACAACAACCGTGCGCTTGCGGTAGCGTCAAGTTTTTGGCGCCGCTACCGAGGACCAATTTGCGGATATTGGGTTCGCCTACTTAGATTAAGTATTTTTTTGTGTTTTTCTTTTTCATTGTATTTTCCTTAATTTGCGTTGGTAGTGCTTTATGGTGAGTTTTTGCAGGATTTCTCCACTTATATATGAAGTCACTTTTCATTTGAATTTGATTTAGAAATACAAAGGACTTTTTGCTCTAGGAGGAAGAAGTTGAAGTTAGAGAAGCAAAGCAAGTTCAAGACGCCTTTTCAGCGATGGCGGGTGGAGGAGAGTCAAGGCATTACCTCTAGCAATGCTCGACCCAATGTTGAAGCCCACAACTTTGAGCTCACGTTGACTCTTATTTCTATGGTGCAACAATCCTAATTTGGAGGCACCCTGCTAGAAGATCCCAACTTACACCTCTCGGTATTCTTACAGGTGTCCAACACTTGAAGCTCAATGGTGTTTCTACCGATGCCATACAATTGCGGTTATTTCCCTTTTCTCTTAGGGACAAGGCGATAGCATGGATACATTCTTTGCCTTTGGGATGCATCACAATGTGGGATGAGCTCACCAAGGTCTTTCTTGCGAAATTCTTTCCTCCTAGCAAGGCGGTAAGTTTGAGAAACCAAATCACCATTTTTGCTCAAAGGCAGGATGAATTGCTATATCATTTTAAGGACCTATTGAGGCTATGTCCATATCATGACCTTCAATGGTGGATGTTAGTGCAAGCCTTCTTTATCAGAGTTATTCAACTAGTGAGGTCTACTATAGATGCAGCAATAGGCGGTGCATTTATGAACAAAACTAAAGACGAGGCTTACAATCTTATTAAAGAGATAACGCTAAATAACAACTAATGGTCCAATAAAAGAAGTCAACCTAAGAGGGTTGGAGGTAAGTTTAGAACTTAATACTATCTCTATACTTTTTGCTAAGGTAGATGCCATGTCTCAATGGTTGGAGCAATTGAATGTTAATTCTATTAGTTTAAGTACCCCTTCCCCATCATGTGAAATATGTGGCCCAACTGATCATTTGTCTGTGAATTGTCAAGTCCGTTCTCTAATGCCTATAATCCTAGTTGGAGCAATCACCTTAATTTCTCCTATAGGTCCATTGCCCCTTCTATGCCTCAAATGAATTATAGACCACCCCCTGGATTTCAAAGAGCACCTTATCCTCAATAATCACCTCAAAAATCCAATTTAAAGACTGTGATGGAGAGTATACTTTTGGCGCAGCAAAAGCAAGATGAGTATATTAAGCAATTAGACTGTAAGGACAATATCCTTACTACTCATAATAAGATGTTAGAAGCTTAAATCACTCATCAAGCTACCCCTTCATCTACACCCCCGAGTAGATGTCCTAGTAAGCCTGAGCCAAATACCTGTGAACAATGTAACTATGTTACCTTGAAAGGTGGGGTAGAGGATTCTATGGGTATGGAGCTTGAGGAAGGTGGAGAGGTGCCTAGAGTCGAGAGTGAGGTGAAAAATGTTGAGTTTGAGACCCTACCCTTTAGAGGGATGAATAATGTGGTGGTACCTGAAGAGTTTTCCTTAAAACTAAAGACCCTAGTAGTTTCTTTAATCCTTATATGGTCGGTCAGGTGATGATTGATAGGGCCTTATGTGATCTTGGTGCAAGTGTTAGTCTTATGCCGTATTCCATTTTCCAAAAGCTTGGTTTAGGTGAGTTGCAACCAACACCTATTTCACTTCAATTCACAGATGGTTCCATGAAGTGCCCTTTGGGTATTTTAAAGAATGTTCCCGTAAAGGTAGGTGATTTTTATTTGCTTGACGATTTTATCATCTTAGATATGGTCTTGAACGCGTATGCCGAGATTATTCTAAGGAGACCCTTCTTAGCCACTTCTGGTTGCAAGGTTGATGTGAAAGGAGGATGATTAACATTTGATGTAGTAGAATGTCATGTTGAATTTGTCTTTTTTGAAAACCAGAATGTCCCTCCCATTCATCTACTTTAGAGGAAAATATGGATTTTCATGAGATTGGCTTATTTGATCATTGGTGGCATGTTGACCCTTTTGTATTTGAATATGTTACATCTGAAGGGGGTCGGCCTGGATTATGCTAGATGGAATTCAATGCACCTGTGCCACCTAGCGTAATCAAGGACAAGCCTTATGCTACTAATGGGGTCACTTTGACTTAGGAGTTGAGCTTAGTAGTGGCCTGTCTCATGGAGCCCACTACAAATTCATTATGTACACGGATCATGTTAAATGGAGTCACTTCATGGTAAAGAAGGACCTCTATCTAGAGCTTTTGAGATGGTATCTTTTAGTGCAAGAGTTTGACTTCGAGATGCATAGTAAAAGAAAATTAGGAGATGTGGGGGAACCCATTGACAAGCCTGCTGTCCACTATGTTTCTAATCCCAAGCCCTACTAGAAGAGACAGTCGAGCTCCCAATCCTAAAAGAGCACTTCTGGGGGGCAACCCAAGTTTTTTCCATTTACTAGTTTTTCTTTTCTTTAATTGTATATGGTGTGTTATTGTTGTTTTTCTAGTGAATAGAAAAAAAAAGCAAAAAAAAAAAATGAGAGAAAAAAAGCAAAAGAAATAGAAAGAAGAGACAAAAAAATCATTGAACAAAAATAAAAGTCTTAGAAGTCCTACCAACAGGCCACCATGGACCCCTAGTGGTGCTCAATCTACTATGTGGAGATGTTGCCAGAAAAACTAAAGAAACATACAAACAGAGCTTACCAAAGACCCTCCATGGTGGACCCCACGGTCCATGGTGAGGCTCTCCATCCGCGGTCAAGCGTTTTTCAAGCCCATTGAGTTGAGACACCCATTCTTCTTCCTCTACCTTTCGTCCTTCTCTCTTCAAACTCTCTCATTCTCTCTATAAAACCTCCATGACCACCCGCCTCTAAACCTTCAATTTTTACTCATTTTTCATCAAATTTCTTCCCTTTCTGCTTATTTTCTTCACTTTTACTTCAAATCTCCTTGAAATTTCTCTTTTCTTACATTTTTGCTCTCACATTCTACCCCTCTTCATACACCAAATTCAACAACTCCTCTTCTCCTTCCATTCTTCTAATTCTCTCTTTTTCTTCCATAATTCTTCCATATTTCTTCCCCTTTCACCTTAATTTTCACAACTTTTGCATTTTTTGTCATTTTCTTTTCCACTTTCACTTTGTTTAGAGTTTAGAGCTTTCACCCATCCATTCATCATTACCATGACAACTAAGAAGAAGGTAAGAACCACCCAAGAAGCAGGGACGTCCAGTTAAGCACCTCAATGAGTACCCCAGACTTCCTGAACCTCAACCAATGCCAGAAAAGGAGGTAATATTCCTAACCCCGTTGGTTTAACACATCCTTAACATATTGCTCGATACAATACTTTGAGTAGTAAGCTAGTTGTTACTACTCATTATTATGACGAGGATTTGTTAACAAGATTGGTTTCGTTGGATGACATATGTTGGTTGTTTGTTAGGGGTGGTATGGGGAAATTTTTAGAGATTAGGGACCACACTTATCGTGACCTCATCCTTGAATTTTTGTGTACGTTGCATGTGGAGGTCACGAGTGGGCCTCGTTGTGAAGAAGGATACATTTCCTTCTATCTAAGTAGGGAGTTTTATGAACTAAACTAGAGTGCCTTTAATAGTATGTTTGGTTTTCCACCAAGTATGGACTTCCCCTATCAATATGTCCCTAAAGAGTTTAACTTGAATGTTTTTTGGCATGAAATTTCTGGCGACTATTGGTATGATATAAGCAATTTCAAAGGTATTGTTATTAGAAACCCCTGTATTTGAGTTGTCCAAAGATTGCTTGCCTGTGGCTTGTTTGCAAGGGGGGACAGTTTGAATGTGCCTTGCCTGTTTGCATTGTATTTCTTGTATAGCATACTCCCAGATGACCGATTTAACCCCAGTTCATTCTTAGCTACTCAGTTACTTAATGGAACCACTAGTTCTGCACAGAGGATTATGATTGGGGGCCTCATTACCCCCATTGCTAGGTCTATTAGGATAGAACCGAACCTCGATGATAGAGTTCCCGGTTCCAAGTCGTTGAACTTAGCTGCTTTTGAACAAATGAAATTTTATAAGGTAGAGGCTAGGTGTGTTTGTTGAATTTATCCTGGGAAGCATCTCATGCCTCTCCCTAATGTTGACTGACCACTCTCTTGAACCGGGCTAATCTTTACTTTTTACCGGATGATGAAGAGTTGGCATAACCTGCACCACCTCCTCCCCCACTTCACCTAAGGGCATCTAGTTCATCCCAGCCATCCTCCTCCTCTGATTATGCTAGTTTGCATGCTACCCTTTAGTCCATTTAGGAGGAGCAAGTATCCCTCCGAGCTTATATTTAAGCTAAGCATACCGTGCTCTGTGACTTTGTTCAGGAGCGATATGATGAGCTCTGTAGGATGATTGCTTCCCAAAACCAATACTTCCAAGACCTTAGGGCATGTTTAGAGACTTGCGCAACTGGCATATTTCATCCCCACCCTCCTTCTTCTCCCACTCCTCCCCCTTTTCTGTTCTTCTTTTTCTTCCTCATTGATTCTTATGTCTTTGCATTGAATATAATGCTTTGTCCAAGCAGTGGGGAGATATGTGTGAATATGCGTATGTGATGTGGATGTGTGAATAGTTTGCATTTTAGGTGTTGCATTTAGGCATAGTTTGCATTTTTAGTTGATTATTTCATTTTCTTTCTATTTTTTAGGTTTCTTTTCTTAAATTTAGCTTTATTTTGATATTTTTAATTTTTAGTTGCATTTTAGGGTTACAAAAAAAGGGGAAAAAAACAAAAAAAAAGCAATAAAATCCTCTGATGATGAGTCTTAGACTAAGTAGTTTTCTTTGTCTTATTTTGACCCTTTCGTTATGCCCATTTGTGAATAAAATGTTTGATTGTAAGTTTTCGAAATGTGCTTCATGTTTTATCCGTCATGTTGACTGCGATTCGATTACTCACTGATTCTTTGCATGAATATTTGACACGTATGATCTACTGTGCTAGTTGAGTTTTGGTCATTGTCCCGTGAGACTTTGAGCCTTAGTTGGACAAATTCATCATTCTAGTATGATATTCTTTTTCATGTGTGGCTCTTCCTAGATTTCAAATCTCTAGAACTTGCTTTGACTCTTGTTCAAGATCACATTTAACGTGCATGTTTATGCAATATGATTGAGGGATTCTTTGAATTTATGAGCTACATTGTCCAAAGAGCCACCCTTATTATGATTATCCCTTGCTAGCCCGTTTGAGCCTTGACCTTTGTTTCTTGATGCAAACCTATAGCATGAACCTTGGCCAAATACATATCATACCTTTTTAGCAAAGACTACTGAGTTTCATTAGCTATTGGGAGTAGTTGGATGATAATAAAGTTATTGTTTGGTGTGGTTTGTTTATATGCAATTACATATTCATGCAATATTTCCCTTCATGCCATTCGGGCTAAATGTTGCAAGTTGGTAGAAAAAGAGTTGAAAAGTGCACAATTTCTCTTGGCATAATCCTTCTCTAAAAAAAATCAAAATCAAAGGAAAAAAAAAGAAAGAAAAAGAATGTTGAAAGAAAAAGAAGCAAAATAATACAAGGATTTGGTATAGATTTCATATTACATATTAACATATGCCTCAATATTTTTTCACATAATTGACCAACTAGGGGTAATTTTGTGTATTTGAGGTGTATTGGTGTTTGGCATGATGAGTATTTTTGTAAAACGTTGGGTCAAGATGATTTATACTCATAGTCTTTGGCCTTGAGCTCCACAAATCCCAACATATTTGTTCCTCTCTTACCTTTATCCATTTCCTCATTACAACCCTATCAAAGTCCTCATGATTGCTAGCATATGTTGCATTTTAGTGGTGGCGAATTTGAGAGTCTTGACAAGCTTATGGTAGATTTCATTCTTTGGAATTAGATTTAAGAGAACCACATTATATTTTTAAACACATAAGTGATGAGTGCTTCATCCCTAAAGTAAGAGACTACAGGTTCTTTTAGCTTTACCTATTGTACGTGCCAATATGATTGTTTAAGTTGATTTGAGTGATCAATTCAATGTTTCACGTGATGGTATTTGTTCTTATTTTGAAAAATTCAATTCTTTCATTTTTTTTGCAATGTTTTTCGTCACTTTTGGGCTAGCTTCTTGGGTCGGTTAGGGTATTGATATTGCTATTTATGTTTGCCTGAGGAGGTTCTTCATTTTAAATTTGGTTTTTACAATTGCTTGGGGACAAGCAATAGTTCAAGCACAGGGGAGTTTGATAAATGCTTAGAGTGAACTTCATTTTGGGGTCATTTTGCTACATTTTGAGGGAGAATTATGAACTTTTGTTATAATCTACACTCATATTTTCGTTTTACACTTAGGTATGGTTCTTTTTTGTGTTTTGTAGGTTTTTGGACCTTTTTGCCCTTGCTTTGACCCCAATTGAGTATGTTTTGACTCCCCACAGATGCCCCCAAGTCACCATGCCTATGGAGAAGCAAGAAGAACTAGAGAATGTTGAGGCAGAGCCGACCACAGACCTCTGTGGTGAAGGCCATGGTCTGTGGTGAGCTTGAAACTGCTTACTTCTTTGTCTTCCTTCATCTTGTGGTTGAGGACAACTGAGTTCATGCTTAAATCAGGTATTTTCGATTGCAAAAGGGGGAGAGCATAGAGAGCTAAGACATCTAACATTCACTTCTATCTCACTTCTATAAATGAATTTAGGATTTTTAAGTTTTCTTTAGAGTAAACGAGGGAATTGGAGTGGAAGATTGACACTTAAAGGCTTGGAGTTTGGGAAGCCATTGAAGACCACTATAGTTGCTGAGTTTTCTTCCCCTTCTAATCTCTTCTTAAACTTTTGTTAATTATGTGTGAGTAGTTTTTCTTAATCTAGGGACTCATTAGCCAAAGTATGGATGTTGGATCTCTAATTTTTAATAGTTGTGCTTTATCTAAATTGGTTTGATTGAATTCCATCTTGTAGAAGAACTACTTTGAGTAAATTTTGGTTAGATTTGCTTGCTTATACTAGATAGTTAAGTGAAGTATTGAAAGGAGAAACTCACTATTAGAACAACAAGTTAGAACTTAATTTAACGACTTCTTGAAAGAGAGTTGTTTGTTGAGAGGAAATCCTAGCAATAAAAAATCCATAACGAAGACTAAAATCAAGGATAATTGAAAGAATGTTAATTGGATTAGTCTAGGCAATTCAATTTGTTTTGAAAGAAAAGATTGAATTCTTAGTTTGATTGTCCTCCTTTGAATCATCCAGTTCTAGATAAAGTGAATATTTAAATCTAACGGTCCAACTGTTTACTAGGTGAAACAATTTCCTAGATGCTTTTAATCTGATTGAATTTCCAATAGTTAAATAGTGATAGTTGGTATAGCTCGTTGAAAATATGGTTGCTTAGCCTTTTATAATAGGTTAAAATTCAGTAGATTATATTTGGTCTCTACGGGATTGAGATTAAAACTATCCTACAACAACCTTCTGCTTGCGATAACATCTCCTTCCTTCCGGCCCTCTTCTTGCCCCAAAATGATTAAAAATACAAGATTATTTGAGAGATATTTAAGATAGAATAGGTAGGTCTCTGTCTTGCAGCCAAACATGCCTTCATATAACAGCCAAAAAGCATTCTCGACCACAAAACCAAAGAAAACAGAAAGTTACTGCTGTTACAGGCCTGCCACAGATAGTAGCCTTCACCATGGACAGTTCGTGGAGGCCTCAGTCTCGAGTGTTTCTCATTCTTCCTCCACTCCACGGGCATGGGGGGGCATCCATAGTGATCCAAAACCTCATCATTTGAGGTTCAATGCTAGGTTAAAAAGGTCTTAAAACTTACAAAAAAGCATTAAAGAACATACCTAAGCATACAACGGGAAGGCAAATTATACCATAAAGCTCTTGAATTCCTTCAAAAATGCAACAAAATGACCAAAAAAATGATGTAACCTTCAAGCACTTATCAAACTCCACTATGCTTGAATCGCTGCTTATCCTTAAGCAACAACAACATTAAAACTATGATGAAAACCTCCTCAGGTAAACATGAGTAGCACCATTAATAGCCAAATCGACCAAAAAACTAGCCTAAAGGTGATTTACAAACAGATAGGAGAATGAAGACTTCAAAATATGAGCAGAGACCATCACATCAAATATTGAAACAATCACTCAAATGAACTTAAGCACTTATATTAGCCCATGGAATCGGTTGAACTAGAAGAACTCGTAGAACCTCACTTCAGTAATAAAACACTCATCACTCATGCGTTTTAAAATATAACTTGGTTCTCTCAAATCTCATTCCAAAGAATCAAATCTACCATAAGCTTATTTAGCCTCTCTAATTCACCATCACTATAATGTAAAACACACTAGGCATTCACGAGGACTTAAATAGGGTTGCAATAGGGTTATTGGTGAAGGTTTAAAGGGGAACAAATATTTTGGGATTGTGGAGCAAAAAGGCGAAGACTTAGAACAAAATTATATTCTTCCAATTTTCCACAAAATGAAACTCCTGAAGCCAATACGTATTGAATATACAAACAAATCCCCTTAGTTGGTTCAAAACGAGAGAAAGAGTTGAAATAATCCAATCCAATATCAATGCCAACATCTTTTGTTTCATATTTTTTTTCTTTTTTTTCATCATTGTTTTTTGTATCTTGTTTTTTTCAAGGACAATGACTATGACACAGAACATTAAGTACCTTTCAACAATTCTCAACCAACTCACAATAACCAATCCAACAAATAAGGGAATTCGTACATGGAACTTACAAATCGCTTAATACATCCAAATAAACCACACCTTATATCATTACCCGCAAACCACTCCAAATCAAGAAACGAAACTCCATAGTCTTGGCTAAACAAGGTAAGATATGTATTTGGCCAAGGGTTATATCAGAGGTTCACATCAATAAACAATGTCAAGGCTCAAAGGGGGTAGCAAGGGGTAAATAATGCAGAACAATGGTAGCTATTTGGTCAATGTAGCTCGTTAATTCAAAGAATGCCTCAATCACGTTGCCTGAATATACATGCTAAATGCGATCTTGAACAAGAGTCAAAGTAAGTTCTAGAGATTTAGAATCTAGGAAGAGTCACAGATGAAAAGGAATAAGAGACTAAAATCGATGAATTAGTCTATTCAAGCTCAAAGCCTCACAGGACAACTACCAAAGTACAACTAGCTCATTGAATATCACATGCCAAATATTCATGCAAAGAGTCATTGGGAAATCATGTCACGTTCAACATGATGGTCAAATAAAGAAGCACATTTCCAGAAATGCATAATCAAACACTTATATTCACAAATGGGCATAACTAAAAGGTCAAATCTAAGCCAAGTAAAGCTACCCAGTCTAAAGACTTCATCATTGGAGGATTTTTTCTCTATTTTTTTTGGTTTTTTTTTTCAAATGCATGATAAACCTGATATACAAACACTAACCCTAGATATTCCTAATAAGAATTTAAAATGGCCATATAAAGCAGAAACTATGAAAGGAAACCTAAAATAGAAAGAAACCTAAATGCTCAACTAAAAATGCTCTACCCCTAAATGCACAGTCTAATGCGAACTATTCACAATGTCCATGTACTCCCAAACACATACTTGTGAACAAATTCCCCTATGCTTGTACAAAGCAGTGTCCTCAATGCATGTACATGATAAACAAGGGGGAAGGGGAACAAGAAGTAGGGAGGAGGAGGAGGGAGAAAAGAAGGTGGGTGGGGTTAAGAGAGGTGCCAATCACTCTAAGTGTCAAGACAAGCCCTAAAGTCCTAGAAATATTGACTTTGGGAAGTAATCATCCCACGTAGTTCATCATCCCCTCTTGAACAAAGTCACAGAAGGCGGCATGCTCAAATTAGACAAAAGCTTGTAAGGAAATTTACTTCTTTGGATGGACTGTAGGGTGGAATGTATATCAGTGTAGTCCTGGGAAGAGGAAGGTTGGGAGGAACTAGAAGCACCTAGATGGGGTGGGTGAAGAGGTAGGGTGTGTGATGAACCAACTCCTTATCACCAAACATAAAGGAAAGGTTATCCGGGTTCAAAAAAGTAGTTTGGTCAACACTTAGAAGAGGCATAAGCTTGTTTCCAGGGTAAATCCAACACATTTGACCCCCCTCCGACGTATAAAATGTCATTTGCTCAAAGGTTGCTAATGCTAACCTCTTAGACCTAGACAATGGATCATCAGTGTTGGGTTCAATACCTGCTAACCTAGCTATAGGAGTAATAAGACCCCAATCAGTACCCTCTTAGCAGAACTAGTAGCCGTACTCAACAACTGATTGGCAAAGAAAGATCCAGGGTCAACATGTATCCCTTGCAACATGCTATGTAAGAAATATAACTCGGACAGATAAGACACATTTAAACTGTCTTCTCGAGCAAACAATGCACATGCAGGCACATGTTGGGCCACTCGAATATGGGGATTTCTAATAATTGTGCTTTGAGAGTGACTAGCATCATATTGGTAATTCCCAGTTATTTTATACCAAAAAGCATTGGGATTAAATTCTCTAAGTGCATGAAGATGGTCTAAATCTAAAGTAGGTGGAAAACCAAATATATTATTAAAAGAACTTAAATACAACTCATAGAATTCCTATTCAAATAAAATGATATATAGCACACTTGACATCGAGGACCACTCATACTTCCACATGCAAAGTACTTAAGAATTCAAGATTAAGATCACAATATGTGTGGTCTCATGTCTCTAAGAATTGACCTATACCACTATGAGCAAATAACCAATGCGTACCATCAACCAATCCTAAGCTAGTCAACAAATCCTCATCAAAATACCGAGTAGCCACAATAATCTTACTCCACAAAGCATTGTGTCTAGCAATATGCTCAAAATTAGTTAAAACGAGTGGGTTAAGAGGGTTACCTTGATTTCGTGCATTGGTTGATTGTCGAGGAATCCGTTGGGACGCTTGGCTCAATGTCCCCACTCCTTTTGCAGTTCGACTTCGCTTCTTTGGTACCGTGATTGTAGAATGTGGATGGTTGTGTTTGGAATGAAATCTTAATTGCAGTGAATGCGGTGAAAGGAAGAGAAAATAGAGAATTTTAGGCAAATAAAAGGTAATGGGGAAGAAAAATGAAAATTTAGAAGAAAAGAAGATGGAAATATGGTGCAGAAGATGTGGGCTATGGAGATGGAAGAATGTGGAAGAAATGAGGGTAGAAAAGGAAGAATTGAAATAAGTTTGGAGTTAAGATGAAGAAAAAGGAGGAAATAGAAGAAATTTGAGTGAAATTGCTGAAAATTTGAAGGTGAATGAAGTTTCTTAATGGAAGATTTAGAGAGAAGGAGAGTTCAGAGAGAAAACGAGTCGAAGGAAGACGAGGAAGTGGGAGGAAATCGGGTCAAAGGGGAAGAAAACGCCTTGACCCAAGGTAAAACAGACCACCACGGACTATGGCCATAACCACAGATGATTTGTGGTTGTCTCTATCCTTTTATTTATTTGGGTTTCTGGGAAGCAGTGCTACTGACCGTGGTATTCACCATTAATGGTTTGTGGTGGCTGTTGTCTAGACCTTCTAAAACACTCTTATTATATTTTTTTTGTGTGTTTTTTCTACTTCTTGTTTTGTTTGTTTGTTTCCCCCCCCCTAACAAAGGAAAAGATACAACTATATACAACTAAAGAAAAAAGAAAGACATAAAAGGACTTGGGTCGCCTCCCAAGAAGCACTCTGTTAGGGTTGAGAGCTAGACTGTCACCTTTATACGTGGTCTGGATTAGTAAGGATGTGAATAGCGACCTTTTCAATGGGCTACCCCACAAAATAAGGCTTAAGCTACTATTTATTTACCTTGAATGATATAGTGGACTCGCTGCACACCTGTACCGCGCCACGAGGATGGACCTAGGTGAATTAAAAAGGGTTGCGACCACCGAGACCTCAATTTGCCAAGAAATAACCACAACTTGGAGTTGAATAAGAGAACCATATCACCTTTATCTGATCGCTTCTTCAATATGTGCTCGTCATGTCATCTCTTGATTCTCTCTTTGTAGATTCAGGAACTCTCATGTGCTTCCAACCTTAGTTGATCAAGTTCATTCAATTGCAAAAATCGCTTCTCACTGGCCGCCTAAAGATTAAAATTGAGCATTTGAATAGCCCAATATGCTTTGTGCTCCAATTCAACCAACAAGTGACAAGAGTTACCAAACACTAACTGGTATGGAGTAGTGCTTTTAGAATTGATCCTTTCAAAAAGCCCAAAGAGTATTATCAAGCTTCATAGACCAATCTTTTTGGAATTGATGAACCGTTTTCTCCAAAATGCTCTTTAACTCCCGGTTAGATAACTCGACTTGACCACTTGTTTGGAGATGATAGGGTGTGGCAGCTTTATAAAAGACCCCACACTTTCTCAAGAGATACTCAAGTGGCTTAATGCAAAAGTGACTTCCATTGTCACTTAATAAAGCTCTTAGTGTGCTAAATCTGGTAAAGATGTTATTTTTAAGGAACTTGATGACCACCTTGGAATCATTAGTAGGGGTAGTAATGACTTCCACCCACTTAGACAAATAATCTACCCCAACAAGGATGTATAGATTTTTGTGGGAATAAGGGAATTGACCCATGAAGTGAATCCCCCATACATCGGAAAGTTCTACTTCAAGAGTCCCAGTTTGAGGCATCTCATGCCTCTTAGACATGTTCCCCTTTCGTTGGCACGGATCGCATGACATGACAAACTTTCTTGCATCCTTAAAGAGCGTGAGCCAATAGAAACCTGCTTGAATAACTTTAGCACTGGCCTTGTTCGGTCCAAAAAGTCCACCATAAGTTGAAGCATGGTAATGGTGAAGTATATTATGAACCTCATCTTCTAACAAATATCTTCTATAAACACTATTTCCACACGGCTTGTAGAGAAGAGGTTCCTCCCATACATAGTACTTTGCATCTGAAATGAATTTCTTCCTTTGTTAATAGGACAACCTGAGTGGCAATACTCCACACACCTTGAAATTCACCAAATCAGCATATCATAGAGTGGCTTGGTGAGATATGGTAGGGACCTGGTCATCCGGGAATGAGTCATCGAAGGGACGCTCCTCAATTGGTGTAGCCTTTGGACCCCATCGAGATAAATGATTGACAACTATATTCTCATGGCCGACTTTGTCTCGAATTTTTAAGTCAAACTCTTGGAGAAGAAGCACCCATTGAACAAAACGTTTCCAAAGCGAACACAAACGATAGGAACTCTTTCTCCATGGTGACATAGTTCACTTAAGCCTCATCTAAGGTCCAACTTTCACAGTAGATGGCATAGGGTATGTTGTCCTTCTGTTGCCCAAAAACTAGCATAGTCACTAGCATAGTTACTAGCATCGCACATAACCTCAAAAGGTACTCCCCAATCCGGTGCTTGCGTGAATGGGGCAGAAATCAAAGCCTCCTTTAAGTTGTGAAAAGCACTCAAACACTCCTCATTAAAATCAAAGGGCACATCCTTAACAAGTATTTGGATGAGAATCGTTGCAATTTTTGAAAAATTTTGCAATTTTTTTGTTCAAAGGCAGAGTAAAATTTTTGAAACCCTACAATAGAATTCTACTAACTTTGAAACCATGATGGAGAGTGTGATTTTGTGCAAAGGCAGAGTAAAAGGTTTTGGTGAAGTTCGCTTAGGGCCTCTATGAGGCTCATTAGATTCATTCGCATCATCATCGATCACGTCTGTAGAGAGAGTGGAAACCTCTGTCTCAACAATTTCATTATTCACATCGAGAAAGGGGTCATCATTGCTAATCCCCTTAGATCCCTCGAGTTGTTTAGCCCTTCATAAAATCATGGCATTACATTACTCCCTAGGTTAGGTTTGAGCCTTCTTAGAAGTCTACTAGGGGGTGTAGATGAAGAGCTAGCTTGTTGGGAAATTTAGGCTTCCAACATTTTATCATGAGTACCAAGTACAGCAACCTTACAGGCTAATTACTTGATATACTCATCTTGCTTTTGTTGCACAAAAGCACACTCTCCATCATGGTTTCTAAGTTGATAGAATGCTAATGTAGAGTTTCTTAATGACCTCTAAAAACTTTCTAAATTACTGGTGAAGCTTAGCTTTAGCTGTTTGTTGAGGGAATAGCAAAGGCGGAGTAAAAGGTTTTGGCAAAGTTCGCTTAGGGTCATTAGGAGGCTCATTAGATTCATTCGCATCATCATCAATCACATCTTTAGAAGGAGTGGGAACCTCTTCCTCAACAATCTCATTATTCACATCATGTAAGGGCTTATCATTGCTAACCCCTTTAGATCCCTCAAGTTGTTTGCCTCCTCATAAAATCATGGCATTACATTGCTCCCTAGGTTAGGTTTGAGCCTACTTAGGAGTCTACCAGGGGGTGTAGATGAAGAGCTAGCTTGTTGGGCAATTTGGGCTTCTAACATTTTATTGTGAGTGGTGAGCACATCAACCTTACAGGCTAAGTGCTTGATATACTCGTCTTGCTTTTGTGGTGCCAAAAGCACACTCTCCATCATGGCTTCTAAGTTAGACTTTTGAGGAGCTTGTTGGGGGTAGTGTGGTCTTTGAAATTCGAGGGGTGGTCTAGCATTCATTTGAGGCATAAGAGAAGGGTTAGACCTGTATGAGAAATTGGGATGATTCCTCTAACCCGCATTATAAGTATTGGAAAAGGGGTTATTGGTTAGTCTAGGGTTGAAATTGTGCACATGATTGACTTTGTCACTAGGATCTTGGGCAAATGAACTTGTAGCTTGGCAGTTGACATTCAAATGGTCAATAGAACCACAAATTTCACATGATGTGGGAAGGCATTTGAACTGGTAGTATTTACATTCAAACGATCCGACCTTTGAGTCATGGCATCTACTTTAGCAGAAAGTAAAGTAAGAGCATTAAGCTCCAACTTACCTCCAACCCTCTTAGGTTGGCTTCTCTCATGGGACCATCTGAGCGCCTTCTCCTCAATTAAGATATGGGCCTCATCCTCTATTATATTCATCAAGGTGCCACCTGCTACCACATCTATAGTAGACCGTACCAATTGAGTGACTCCATTATACAAAGTTTGAACGATCATCCGCCTTTGGAGTCCATGATGAGGGCATAACCACAACAAATATTTAAACAACTCCCATGCCTCATAGAGTGTCTTATCCTCCCACTACAAGAAAATTGATTTTTTGTAGCAATTTTATTATAGCAAATTTAAATTTGCTACAATAATCTAAAAGTAGTAAAATAATTGTAGCATATCTAATATTGCCACAAAAAGTTGAGTGTGTTGTGCCAATTAGCCAAAATTGCCACAAAAGACATTTATGTTTTTTAAAAAAGGGGTTAGTTTTAGAGGGAAATTTTTATCTAGTGAAAAGAATTCCCTCTGTTTTTCTTTAATTTGTATTGTTAGAATGCCTTGAATATGTTTTTAGCCCCCTTATTGTGGCAAACAAATAAAATTGCCACAAAAGCTACCTTATAAGAATTGATTTTTTGTGCTCCCACGAAAAAGGACCTGACTTTTAGAGGGAAAAGCAAAAATAAGTTCCCTCCTTTTTTTTGTCCTTTTTCTTCCCCCCTGACTCAAATATTTCAGGTTTGACTTTAATATTCTAGGTTTTCTTGTATTGTCAGCCAAAACCCATTCGTGGCTTGCAATCTCCAGGCTTATACGGTTATACCTTCCCATTCTTTGCCTTCACTACTCATACTCTACCGACGTATTCTTCTAATCAAAGCTTCCATATCTCAAGCCAACTTTAAGCAATCAATTTCAATTGGGTAAGTCTTTCTATAATTGTATTTTCAGTGTAAACTGTAAATATAGTCAAATTCAAATTTGATTATCCATCTCCTTGTGCGCCTGCAGTGATTCAATTGTTCGTACGTCTCACCAACCTTTACTTCTTCATTATTGTTGCTTGTTCAATTGAAGGTATTTGTTCTTTCTCCCTCTCATTGAAAGTATGATGATACTGATTATTGGTATTGCGTGAATTTTTTTCTTTATTAATTCCAACTAGTATGCGAAAGACATCCATTGAGTTTTATAATTTTGGATATTTGAAGAACTTTGTTGATTGGCAGACAATATTTCATTAAGGAGATGGAATTTTGGATATAGTTTTTACACAGTTTCTTTGTTCCAATTCGTATGTGAAAGTGATCTACTCAATTTTATAATTTTGGGTATTTAGAGAACCTTGCTGATTTTCACACTATATTTGGTTAAGGAGATGGAATTTTGGATTTGGTTTTTATGAATTTCTTTTTCTTTTCTATTTTCTCTTGTCGGGTTTGGTTTCTAATTTAAAGATCTGTTGGCATTGTAAGAGGAATTATTAAGCATAGTTGTGATATTGACTAGTCGTTGTGGGTCTTTTAAAAGTATATATTAGATGGATAAAAGGTCATGTGGAGGAGAGAAATATGTAAGTTTTTGATGCTGAATAAAGGTTCTGTGAAATGGATTTTTGGTGGTCATTTTGCTGCTTTCATCTTGTTGTTTATGTCCTGTGTGTTTCTGTTTTGGTGCTGTGGCTATCTGAGCTATGTTCTATTGCCATTGGCGTTCTGTTGTGCTGCTACTGCTGTGCTGTTGTTACACAGTTACTGCTGTGCTGTGACTGCTCTGCTGTTGCTACATAGTTACAACTCTGCTGTGCTGGTGCTGTTATTGTTCTGTTGTTGTTAAAGTTGTGATATGATGCTACTGTTCTGCTCCTTTTACAATTCTTATGTGGTGTTAGTGTTCTGCTATGCTGTAATGAGGACATCTCTGACAAGTACTCTCAGAATCAAAAATCCGATTAGAAACATTCCTGTTTTCAATAAAGGTGACAACCAAAATGTCACCTCCAGAATTAGACTTAACAGATATGACATTAGCAAATTCCTAAGGTTGTGGTTGGTTGTTTTTTTCTTCTTTCTCCCTCGTGTTTCTGTGTGTTGTCAAAGGTACAATCTAGAATAAAATTACAAAAAAGAGCACAAAGGACCAGATCTCTGCAATGCAGATTTAACACGCTGATTGGCAGGCTGAATCTTTAAAATGTGGCAGAATCTGTGTTATGATGATTTGCTCTACAGATATCTATAATTCATGCAGCCTTTATGGAATTTTCATTAACTTATTATCGTAAAACACAGTAATTGCCACCGCAATAGTGCAATGTATGTATTACTTGTTCTTTTACAGGAGGATTTATCTCATTGTCAAGCAATGAGCTTATATCATGATCATTTTATTGATTGTGGGATCCATCAAAGTCCTATGCCCCTGTGCTTCTTTCTATGGCTTCTTTGCCTAGGGCAAGCTAGCTCCCCTTGCATTCCATATATGAATTTCAATGTGGTCCTTTGAGCATGTTTCTTATTTGATTCTTGGGTTTTCTGTTGCCTTGTTTTTGCATTTACTTCTAGTAGCTTATAATACTAATTTTCTATATTCTGTAATGCCATTGGTTATAGACTTTGTTTGTTGTGGGGCGATTGGCTTCAAACTTTATTTTCTTATCCTTATTTTGTGGACCAACTTCAGCCTGTTCCTACATTCGTAACCTAGTATCATATAGAGAAGATATAACTTCAGCCTTGGAGCTGCTTAGGAGCATCCAATGAAACTTCTATAGGATTTTTGCAAATGGGAAAATTTGTCATTTTCCTACTGGTTTCTTGTTTGAGCTTTTTTCTTCTGTCCTAACCATAGGATAGCATTTTCTATTTTGAAAATGCTCTGGCCATTTTTAATGAATTTTAATGCCTACTATTAGAAGCTGAAGTCCAAAGAACATAATTTAGAAAAGTGCAATTCTTTGGGGATGGGGAAGGCAGTTTAATCGAGAAAGATTCGAGTAAAATGTTCATGTAAATGCTTTCGGGTCGGCTAGTTGATCTATTTTATGATCCGAAGGGATAGGGAATTTGTGTGAACATTGCTATGTTTCCATGAAATTTGAGCTTCTCTGACATGTGAGATAATTTTGTAGTCCCGGATTAGTGGCATAGCAGTATGCTATTTCTGTGTGTTTTGATACCAATTTTTGTTAATCTTTGCATGTGGTTGAGTTTAGTTTGTATTTTTGCCAAATTTGCACTCTCTTTCGGTTCAAATATGAATGCCACAAAATCTTTATGTGGAAAAGTAATCAGTTTATATTATAATTGACAGAAATGAATAAGGATCGCACTGGGATGAACTGGAAGACGTTTAACTGTAGGAAGAAGCCAGAATATATAAATGGGGTGAAACAGTTCCTTGAGTTTGCTTTTGCTAATGTGGCTGAAGCTGGGAAAATAAGATGCCTATGTGTTAATTGTGACAACTATAGTTACCAAAATAGAAAAACAGTTATGCTTCATTTGCTCAGTGATGGGATAGTAAGGAGTTATAATCCATGGGAGTTTCATTGGGAGAAATCTAATCATGAAGAGCCCATTGATGCAAGTCAAAAGGATAGAAGTGATAGAGATGAGCATCAAGATTCAATGTTGTCAGTGGGTGAGGAGGATGTAGATGAAACATTTGCCGTGGTAGATGACATAACAAATGCCCGAGCATTTCACATAATGGATGAGTTTGAAAGGTTAGGCGGTCCTGAAATTAGTGAGTCCCCTAAAGTACTTCAGAAGTTTGCTAGATTAGTTAGAGATGCTGAGAAAGAGTTATTTCCAGGATGTGAGAAATTCTCAAAATTAGAGTTTACGGTACATCTCCTCCATATAAAGTGTTTATGTGGTTGGAGTGATAAGTCTCTCACAATGATACTTGAACTTTTGAAGAAAGCGTTTGATTTTGACAATACATTCCCAAAGAATGCTTATGAAGCAAAAAAGTATACTCGGGACCTTAGCTTGAGTTATGTGAAAATTGAGGCTTGTAAGAATGATTGTATACTTTATTGGAAGGAGCATGAGCATGCAGAAAAATGTCCTAAATGCGCTCATCCAAGGTGGAGGGACAAGAGAGAAGAGGCTGATGATAGTGATGTTGAAAGTGATAAAAAGGGACAGAGGAAAAACATTCCTGATAAGATCTTACGCTATTTTCCTCTTGTACCAAGACTCCAAAGAATATTTATGTCGGCCAAAACAGCTTCTGACATGCGGTGGCATAAGGATAAACGTCGAGATGATGGGATATTAAGGCATCCTGCAGATGCACAGGCTTGGAAGTCATTTGATGCATCGTATGCTGATTTTGCAAAAGATCCGCGTAATGTGAGGTTGGGTTTATGTAGTGATGGGTTTATTCCATATTCAAATATAAATTCAACCTATAGCATTTGGCCTGTTTTTTGGGTTCCTTACAATTTACCACCTTGGTTGTGTATGAAAAAGCCATAAACATTTTTAAACATGATCATCCCTGGTAAAACTGCTCTTGGAACTGATATTGATGTGTATCTACAACCATTGATTGATGAACTGAAGACTTTATGGGATGGGGTAAATACGTATGATGCATTTAAAGCTGAATATTTTAATTTGCGTGCGGCTTTGTTGTGGACAATTAATGATTTTCTTGCATATGGTAATTTGTCTGGATGGAGTGTAAAAGGACGTCTTGCTTGCCCGGTTTGTAATAAAGATACATGGTCATGTTACTTGCCTAATTGGAATAAACAATGCTACAGGGGTCATCGTAGATTCTTGGAAGCTTATCATAGGTGGAGATTTGACAAAAAATCTTTTGATAACACAATAGAGATAGATCCTCCTCCTAAATTGTTATCTGGTGATGACGTTCTTGAGCAGATTGGCAATTTTGAGAATATTCAATTTGGCAAGGTTAAGGGTAAAAGGAAGTGAACAAAACCAAAGTTGATTTACAACTGGGAGAAGAAAAGTATCTTTTTCGAATTACCTTATTGGAGGAAGAACTTAATTCGGCATAACTTAGATGTTATGCACATTGAGAAGAACTCAAGCGTATTGTTGGCACCAACAGCACCCAATTCATTAGCGAGGCAAGCTATTTAATGAAGCAATTGATGCCCTTGGATGTGGAAAAGTGGGATGACATACAACTGGAAAAAAAAAGAAAGTATTTCATGAAGTTAAAGGTTTTCACTCAAGACTATCTTTGTCCTATCGAGTTATGTTTTTTAAATAGTTTCATCATTAATAATTTGTATTGCATGTAGGAAATGTTTAAATTGCCCCAAGGTTGTCATGCCGATAATGCCACAGAGCGTCATTGTAAGGTTTGGTATAGAAAGTGGCGGTATGATTTGAAGCAAAAAGCATACACTAACTATACGACAGTGGCTGATTGTCGGGATAATCCGTCCAAAGAAGTGGACCCTGATCAATGGAAATGGTTAGTAAATTATTGGGACAGCGACAAGTTCAGGGTAAGTTCAATATCCTTTTCTATTACATCATTTGAATATGTCCATTGACCATAATCCTGAAATGATAATAAATTTAGTTTCTAATATTTTAAACCTTATGGTTTTTTCTATATCTTATAGCGTCGAAGTGAGACGAACACTAAAAATCAAACACATCAAAAAATGCTTGCAAAGGTTGGCACAAAATCAATTGCTAGCACCTTCTATGAGATGGTAACTGAAGCTTATATATACTTGGTACTAAATTGTGGACTTGGTTTTTTCTGAAACTTTTTTTAAAACCAATTTTTGACTTGCTTATTGTTAGATGTAATTGCACTTTACATAAGGTCTTTTTAAATGATTTCCGTTGCAGAAACCAATTAATGGATTGGATGACCTCTTACCTGAGGACTCTCAACCAGAAGCAGAAGAGGATGAAGAACCGTACTACTTGCGATTATGGAAAATTTAAAGACAAAAGAAAGACGGAACTTGGTCAGATGAGCATGCAGAGAAAGCATATGAAGACCTCCAAGTAGTGCACCAAAAAGAGCTTGAGAAGTATGGGGTTGATAACCTTACACCCCAAGAGGCTTTTACTCGTGTCCTCAAGCATAAGAAAGGATCACATCATCAAAGAGGTATGGGTCAAGAGGTGTTAGCTTTTACGAGTTGTCAAAACAAAGGTATCAATGAGGACGCAATTCAAGATAGGATTGATACTGAAGTTAATAGGCGGGTTTCTGAACAACTAAAAGGGATTCACGAGTCTTATGATGCTCGTCTTCGTGCTCTAGAGGAAAGACTAGGTTCTTCCTCAAGTGCACAGGTTCATATAAGTTAGAGTACAATAAGTTTCATCTATTTACAATAAGTATCATTTTAGAATTATGAACTAAGCATATACTGTTATCATAATTTTATTAGCTACTATTGCAGCAAGCATCATATGATGATTATTATATATTTAATGCAATTTCATTTCAAGTACGATTGCATTTCATTTCAATTAATTTATTATTACATGTATGTATTTATGAGAATGTCCACAAACAATTATTATTTGCAAAAGGTAAACAATATTATAATATATAATAACAAAAAAACAAATGCAATTGAAATTTACCACTTTTTAAGATAAGTTTGGTAGCAAAAGTGAAATGCCACAAAATGTATTCAAATATCTGCCAAAATATAGTTCGTGGCAATTATATTTTGCTACAAATATCACCTTCTTGTAGCAAACATGGATTTAGTGGCAAATGGAGCTTGCTGCAAATTATATGCTTTTGTAGCAAATTTCAATTTGTGGCAACTGAAAATTTGCCACTAAAGCTACATAATTCGTAGCAAAACTAAATTTGCCACAAATGCCTTTTGTAACAGACTATTTGTGGCAACTTTGTAGCAATTTTGTACATTGCCACAAAAGACTTTTTGTAGCAAAATATCAACATATTGTGGCAAATCTTGTTGCCACAAAAACCAAATTTTCTTGTAGTGTCCCTTTGTTCAAATGGTGATTTGATTCTTTAGACTTGTCGTCTTTCTAGGACGAAAGAACTTGCAAGGAATGCCTTGGTAAGCTCATCCCAAGTAGTTATTGACCCCAGAGGCAATGAATGGAGCCACACCCTGCCTTGTCCCTTAATGAAAAAGGAAAGAATTGAACTCGTATGGCATCCGTTGAAACTCCATTGAGCTTCAAAGCATCACACACCTCTAAAAAGACCGCGAGGTGTAGATTTGGATCCTCCATTGGGGCGCCTCCAAATTGTGCTTGTTGCACCATGGATATGATAGCCAGTTTGAGCTCAAAATTATGAGCATCCCCAGTTGGCCTTGCAATGCTTGAAGTGATGCCATGAAATACCTAGAGTAATGAAGTCCCGAAGTACCCTTTGTTGATCTCCTCCACCTCCTGACTTTTTTGGAGAGGTTTCTTTAGCCTTAAGCTTTTGCTTCTCTAACTTGTGTTTCTTCTGCCTCGAACGAAAAGTCCTCTTTATCTCAGGATCAAGTTTGAAATGGAAAGGATTTCGCATAAAAGAGGAGAAATCCTACAAGCACTACCACAACCACTACCAAAGCAAATCGGAATGATAAAAAAGAAAATGCTTAGTCAATCTTTAGAGAACTAACTCAATATTTGACAAATTGATCCGCCACAATGGCGCCAAAAACTTGGTACACAGCCCGCAAGCACACAGGTGTTGTAGTATAGATGAAAATATTATTCCTTGGGAACCAATGCAATTTATCAAGTTTATCCTTCTAAAATGCTAATTAAAATAGAAATTGAGTTGGAATGTTTTCTAAATCTAACCAATCGTTAGATGAAATGCTAATTACCGATACAGGACATCTATCAATTAAAAATGCCTAGGGATTTATTTCACCAACAATATACTAGATCTGGTAAATTAAGTTTAGGCTTCACTCTAGTTTGGATGAATCAAAGGATAACAATCATGATTAATTCAATTCTTCCTTTTGAAATAAAATGAATTGTTTAAACTAATCAAAATTGTCATTCTTTTAAAGGTTCTTAAATTAGTCCAAATTAAGGATTTAGATTCTCAATTTTCCTCTCAACATGTAACTTTCTCCCAAAAACACTATGTTAAGTCTAATCTTGTCAATCTAATAGCAGATTTCTTCTTTCAGTACTTTACCCCACTATTTAATAATTTGCATGTTATTTTAGCCTAAATCACTCACAACATTCACGACAAAAGATAGGTTGAAACAATGCAAATAGGTTAAGCACAATATTGACAAAATTAAGGATCTAACTTCATTGTTTAGCTAACAAATCCCTATACTAAAGGAAAACTACTCACTCATGTTTATTAAACTAACGAAAGAGTTTAAACTAGACATCAAAATAAACTAGAATAACTCTAATGGAGTTTAAAGATTAAGGGAAAAAGAAATTGCTTAGCAACAACGGAGTTCTTGTTGATCCTTCAATCTTCAAGCATCCAACTTACAAATAGCCTTTCTTCCGGTCCTTTTCTTGCTCAAAAATGATGAAAAATACAAGACTATTTCCGAGATATTTGAGATAAAATAGGTAGGTCTTTGTCTTGTAGTCGAGCATGCCTTTATATAGCAGCTACCAAGCATTCTCAGCAACAAACCGAGGAAAACTAAAGG
>JACYFF010031952.1:61596714-61764851 GCA_017589665.1 Selenicereus undatus
CTCTTTTCTTAGCCTCTTTGAGGCTCATATTCTTAAAAGAATCTCTTACATATTGGTCTCATAATGACCCTTAAAGACTTTCTTTTTGAAATACTTAAAAAGGAGAAACGCCTACTGCTTTTCTCATTTAATAAAAAACTACTTCTGGGCATAAGATTATCATAAAGTGCTTGTTGGGAGAAATCTACACTCAATCCCCTAAGCTCTTAATCCCGGGATGACAGCTAACTTTTGGACCTTAACCCTCGTCAAGGTCTCTAGTGACTACTCCCTAGGCTATAGGGATTCCCACGTTCAAGCAGGTTCACTCCCTATCTATTGTCCCTGTGCACTTATCTTAGCCATTTAAACTGGTCTTAACGACTAATAAGTTTGCTGCCTCTCACAGCGAAATCCTTTATCATGCAACTCACGCTTTTGTAAAACTCTTTAGGGATTCCCCCGTTCAAGCAAGTTCACTCCTAAAACTGTTTTCATTTAATTAAAATAGGCCATCATACACTAATAGTTATTGCTACTATCATTTCAAAACATGAAATCTTTCTTTGAAAAACTCACCCTTATGCACATAATGCAATTTGAGCATTTAAGCACATATATCACATTTATCACATTGGTAAGGGGGTCCACATGTATCACATTTAAGCACTTCATAATCAATTTAACACAATGAGCCACAAATGGCCTTGCAATCCACACGATTGCGGCCAACTCACAACCCGAACTCCCTGCTCACAAGCACAGTACCACAAAAACCTCGAACCACTCATAGTTCTTCCTTAAACCATCCAACTACCATCTCGGTTTCAATTTCATAAATCATAACACATTATTATGCTAGCTTATAAAAAAGACGTGTAATAGGGTTTATGTACTTACCTGGGCAAGCAACCTCATTCAGTTGTGCGTTATAGCGTATATAAACACATATACAGATATATGTATATCGCATCGACTTGGAATAGGCACTTAATGAACCGTATGAAGCTAACAAGGCATGAAGCTCAATTACATTCACGGCTTACGTTTAGGAATTAAGCATATCATATCTGTGTCATTTCTAAAGCATAATCAACCAACTATACATGCCACTTCCAAGCATATTTAAGCCCTAGAAGCATAATGCGATTCTAAACGTTCGTTTATTACTTCGAAGTCATTAATCGAATCTACTTAAGCCACTAAAGCATATTACGGTTCTAGGCATTCATTTATCATATCAAAATTATTGAACGATCATGATTTAACTAAACATATATATAACGATTCTAACATATACGATGCATTTTGAAGTAAATTTCCTAAGCATGAAGGTACTAAAGAGTGTTCGCATGAAAGCTAAACATATTTCATTAACCTCGAAATTACTTCATTTGCATGCATTGGTTAATTAACTTGAATGGAAGCTAAACACGTTAAAATGACTTCGATTTTAATTCTCTTTCTTATATTAGCTAATTAACTTGAGTCTAAGCTAAGCACGTTAAGATGACTTCGATTTTAATTCTCTTTCATATATAAGCTAATTAACTTGAGTCGAAGCTAAGCACGTTAATATAACTTCGATTTTAATTCTCTTCCATATACTATCTAATTAACTTGAGTCGAAGCTAAGCACGTTAATATAACTTCGATTTTAATTCTCTTTCATATATTAACTCATTACCGTGAATCGAAGCTAAACACGTTAAACTAACTTCATTTTGAACTCTTTTTCATGCATCAACTAATTAACTTGAATCGAGGCTAAATACGTTAAGCTAACTTTCATGTAATAGCTAATCTAGGTCATTCAACAAGCGTTATACACGAATTGAAGCAAGCGTAGGCTAACATGCTACATTAAACTGCTGAAAACGTTTTCGAAATTAATATTAATTTAGGAGGCGAGGAACACCCACCTCAATCCAAGCTAAAGGACTCATTCTAAGCGCTTTCGAGCTCGATTTGGATGCTGGGAAGCCTCAATCCTCGACCCAGTTAGCCCCAAACGCACGCCCAATTGAGGAACCCGAAACCCATTCTGATGCCCTGTTTGAACCGAAACCTAGCTCCCAAATTTGGTGACGTTTGTGGCTGATTTGGGTAGAATTCGGCCACTCGACTTATGGGGGAGGTTGATTCTGGGTGTTCGGCCGGATTCAGGCATATGGGTGGTAGTTTAGGCGCGGCTAGACGCGTGGTTTTTGGGCTAGGAGAAGTGGATGACGATGTGTGGTGGTTTCAGCGGTGGTGGACGCGTGCAGGGGGGACCGATGGTCCCTTTCTCTCGTCGGCGACAGGTGGCGGTCGGCGATGGACGCTAGACGGCGCTGGTGGCCAAGAGAGAGAGAGGGCTTAGCGAGTTAGTGAGAGAGAGAGGGGCGTCGGGGTCCTTCGGGTCTCAAAGACCCGACTCCCCCCCCCCCTTTTGCTCTAATTTTTCTTTTTTTCTCTCTCTCTTTTTTTTGACTCAATTAACATCATTCAACTAAATTTTGGTCCCATACTCGTTAACGGTTAGGTTAAACTCAAGTGGAAACGTCCTACAATTAACATCTTTAATCAAACTTCAGGAATCGACTAAATAAATCGAAAAGCATTTTTAAAAACTCGAGTTAGCATCGATTCAATAATTTTATAAATAAGTAACGCCAATAAAAAATTAACGTTAATAAAATCAATAATAACAATAGTAATTCTTTTAAATAAGATTATCGTTCACATAATCACATCGATAATAATTTAACTCGTACAGTTTATAAAAATACAAATTTTATAATGTAAAAAGGTAATACAATTAGCTTAACGGAAAACAAAGACGCGAGTCTTACACTCTTCCCCCCCTTAAAAGAATTTCATCCTCGAAATTCGAACCTAAATTCGGTCTTTCCTAGAATGCATGCACACAACTAGGATCTACGGGATAAGTTTTCAAAAGGTATCAAAAGTTATGTATATATATATATATATACATATATATATATATACATATATATATAAATGTGTGTGTGTGGGGGGGGGGGGAATTAACACTTTTGTACCTCTAATTTTAGTGCATGAATTGTGTAGTACAGGTTTTAGAAGTTTGAAAGTTTTGGTCCCTTTGGTTTTGGGAAAAATAACTTGTTGGTGCTTGTTATTTTTATTTTGGCCCCTAAACTTTTAGAAATTGTGGAAAGACCCCTGAATTGGGTAAAATATGTAAATAAGCTATTTTAGGGGTTTTTAAAGAATATGGTTGTGTTAAATGATTGAACTTCTTATAATGGCTTTGCTGGTACTAATCCCCACAATCTACTACTTATATCATAATTATTGTACTTTCTGTTGTTTTGGGCCCACCATTGCTCGCAAAGTAATTAAAGCTTAATTTGAGAGTTTTGATCGTTACTCTGACTTAGTCGGCACTGGACTCTGACATTCCTCTAGCTTTCAGTTTACAGAGATTGCTAATCTCAACCACACCTTCCTTAAATCAGGCACCGCACATATCTATTTCATTTCCTACCTCAGATCATAGTCACTAATCAATTTCTATATTTTAAAAGATAGTGAGACTGTAATCCAGAAATTATAATATATAAGACATAGGGTTCAATTAAATAATGTTTGCTACTGAGAAACTTCTTTTATTGAAAGTTTGAAAGTGCAAATATTACAATGGAAAGATTGAAGAGAGCTTAAGCTGTTATGATCAATAGAGATGCTTGCTCATAGAGAAATGTAGAATCCCGACTGCTCTTTCACTCAAGCATGCTCAAATGGCTGTGTCTCTTCTCAGTACTCAGCCTCTTCTTTTATAGAGTGGATGGGGATGCATAGGATTCCCTAAAGGATAGTACACATTGATAATTTTCACATGGGTACAGTTGCCCTCACATGGCTACAGTAGACTGCATTATTTTTCTGGCCTAACACTCACTAAAATACAATAATGGTATAACAACTTTTCAGACTACATTAATGTTGATAGCATTAGTCATCCATGTTGAGATTCTGCATGCCTTTTTCTCCAGTAATATCTTACAGGCCATCATTATCCAGATAATCATCAAAATCTTCATTAAGTTGAAGATGCCCTGGATCCCATTTCTCAGATAATTCATGAAGGTATGTCTTTCGTTTTTTCGATAAGAATTTTCCACCTCCAACATAAAAGAGATAATCAAAGACATCTTCTGAAGTTGCTCTCTTTACCTTAATATATTTGCTAGACTCTTTATTTTTCTGCATATATTTGGTAGACTCATTATTTTTCTGGCCTAACACTTACTAAAATGCAATAATGGTATAACAACTTTTCAGACTACATTAATGTTGACATGATTAGTCATCCATGTTGAGATTCTACATGCCTTTTTCTCCAGTAATATCTTACAGACCATCATTATCCAGAACTACTCAAGGAGTGAGGACGTCCAATCAAGCATTGTAACAGGCTTCTCGACAAACCATCAACAGAAGGAATTGAGGTAATCCTTTGGTTTAACTATTCCTAAGCATATTGCTCGATATAAATCATTGAGTGGTAAGATTATTGTTGCTACTCAATATTTTGATGAGGATTTGATGACTAGCTTAGGATTACTTGATGAGACTCACTGGATGTTTGCTCGTGGGGCTATAGGTCAGTTTTTGAAGACACAGGACCATACATATCATGACCGTACTCTAGAATTTCTGAGCACTTTACATATGTGGGTCAAGAATGGTCCCTAATGTCAAGAGGGCTATATATTATTTTATCTCAACAGGGAACTCTTCGAATTGAATTTGAATGGCTTCAATGGTATCGGTTTTCCACTTAGCTTGGATTGAGACCTACGACCTGTGCCTAAAGAGTTTAATCTAATGCTTTTTTGTATACAATCACTCAGAATTATGAATATGATGCTAGTCACTCCAAATGCACAATTATTAGAAATCCCTATATCCAAGTGGCCCAACGTGTCCTTGAATGTGGATTGTTTGCTCAGGGAGGATAGTTTGAATGTGCCTCGCGTGTCGAGTTGTAATTCTCGTGTAGCATGTTGAAAAGGACATGTATTGACCCATTATCTTTCTTTGCTAATCAATTTTTGAGTATAGCTACTAGTTATCCTAAGAGGATAGTGATTGGGCGTCTTATAACCCCTATAGCTAGGTCAATTGGTTTTGAACCCAACCTTGATTATAGAGTCTCTAGGTATAAGAGGCTAGCATTAGCAACCTTCGAGCAAATGAAATTTTACAAGGTAGAAGGTGGTCAAACGTGTTGGATTTATGATGGAAACAAGCTTATGTCATTCCAAATATTTACCGAACTACACTTTTGAACCTGAATAACCTTTTCTTTATGCCTGGTGATAAAGAATTAGTCCATCCTGCACCATTGCCTCCTCCCTAACCCCATCTAGGTAGTTCTAGTGCATCCTAACCTTCCTCTTCCTAGGACTGCGCTAATATCCACGCCACCCTACAGTCCATCCAAAAGGAGCAAGCTTCCCTAAGGGCTTATGTCCAATATGAGCATTCCACCTCCGCGAGTTTGTTCACGAGTAGCATGATGAGCTTTGTGGGATGATTGCTTCCCAAAATTAATATTTCCAAGACTTTAGGGATTGTCTTGAAACTTGGCGTGATTGACACATATATCAACCCCAACCACCTTCTTCTCTCCCTCATCCTCCTTTCTAGTTCTTCTTCCCATCCCGCTGGTTTATCATATGCTTGCACTGAGGACAATGCTTTGTGCAAGCACAGGAGAGTTGCATTCGTTTGTGAGAATGTGTGCTTGTGTTTGTGAGTATTTGGATGTTGTGAATAGTTTTCATTCGATTGTGCTTTTGGGGGTAGTTAGAGAATTTTTAGTGGAGCATTTTGGTTAGTTTCTCTTTTTAGATTTCTTTTCATAGTTTTTACATATTAGGTTTATCATGCATTTGAAAAAAAAAACAAAAAAGGAGTAGAAACTGAAAAAATCCTCCGATGATGAAGTCTTTAGACTAGGTAGCTTTCTTTGGCTTAAATTTGACCCTTTAGTTATCCCATTTGTGAATAAAAAATGTTAATTATGAGTTTTTGAAAATGTGTTTCTTAATTTGACCATCATGTTGAACACGAGTTGATTACCCAATGACACTGTGGATGACTAATTAGCATGTATGATTCAATTAGCTAGTTCTGCTTTGGTAGTTGTCCCGTGAGGCTTTGGGCTTGAATAGACTAATTTTTTAATTTTAGTCTGTCGTTCTTTTTCGTGGGCGACTCTTTGTAGATTCTTAATCTGTAGAACATGCTTTTGATGTTTCTCAAGATCACATTTAACAAGCACATTTAGGCAACACGATTGAAGCATTCTTTGAATTAATTAGTAACATTGACCAAAAAGCCACCCTTGTTATGCATAATTTACCACTTGCTACCCCCTTTGAGCCTTAAGATTATTTATTCATGTGAACCTCTAATATAGCCCTTGGCCAAATACATATCTTACTTATAAAGTTCCATTTCTTGATTTGGAGTGGTTTGTGGCTAGTAATATGTGGTGTGGCTTGTTTGGATGCAATAGGGATTTGTAAGTTCTAGCATCAATTCCCTGTGTTGTAATTGGATTAGTTATTGTGAGTTGGTCAAGAAGTGTTGAAAGGTAGTAATAATTTGTGGTCATAATAATTCTCAAAAAAAAGAAAAATGAATGAAAGAAAAGCAAAAGAAAAAAGAAAAAAAAAGTGAAATAAAAGATTTAGGAATTGATATTGGCTTGGAATATTTCAACACTTTCTCTCGTTTTGAGCCAAGGGGAATTGTTTGCATTTTCAATATGTATTAGTATGAGGAATCCATTTTATGAAAATTGGGAGGTGAAAATTTTGCTCTTAGTCTTTGGTTTTTTCTCCACAATTACAAAATATATGTCCCTCTTTAATCCATTACTGATAGCCCTATTACAACCCTATTTAACTCCTCATGATTGCCTAGTGTATTTTGCATTCTAGTGATGGAGAATTGAAGAATCTGAACAAGCATATGATAGATTTGATTCATTGGAATGAGATTTGAGAGAACCAAGTTATGCTTTAAAACATATGAATGATGAGTTCTTCGTTACTAAAGTGAGGTTCTACGGTGTCTTCTTGCTCAACCTATTATGTTTGTCAATATGAGTGTTCAAGTCGACGTCGGTGGTTGATTTAATATTTTAATGTGATGGTATCTACTTAAACTTCGAAAATTTCACTCTTATATGTTTGTCAATATGAGTGTATTTTAATCTTGCTACTAATGTTTACATGAGGAGGTCTTTCAGCATAGTTTCGATTTCATGGTTGCTTAGGGGCAAGCAACGGTTCAAGCATGGGGGATTTTAATAAGTTCTTAAAGATTATATCATTTTTGTGTCATTTTGATGCATTTTTATGAAATTCATGAGCTTTATCATATAATTTATACCCCAAATTCATGTTTTACACTTGGGTATGGTTCTTTGATGCTTTTTGCATGTTTTAAGACCTTTTTGACCTAGCATTGACCATCACATGATGAGTTTTTGACTCACCACGGATGGCCCACAACCCTTATGTCCATGGGGAGAAAGAAGAATGAGAAACAATCGACACAGAGGCATTCATAGACTGTGTGTGGTGAACCCACGATCCGTTGCAGGCTTATAGTAGCTGCAACTGTTCGTTTTCCTTGGACTTGGGGCTGAGATTGCTTGGGGGCTACTATATCTAGGTGTGCTTGGCTGCCAGGAAAAAATACCTAACCATTCTATCTCAGATATCTCTCAAATAGTTTAGTATTTTAATCATCTTTGCAGCAAGAAGAAGATTGGAAGGAGGCCAATATGCAAGTTAGAGGCTTGAAGATTGAAGAATCAACAAGAAACTCCATTACAATAGTTCTAAGTTGTTTTGATGTTTTGTTTAATCTCTTTTGTTAGTTTAATAAACATGAATCAGTAGGTTTCCTCTAGTCTAGGGATTTGTTAGCCAAACAACGAGATTAGATTCTTAATTTTATTAATATTGTGCTTAATCTACTTGGTATGTTTTAATCTATCTTGTGTTGTAAATGTTGAGTGATATAGGCCAAAATTGCTTACAAATTGTTAAATAGTTGAGTGAAGTACTGAAAGGAGAAATCCGCTATTGCAATTGACAAGAGTAGACTCAACTTAGCAATTTTTGAGAGAAAGTTGAATTTGATTAGTCTAATCAATTCAATTTATTTTGAAAAAAGAATTGAATTATTCATGATTTTTATCCTTTAACTCATCCAAAGTAAAGCAAAGAACATACTCAATTTAATTCATTGGTGGTCAAATAAATCCCTTGGCGTTCTTAATTGATAGAAGTCTTACATCGATAATTAGCATTTTAACTTATGATAGCTTATTTTTACAAAATATTCCAACTAAATATTCATTTTGCTTAGCGGTTTAGAAGGAAAAACTCAATAAATTGCATTGGTCTCTGTGGAAACGACATTTTAATCTAAATTGCAACATGCATGCACATGCAGTGTGTTAGCAATCAACTCATATTAAACACATGGTTAAAACATGAATCACATTTGCAAAAACTCATTCCAAACACTTTTATTCACAATTAGGCATATCAAAGGGCAAGCTAAACCAAAGAAGGCTACTTAGTCTACAAAATTCGTCATTGATTTTTTTTCCTTTTTTTTATAGAATTTTTTAAAGAATTTTTTCCCTTTGTTTTAATGCAATCCTACATCATAAACTTAATCCTAAAATGCAACATTATTCTATATGCTTCTAATATCAATGATGTATTAAAGATGCAAAAGTTTGAAAATAAAACAAAATGCACTAACTACATGCTCTAGCTACAAGTTATCGTTAAATGCAATTCTAAATACAATCATATACAATCTATACACATCTAGAAATCAATCATCATTCACCATCAATCAACACAAATCCTCTATGCTTGGACAAAGCATTGTACTTAATGCAAGCACATAAGTATAAAAGTGAGGGGGGAGCGAACAAGGTTTAGAAAGGATGGGGAGAAGGAAGGGGCGAGGGGTGGCCCAAAGAGATATGTCAATCTGTCCATGTCTATAGACATGCCCTAAAGTTCTGAAAGTACTCGTTCTGGGAGGTAATCATCCCACAAAGTTCATCATGATGAACCTAAACAAAGGCACGAAGAGCAGTATTCTTATATTGAACATAAGCTCATAGGGAGGCTTGCTCTTCCTAATTGGACCTAAGGCTGGCATGGACCTCATCATATTCATGAGAGGAGGTTAGATGGGAAGAACTAGAGACACCAGGGTGGGTAGGTGGGAGAGGTGGAGGTGCATGGTGCACAACCTCATCGTCACTGGGTAACCATGAGACATTAGCCCTATAAGGAGTGTGGTCTACTTAACATTGGGAACTGGCAAAAGTCGATTCCTAGGGTATACCCAGCACAATTGACTAACCTCCACCCTGCAAAACTTTATCAGATCAAAAGAAGCCTTGTCAAGAAGCTTTGACCCTGAAACTTTATCCTTTAGGCTAGGCACAATACCAAGAGACCAAGCAATAGGGGTGATGATACCCTAATCACAATCCTATCCGCGATACTAGTAGTTGCACTATAGAACTGGGTGGCCAAGAAAGATTTGGGGTTAATATAGTCACCTTTCATCATACAGGATAAAAAGCACAGCTTAGACAATCGTTGAGACATTTAGACTATCATCCTTAGTAAAAATACCACAAGCTACCATCTGTTGTGCCACTCAAATACAAACATTTCTAATGAAATGTCTTTACATGTGCTCACATTGTATCGCTAATCCCCCGTCATTTCATACCAAAAGGGGTTCGAGTTAAAGGCTTGGGGGACACGATGCCAGGGTATGTCCAAACTAGGAAAAAAACCACATGCGTCATTAAAGGCGCTAAGATTCAACTCATGACCTTCCCCTTACAAGTAGAAAGAAATGTATGCTTCTTAACAACTCTGACCACTGCTGAACTCCATATGCAATGTACTCAAAAATTCATGGGTGAGGTCCCCACAAGTATGGTCCTGGGTCCCAAAAAGGTACGGAGGATTACCTCGATTCCTTACATTTGTGGATGTTCGGGATGTTCATTGTCGTTGTAACGCCCAAAATTAAACATGTTTCATTGTTCATATTCTCCTTAATAAATCACTCAATTGTAATTTGATGAATCCAATGATAAGGGCATTACCGCCGTCCAAAAGGACAAGGCTTGAAACATGAGTGCTATATATAACACAGTTAAGCATAATCTCAACCATACACATTCACACATGATCATCCATTCACAATCAAGTGTTAACCAATGTAAGATTTATAAACCATAGTAAGATAATTCACCATGTAATCTACATCTTCATCCACAGAAGAATTCAAAATACAACGTTAAAGTATGCAGATACGCATTACTTTTGATCCATCTGGATTTCCCTGCTTCACTTACTCTCTTCAGCTGATGTGTTGGCATGAGGGCAATACTTTGAGCATTTGCCTAAAACAAAACATGAAAACATTTCGAACTGTGAGTCGAAGCTCAGTACATGCGTTCCTGAATTATTAGATGATCATTGAACACTGATTGGGCCCGCTTTGCAATTCATTTTAAGTTAAAACAGTGAATGAAATAAATGTAAAACTATATTGCTAGTTATTATCTAATAGTGAACCCCTTGATACTGTTACGATCTATGGATAGGTGTACACCTACCAAGTCGATCAGGGACCTGGTCTGAAGCCACGCGGGCAACTGAAGGGCGAATGCCCTGTAGATGATAACTAACGAGGTCACTAATTAACTGATAAATCACTGTGTAAACTGATTCATTGATGTACTTACCAAAACATGATAACGTTGATAAATACACTCTGATTTGTAAAGATACAGGCAATGGACGTACCTGAAGTCTTTAAAATGATATTTCACTTGATAATACTTATGCACAATGGAAACGATAATTAGGCCTCAACTCTATTTCATAAATGTCACTGTAAGTATGTGTAGTCAGTAAATGATCTTTACTCGCCTAATTGAGTAAGCAAAAATATGTGTAACAAAAATTGAGTAATAAAATGGGATACATAACTTGTGTATTTCAAATAATAAATTAAATAAGTTAGAGTTATTGAACTTGAAATACAACAAATTGAAGTAAAATAGACCAAATGAAAATGATTGAGTAATAATGAAAATATTTTAATTGATATAAATGACACATGGTTTGCTGATATTTCTGAAATGGATAAAAGAAAGTGTGAAGCTTCTGAAAAGGATAATAGAATGATTAATGCCTCTGAAATGGATAACAGAAGGTTTAATACTTCTGAAATGGGTGACAAATGGTTTATGCCATAAGGGGTGCTGCGAGGTTCATAAAAGCTCATATAACACCCTAACTTGGTCCAAAGGACACAGATTTTGAGTTATTAATCTGCTCACTTCCCAAATTTCATTTTCATACTCATGTAACTCAGTTTTCAACCCAAGTAAGATTTTGTACATAATCAAAATGAACTCACTATACTTTATAATTTCCTTGCAATACCCATAATTATGTAGAAACTTACAAAAAAAAAAATTATTCCAAATGTCACGGTTTCTGTATTAACTCATATTACCGTTTGATGGTCTGCATTAGAAAATCCATATCTTTCACTCCCAATCTCCAAATGAGATATGAAACCCCAATATAAAAAGTTCACAATGTCCTCCAACACTCTCATTTAGGATACACATGATTCACATAATAAGGTCCCTAAAAGTAGGGTAGAACACAAACGTGCACAATTTGTTATCAATCTGCGTAGTCGTAGCAAAACGACCATAACGTTTTCCACAGAACTCGAATTAAGGCGATTCAAGAGGCATTTTAAATAGAACTCATTGATCTATCCACACACCAAAAATCAAAATTTTTCATTGACCCAATCAATACCAGTTGTTCCGTGAAGTTACTGTTCCAGTTCAGTTCCCAGTTTCGATGCATTTTGCATAGTCTTCAGTAAATATGTCATAACTTTGTGCACACAACTCGAAATGGAGTAATTCCAAAGCCTATTGAAATCTAAATCATCAAGATATCACTACCCCAAAAAGCATGAATTGTCGATGTGCCAAACAGTACCAGTGAATTCCCAAATTAGGCCCTGTTTCAGGTCTGTTTCCCAGCTTTAACTCACATATTTTCAATCTTTTCTTCACATAAGTACCCACTAAAATCACTCTTTAACTTATATAAATCAGCATGAACATCTTGATATTCATTACCAATGCTAAGGATCACAAAATCTCATTTAAAACAATCAAAATTCAACACTTGAACATGAAGCTTGCATGATTAACATAAAACCCTAACCCTAGCTTCAACTCCAACATGATCCATCACCAAGATGATTCTTAATTCAATAAAAACAACATGATCCATCATCAAAATAACCAAAACAAGAAGCAAAAACCAAAGATTTAAAGAACAAGATTGAAGTCACTTACTTTGAGCTTGAAATAAGTGGAGGTGGAGATGGTATTTGGTGATTTTGAGAGTGAAATATGATAGCCGGTGGAGGGAGGTGGTTGGGGATTGAAATCCTTGCCGGAGAGTGGTCGGAAAACACCATAAAAGCTAGTGGGGGCTGCTGCTGTGGGTAGAGAGAAGGAGGAGAGAAGAAGAGAGAGAAAGTGCTTTGAAAATTACTTGGTGCGAAATGAACCTTAGGAAAATAAATTACTTGGCTGAAAAATTAAGCACAAAAAATCAGCTTTTGCTAATAATAATTAAGGGTTAATGATGGTAATTAGATAAGCAAATGGGTTAGGAACTTGTTAGGTCGAAATTGGGCTTAAACGAACTCGGGTTGGAAAAAAAATGTCAAACCGGGTGTGATAATTAAATTTGTTTTTTTTTTAATATGATGCCATGAAAAATAATTTAATTATTTAAATCATAATTATTGAGGCCTAATATCAATTTCTCCGAAAAATTATTTTCGGTAAATGAAACTCGAATTGCAAAGTGGAGCCCGAAATGAATTTTTTTTTTCAACTGGGTGGATTCAATGAGATAAATAAATGTGAAAAATAAATAACATCGCTTAATTAAATAAATAAATATGATTTAGGGTCGAGCTATTACAGCCTTCCCCCCTTAAAGAGTTTTGTCCTCAAAACTTATGAACTTTACCAATTGATGCAAGGTTATCCTAAATAAATATGGGTACGTGACTTTGACTTGATCCTCAGTTTTTCAAGTAGTTTATGAGGAGGTATTATTTTCCCAAAGCAATTTGATTTAAGGTATCTGCTTGATGCTGAACTGCTTAACCCTGTGATCCAATATCTGAATTAGATGCCCTTGAAACACAAGACCCTCAATGGCTACAACGGATTTGATTATGACAACATGGTCAGGATCTGAAATGTATTACCTGAGTTGTAACGTAAGAAACACGGAACATGTTATGCACATGTTTGAGTTATATAGGCAGATCCGGTAGACAAGTCATGGAATCTGACCTTTCAATGAACTGATATGATCCAAAAGATCTTGGCCTCAATTTAGGTCACAGTGCAACCTCCTTACACCCTTAGTTGGTGAGACTTTCTAAAAACTTATCATATGCCGAAAGTTCCAGAAATCTCCTTTTATCAACATAGCTTTTCTGTCGGTTCCAATGGTATGCTTTCAAGAGTCTTCTGAGTTATGTCGCCGTATGCAATGCGAAAGAAGATCTTCAGGACCCATAAGATGATTTGTTGTCAATATCTGCCGTCATTTTGTCCTGATGTTTAATGAAGGATTCTTTGCTAGTGCTATCACAAGGTTGACTGCTGGGAGTTCCATACTTTCTTCAAATGTAATGTTGGTCGTGAAGCACGACAGGCGCCAACATAGAAGAGTTGGGTCCATTGATATTTTTAGATGCTTGGGATGATAAGAACTGCTTAAAGTTCAATTTAGTTCAAAAGGCTCCTTGAAGTGCATGCCAAATAGGCTTGAAATCTCTGATCTCTGCCAGACACTATATCTGAGGGAATCCCATGATAAAGTTCATTGAAGTTGAATCCCAGTGCCAAGTGGGGATTTCTAAAGGTCTCAATTCACCTATGGTGCGTTGGTGTTCTGCTCTGGCTTTTTATCAAATCAGTCATTCTTCCACATATTCTGCAATTTCTCTTTTTATATTATTACACCAAAAATATTGCCTTAGATCTCTACACATCTTGGTATCCCCTGGATGCACCGAATAGTAAGTGTCGTGAGCCTCCTCTAAGCTTTGCTCTCTTCAGATTTTGATTTTTGATTTACTCTATGGAGCTCAGGATCACTATCTTCATTCACTCTAGGTTCCTCCATTAGGGAGGGCTGTAAGATAAGTGCCAGCAATTGAACATTCACGTTCCTGTGCAACGCTAATTGAATGTGCAAGTCCCCAAGCTCTCTCAAGAGATTCAGTTGAGTATTTACTACAATGTTCAAGGTATGTTGTGTCTTCCTTTTTAGCGCATCTGCCACAATATTTCTCTTTCTTGATTGGCATTTGATCTGCCACAACTGATGTTTCATGTAGACTGAGCTTCTTTTGAGAGAAGATGTAGTTCAAGCCTTGATGATCAGTATTGATTCTGCATGGTACCCCATATAAGTAATGTCTCCAACTTTGCAATGCAAAAACTACAAAAATGGGTAGGGTAATTCTTCTCATAAGGCTTGAGTTGTTGGGAGGCATAAGCCACCAGTTTAACTTCTTGCTAACTTTATAGCTTTCTTCAACAAATTGGTCAGGGAAGATGATATTTGACAATCCTTTCTGAACTTGATAATTCCCTGCTAAACTCAAACAGTTTCTAATCTCAGTGCATTAGTGGGTCTTGAGCACTTCGTAACTGCTTTCAACTTTTGCAAATCAACCTTAATCTCTTCATTTGAAACCATATGTTCCAAAAATATCATTGCTTCTAACAATATTCATGCTTCTTGTATTTACTATATAATTAATGCTCTTTTAAGGTCTATATCATACTGTCATCAAATGAACAATATGCTCATCTTTATCCTTGGAGTATTTCAAGATATCTTTTTTTTATAAACACCGCTACAACTTGTCTAGATATGGTCTGAAATTCTATTCATAGGATCCGTAACGACCGCAGGGCCATTGATTAGATTAGGCCAAAGGCATCACAGTGAAGTCATCATGACCCATACATGATCCGTAACGTGGTTTTCGTAATGTCTTCAGGTATAATCCTATGTTGATGGTACCCTCACCTCAAATCGATTTTAGAAGATACTCCTGCTCCATGCAGTTGATTCAATAAGCCATCTACTTGGGGCGATGGGTTTCTGTTTTTGATGGTGCTCTTGTTCAGATCTCAAAAACAATACCTAACCACAAGGTTTCATTCTTCCTCTTTACAAATAGAAATAGGCATCCCATGATTGCACACTTCGATGGTTTGATAAATCTCTTCTATGATAACTCCTCTAACTGAAACTTTAGTTCTTTAGGCTCAATTGGGGCCATACAATATGGGGTTTTGGAGATAGATTGAGCCTCAGGGATTAATTCACTCGTATAATCAATTTCTCTTTACGGAGCAGTCTTGGTAACTGTTTTCCTTAGGTTGAAATAATCTTTGATCATGAATGTTAATAGCATAACACCAATACACAACATATCCTTGTCATAAGAGCTCACTTGTTTTCGTGACAAACTTTAAAGGACAAGGGGGTTTTTTTTCCCTCTCTGTGACCATGAAACATTGTTCTCTCCCTTGTTCATCTCTTGTAATAACCTTAGGGTCATCACAATCCATCTTGACCCCATAAGTATACAACCAGTTCATTTTCAGCATCATATCAATGGTTGACGAGTCAAATTGAATTAGAACTCTAGGGAATACTATCCCACCAATAGTAATTGAAACAAGTTTATAAGGGATAGAACACTCGACTCTAAAGTCATTGGATAACTTGAGTCCATAATTGGTTTATACCTCCTTATTCTCAAGGTTCAGTTGTATGGTAGATTGAGTGGATATAAATGAATGAGTGGCAACTGAATCAATCAATAGATAAAGGGGGTTTCAAAATTAAACGACAGCTTCAGTAACTACTGCACCAGAGATGGCAACTTCCTTCTTGCTCAACACATAAGCCTTTCCTACAGCTGCGAGCCTTGAAAGTGAGAGCCCTTCTCTACAGCCTTCAGTTTTCGGGAACATGCAACGATCAGGTGCTCTGGGCTACCGCACCATGTGCATTTGTTAGTTCCCACTTAGCAATCCAGAGTGACTCGAAGTAAAGTTAGGCCCTAAGATCCTATTTTTAACAATGTTCCACCAAATATTAGTTTCACCAGTTAGATAAAATGTTCCAATGTTCACCCTTTTATCTCCTGGAACCTCTATTACAGTGAAACTTTCTCCACTCCTCGAATCCATTCTTAAGGTTCCACTGGGTCATACTTTCAACTCTAGAGTCCTTTAGTATGAATCAACTGAAGACATTTTTCCACGGGTTAGTAACCCATCAAAATTTCTCACTGACGCAATCCAAATGCATGACAAATATTTTGATAGTGAAACTTAAGGTTTATGCAAGTGATATTTCGAAGGAAACTTAGATTGAATCAGCCAAAATGGGTAGACACGTCACGTTTCCCTTAGCAATGGCTTCCAGAAATTTGACAACAATCAACCGCTATACAAAGCGTAGTTAAAATCTACCTTCTGTTCAGGTGTGCTACAAAATTATCATCTATTGACATGGGTGCATCCCAATCATAAACCAGCTATTAGCAGCAATTGGGCCCTTAAAAGCAGAAGAAAGTGATCAAAACTGATGAAGATGTGACATGAGAGTAAATGATAATGCAAACTTGATGGAGAGATGCCATGAAGACAAAAAGATGAAGCCCCTGGTCAAAGTGAGGAGTATTCAACAGTTGCTAATTCAACAAGGACAATGGTAGATGGTAAGTTACCAGAAAATGCAGTGAAATATTTTAAAGAATAATGTCTCCTTCAAGGATGGAGGTGGAGTCAATGGACTGCTGGCAAGAGTTTGGGCAATGTAAGCAAGTCTTGAATTGCAATAGATCGAAGCAAAATGTCTCTCTCAAGTGTCCTTGGTTTCTCTTTTATGGAATCATCGATAGTTAATGGTTTTAAAACTTATGTACCATAGAACACGCCTCTCCCAAATCCTACAATTCAGGGGATACTACATCAAGAAACCCCACATAGCTCACTTAGATGAAATCCTTGAGTTACAAAAGAAAATATCTGCAATCAATAAGGCATATTGAAGCAATTGCCATTGGATTCGAGAAGCGCACAAAATGGCATCCATATGGTGAGGAAATATAAGCTCAAAATTATATGTATCCACTGACTTGAACAGTATGTGCCATCAGACTTCTACGCTGAATTTCATTAACCACTAGTCTCTAAATGTGCTGCAATATGGGTTATTGGAAGGCTTACTTCCTGTCCTTTGACATGGACTAACCAAAACATCCCTATATGATGGAACGCATAAGCTGCAAGTGAGCTAAACTCAGACCTTGTGCATTAGGATTCTGCCCAGTTTGTAGACTTTGACTTGTCTAATAGTTTTGAATGACCACATGATCTCTAATCCACTTGAAACTTGTTTCATATGAAAGATATCTCCTTAAACTTAAACTCATGATGGAAAATCCTTGCGTAAATCATGTTGATCATGGACAAAAGTTACTTCAAGATTGGTCATTGTGCACTGATCAAAACTGCCAAGTTAATTGAACTTGTGTATTATGCCCATACTTGGTTTTCCCTATACATTTAACCTCAAAATGAGTCAAGGGCCTTTCATAGGACACATTTCTAACAACCCCCAACCCTATGGCTAAGAGTGTTAGTGATTCTTAAATTTCTGGGGCGAAACGGACAGAGTTTCGCCTACAAACTGGCCATGCATTGACTAGAAGTATAAAAGATTATAAAATCAAGCTCAACAGCTACACACCGGAGACCACAACTCTACGGGCCACATGCCCGGAGTACAAGAGTTTACATCTCAAAAATAAACAATTCCAGCTAAATGGATGTCATACCATTTAGATGGGTAGCTCATATGACCATACTTACGTAAATGCATTGGAGCACCTTCAACTTGTTATTCAAAATCTCCATCAAATCTGTTGCTTGAGATCAAAATATATGTACTTTGTATGGATCCATCTGACAAAGAAGAATATGTGAGTAGAATATGTGTGAGATAAGCAGACATTACCAGTGCCACAAATCTCTAAGGATATCATAATAATCCTCAGTCCTCACTAACCAATTTCTCAGTATCTTAACTCATACTCCATATCCCATAAAGAAAATCTCAACATGGCTCTGATACCAAATCTGTAACGCCCCAAATTAAACATGCTTCATTGTTCATGTTCTCCTTAATAAATCACTCAATTGTAATTTGATGAATCCAATGATAAGGGCATTACCGCCGTCCAAAAGGACAAGGCTTGAAACATGAGTGCTATATATAACACAGTTAAGCATAATCTCAACCATACACATTCACACATGATCATCCATTCACAATTAAGTGTTAACCAATGTAAGGTTTATAAACCATAGTAAGATAACTCACCATGTAATCTACATCTTCATCCACAGAAGAATTCAAAATACAACGTTAAAGTATGCATATACGGCATTACTTTTGATCCATCTGGATTTCCCTGCTTCACTTATTCTCTTCAGCTGATTTGTTGGCATGAGGGCAATACCTTGAGCATTTGCCTAAAATAAAACATGAAAAACATTTCGAACTATGAGCCGAAGCTCAGTACATGCATTCCTGAATTGTTAAATGATCATTGAACACTGATTGGACCCGCTTTGCAATTCATTTTAAGTTAAAACAGTGAATGAAATAAATGTAAAACTGCATTGCTAATTATTATCTGATAGTGAACCCCTTGATACTGTTACGATCTATGGATAGGTGTACACCTACCAAACCGATTGGGGACCTTGCCTGAAGCCGCGTGGGTAACTGAAGGGCGAATGCCCTGTAGATGATAACTGACGGGGTCACTAATTAACTGATAAATCACTGTGTAAACTGATTCATTGATGTACTTACCAAAACATGATAACGTTGATAAATACACTCTGATTTCTAAGGATACAGGCAATGGAAGTACCTGAAGTCTTTAAAATGATATTTCACTTAATAATACTTATGCACAATAGAAACGATAACTAGGCATCAACTTTGTTTCATAAATGTCACTGTAAGTATGTGTAGTCAGTAGATGATCCTTACTCGCCTGATTGAGTAAGTAAAAATATGTGTAACAAAAATTGAGTAATAAAATGGGATACATAACTTGTGCATTTCAAATAATAAATTAAATAAGTTAGAGTTATTGAACTTGAAATACAACAAATTGAAGTAAAATAGACCAAATGAAAATGATTGAGTAATAATGAAAATATTTTAATTGATATAAATGACACATGGTTTGCTGATATTTCTGAAATGGATAAAAGAAAGTGTGAAGCTTTTGAAAAGGATAATAGAATGATTAATGCCTCTGAAATGGATAACAGAAGGTTTAATACTTCTGAAATGGATGACAAATGGTTTATGCCATAAGGGGTGCTGCGAGGTTCATAAAAGCTCATATAACACCCTAACTTGGTCCAAAGGACACAGATTTTGAGTTATTAATCTGCTCACTTCCCAAATTTTATTTTCGTACTCATGTAACTCAGTTTTCAACCCAAGTAAGCTTTTGTACATAATCAAAATGAACTCACTACACTTTATAATTTCCTTGCAATACCCATAATTATGTAGAAACTTACAAAAAAAAATAATTCCAAATGTCACGGTTTCTTTATTAACTCATATTACCGTTTGATGGTCTGGATTAGAAAATCCATATCTTTCACTCCCAACCTCCAAATGAGATATGAAACCCCAATATAAAAATTAAACAATTTCCTCTAACACTCGTATTTAGGACACAAAGCATGATTCACATAATAAGGTCCCTAAAAGTAGGGTAGAACACAAACGTGCACAATTTCTGATCAATCTGCGCAGTCGTAGCAAAACGATCATAACTGTTTCCACAGAACTCGGATTAAGCCGATTCAAGAGGCATTCTAAATAGAACTCATTGATCTATCCACACACCAAAAATCAAAATTTTGCATTGACCCAATCAATACCAGTTGTTCCGTGAAGTTACTGTTCCAGTTCAGTTCCCAGTTTCGATGCATTCTGCACAGTCTTCAGTAAATATATCATAACTTTGTCCACACAACTCAAAATTGAGTAATTCCAAATCCTATGGAAAGCTAACGCATCAATATATGACTAAACCAAAAATCATGAATTTTGGATGTGCCAAACAGTACCAGTTAATTCCCAAAGTAGGCCCTATTTCAGTTCTGTTTCCCAGCTTTAACTCACATATTTTCAATCTTTTCTTCACATAACTACCCACTAAAATCACTCTTTAACTTATATAAATCAGCATGAACATCTTGATATTCATTACCAATGCTAAGGATCACAAAGTCTCATTTAAAACAATCAAAATTCAACACTTGAACATGAAGCTTGCATGATTAACATAAAACCCTAACCCTAGCTTCAACTCCAACATGATCCATCACCAAGATGATTCTTAATTGAATAAAAACAACATGATCCATCATCAAAATAACCAAAACAAGAAGCAGAAACCAAAGATTCAAAGAACAAGATTGAAGTCACTTACTTTGAGCTTGAAATAAGTGGAGGTGGAGATGGTATTTGGTGATTTTGAGAGTGAAAGATGATAGCCGGTGGAGGGAGGTGGTTGGGGATTGAAATCCTTGCCGGCAAGTGGTCGGAAAACACCATAAAAGCTGGTGGGGGCTGCTGCTATGGGTAGAGAGAAGGAGGAGAGAAGAAGAGAGAGAAAGTGGTTTGAAAATTACTTGGTGCAAAATGAACCTTAGGCAAATAAATTACTTGGCTGAAAATTAACCACAAAAAATCAGCTTTTGCTAATGATGATTAAGGCGTAATGATGGTAATTAGATGAGCAAATGGGTTAGGAACTTGTTAGGCCGAAATTGGGCTTAAATGAGCTCGGGTTGGAAAAAAAATGTCAAGCCGGGTGCGATAATTAAATTTGTTTTTTTTTCTAATATGATGCCATGAAAAATAATTTAATTATTTAAATCATAATTATTGAGGCCTAATATCAATTTCTCTGAAAAATTATTTTCGGTAAATGAAACTCAAATTACAAAGTGGAGCCCGAAATGAATTTTTTTTTTTTTCAAGTGGGTTGATTCAATGAGATAAATAAATGTGAAAAATAAATAACATCGTTTAATTAAATAAATAAATATTATTTAGGATCGGGCTATTACAGTCGCTCTCTGCGGTGCTTGCCCAAAACTTTCCACTCCTTGAGTGCTCCTTAACTTCTTTTTTGGTACCAAGGGAAGGATTAGAGAGCAATATGGAAGATTTTTTTTAAAACATGCTCAACAATGGAGGATATGAGAGTATGAAAGAGATAGAAAATGGAGAATTTGGGCTAGAAACAAACTACGAAATGAAAAATGATGAAGATGATTGAGGAAGATGAGAAATTTGGGTGGAGGAAAAGGCAATGGTGAATGGGGTGTGATGGACTTTGAATTTCGATAGAAGGGACGAAGATCGTGAAATTCGTGCAGAAACTTCAGGAATTTAGAAGAATGAAGAAGAATGGCAGAACTTTGAGAAATTTAGAGTAATTTGGAGTGAAATATGGATGAGAAATGGAGGGGATGGAAGGCTTTCGCCATGGAGATTTGGGAGAGAGAAGGAGAGGGGTTGAGCGATAGTGTGTCAAATTGGAGAAGAAGAAATAAGGTTGGTGAAGAGGAATCTTGGTTAAACCCTTGACCGCGGGGGGCATTAGGTCACCACTGTCCGATCTGGTGCTCGTTGCCATGAACTGTGCTATCTTTCTACTTCCCCCCCCCCCTTTTTTTTAAGAGAAGTGATTTAGGACCACTTTTAGACCATGACGGTGATGGCCGCACTCACTTCTAGCCTTGTTTTTTTATCACTCTTTTTTCTCTTTTTTTCTCCTTTTTTCACACATAAGGAAAATAACCTAAAATCTATATACATCAAAAAGACAACGGTTTTTGGAAAATTATACTATGAACTTTAGGGTTAGTGGAAGTCAATAATTTGAAATTAAGAAACAACCACCAACAATCTGAACCTTTGACTTTTCGATTTCAATTATCAATACTTTAAAACCCTACCCAATAGTGAGTCGAAATGGCTAGGGTATGGTTTTTTGGTAGTACGGATTATTAATAGTAAAAGTGTCAAAGTTTTGGAGCATTGGCTGCTATTTATTAAGTTCAAATTATGCACTTCCACCACCCCCTAAGTTCATATTATTATTTTCCAAAAGCCAAAAAGAAAAGGAAAGCAATCAAATGACTTGGGTTGTCTCCCAAGAAACGCTCTTTTGGGGCGAGAACTTGACCTTGTTTCTTCAAGCTTGAATATGGTTGGTTAGAGTATGGATAGTGACATTTTCAATGGGCTCTTCGACAAAATATGGCTTCAACAACTGTCCATTGACTTTGAACAAATCGGTGGGCTCACTCCACACCTCCACCACACTATGAGGGAAAACTTTAGTGACTTGAAATGGTCCCGACCATCGGGATCTCAGCTTTCCTGGAAGCAACCTCAACTTTGAATTGAACAAAAGGACCATGTCACCTTCTTCACCTCTTCTTCACGATATATTTGTCATGCCAATGCTTGGTTTTTCCCTTGCAAATATGAGAACCCTCATAGGCCTCGAACCTCAATTCATTAAGCCTACTGAGTTGCAACATTCTTCTTTTTCTAGCCACCTTAAGGTCGCAATTGAGAGTATGAATGGACCAATATGCCTTGTGTTCAAGTTCAAATAGCAAATGGCAATACTTTCCAAGCACTACCTGATATGGAGTAGTGCTTAGGGGAGTGATGTAAGTGGTCTGGTATGCCCATATCATCTAGTTTCAAGTACTAATCTTTTTGGGATCGATCAACTGTCTTCTCTAATATACACTTTAGCTCTCGGTTGGATAGCTCAACTTGGCCACTCATTTGGGGATGGTAAGATGTAGAAATCTTGTGAAAACCCATATTTTTTTACAGAGAGATCAAGTGGCTTGTTACAAAAGTGAGTCCCATTATCGCTCAAAAGAGCCCTTGGAGTGTCACATATTACAAAAATGTTCTTCTTGACGAACTTGATCACGACGTTGGAATCATTAGTAGGGGGTGGAAATGGCCTCCACCTACTTTGAGACACAGTTTACCACCATAAGGATGTACAGATTGTTATATGAAGGAGGGAACGGACCCACGAAGTCAATTCGCCACACATCAAATTGGTCCCCCTTAAGAATACTTCTTTGAGGGATCTTCTAGGGCTTAGAAATTTTCCCTAACCTTTAACATCGGTCACAAGTCATGATAAACTTCCTTAAATCCTTCGAATAAAGGCGCCAATAGAAGCCTGCTTGAAGGACCTTGGCAATTATCTTCTCGACACCAAGGTGTCCCCCATAAGTGAAAGTATAGAAATGTTAAATGATACTTTCGACGTCATCTTCTAGAAAACGCCTCCTATAAAAGCCATCTCCAGACAACTTGTAGAGAAGAGGCTCTTCTCATATGTAATAACTAGCATCGGCTAAGAACTTATTCGCTTGTTGGTAAGAAAACCCTAGGATAAGTACCCATAGAGCATATCATTTTAGGGTCCTTTAGATGCATTTTTAGGGGATTCATGAGTTTTATGCTTATTTTATACCACAAAAATCCCATTTTACGCTTGGGTATAGTGCTTTGATGATTTTTATAGGTTTTGAGACCTTTTTGTTCAAGCATTGACCCTCAAAAGTCAAGTATATGACTCATCACGGACGCCCCCGATCACCATGCCCATGGAAGAAATAGAAGAATAAGAGAATTCTAAGTGAGAGGCCCCCACGAACCGTCCAAGGTGGTGGATATAGTTCCTGGCAGGCCAAAAACCACAGCAGCTCTTTGTTTTCCCTGGCTTGTGAAGCTAAGAATCAATGGTGGCTACTATTTGAAGAGATGCTTGGTTGGTTGAAGGAAAAAAAACCCAACCTATCTGTTTAGAAATCTCTCAATGGCTTTGTAATTTTTATTAGTTTGTACAGTCAACAAAGGTTTGGAAGAAGGATTGCTTGCATTTGGAGCCCTAAAGATTGAAGAAATTCCATGAAACTCCATTGTTGCTAGTTTTTTTCTCTTCCCTTGTTCTTTAAACTCAGTAGATTAGTTTTGTTTGGTTGATTTTCTTTATTGAACAATTGTGTTTGTTTTTAATCATCATATGTGAGTAGTTTCTCTAGTCTTGGGATTTGATAGGCAAGTTATGAACATGGATCCTTAATCTTTATTAATAATATGTTTATTCTTCCTTGGAATGTTTCAATCTATCTTGTGCATGAATGTTGTGAGTAGTTTTGGCCAAATTAACGTGTGAATATCAAATAGTTGGATGAAGTACTGAAAGGAGAAATCCGGTATTGGATCGGCAAGTATAGACAAAACATAATTGCTTTTAAGAGAAAGTCACTTGTTGAGAGGAAATTTGATAACGTAGATTCTAAATTTTAGACAAAATGAAGATCCCCTTTGAAAGAATGGCAGTATGCTTAGTCTAAATATTTCAATTCATTTTAAAAGAAAGGATTGGATGCTATATGTTTGTCATCCTTTCAACAACAACAACAACAACAACAACAACAACACCTCCCAGTGTGGTTCCCGCTTTCGCAGGGTCTGGGCAGATTCAGATGTAGGCAACCTTACCTATACCGGCATCCCTACCCATAGATAGGTTGATTCCTAAAGACATTATTGTAGACATTATTTATTGGATTCAGTTTATATTTGGTGAAACATATCCCAAGGTGCTTGTTTGATAGAATTCTAAAGTGCGTGATAGATTTATTTATTTAAAAAATTTCCCAAAATCAATTTATACTTGCTTAACATTTGTACAAAGGATAAACTCAACAGATTGCGTTGGCCCCTGTGGCATCGATATTTTACCTAAACTACAACACCCATGTGCTTCCAAGTCTGCCAAGTTTTTGGCGCCGTTATCAAGGACCAAATTCAACAAATACTGAGTTAGTTCTTCGAAAATATACTAAGTATTTTTTTTCTTTCTTTTCTTAATTGATTTGAATTGGTAATGTTTGTGGTGTTTTTGCATGATTCCCGCCCTTTTATGCGAAGTTCCTTCCACTTAGAATTTGATCCCGAGATGTAAAGGACCTTCCGTTCGAGGCAGAAAAAGCTTCGGTTAGAGGAGCATAGACTCATAGCCCAACAAACATCTCTAAGTACAGCAGGAGCTAGAGCAGGTCAACGAAGGATGCTTCGGGACTTCGTTACCTCAGGTGCCCATGATATCACATCCAGCACTGCTAGGCCAACAGTTGAAGCCAATAATTTTAAGCTGAAATCGGCTCTTATATCTATAGTACAACAATCTCAGTTTGGAGGCACCCCGATGGAGCATCTAAAACTACACCTCTCAATCTTTTTAGAGGTGTGTGACACTTTGAAGCGCAACAAAGTTTCAAGTGATGCTATCTGACTTCGGTTATTTCCCTTCTCATTAAGGGACAAGGTGCGGGCATAGCTTCACTCATTACCTACCGGCTCGATCACTACATGGGATGAGCTCACCAAGGCTTTCCTTGCATCGTTCTTTTCACCTAGCATGACGACGAGTCTAAAAATCAAATCACCTCATCTGCTCAAAGGGAAGATGAGTTGCTCTATGAATCTTGGAAGCAGTTTAAAAACTTGCTGCTGTTATGCCCACATCATGGACTTCAGCGATGGATGATTGTGCAAACCTACTACAATGGGGTTACATAACAGGTGAGTTCTACTATAGATATGGCAACGGGTGACATGTTAATGAACAAGACGGAGGATGAGACCTATAACCTAATTGAGGGAATGGTGTTCAATAACTACCAACGGTCTAATGAGAGAGGCTAACCCACTAGGGTTGGAGGTAAGTTAGAGCTTGATGCTATTACTTTTTTAATTGCAAAAGCAGATGCTATGTCTCAAAGGTTGGAACGATTGAAGATTAATCTTGTTAGTTCAAATGTTCCTTCCACATCATATGAAATATGTGCTTCTGTTACCATTCAACTGTGAATTGCGAAATTAGGAGTCCATTTGCCAAAGGTGCTAGGGACCAGGTCAACTATGTCAATAATTTCAATCCTAGACCAACCAATGACCCATTTTTTAATACATACAAGCCGAGTTAGAGGAATCACCCCAATTTCTCCTACAGGTCTGACGCTTCTCTTATGCCTCAATTGAAGGCTAGAGCACCCCCTGGGTTTCAAAGGCTGCCCTATCTCCAACAAGCACAGTAAAAGTCTAATTTAGAGACCATGATAGAGAGTATGCTTTTAGCGCAAAAAAAGCAGAATGAGTACGTTAAGCAATTAGCCTCTAACGCTGATGTGCTTAGTACTTGTAACAAGATGTTGGAAGTTCAAATTACCCAACATATTGCCTCTTCATCTACACCCCAGGTAGACTTCCTAGTAAGCCTGAGCTTTATCCTCATGGGATGATAAGTGCTTATCGTATATATCATTTTAGGGTCATTTTGCTACATTTTTATGAAAATTATGTGCTTCAAGTTACCATTTATATTCCTATTCTCGTTTTATGCTTGGGTATGGTTCTTTTCTGTGTTTTACAGGAATTTAGATCATTTTTACCCAGCATTAGACCCTCATTTGAGTGTATTTTGACCCTCTACGGATGCCCATGAGATGTTATGCTTATGAAACAAGAGAAGAGCAGAAAATTTGGCTCCAACCAAGACCACGGTCTGCCTGTGGTGCCTGCCACAGACCGTGGTATGCTGGTAGTTGTGGCCTCTTCGTTTTCCTTCGGCTGTGTGGCTAAAAATGCTCGTGTTCTCCTTTATAAACTCGTCCCTTCGCAGGAGAAAGGAGAGAAGCATATCATAGATAGTCATTTTCCTTCCCACAATTTTACTTGTTGTAGGTAAGATTGTAGTTTGATTTTTATGCAAGTGGGAAATCTTGAGTGAGGAGTTCGGTTTTGTTGGCGGTTTAAAGACTTTGTCAAGGGATTTCATTGTTAAGCCCTTCCCTCTCAGATTTCAGTGAATCATTGGTTAGTTGTGTAATTTTTAATCATAAGTGAGTAGTTTTTCTTATCTAGGGATTTGTTTGTTAACGGAAGTGTAGTTGGATCTTGTTATATTCAATACAATTATGCTTTTGTTTCATGATTGGTCTTCTTTTGTTTTATCAAGTGATTATCATGTTCTGAGTGGATTTTGGCCAAAATTTTCTTGCACCCTTTAAACAATTGAATGAAGAACTGAAAGGTGAAATTTGATTGTTAGACTGCTTGATAAGACCTAATATAGCGATGACTCGAAAGAGAGATTTGCATGTTGGGAGGATGAGAGAGTAATCTAAAATATCGAACTTAGATTAAGACAAATTAGTTTGAAAGAAAGACTTTTGCTTAGTTTAGGCAATTTCGTCGATTTTGAAAGAATAGACTAGATTCTGGATAGATTGCAATTCCTCGAAATTATCCAATTAAAGTAAAGCACAGGTTAATCACATTGATCGAACACTCTTCTTCACTAAATAAATCACTAGGCGTTTCTCGTTGATTGAATTTAGAATAAGTTGATTAGAAGTTGTTAAATCAAAATTGCTCGATTAAGTAATTGCTTAGCATTTTCTGATAGAAAAGACTTGATAGATTACTTTGGTCCCTGAGGACGATATTTTATCTATACTACGATAGCCATGTGTTTGCGGGCAGTGGTCAAGTTTTTGGCGTCGTTGTTGGGGAACAATTTGTTAACTATTGAGTTAGTCTTACGAAAGTGACTAGGTATTTTATTTTTTTATTTTCTTGTTTGATTGCTTTGGTAGTGTTGGTGATAGTGCTTACAGGAATCTTCCCCATTTAAGCAAAGTACATTTCTATATGAACCCGATCCCAAGATCGAGAGGAATTTCTGCTTAAGGAGGAAGAAGTAAAAGATTAAAGAACAAAGATGTGAGGCAAGAAGAACTTCAAGAAATATGGCAAGAGGAGAAGGTGACCAAAGGAGGACGCTTAGGGATTTTGTTACCCCTGGAGTCCAAGGAATCACCTAAAGCATCTCTCGCCCTAACGTTCATCCAAATAATTCTGAGCTCAAGCCGGTTCTTATTTCCATGGTGCAACAATCCCAGTTTTGAGGCACCCCTTTAGAAACCCTGAACTTACACCTCTCGGTCTTTTTAGAGTGTGCGACACGTTAAGGCTTAACGGAGTCTCCACCGGTGCCATCCGACTGCGATTGTTTCTCTTCTCACTAAGGCATAAGGTAAGAGCTTGGCTGCATTCTTTGCCTTTGGGATGTATCACCACATGGGATGAGCTTACTAGAGCTTTCCTGGCTAAGTTCTTCTCACCGAGCAAAATGGCAAGTTTAAAGAATCAAATCACCAACTTCACGTAAAGGGATTATGAGAGGCTCTATGAGACTTGAGAACAGTTTGAGGGTCTGTCGCAGTTACGCCCCCATCATGGTCTTTAACGATGGATGATTATTCAAGATTTCTATATTGGTATGACCCAACCTATAAGGTCCAAGATCGATGCGGCCACAGGAGGAACTTTGATGAATAAAACTGAAGATGAGGCCTATAATTTGATTGACCAGATGACACTCAACGATGTCCAATGGTCCACCGAACGAGGCCAACCCAAACGGGTTGGAGGTAAGCTTGAAGTTGATGCACTTACTTTGCTTTCTCCTAAAGTTGATGCTATGAATTCTAGTGCCCCTCCCCCATGTGAAATTTGTGGTTGTATTGAACATGTGCTTTGAATTGTAAAGTTGGGAGTCCATTTCCCCAACACTGTAGTGAAGTCAATTATGTCCAAAACTTCAACCTGAGATCGGCCAATGACCCTTACTCTGGTACCTACAATCCAGGTTGGAGGAATCATCTGAATTTCTCATATAGGTCTAATCCAAACCCTTTGAATATGTCCCCAATGAATGCTAGACCACCTCTCGGTTACCAAAGACCTGCTTTCCCTTCGCAAGTGCCCCAAAAGTCCAATTCAGAAGCAATGATGGAAAGTATGCATATGGCACAACAAAAGTGGGATGAGTATATTAAGCAGTTAGCCTTCAACGTTGATGTGCTTACAACTCCTAATAAGATGTTGTAAGCCCAAATAGCCCAAAAAGCTAGCTTTTCATCTTTGATGCTAGAAAGACGCCCTAGCAAGCCCGAACCTAACCCTCGTAAGCAATGTAATTGTCTTATGTTGAAGGAAGAAGTAGAGGACTTTACTGACCCAGAGAACATACCAATGGAAGAGGGTAGAGAAATAATTATGGTTGGAGATAAGGAGAGAAATAATGGTGGCAAGGCCTCCACATTCACAGAGAATGAAACTATAGAGATCCGTACAACTTTTCCACCTAAGCTTCCTAATCCATGTAGCTTCTCTATCCCTCGTATTGTGGGGAAGTTGGAACTTGAGATAGCATTATGTGATCTTGGTGCGAGCATTATGTGATCCTGGTGCAAGCATTAGTTTAATGCCACATTCTTTGTTTCATAAGCTTCACCTAGGGCCATTACAAACCGTACCTTTTCACTACAGTTACCAAACGGTTTTGAAACGCAACCCATAGGCAGATCAGAAAATGTTCCAGTCAATATAGGAGACATTTGGGTATTGGAAGACTTTATCATAGTTGATATGAACGAGACTGATGATGCCCAAATTGTTCTAGGTAGGCCCTTATGGATAATGTAGGTTGCCATATTGATTTAAGAAAAGGGGCGTATAACATTTGAAGTAGAAGGGTGTTATGCTATGTTCTGCCATATGGAGGAGAAAGTGGTTTCTCCTAATTCTTCTGTATTGGATGAATTTCCCCTTCCCCTAAGATTGACGGGGAGGATATCTTGACTTGTCAAGATCCTCCTGATTTTGATTGGATTTCTATTGAGAACCCTGACAAAAGGTATGTTAAGGTGGAGTTTGCTGCTTCTACGCCTCCTGGCATTAGCCAAGGTTGAGGCCCATGCTTCTAATGAGTATGCTATGAGCGATTTTTACAGGTTTGCTCAAGTTGTTCTCTCTTTGCCCCTTATGGAAGGATTTGATGTAGGTTTTAATTTGGGGGTTGAACAAGGTGATAGTAGCCAGTCTGATGGGCTTTGTAAGCAGTTTGTCTTATACACTGATAGTGTGTTATGGCATCAATTGATGACGACGAAGGACCTTCAACTAGAGCTCTTGAGATGGTACCTTCGAATGAAGAAATTCGATATTGTTGTCCGTGATAATGCTAATGTTCATACACTCACTGATCCGGATCAAGCATAGAAGTATGGTCAAGCTCTTGACCTTAAAAGAGCAATTCTTGGGAGGCAACCCAAGCCTTTGCTTTGATTTTCATTATTTTCTTTTGTTCTTTAAAAAAAAGAATAAAAAAATAAAATAAAATTGTTTGGCACCACAACCAGCAGCCCAGCACCATGGCTATGGGGTGCCAAACCGGGAAACCAAAAAATTTTGGTGTCAACAGACACCACGGTCTGCCCGTGGCCACTGCTACGGACAGTGTTGAACTGGTACTGGCCGCGGTCAAGGGTTTTGACCGCGATGACCCTCCATTTTCACCAATCTTCTTCTTTATGTTCGACTCTTTCTCTCTCTACCTCCCTCTTTCTCTCTCTAAACCCACCATTACTAAACCTCTAATTCTTCCTCAATTCTTCTCATTTTTACCCCATTTTCACTCAAAATCCTTCCTGTTCACTTAATCCTTGTCTTTCCTCCACAAATTTCATCTCTTTCCACTTTTTCTTTTTCAAACTCATCTCATCTTCACGCATCCTCCATAAACATCTTTTTCTCTCTCCAATTCTTCTTGTTTTTACTTAAATTCTTCATTTTTCTTCCTCAAATTTTATTATTTAGGTTTTCGTTTCAATTTTTATTCTATGTTTGCAACAATGGCACCTACCAAGAGACAAATGAGTGTCAAGGAGGTTGGATCATTAACCCAAGCACCATCCCGGCCACAACAGACCTCCCGAACCTCCACTAATGCACGAGCTTAAGGTAATAATCCTCATCCCCTTAGTTTAACTAACCCCGATCATGTTACTAGATATAATTGTTTGAATGAATGCATGGTTGTGGCAACTTGTTGTTATGATGAGGAGTTGGTAGCACGTTTAGGATTGTTAGATGATATTAGGTCATTGTTCGCACAAGGAGGTATGAAACATTTCATAGAAATAAAAGAGCATACATACCAGGACCTTACCTTAGAGTTCCTAAGTACACTTCATGTCGAGGTCACTAGAGGGGTTCAATGTCAAGTCAGGTACATTTCATTTTATTTGCAATGACAATTATATGAGTTGAACTTAGGTACGTTCAACAGTATATTTGATTTTGCACCTAGTATGGATTTACCGAACCAATAAGTCCCCCGCGAATTCAACCCAAATGCATTTTGGGGCGAGCTTTCAAGGAGTATTAGGTACAACACTAGTTCTTCCAAGTGCACACATATTAGGAACCCTTGCATTTGGGTAGCTCAGCGGATCCTAGCTTGCTGTTTCTTTACTCGGGATTATAGTCTGAATGTCCAGAGATTATCTAAGTTATATTTCTTATCCTGTATGCTTGACGGTGTCCAGCTTAACCCTAGGTTGTTCTTAGCCAGGCAATTGTATAGTGCTGCTTTTAGCATTAAGGGCAGGGTAGTCATAGGTGGTATTATGACAACTATTACTAGATTTTTCGGTATTGAGCCTTATACTAAGGATAGAATCTCTGGGTCTGAGCGGCTTGATCAAGCTGCTTTTGAGATCATGAACTTTTGTAAAGTACAGGCTAGGCGTTTGTGGTGGATTCACCTTGGGGATCAGCTTCTGCCGCTTCCTAATGTTGATTGAACTACCTTACTTCTAGTCAAGCCGAACCTATGCCTTCCTCCCAACTACCCCCTATTGACTATGCCGAGCTGCAAGCCAGCCTTAGGTCCGTTCAAGAGGAGCAAGTATCCCTTCGAGTATATGTTGCTTCTTAGAACGCCAATGTTCGTGATTTTGTCTAAGAGTGCCACGACGCGCTCCATGGGATGCCTGCTACCCGGACTCAATATTTTCTGGATTATAGGACTTGTTTATAGACCTAACGAGATTGGCATATCTCTTATGGCCACCCACCCTATCCTCCTCCTCCACCTCCTTTCTGATTGCGTTTTGTTACTCCCCTTCCCTTTTTCTACTATGCATGGGGAAGTTAGTCATTATATTTGGAGTTTGATGCCTGATTTGGTTAGGTGTACTTGTGTATTGTATATATTATTTGTGATAGTTTTTGGGGTTTCATTGTAAGTTTTAATCTTATTTGGTTAGGAGCATTTTAGAAAGTATATTAAGCTTTTTTTTTTCATTCTAGATTGCATTTTAGTTTTTTTTTAGTTTCTTTTCATAGTTTTTACATTTTTTTCCTATGCATTGTTATTTGGAGCATGCATGAAAAAAAATTTAAAAATTGAAAAGAATGAAAAAAAGAAAAAAAATCCTCCGACGATGATCTTCGTAGACTAGGTAGACTTGTTTGGTTTAGTTTGATTCTTTGATTTGCGCAATTCTGTATAAAAATATTTGAGAATGAGTTCTAAAAAATAAGCTTCATGTTTTGACCATATCTTGAGTGCGAGTTGATTATCCCATGACTCTCTACATGAATTTTGGCATGTATTTACTAATGAGCTAGTTATGACCATCGTAGGTGTCCTACGAGACTTTGAACTTTTAGAGACTATTAATCAATTTAGTCTCATGTTTCTTTCATGTGCGACTCTTCCTTGACAGCATTTCTCCAGAACTTACTTTGGTTCTCATTCAAGATCACATTTTGGATATGCCTTTAGGCAACATAATTAAGACATTCTTTAACTTGTTAAACCCAACGACAAAATAGACACGTTTGTTGCCTATTATATCCCTTGCTAGCCCCTTTGAGCTTCTGTCTTCTTTTCTTGATTTGAACGTCCTACTATAGCCTATCACCAAATGATTGCCTCACCCTTAAGCCAACACTAGGGGAGCATTTCATTCTTTGATATCAAGTTTGATTGGGAACTAGTAAGGTGTATTGAGATCTTTCTAGTGTATTTGGTTGTTTGGTGAAGGAATGTGTGACCCTGTTTGATAAAAGGAAATCCCTTGTCTTTTTGTACAAAGTTTAGAGAAGAGTTGAGATTCAGAGTTTGGTATGGAATTCCCTTGGCTAACTCTTTTGAGAAAAAATAGAAAAAAAAAACAAGAGAAATAAAAAACAAAAACAAGAGAAAAAAAAAAGAGATAATAAAAAGTGTTTTAGCCTTGTTGGGATTGCAAATAATTACGACTTCAACTCTTTGTCTTTTCAATTGAGGATATACTTTATCGATGAATTGTATTGGTCTAGGGAGGATGTTGTATTATGCATTGGAAAGAATTAACTCTTAGTCTATGGCTTCTAGCTCCACATTTCCAAGGCATTTGTTCCCCTATTACCTTTACCCATGGCCCCATTACAACCTTATGAAAGTTCTCATGATTGTCTAGTGTGTTTGCATTTTAGTAATGGCGAATTAGATAGTCTTGTCAAGCTTATGGTAGATTTGAGTCTATGGAATGACAATTGAGGGAACCTTCATATATATTTTTTCTCATACACATGATTGATGAGTGCCACATGATTATAGTGACGTTTTACCGGCATTGCGAGCTCCATTGGTTTCATATGTTAAATGATTGCATTTGATGATTTGGGGGGATTGATTCAAATTTGATATTGTGGTTTATCAAGTGGTTTTCGAAAATTTGATTCCCTAGTCTATTTACTAAATGATTTTTGCATTTTTCTGGGCTACCTTTGGATAGGCGTTGCCATTGAAATGCTACCAATGTCTATCATGAGGAGGTTTTGAATAAGTTTTGGTTTTAGCATTGCTTAGAGACACTTAACAATTTAAGCATGGGGGAGTTCGATAAGTTCTTGTCATATATATCATTTTAGGGTCATTTTGCTACATTTTTAGTAGAATTATGCGCTTTAATTTAACATTTATACAATTTGGATCATTTTGACCAAACATTAGACCCTTATTTGAGTGCATTTTGATCCCTCACAGATGCCCATGAGATGTTATGCCCGTGAAACAAGAGACGAGCAGAAAATTTGGTTCCAACCAACACCAAGGTCTTCCCGTGGTGCCTGCCACGGGCCTTGGTATGCTGGTAACTCTGGCATCTTCATTTTCCTTCGGTTGTTTGGCTGAAAATGCTCATGTTGTCCTTTATAAACTTGTCCCTCAGCAGCAAAAAAGAGAGAATCATATCATAGATAGTCATTTTCCTTCCCAAAATTCTAGTTTTTGTAGTAAGGATTTTAGTTTGATTTTTGTGCAAGTGAGAAATCTTGATTGAGGCGTTCGATTTTGTTAACGGTTTGAAGAATTTGTCAAGGGCTATCATTGTCAAGCCCTTCCCTCTCAGATTTCGCTGAATCATTGGCTAGTTGTTTAAGTTTTAGTCACGAGTGAGTAGTTTATCTTGTCTAAGGATTAGTTGTTTAAGTGTAGTTGGATCATGTTATATTCAATAGAATTGTGCTTTTGTTTCATGATTGGTTTGATTTCAGTTTATCAAGTGATTATTATGTTGTGAGTGGATTTTGGCCAAACTTTGCTTGCACCCTTGAAACAATTGAATGAAGAACTGAAAGGTGATATTTGATTGTTAGACTACTTGGTAAGACCTAATATAGCGATTACTCGAAATAGAGATTTTCATGTTTGGAGGATAAGAGACTAATCAAAAATATTGAACTTAGATTAAGATAAATTAGTTTGAAAGAATGACTTTTGCTTAGTTTAGGCCATTTGAACGATTTCGAAAGAATAGACTAAATTATAGATAGATTGCAATTCTACAAAATTATCTAATTGGAGAAAAGCACATGTTAATCATATTGATCCAACACCTTTCTTAACTAAATAAATCCCTAGTTGTTTCTCCTTGATTGAATTTAGAATCAACTGATTAGAAGTTGTTAAATCAAAATTCTTCGATTAAGTAATTGCCTAGTATTTTCTGATGGAAAGGACTTGATAGATTACTTTTGTCCTTGAGGACGATATTTTATCTATATTATGACAGCCATGCGCTTACGAGCAATGGTCAATGGTAGTCTAACTGTGTTATTTTGAGATGAGGATTAGAGGGTTCTAAGGGTGGAGATGTGCACAAAGCTGTGAGTCAGGAATAAAGAGATAAGCTTAAGACTATAACTTTTGGAGGGGGGAGCGGTCTATAGGTTTTCGAAGAGTTTTCCCCTAAGCTCAAAGATCTAGGTAACTTTTCTATTCCATGCTTGCTTGGAAATATGAGCATTACTAGGGCACTATGTGATCTTAGTTCAAGTGTTAGTTTGATGGCATATTCCATTTTCCAAAAGCTTGACTTAGGACAGTTACAACCAGCACCTACTTCACTCTAATTCACAAATGGTTATGTGGAGTCCCCTTTGGGTGTTTTGGGGTATGTTCCCGTAAAAGTAGATAATTTTTGTGTGCTTGATGACTTTATCATCCTAAATATGGTTGAAGATGCGTATGCCCAGATTATTCTAGGGTGACCCTTCTTAGCTACTTTCGATTGCAAGATAGATGTGAAAAGTGGGCGGTTAAAATTTGATGTGGGGAAGTATCACGTTGAGTTTACTTTGTTTGAAGACCGAGATTTTTCCTCCTCTTGAGTTGCTTATGAAGAAGAGACAAAGTTTTATGAGATTGAGTTGTATGATGATTTGTGTCATACTAACCCTCCTCTGTTTGATTGTGTTGATACGAAATCCCCCGACCTTGACTATGTTGAGGTAGAATTTGATGCACTTATGCCACCTAGCATAATCAACAACAGGCCTTATGCTACTAATGGGGGTTCTATGAGCGATTATTACAGGTTTGCTCAAGCATTTTGCCTTTGCCTCCTATGGTGATATTTAGTATGATTTTTAGTTAGGAGTTGAGTTTGGTAGTGTCCCATCCGGTGGAGCACATGACAAGTTCATTTTGTATACGGATCGTAGTAATTGGCACTATTTGATGATAAAAAAGGATCTCCATCCCTAACTCCTGAGACGGTACCTTTTATTGCAGGGGTTCAACTTTGTGGTCTGTGATAAAAGGAAGTCAAGAGATGTGGGAGAGCAAATTGAGAAGCCCTTTACCCACACCCTTTCTAACCCGAAGCTAGCATAAAAGAGAAGGTCGAGCTCTCGACCCTAAAAGACCACTTCTTGGGAGGCAACCCAAGTTTTCCCTTTACTAGTTTTTTTTCGTTTGATTGTATATGGTGCATTTTTTAAATTTTGGGAAAAAGAGGGAAAGAAAAAAGAGAGTAGAAAAAACAAAAAAAATAGAAAGATAAAAAAAGAGAGGAAAAAGAAGAAAAAAAGAAGAAACATCAGAAAAAGTAATAAGAAAGTCTTAGAGGCTCCAGACAGAAGCTCCTACGGACCCCTAATGGTGTCTGACTCGGTTTGTGGAGCCCCTATTAAGAAATCAAAAACTTTTTAGAACAGAGCCGACCACAGACTATCCATAGTGCTCACCACGGTCCATGGCGGGCCTGTTCGTCTGTGGTCAAAGGTTTTTCACGCCCTTTGGCCCGATATTTCATTATTTATCTTCAACCTCGCCTCTTTCTCTCTCTAAACTCTCTCCTTCTCTCTCTACAAACTCCATTAACACCCTCCTTCCCACCTTCAATTTTTGACCATTTTCCATCAAATGTCTTCCATTTTCCCCCCTAATTTCTTGACCAACCTTCCAAACCTCCTTCAAATTTCCCTTTTCTACTCTTCTTTCTCTCTCATTCATCTCTACCTATAGCCATTTTCTCCAATATTCTTCAAACACTTCTATTAGATCTTCTAATCTTCCAAATTTTCATCTTTTCTTCCATAATTCTTCCCTAATATCTCTTATTTGCACATGTTTTTCATTTCAGTACCCTTCTTATCCATTTTCATCTTAGTTAGGAGTTTCAAGCACCCAATCTCATCCACATTCCAACCATGGTAGCTAAGAAGAGAACGAGGACTACTCCAGGAACTTGGACATCGAGTCAAGCTGCCCAATGAGTTTCTCGAACCTTAACTAATGTACGAAACTAAGGTAATCCGTCTAACCTACTTGGTTTAACTAATCCTGAACATGTTACTAGATACAGTGCTTTGAGTAGTAAACTTGTTATAGCTACTCGATATTCAATGAGTATTTGTTTACTAGATTGGGTTTGGTAGATGATACTCGTTGGCTCTTTGTTCGTGGGGCTATGGGTCAATTTGTTGAGATTTGAGACCATACATACCGTGAACTTACTTTGGAATTTGCTCAACACAAAATTATGATATTTTATATCCTTTTACTACCTAATATTTGCTCATAATAAATTAGATAATTAGATTTTTAATGTGTTTTTTTTATTTTTGTAGAAATTATGGAAATTGAATAAAATGACTATGAAGGTTGGAAGAAAATGGTGTTGGACCAAGAAGGAGCATAAGAAAAAAAGAGAAAGAAGAAACCGGCGCAAGCTCAGTCCAGAATCCTAGTCAGCGATTTGGCCTCATCCTTCTTCTCTGTCACAAACCAGACCCACTTTTGCTTTTCCTCTTTGGGTCAGCCCAAATGGGCGTCTTCTCCCTCTCAATCCAGCAATGCTCTTTCTCTTTTACCCTCCATCTCTTTCTTTCCCACTTAAAAGAAAAAGTGGCACACATGTGATGCCAGCAGTCCACCCCCCATCCCCTTTCTTCTTCCTTGTCCTCGACAGATTTTATTCCCGGCAAACCCGAAACAAGGCAGCCATGCCTCTCCATTTTCCTCCACCATAATCACATGTCTCTTCTTCTACCTTCTTGTCTTCTTCCACTTCAGTTTCTAACCCATAAACCCAGAACTCGAAAGCCATGGGCAGCACTCTGTCTTTCCCATAACAGCCGTTACTCCCTCTCTCTCTCTCTCTCTCTCCTCTCGTTCATGTCCAAAATTAACAACATCATCATTTCATCGATTACGAAGGCATTAATGGAGGGGCAGTCAACAGGTTTTAGGTTGGGTCTTTGATTGCTTTAATGTGGGGTTGAAATAAAGGAATAAAAAGCGAGAGTATGGTTGGGGTCTTGAGCTATCTTTTTTTTTTTAAATTGTTTTCAGTTTAGATGGAGGTCATAGTTTCAAAGATTGATGTAATTTGCTTATTAGCTAATGGTTTATTGAGGTTGCAATTTGGTTTTCATGATTTGATTCGAATTGCCCAAGTTTTTCTTGCCCTGCTACTTTGGCATCTTGCTTTGCTACTATGGCTAAAAAGTTCTGATTATATGGATAATTGCGAGTAAGTGTTGGTGGGTTGAAATTATTTGCAATCTGGCGCTCCTTATTTTCACTAGATTCTTTGCAAGTTAAGGTATCATTCACAATTTCATGAATTAATCTTCTTTATTTAGTCTATTACATTGTGGAATAACTTGACCTTGGAGTTGGTTAATTTAGCATTTAGTTTCAATTTCGATTAAAATTTTGATAAACTAATTTCACAAATCTCATCCCTGAGAATCGACACTCGTAATTACTACAGCGATAAACCGTATACTTACGAAAATTAAGAACAAGTCTTTTGTGTCGTTGCCGAGGATTAAGATTGCATACGAACATCACACTTTAGGACTAAGTTCTATCAATGCACACCACATTTATACACAACCTAATACTAAGGTACAAGAGAATATACTTAATCAGAATAGCACACATATTCCCCAAAAACAAAACAAAAAATCTTTTTGGATTTCTAAAAAATTTTCAAATTTATTTCAAATTTTTCCTTTTCTTTTTTTTGAAACAAATTTTTCCCACCCCCACACCTAAATCAGAAAATTTCCTCATTGGAAGTGGAAGGAAATGTAAAATACAACCAAAAAGAAAAACAAATATACAGAGTGAATAACAAGACACAAAAACAAAAGGTACACAAGTCTAAAATTCAAACACAAAACAATAAAAAAGTAAAATAAAGCAACAAATATATACAAAATAAAACAAAATTAAAAGAGGAGATTAAGAGGAATGTCTATACCAGGTTAGGTGTTGTATTACACCTAAGTTATAGCCTCTAGAAATTTGCTGACATAGAGCTCGATGGGGAATCAGCCACCCCATTTCAAATTGATAATTGCTACTCAAATCAAAACCTATTAGTGCACGAAGAAGCTTATCAAATTGGCAAGAACAACTCTCAACCAGATTACAATAGCCAAAATGAAGGAGTTGGTGCCCAAAAGAATCCATCCACCTTATGAATGCAGTAAAAATAAGGGGCCACTTCAACTTGTCAAATAGTTGGGCACAATTAGGTATCAGACAAATGTACTTAGAATTAGCCAGTAAAGTGGTAATCAGCTTAGAGATGTGATTATCAGTAGGAATGAGCAGTCTAGGCAAAATAATGGGTTAGAAATCCACAAGTCTCATAAATTCAAAAGGCATAAGAGTTTGGACTAATTCAAAATTCTCAATGACAAGATTATTGGACTCGACAAATTTAGACTTGCAAGTTTAAAAAAGGAAGTAAGTTTGGATAAGGTCAAAAGAAAAAGGTTCATATTCAGCATAGAAATTCTCATCAAAACTTTCATCGATATCAAACCCACATGTAAAAGATTCATATTTCACAGAAAGAATATCATCATCAAAGTCCAAAATAGTGGGCTCAATTACCTCCACACATGTCTCCTGGAAAGACGTCGCTTCTGACTTATCTTTACCATGATGTTCATTGTAAGTCGTGACATTCAAATCTAACTCACTAGGGTTCCCAAGGTCTTCACCAACCTCAAATTCACAGGAGTGATTAAAAGGGGCGAGTGGGTCGCCATAAACCAGGACATCTTCAATGATATCCTTAGGTGAGCCAGGGTGGCATGTAAGGTCAGGTGATAGAGATGTAGGGAGGCCAGTCTCTTGTTCTAGGTTAGGAAAAGGCATATCATCATGTAAATTAGGCTTAGCAAGATAAGAGGGTTCAAAATCATCACAAAGACTAACTTCAGGTTTAGGAAATCCTAAACTAGAGTTAGGCTCTTGCAAGTTAATTTCCTCCCTATTATGACTGAAATAGTGAGAATATTCAGCAATCCTCTTTTTCACATTCTCTACCATTTTATCATTCATATCGTTAATTGTCTTTTCGACACGTGCACAGGTAGCATCAACATAATCACGATATGGGCAATTACAAGCATCATGATTAGAACACTCACAATAATCACACAAAACAAGAGGCATATAAGAGTAACATGGGTCATGTGAATCTATAAAGTGGTCCTGAGGGTAAGGACTAACATGGAAAGCAGACTAAGCATGAGTTGGGTATCCAAAATTTGTTCTAGCTTGCTCAAACGCATAGGTATCCCAAGCCAATTTTTTAAAGAAATTCCAGACTTCATCTTGAGTTTTAGATAATAATCCTAATAAACGTCCAGGGCACATACACTCAATTTAACCTCTATATTTGGCATTACGACCCACAAAGATAACCTCACAAATTTTCCATTTTTGAAAATGTTGATTTAATTGAGTAAAATAATCATTAAGTCGCAATAAATAGTTTCAAAGCAGTTCATGCTCAAGTTGTGGGAAATTAAAAACTAGCACGCTTGAAATGCTCTTCTTTTTTCTTGATTCAATTGTAAGAATTTTCAATTTGTTAGGGTTTTTAAATTTTTAAATTTTTTTGAGTTTTTTTTGGTTTTTTTTAGAAAACAAAAACAAATCAAAACTAAGGACACTAATTAGAAACTAACGATGAAACCAAAAAAAAGAAAAAAGATGCTCAAATAATTAAGCCAACAAAACAAAATTAACTAACAAAAATAAAACTACAGGGCCAAAATAAAGAAAGACTCAAACGTCAAATAGTAACCTAACACAAAAAATAGAAAATAAACACAAACACAAAAGAAGAGCATTATTTTCAAATTTTACTTTTTTTTTTTGGTTCCTGCTACTTGTGTGTCTGTTTCCTGCACAATATCCAAACTATTAGTCCTTTTTTTAGTAGAAAACAATAAATTAAATCAAAATTAAATGGACCAAAATAAAAACCAAAATAGAAACTCATATCGAAAATAAAAAAACAAAAGAAATCTAAACTAAACTAACACACACAAAATCGAAAAACCAAAGATACAAAACAAAAATGAAATTGATGCAAACAACTCAATACAACCTAATTCCACAACTCATCCAATTCTTGAGTATATTGCATGTTGAAGTCACGAGTGGTCATCGATGTTAAGAGGGTTGTATTTCATTTTATCTGAACATGGAGTTTTATGAGCTAAATTTAAGTGCTTTTAATAGCATATTCAGTTTTCCTACTAGGTTGCATTTAGACCAACAACATGTGCCTAGGGAGTTTAACCCTAATGCCTTTTGGTAGAACTTAACTGGTAGTTACCACCATGATGCTAGTCACTCCATGGGCTCTACTATTCGAAACCCCTATATTAGAGTAGCCTAGCATGTCCTTGCCTGTGGTTTGCTTGCCCAGAATGATAGTTTGAATGCACCTCATTTGTCCGAGCTATATTTATTACATAGCATGCTAGAAGGGACACACATTGACCCTGGTTCATTTTTTGCCAATCAACTGTTGAGTGCAGCTACTAGTTCTACCAAGAGAATAGTAATTGGAGGCCTTATCACGCGTATTGCTAGGTTGGTTGGTATTGAGCCTAACCTTATTGATCGAGTGTCAGGTTCTGAGAGACTAGCCTTGGCCGCCTTTGAACATATGAAATTCTATACAATTGAGGGTTGTAGGATTTGTTGGATTGTCTTGGAAACAGGTTTATGCCTCTTCCTAATGTTGACCATACTACCCTTTTGAACTTGCATAATCTTTCATATATGCCAGGTGATGTGGACTTAGTTCACCTAGCACATCCTCCTTCTCCTCCACAACCATATTTAGGCACCTCTAGTTCCTCCTGAGCCTCCTCTTCCTAGGACTACTTTGATATCCACTGTAGTCTTCAGTCTATCCAAGAGGAACAAGTCTCCTTACCGGCTTATGTCCAATTTGAGCATGCAGCCCTCTGTGACTCTGTTTAGGAGCGGCATGATGATTTTCGTGCGATGATTACTTCATAGAACCAATATTTCCATGACTTTAGGGATTGTTTGGACACTTGGCATGATTGGCATATATCTCAACCCTACCCTCCTTCTTCTCCACCTCCTCCTTTTTAGTGGTGTTTCCCCCTTCCCGATGACTATCTACACTTGCATTGAGGACAATGCTTTGTGCAAGCATGGGAGAGTTGTGTGTTTGTTCGCTGATATGTGTATGATGTGTTTGTGTGATTAATTTGCATATTAGATCATGCATTTAGGTTTAATTAGGGCATTCTTAGTTAAGCCTTTAGTTTCTTTTCTTTTTTTTAGATTTCTTTGCCTAGTTTAAGTTTTATATTGGCATTTTCAATTTTTAGTTGCATTCTAGGTTTGGCATACATATAAAAAAACCTTTAAAAAGTTGAAAATTTCACAAAAATTTTCCGATGATTAGTCTTTAAACTTAGTAGCTTTCTTTAGCTTAATTTAACCTTTTAGATGCCCAATTGTGTATAAAATGTTTGACAATAAGTTTTTGAAATGTGCTTCTTTATTTGACTGTCAAGTGGAATGTGAATTGATTGCTTAAATGACACTTTGCTCTAGTTGAACTTTGGCAACTATCCTGTGAGATTTTGAGCTTGATTGGAATAGTTTATCAATTTTAGTCTCACATTCCTTTTCACGTGTCACTCTTCCTAAATTTCAAATCTTTAGAACTTGCTTTGATGCTTGTTCAAAATCACATTTAGCATGCGCATTTAGGCAATATGATTGAGACATTCTTTGAAACTTAGGAGCTACATTGATAAAAAAGTCACCCTTGTTATGTATTATTTATCTCTAGCTACCCCTGTTGAGCCTTGACAATGTTTATTGATGTAAACCTCTAATTTAGCGCTTGGGCAAATATATGTCTACCTTGTTTAGCCAAGATTAAAGGGTTCCATTTCTTAATTTGGGGTGATTTGAGGGTGATGTTATGAAATGAGGCTTGTTTGGATCCATTTGGGTTGGTTATTGTGAGTTGGATTGAGAATTATTAAAAGGTACATAAGGTTCTGTCCCATGATCACTCTTTTCGATATGTACAAAAAAACAAAAAAAACAAAAAAAAGAGAAAACAAAAAATGAAAAAAAATATGTGAAATAGAAAGGTTTCGGCATAGATGTTATTTGGAATGTCTCAACAGTTTTTGTCATTTGGAATCGACTGAAGGGGATTATTTATATCTTTTATATGTGTCGGATTGAGTAGTTTGGTTTGTGTATTTAGGAAGCAATGGTCTTGGCATTTAGCCTTTGGTTTTTAGCTCCACAAATCCCAAAACATTTGTTCCCTTCCAAACCTTTGCCTTATAACCCCATTACAACCCTATTGGAGTCCTCATGATTACCTTGTGTATTTTACGTTTTAGTGGTGGCGAATTTGAGAGTCTTATCAAGCTTATGGTAGGTTTGATTCTTTGGAATGAGATCTGAGAGAACCCTCATATATTTTGAAACACATGAGTGTTGAGTGCTTCATTACGCAAGTATGGTTCTACTAGTTCTTTTTACTCAAATAAATCCTTGTGTCAATATGAGTGTTAAGTTGAATTGAGTAAGTGCTTTAAAGTTTGATGAGATAGTCTATAATTGTATTTTTCAAAGCTTCATTCTATTATCTATTTTACAAAGTTTTCAATCACTATTGGGCTAACTTCTTGAGTTAGTTTGGCTATTGAAAGCTACTACTTATGTTTACCTGAGGAGGTTCTTCATCATAGTAGTGGTTTCATTAGTTGGTTGGGGACAAGCAACCCGAAGAATAGGGGATTTTAATAAGTACCCATAGAGCATATCATTTTAGGATCATTTTTATGCATTCTTAGGGGATTCATGAGTTTTATGCTTAGGTTGTACCCCAAAAATCCCATTTTATGCTTAAGTATAGTGCTTTGATGATTTTTGCAGGTTTTGAGACTTTTTTTTGATGAAGCATTGAAGCTTAAAAGTCAAGTATGTGACTCATCATGGACGCCCCCAGTCACCATGTTCGTCGAAGAAAGAAAAGAGTAAAAGAGCACTAAGTCAAATACCACCACAGACTGTCCATGGTGGGGTTACAGTCCCTGGCAGGATATTGTAGTAACACTTTGTTTTCAATGACTTATGCAGCTGAGAATCAACGGTGACTACTATTTGTAGCGATGCATGACTGCTTGAAGAAAAAAACCCCAACCTATCTCTTTAGAAATCTCTCAATAGTGTTGTAAGTTTTATCACTTTTTGGAGTAAATGGAAGAATGGACGGAGGATTGCTTGCATTTTGAGCCTTGAAGAATGAAAAAATTACCATATAAACCCATTGTTGCTAAGTTTTTTCCCTTCCCTTGCTCGTTAAACTCAGTGGATTAGTTTTGTTTGGTTGATTTTCTTTATTAAATAATTGTGTGCATTTTTAATCATCTTGAGTGAGTAGTTTCTATAGTCTTAGGATTTGATAGCCAAGTTATGAACATAGATCCTTAATCTTCATCAGTAATATACCCATTCTTCTTTAGAATGTTTCAATCTATCTTGTGTATGAATGTTGTGAATAGTTTTGGCCAAATTAACTTGCAAATATCATATAGTTGGATGAACCATTGAAGCGAGAAATCATGTATTGGATTGGCAAGTATAGACCTAACATAGTTGCTTTTGAGAGAAAGTCGCTTGTTGAGAGGAAATTTGACAACGTTGATTCTAAATTTTAAACTAAATCAAGCACCCCTTTGAAAGAATGGTAGTATGCTTAGTCAAAATAGTGCAATTCAGTTTAAAAGAAAAGATTTGATATTGTATGTGTGTCATCCTTTGCTTCATCCAAATTAAAGTACTCATAGACATTATTTAACTGATTTGGTTCATAATTGGTGAAACAAATCCTAAGGCATTTTTTGATAGAATTCTAAAGTCGGTGATGGATTTATTTATTTAGAAAATTCCTAATATCAGTTTATACTTAGCATTTTTATAAAGAATAAACTCAATAGATTGCGTTGGTCCTTGTGGGAACGATATTTTTTCTAAACTACAACAACCATGCACTTGCGGACCTATCAAAACTCGAAGCAACACTCCACACACCTTCACCAAATCAGCTTACCATAGAAATTCTTGGTAAGACATCGTAAGTAGTTGATTATCTGACAATGAACCATCAACGGGAAGCTGTTTAATAGGAATAGCCTTGGGGCCCAGTCTAGACAAATGATTCGCCACCACGTTCTCTAGTTCGATCTTGTCACTAATCTACAAATCAAACTCTTGCAGTCATACTTCTTCAAAAGATGCTTCAATGTGGCATGGTTGTTCAAAACAATCACCTTGGAATTGATCAGGTAATAACGAAATGTCTCCAAGGCAAAAACAACCCCTGCAAACTCTTTTTGTCATCATGGCATAATTCACTTGGGCCTTATGTAAAGTCCAACTTGCATAATAGATGCCATAGGGCATATTGTCTTTCCTTTGCCCTCAAACAGCTCCTAATGCATAATCTCTTGCATAACACATCACTAAAAAGAAAAGCTCCCTATTCGGGGCTTGCATCACCAAAGCCGTAATCAATTCCTCTTTTAAACTAGAAAACCATTGAAACATTCCTCATTAAACTTAAAAGGGCACATCGATGACAAGCAATTGGGTGAGAGGATTTGTAATTTTTAAAAAAACTTTTATGAACCGACAGTGAAAACTGACATGTCTAAAAAACCTCCCTACCCTGCACAGAGTTTGGTGGTGGTAATTTGTCAATTACGTTCACCTTTGTTTTGTAAACTTTAATGCCTTAGTTGGAAACAATGTATCCTAGGCCAACTCCCTCTTGTATCGCAAAATGACACTTTTTCCAACTCAAGACAAAATTCATATTCTCATATCTTTACAACACTTCAGACAAATTATTGAAGCAATGGTCAAAAGATGTACCATACACAGAAAAATTATCCATGAACACTTCTATAATGTCCTCAATAAAATCATAGAAAATATCCATCATGGGACATTAAAAGGTGGCGAGGGTATTATATAGCTAAAATGGCATCCTCCTATATATAAATATCCTATATAGACAAGTAAGGGTGGTCTTTTCTTGGTCTCTAGGGTAGACAGGGAATTAGAAAAACTCTAAATACCCATCTAGAAAGAAAAACTATGAGTTTTGGCCAACATTTTAAGCATTTGGTCAATAAAGGAAGGCGAAAATGGTCCTTATCGGTGGTCCTGTTCAACTTCCTATAGTCAATGCACATTTGCCAACCTGTGGCTATCCTAATGGAATCAACTCATTACTCTCATTCTTTTCAAGCGTCATTCCCCCTTTCTTAGGCACAACATGGACCACGCTTAACCACTTATTATCGAAGACATCGTAGATAATGTCAACTTCAAGCAATTTCAGAATATCCTTTTTGACCACCCCATTCATTTTGGGATTCAATCTTCTTTGGTGTTCAACTAAGGGCTCATGGTCATCTTACATTAGAATGTGATGCATGCACACAGTCGGGTGAATTCCTTTTAGATCATTAATAATATACCTTATGGTCTTACAATACAGTCTAAGCACTTTAAGGAAAGAGTCAATTTGAGGTGCACTTAGGTTTGCATTGACAATAACATAATATGTATAACTAGGGCTAAGAAATTCATACCTGAAAGTAGAAGGGAAAGGTTTCAATTCTACCTTGGGGGCTTGTTTCTCATCAAAAGAGTACAAATCGTCACTCATTAGCCATTTTACCTTGGCAATAGTAGGTGGAACTTATGGAGAGGCTTTTAAGAATTGAGCACACATTGCAACTTTGGCATTCTTATCCTTATAAGTCCCATCATTGAACGTGCGATGCTCTAAAGGGTCACTAGAAACATGGTTAGTGACTTCTTCCCTCACCAAGTCATCTGTCTAATCAATTCTATGACAATCATCAGAAATAGAGAAGAATTTAGAATCCATAGACAAGTTAAACTCCACGTGATCATCACCCACTTCAAATGGCAACTTACTATTTTTCACATCAATATGAAACCCGACGATGGCCAAGAAAGGCCCCCCAAGAATGATGGGCGTGCATAGCCTTCTCCATCTCAAGGATCACAAAGTCCTCTTGCACATACAAATCTAATACTTTAATGGGGACGCCCTCTAAAACACTCATTAGATATTTCATAGAACAGTCTGCTAATTGCAAGGAGATGGTAGTAGGTCTCACTTCTCCTCCTAAGTCCAACTTCTCATACATAAAAAGGGCAACATGTTCACACTTGAGCCCAAGTCACACAAAGCACGATCAATCCGCGCATTCGCTGTCAAGCAATGAATGAAAAAAACTATTAGGATCTTGAAGCTTAGTGGGAAGCTTTTTTTGGACCCCATCACTACATTCTTCAATTTAGGTCATTGTATTATGGTCTTCTAAATTTCTTCTATTAGACAATATCTCTTTCAAAAGCATACCATATGAAGACATTTGAGATAAGGCATCAGTCAATGGAATATTAATGTAGAGCTTCTTTAAGACTCTAAAAACATCCCAAATTGCAAATCAAACTTAGCCTTAGCCATTCTTTAAGGGAAAGGCAAAGGTGCATTATAGGGTTTTGGGGAAGTTTGTTTAGGGTCATTATAAACCTTATTAGCATCTTTCACAACATCATCATTCACAGCATGAGAGGGGCTAGAATCCTCTTTCTCAACAACGACATCATTACGCAATTTCATATCATTACTAACCCCTTTTGGTCCCATAAGTTGCTTACCTCCTTTTAAAATCACGATATTACATTGTTCCCTAAGGTTAGCTCGAGCTTACTAGGAAGTCCGCCACAGGGTATAGATGAAGAGCTAGGTTTTTTGGGCAATTTGAGCTTTTAACATCTTATTATGACAAGTAAGCACACCAACTTTAAAGGCTAATTGTTTCATATACTCATCTTGTTTTTGTTGCGCCATAAACATACTCTACATCATGGCCTCTAAGTTGAACTTTTGTGGAGCTTGTCGGGGAAAAGGAGGCCTTTAAAACCTAGGGGTGATCTAACATTCATTTGGGGCATATTGGGAGGGTTAGGCCTAAATGAAAAAATTGGGTGAATTCACCAACTCAGATTGTAAGTATCTAAAAGAGGGTCATTGGTCGATCTTGGGTTGTAGTTGTTGACAAGATTGACTTGATCACTATTGTCTTGGGTATAAGGACACCCAACTTGGAATTTTATGCTCAAATGGTCAATGGAACCACAAATGTCACATAGAAGGGGAGAGGCACTTGAACTCACAACATCCACATTCAAACCATCCAATCTTTAGGTTGTAGCATCTACTTTAGCTTCAACCGGTTTGGTTGACCCCTCTAATTGGACCACAAGTAAGAGCATCAACTTCTAATTGGACCATTGATAGTTGTTAAAAGCCATCCTCCTCCTCTATCTTTCCATCAAGGTGCCACCCGTTGCTGCATAGTGGTAATACTTTATAAGTTGAATGACTCAATTGTAAAATGTTTGCATGATCATTTGCTTTTGGAGTCGATGGTGAGGGCACAATCTTAACAATTCCTTGAACAGCTCCCAAGCCTCATAGGACGTCTTATCTTCCCTTTGAGCAAAGATGATAATTTGATTCCTCACGCTTGCCATCTTACTAGGTGGGAAGAATTTGGCTAGAAAGGCCCTGTGAGCTCATCCCAGGTAATGATTGACACCTGAGGAATGAATAGACCTATGTTCTTCCGTTATCCTTGAGTGAAAAAGGAAATAATCGTAGGTGAATTGCCTTGGTACAGACTCGATTGAGTTTCAAAGTATCATATACCTCTAAAACGATCGAGAGGTGTACAGTAGAGTCTTCTATTAGGGCACTGCCGAATTGTGCTTGTTGCGCTATGGAGATGAGGGTTGGTTTAAGATTAAAGTTTTGAGATTCCACCTTAGGATGGGCAAAACTTCAAGTGATGCTTTGGACTCCAAGGGTAATGAAATCCCCGAGTGTCCTTCTCTGATCTCCCTCTCCGCCTACCATTTTATGTGAGGTATCACGAGCCTTGCCCTTTTGCTTATGTGATCATCATTTCTTCCTCCTTAAACAGAAAGTCCTCTTTAACTTGGGATCGAGTTCAGACAGAAACAGACTTTGCACAAAGGGGAAATCCTTACAAGCACTAACACAAACACTACGATAGCAAATCAAAAACTAAAAAGAAAAGTGCTTAATCAATCTTCTAAGGACTAACTTGATATTTGATAAATTGATCCCCGGTAATGGCGCCAAAAATTTAACACGCATCATAAGTGCACAGATGTTGTAGTCTCGATTAAAATATCATCCATAAGGACCAATGCAATCTATCAAGTTTATCCTTTTATAATGCCAAGCGCAATAAGTATTTAATTGGATTGTTTGTCTACACTCATGATCAGTATGCAACAAAGTTGGGAATTCAATCAAAGAAAAGCATCTAGGGATTAGTTTTATCTTGCGATGAATTAGACCCTTGAATTGAGCATGTGCTTTTCTCTAGTTCAGATGATTCAAACGATTACAATCAAACATAATTCAATCTTTTCTCTCAAAATAAATAAAATTACTTAAACTAATAAAATCACCATCCTTTCAAAGGTTCTCATTTTAGTGTAAGTTAAAGATATTAATTGCTAATTTTCCTCTCAATATGCAATTCTCTTTGAAGAATTGCTATGTTAAGTCTAGCTTTGTTAATCTAACAATGAGTTTATCCTTTCGGTGTTTCACCCAACTATCTATGCATATGCAATCGAATAGGCCAAAATCATTCACATCCAACCAAACATATGATAGATAGAATTAATCCAAATAAGATTAAGCATAAGTTTTATAGAGTTAGGAATCCAACATCATTGTTTTAGCTAGCAAATCCCTGGGCTAAAGAAAACTACTCACTCATGAGTAAAACTACAACAAAATAGTTCAAACTAAACATTAAGTAGAAGATATTAAGGAGTTCAAGAAGTAAGAGGAAAGTATGCTTAGCAACAATGAATATATCTTCAATAATCTTTCAATCTTTAAGTTTCCTCTCGCAAAAGCCTTCCCTTGATTCTGCCATTGCTCCAAAATGATTAGATTGGATGAAATTTGAGTGAGATAAGATATAGAATAGGAATAGATGCCCCTTCTTTGCTGGACCAGATTTCTCTTTTTCTTTTTCCTGCCACTGGCAGAAGAGCTGGGGGAACCTCTGTGGTGAATCAAATTCCCTCCATTTGAGGGCTAATGCTAGGTCAAAAAGGTCTTAAAACCAGCAAGACAGATCAAAGCAACATGCTAAAGCGTAAAACAAGAATATAGGTTCTAATGAACCACTAAAGCACTCAATCCTCTAAGAATTCGTAGAAGACTACTCTAAAATGATGCACATTTTGAACCATTATCAATCCCTAAACCCCCTTTATATAGGTTTAGATCATAAGAAATGCCAACACTAATGTGGCATGTGCGGTCGTCTAACCCTGGTTTACTAGGCTCGATAATAGATGAGAACGCAATTCGTATCCCTATGGATTTAGAGTGCTTATCGGATTCCTAGAAATCCTGGATCTTTAGATACCCATAACAAATCAGGGTCGCTAGGGATCTCGGGTCCAAAAGGACCCATAAAGAGAAAAACCTCGATTCTTAAGAGTCACTAATTGTCACTAGCTGTAACAAGGTGGGATGTGGCGTGTTGTCCCAATTCATTGTTAATGTTTGAAATTCAATCTCAATGCGCTATGAAATTCTTGGTGTCAGAGGATCCAAAAAGAATTGGGTTCAATATGCTTCAATTTATCTATAATTAAACTATGGTAGAACTGCAAATAAGTTTGTAATTATCAAACCTTCAGCAAAAAAAAATATATGTTAGCCCACAAAAACGGGCTTAACTCAAAGTCCCGTTCAAAGGAAGTGATTAAGATTGATGATTGACTAGCATGAATGTATAATCTTCATAGAAGCTAAGTTGGTCTAAAAGTTATGCTTAAATTTACTTCAATTACCAAAGAAGTTTCAAATTTGTAAATGAAACAAACTCGAAAAACCTGAACCAAACACATCTTTAGCTTATATTCTTATTAAAAGAAAATAAGGAGTATAGGTGACTGGTCATTTGAAACAGGTCTTTGTTGACAGACAAAGTCAAATACATATATCCCATCCACCTTATTTTAGTAATTATTGTACTCAGCAATGAGGTTGGGAGTGGCGTAAGACCCTGTTTTTTTTCACAATAGTAAGCATTTAGACTACAGTTTGTATCTCCATATAGCTTTTTACATCTTTAGCAAGTTTATTACAACTTCTTAAATCTCCATACATCTCTTTGCATCTTCTTAAATCTTCTTACATATCTTTTTTGTAGCAATCAATGTGTCATTATTTTTCTATATATATAGAAATACGTATAATTTTTTTTATATATTACCAATAAAAATCTCTTTATCTATTTGTATGAACATATTGTTTCTATAAACATAAAACAAAATTAAACGAGGTGAATTGTATTTGAGTTTTGAAGTGAATCACATATGGTATTACAGAGAAAATAAGTGAACACCCTTTTTAAATTATAATAGAGAAACTACAATCACTTTTAAATTTCGATGTGGATCATATATGGAAGCAGCCAAACTATAGGGAATGAAAGCATCGGCTATTTCGTCCCTAAGTTTATCTATGGAAATTTGTTGCTATCATCGTACAATTAAACATTGGGTGGCTCATCGGCATTGTGGTCACATGCTGAGATTGATATGGCATTTTTACACAAAATAATAAAATTGTGACGGGTGCAACAAGCAATAATTATCTCAAGCTGCTGCTCCAATCTCATTTCAGAGATTTGGTCCACTAATATTTCCAACCATCCCTTTAATACTCCAAATGTTCTTTCAATTGTCATTCATAAAGATGAGTGTCGATGGTTGGATTGCTCCTTGACTCCTTCAGACGGACCATATTTCCTAAAATATGGGACATGATAGTCAGTCTCTTTTCGTATTTATGGAGCTAAATATCCAAGCGTATTTGGATATACTGTGCCAACCAAATAGTATTTTTCCAAATCATTATGAAAAATGATTAGAATTGTTTTTGACAAATGATAGTCATCAAAGAAATTGTTAAAAACACATTCTCAAGTGCATAGAGAGGGATGATGAAGATTCAACTCAGGTTAAAAACACATTTTCATAATACTATCATGTCATAACATGTGCAATCCCCTCCAACCACATTTAGAATCATCATGTCGAACGATACCACAACCGAGGTATTCCAAATGTTCTGACGTGTAAGTGATTCGATGGGCAAAATTATTTAATTGAAATAGGATTTCATTTTAACGATTTTATTCAATTTTATTGAGAAAAATTGTTATTTTTTAAATTTTATTCTAGGTGAGTGGAAGCAATGTTAATGAAAAAAAATACCTCAAATGGAAAACATATTTGGTTCTGTAATTGTGGGCTTGAATTATTTTATTGTTATTTAATAAACTTGTTTAAAGATTTAGTTTTTATTGATTATGTTATTTCTATGTTATTTCGTCTCATCCAAAATGACAATTATAGAAAAAAATTGTTTATATAATGTGAAAAAATAATTTGTTCAGTGATGCTATAAAATTAATTTAATAAATATCACTTACATATTAAACACAATTTATGTTCATGAAATATTTTTTTTCAAACAAATCACACATTAAAGACCAACAATTATGCATCATATTTAATAATTGAACAATTATTTACATCTATTCCTATAGTTCCTTATAACTTCTTGCGGCTCCTTATATCTTCTTACATCTTCTTACAACTTCTTTACAACTCTTATAACTCCTTAGAACTTGTTACAGTTCCTTACATTTTCTTATAGCTTATAGTTGCATCTTGTTACCCCCCAAAAAAAAGAAGCATAGGCCCTTAAATTTAACATTTTATAGAAACAAAAGGAAAACAATTTCTTATGTGAATGGTGCTATTGATAAAGAACCAAGCTTTGATTAACCTTGTCTAAATAATTCTTCTCATGAAGTGGGGAGAAATAATTGCTTTGAATGAATTCGTGCGATTGAAGCTAGGAAACCAATGGCAAGGAAAAAAAAGCATGGTTTATTTCCTTCACGTTAATGGGCGTGGCAACAAAATAAGGGAAAAAGGACTAAAAAGGGGGGGAGCTCTGGGTTATTCATGTTAAGGTTCTAAAACAAACACACAAAAAGGGGGAATAATGTAAAAGTTTGGAAGCAAAAAACTAGAACGGTTTGATCTCATAGTAATATAACAATGTAAAAGAAGGGAATTATAAGGACTTGTATTTTAGTGGATAAAAAGTCAAATCAAGGCCAATTGTGAGGTGTAGCGAATTAAACTAATCAATTGGTATCTTTATGGAGTAGGAGCTTATTTAAGTGCTATAAAACAAGACAACAAAATTCTATGACTTGTTGGGTATACGAATCTCAAAAACAAGGGAAGTCAAAATCGAAGCTATCAAATTAGATTCAATTATAAAATTTATGATCAAATTACATCCCTCTATTTAAAGGGAGTAAATTTTTCACTTTATATATAACCCTTGGTTATAGCTTACGTACCTAAAATAGCCCATAAAGACCCGAGCTCCACAAATATATAAATTTGCCTCCTCAAATTTCTAAGCCTTCAAAATGGATGAAAATCTTATGCCTTCCCCTTTCTTTCACAAAAGACTGGAATTTAAATTTTATGATCCTTGTTTGTGCATTACATAACCAAAACAAACAAAAGAATCAAAAGAAAAGCTACTATAAAAATAAAAACATCTTTCTCAAATCCCAAAATCCACAAAATCGACCAATCTTGAGTCAAATACACAACTAAGCTCGTTATATTTCCCTCCAAGTTGCTCAAGCCAAAAGGAAAACTATTTCACTAGTGCTTAAGAAGCCCATGATAAATTTTTAGTGCAATCATAAGTCAAAAAGTAAAAAAAAAATGGACTGACTCCTAGAAGGCATAAATCGAAAAAATAAATTTTCTTTTTTGAAATGGATAAGTAGCATAAAATCTTACTATAAATGAGGGAACATTCAAACTATAAATCACAAACATCTATAGGTTCAATCATAGGATCAAGGGCTAAAGCACTAGCATATGCAAAGTTGACTCGATCACCACCCTCAATTAGGACAATGACTAACTTGAACAACACTACAAGGTTATAAGGCATGATCTTTATGATCTCATACCTCTCTTCTAAGAAGAGGAGTCGTCAATTATCATCCCACTAGGCCAAATTATCTAGGATGATCAACCTAAGAACATGTCGGCGTAAGTGATCAATAGTCCATGTCCCAAGGAACAAATGTAAAAGTTGAAAAGGACACCTACAGAAAAAGAGGATGAAATCGATGACTTAGCTACTTGCCTTATAAATAGAGAGCCTAAAAAAATTAAAAAGGTGAGCAAGAGCGACACAATTATCACTCCATAAGATATCAAAAAGTTGGTTACTTAAGGGATCAAAGAGTAATAGCTAGCTAAGATTAATGCACCAGTGTCGGGATATATGAACCTACCAAGTCCCTATCACTCAGTTCCTTTCCCAAAGGGTTACCTAAAGCCAAACTTAGATATGATTGATGGAATAAATGGTTTAATCCTATGAACATTTGGCCCATTTCTACCCAGTGTGCAGTGAGATTGCATTAGTGATGGATTACTAATTAGGGAGCTTGTACAGTCTCTTAAAGAGGTAACCTTTATGGGGCATTCTTAGCTTCAGCCTAGGCTAATTCACACTTAGGATGACCTCTGAAGCGCATTTCGAGCTCAATTTATTAGTTCAAAATGAAAGGTTTCCATAATAGAACATACTGACAAGCAGCAGAGCCTAAACGAGACTGCAAATGACTTCATCATGAGAAGGAGAAGTCTAAGCGAGCAATACCCAAAAAAGTTAAGCAAGCAATCAGTAGTTGAAATGGGTGCTAATAACCTAGACCCTCAAATTACAGCATATATTGGCGTCGCTAAGCCTCAAAACTTTGATGCCCGCACATCTAACATAGGCAATGTGGAAAGACAACTTGTGTGTTAGAAAAGTACACAACCTAAGAAGGAATAAAGCAAAAGGCCAACTAAGAAATGAGAGTCAATGACAACCTTTATCATAATAAGCAAAAAGCCAACGAATGGTCGGAATACCAACAAAAATGGTAAAGGCAAGCAAAAAGAAGACGGTCAATGACTCACCCTTTAAGAAAGGAAAGAAAAGAGGTATCCCTTCGATGATGACGAAGTGCAGGGGATATTTAGGGAGTTGACAACTGAAAAGCCATTTCCCTCTTCGAGCTAAAATGACCTACTAAAGTGAACAAGACTAATAATCCTAAGTATTGTCACAACATATGATCTTAAGCCACCCCCAAAGGGTTGTTATGCCTTCAAAGACATAATTGAGATAGAAGGAGCTTCTCCCAAAGGCCCACCCATCATCAAATGCTACCTTAACAGTTGAACATAAGGATGGTGCTCACCCATCATCCTCAGAAACCAACGAAGGTGTCCTAATGGTGTCATGTCCACCTCATACGGTCCCCATCAAATTCATTGTCAATGATGATGTGGCAATAATGTAGACGTATCTTGATATGTCTTATCCTTCACGAAAAGCACCAAACATATGCGTTTTCTACCCAGACCCAAAGTCTACAGGCACGGGTTCGATGATGATGATGATGGCTTTGGGTTGCAAACCTCCTTCAATAGCAGGACATGTCTACAAGGGAGGCTTGAGCTTCTCAGTCCCCAGGAGACAAAATGTGGGGACAGAAGCCCGAGATAACTTCTGAAGAAGAGTAGACATAGCCAATTAAGACCCCTTTACTTTATGTGATTAGATCCATAAGGGTTTCTTTGGTCTAATCATAAACTCTAACTACTAGGATCAGCGAGAAAGAAGAAGGAGAAAGAAACGACACCAAGAAGAACATGAACATTAGGGAAAGCCACAGATGAAATTCTTTACAAATGTCATCCATTATCTTAAGTAAATCCCAATGTGTTTAAATGTCTATGATGCCTTACAAATATGAAAGGAGCTAAGAATGACACTTGTTCAGGCATTGACGGATCCTGATGATTATAGTAATAAAGCCAACCCTCCTGAAGTGGATGAGGTGTTATCCTCCCCTTTAAACCGATGTGCTGCATGCATGGCTCACATAACATTCAGTGATGATGATGATGCCCAGTTAGGGCCCGCGAACGATAACAAGTCTTTATATGTCACTAGTATAATATGGGATATGAGAATAAACCGAATCCTTTTTTTTTGTGGTTCTGTAATCAAGCTTCTCTCGTTGACGGTATTGGCAATAATAGGGATAATAGCAAATTAGTTGACCTTAACTTTGCTTACAGTACTAGGTTTGAACTAGGTGTGCTAAAAAGACTTCACCATTATTGCTTTAAAAGTTGCACTAGATGACTTTTCCACAGATACTCTCTTTCATGTATAGATATCAACACCTCTTATAATGCTCTGCTTAGATGAGTATGGCTCCCTAATACTAAGGCCATCACCTCAACTTTTCACTAACGTCCAAAATAAATTGGCAAGCATGGCAATGAAAGGACAACCTAAGGGGTTACAATGCCTTTCTATGGGGAAGATGTCAATTATACTGATGTTAAATTTTACAAGATGACAAATGTTCAAACCCTTCAAACCTAAGTGGGGTAATTCAGAAAGAAGAGAGCAACGCTTCTAGGCTACCCCATAAAGTTACTCGGATTGTCAACAACTATGTCAATGAAGTGAAAAAGGGTCGAGCCTCATGGCCAAAGGTGTTATTCACATACACACCTAAAGATAAGACAAGAGCTAGCCGAAAGGTCCTAGCATTGCTAGGGACATTGTGAACTCTATTGTCATAAGCTATACTTTTCCTATCCAAAACACTAGCTGGTCGAGGTCCAAAGAAAACTTGGTCATAAGAACATCACTCAGTAATAATAGAGTGGCTTTAAGGGGAAGCTTTTCAAGTGCTCTTAACATCTTCTTCAATTATTCCACATCCAGGAGAATCATCAGTATCTCAAAGATGAACGAAGAAGAACAATAAGGGGAGACTTGCTAAAGCCAATAAACAATTGAACATCTCTCATGAAAGCGAAGTCCTAAAAGCATCATTTCAGGGGAATACCCCCAAAAATCTTCAAGTATCCTATGATGGGGGAGTTCTCAAAGCCCATGTTGTAGATGAAATGCTCTTCACACCCAAGAACAAGATATGTTCTCTTAAAATATGCAAGTTCAAGCTTGAGTCTTGGTTCTTCATAATATCTAAGTTAAAAAGCAGAAAAGTGGAAGCGAAAGAAGAAGAAGCAATCACTTCGGAGCCTTATTTGGGTTTGTGAAAAAAACAAACTAATAAAGTAGAGTAGAGGAGAACAAGTTTTTGTTGTCCTTTGCATATAAGGAAGATGCTAAAAATTTTAAATATTCATGTGAAAAAACCTCCAAAGGTTATGAGATTGTCATGACAAACCATAAATGTGTGGTGATGTTCAAGGTTAAGTTGATTCATATGATGGCTTAAATAGCAACTCAAATACCTTAGAATAAGAGTTTTCTTAAGATTTTATAAAGGATGTTCAACTAGCACCACCAGAAATAAAAGATGGTGGTCAAGTAACAATTGTCGAGCTGCAGGAGATAAATATGGCAACAACTCATGACCCTAAGCTAATTTTTGTGAGTATCTTGTTGTCTGATGAAGAGGTGGCATAATATGAGCAACTCCTTCAACAATACAAAGACGTATTTCTTTAGGGATACCAAGACATGCCAGGCTTAGATCCAAATCTCGTTGTTTACAAGTTGGTTGTTTCCAAGGTATAAGGCTAATCAAGCAGCCTTAGAAGAGCCTTCGTCCCAAGCTGTCAATCCAAATAAACGCATAGGTGGACAAGCTTATAAAGGCAAAATTCATTCGAGAAGTTCAAAGCCCAACTTGGTTAGCTAACATCGTTCTGTTCGAAAAGGGAATGATCATCCTCATATATGTGGACTTCAAGGACTTAACCAATGCATGTCCATCAAACTCCTTATACATACCAATACAAGGTTTAGGCCCCTGTCTTTTATAGATGGTTTCTCAGGGTATAACCAAATCACAATCGACCTCGATAATCAAGACATAATTGCCTTCTAGGCACCATAAGGCATAAACTGCTACACGGTAATGTTATCTAGCTTGAAAAATGTCAGGCCACTTACAAAGAGTTATGACAATCATTTTTCATGATTTTCTCCATAACCTTGTTGAATGATATGTTAATGACTTAGTTATGAAAATCAAAGAGAGAAAATCAACCACATAACCTAAGTTAGGCCTTTTAAAAGCTTCGCGAACATTATCTTAAAATAAACCCCTTAAAGTGTATATTTAGGTTCACTTCGGGAAAGTTCTTCACCTTTTTGTTAGAAAAGAAGGAATATAAATTGAGCCTAACAAAGTCAAAGCCATAATCTGGATGCCCCTTCCAAGAAACTTGAGGGAATTGCGGGATTCATAGGGAAGGTTGGCTTATATACGACAATTCATCTCAAATTTGTTAGGAAGTTGTCAACCTTTCACACAACTCTTCAAAATGGATATCCCTACATATGGGACTAAGAAACATGGAGTAATTTTGAAAGCATCAAATAATACGTCATAAAGCCACCTATCCTAATGGCTCTAGTAGAAGGAAGACCTATAATCTTATATATGGTATCCATTCAATGATGTTTAGGGGCCTATGTTCGCCCCAAGTAATAATGAAGGGAAAGAAACCATCTAGTACTATATTTGTTGGACAATGGTAGGAGCAGAAATAAATAACTCTTCTATAGAAAATTAGCCTCATATTAGTCTTCGTTGTTCAAAAGTTAAGGCATTGCCTTCTATCCTATTAGATCACTTTAACATCGATGCATTGGCTAATGGGCTATTCTTTTGGCCTTTTTGATATCAAGTTTGTGCCTCAAAAGGCATTGAAGGGACAAGTTATAGCTGATTTCGTACTAGCATATCCATTTTCATATATGAGGAACTACCAGACGATTTATCAAATGATGAAATTATGGTTTTTGAAACAAAATCGCTGCAGTTATATTTTGATAGGGCAACAAGAAGTCGAGGAGTTGGAGTAGGGATTGTGTTTCTCACACCATCGGGAGAACTTATCCTTTATTCATTATCTCTCCTTCAGACATGTTCAAATAATGTGGTTGACTACAAGACACTCATCATTGGCCTAAATTGGCCCTCAAAATAAGTATTAACCTATTAGAAGTGTTTGGCTATTCCCGGTGAATAACAAATAAATCGTCAGTATGAAGTAAGGTATGCCAAATTGGTGCCCCTTTTACCAAAGTACAAGGTATTTCATAATCTACATCCTTTAGCTTGAGGTCAACCATTTGTCAAGGTCTGAAAATGACAAGGAAAATGCCTTAAAGAAGTTGGCTACTTCACTAGTACTCCTTAATGAAGAAAAAGTTCAAATAATAATTGGGAACTTCATTTACTGGCCTCAACATTGGATTGCTTTGATGAAACAAAAGACATAAATGTCCTCTAGGTTCTTGAGATCAAAGAAAAAGTAGACTAGAAACAAGATCTCATTGAGTACCTCCAACATGACATTTTACCCACTAACCGAAATGTATGTTTATATCGAAAATCTTTGGATGTGGTGTTACTTAGATGTTTTTCAATAGAGGAAGCTACTTATATTCTAAATGAATTTCATGTTCTACTATGTGGTGCTTATAAAGCAGGTCCAAAACTTGCTAACTAAATCAAAAGGTTGGGCTATTATGGGTCAATTATGGTTCACTATGAAATGAAATTTGCTAAAGCATGACAAGCTTGTCAAATCCATGGTTATTTCATTCACCAACCACAATGAATCAACCCAACCATATTATCTTGGCCCCTCCATACATGGAGGCTATATGTCATGGGAACGTTAAAGCCATTCTCCTATTGTGGCCATGTATTCATCATAGTAGCCACATATTATTTCTCAAAGTGGTTTAAGGCCATTCTATAAGTGGCAACAGATGATTTATAAATTTCATGGGGACCTATATTATAGTGACTAGAGGAAGACGATGAAACACCAGCAAGGAAAACGGAGTCTAGGGTTTATAGGTTGAGTAGAAAGAGATTGAGAAAGGAAGGAGGGGCAGGGACTAAGTGCTAGAGGGCTCATGTGAGGAAGGTGTGCCTGATTCAGTGGAAAAAGGGGCTGAGAGGAAGCATTCTCAGACTGGGCCAAGACGTAAATATACATCATTGATTGCTTCTTTATTTTTATCCAGGAACATAATTCCAGTTCATTGCTCAAATTGTGGGTAGTGCATATCTAGTTTATGATCTTGTGTAAACCCATATTTCATTTATAAAATTATGACATTCAATCAAGAACAATCACAAAATCAATTTCAAATCATACTTAACAGTTTACACTACATCTAAAATCTAATAAAACCTAGCCAAGCACTTCATGAAAAATTTAGAAGAGAGCAAATAAGGTTTTTACCTTAAAGATTGAGATTGGTGATAAAAATAGACAAACATTCTCCTTTCAACATCAAAAATCTGAAAGTTTAATTGATAAAAACATGTTGAAAGATTTAATCAAGGGCTAAAGGAATGAATCAAACCTAATACTTGTAGATTTAGGGCTTGAAAGAAAAAGTCCTTGCCATGTCTTTGCTCAGCATAAGGAGAAGTAACAAAGAAGGGAAGAAGAGGTGGTACTTGGTGGTGGTTGGCAAAGTGGTGGCCATTGGAGGCAGTTGAAGGCCTGGTCTGCTACTAATGGTGGTCAGTGCGGAGAGGGAGAGGGAGAGTGAGGGTGATAGGGGTGTGTGTGTGACACACAGAGAGAGAGAGAGAGAGAGAGAGAGAGAGAGAGTACGCGATTTTATGGGGTTGGCTGCCTCACCCAAAAAAGCAATAATATTTGTTTTGCCTAGAAAAATGAAAGGAGAAATTTTTTGGTTGAATTTATAGGCAAATAGAATATTTGAGGATTCTTAATATCACTTCCTAGAATACTACATAATTTAAATTTCAAGAATTTTGAAATTTGAGGAGGGAAAACGTAATGACATGCTGAATTTTCATCAAATAAAGTTAATATTTTAAAATCTAAATCTGAGACCAACTTATATTAAAATCTAAACTTGAAATTAATATTTTCTTTATTAAAAGCTTTGAATTGGGCCAGAAATAAGAAAGTTTCGCTTGGTATGAATTCCTAATGTCTACTAGGGCCCAATGTTAAAATATTACCAACAAGCTCCAACAACTTGAAATTCTCGAAGTTAAAAATTACCTTAAATATTCTGCGAAAATTATAAATATGAATTTTCGGGGTCTCACATTCTACCCTTCTTAAAATAAGTTTCATCCTCAAAATATCACAAAAGACTCAACTAAAACACCTCTAAGTTTTCGGGTTTTACATCTCACCCCTCTTAAAAGAAGTTTCGTCCCCAAAACTTACACACACCTGATCCAGCAAACAATTGAGTGTACTTAGATCACGTTTCCACTTCCCGCTCCTATTTTGTCTTGGCCATGTTGTGGTTACCTGAAAGGCCCTTTACAAGTGGAACCACTTTATTGTGAAATTGCTACTCTCTGCGATTTAAGATCTTGAAGGATTGTTCCTCACAAGTCAAGTCTTCTCGAAGCTGTAGAGGTTCTGGCCTGATCACATGTTTTGGGTTAGGAAAGTATTTATACGGTTGGGATAGTGAAATACATTATGGACTCTATAGAATTCTTTTGGTAGTAGTAGCCGCTATACTACTTCTCCTACAGACTCTGTGATAGGATAAACGCCAAAAAACCTCAGGGTTAGTGTTAAGTCAAAAATCATGCATTATTTTATAATTATTTCGAGTATATTATATATATTATTCCATTTAATTTGTTTTGTTTTATATATTTTTCAGGGTTAGTGTTAATTTACTAAAGAAGAGAAGAGAGGACGTAAAAGCTTGGGTTTTACACATTTGGCTACAAGACGGTCCAAAAATAATAGTATGGAAAATAATACTTCAATATTTATTATATTGGGCAAGGGTTTCAAGAATTGGTAAAAAGTTACAAGTCTTGAGGAAGAAGAAACCTAAACAAAGAGGGAGAAGAAAAAAACCCTAAAGAACTAGCCCTAGCCTCACTCCCTATATATAAACCCATGCCTAATTCTCTCTTCCTCACCATCACCACCAGCTTCTTCCTCACGTCAAAACCCCACGGCTGCACCATCATCGTTTATCACCATCATCATCTTCTCATCATAATCATCATCACCCCAACGCCTCATCAACCCACGCTGCCCTCATCTTCTTCAGCATCCTCTTCACATCATCAAGCACCCTCCTCTCTTCCTCACGCCACAGCACAGCAACCATGCCTGCCCATCTCTTTCACGCAGCCACCATCACCTTGCTGCCACCTCTCTTCTTCAACCTCACGAACCATCATCAGCATCATCGTCAAGCCTCTCTTCCTCACATCAACAACACCATCAAACCACGCCTGCCCTTCTTCCTCACCATCCTCAACATCATCGTTATCGTCCTGATCAGCAGCATCACGCTCATCATCGTCATCATCGATCATCATTCAGAATCATCGTTGATCAACTTCATCATCATCGTCTTCAACCGCACGCACAAACCTTCAAAGTAGTGTTTTTTCTACTACTACTACGACTACTACTACTACTATTATTATTATTATTATTGTTATTGTTATTATTATTATTATTATTATTATTATTATTATTATTATTATTATTATTACTATTATTATTATTAGTTTTGTTTTATTTAGTTTGTGGTAGGTTTAATATTAAATATGAAATATTTGAGCTATAATTGTAATTTTAATTTTTAATAAGAGTGAGTAATTTTTTTTGCTTAGTATAATCTACTTGAAGCCATGCTAAATTAATTATTTTGAAACAATTTTTGTACTTTAATGCCTAGTTGATTTCTTTTCATGATTCTTTAGCGATTAGTGTTTATCGTTTATAAAATTTGTGTTAAATCGATTAGAATGCATGCTAGTTGATTAAATACAATTTCGATTGATAGTTTAGAAGATTGTAATACGTAAAAGTTATAATCTTTTAGGCCTAGGTATCACCCTAATTAATCATAGATGGCTCAAACCCATCTATTTTAATTAGGTAATCGCTTTAGATCTTTGTTAAATCGATTTGCTGGTAAATTGGTTACAAAGTGTTAAATGATGTTTTTCTAATTCTTAATGCTCTAATTTGGTTAAATTTTTGCACTGGTGTAAAGATTATCAAATTAGTAGGGTTTATATTAGGGCTGGACCTAAGTAAACTAAAATCTAAGGAAAAACGGGGAAGAACCGCTGGCGGATATCTTCTACAGTTTAACTCATGAATAAAATTTACTTGTGTGTTGATGATAAATATTAATTTGCATGGTGGATTGAGATTATACTATGTATCCTTCATAAATTTGATAACTTTTGATTATTATTTGTTGCTTAGAGTTTGATAATTTTTGTTCTATTTTTATTAGCTTCAATATTAATTCAATCAAACCCCCCCCCCCCAAAAATATAGTCTTTTAGGAGTGTCTAGGTGATTTTAGATAGTTTAGATTTTGATTTTTGGAGTGCTTATAATTTTAGTTTGATTTGTATTCAGTTTTAGTATTTAATTACCGGTTTGTTCGAATTTAAACTAAAAATAGTTATTTTCGTTATTTTTTGATTTTAATTAATTCCTAGGGTTTATAAAGTGTTCTAGTCTACTCATATCAAATTTCGTGATTTTTGGAATTTATTTGATAATATTTGAGAATTATTTTGTGAAATTGATATGTGCAGGTTTTTAGGCAATTAATTCTGAAAATTTTGGTTTTTAATTTTAATTTACGATTATTAAGTATTTTTAGGTTCAGAAAGTTGTGACCTAGAATTAGAGTAATTTTCTTAATTATTTTCGTTTTTTTATTCATGCAGATTATTTTCTTTTTAATTTCAGATTTAATTTTCTGTTGATTATTCTGTAGTAATTGTCTGATTTAATTTTCCTAAAATAAATCAGACATTATTCCGGAGTTATAAATTTGTCAAGTTTAAGATTGGAAATTTAGGATACCGATTGTGATTTTTAATATTGATGTTTTTGTTTAATAGTTTCTGTTTTTAATTTTTAGTTGAATCTTGGATTATTAATCTGTTTCTATTTTTCTGAATTATTTAGGGAATATTTTTACTGTTTTATTTCCAGAATATGATCTAGAATATTTAGAAGCATCATTGGGTATTTTGCTAGATTTTTATTCGTTAGATTTTAATTGTTTTAGAATTATTAAAAATTAGACTTAACAAGTTGATTAGTAAAATTACTTAGGATAAAACTAGCCATTTATAGAAATCTTTCATCGTGGATCGATCCCTACTTCCCTATGCTATAAAAATTATTTAATAACCGAAGTAGTGGTTAAATTTGTAGCCCTCGACAAGCTTTAGAGTTAGCTTGCCTAAACTCTATGACACCCTGAATGAGTGGTAAAACTCTTAGAATGAGCTGTTCACTACAAATTCTAAGGGTCTTCGTCGCTTGTCTGCGTAGCTCTCCGGTGAATCTAGGCTGCCTTTGTTCTCTCTTAGATCACTTTGATCTTCTATGCAGTTGGCTCGATAAGTTTAGATATAATGGTGAGAGCGTGAATAATCTTTCACCAATATAAGGGAGTTCCAACCCTCCTACCATGCAGAGCTTCAAATAGAGACATTCATATACAAGAATGATAGCTATTATCATAGCACATCTCGATCAGTGCTAATTTCTTATGCGCTTACTTCTTCGATACAAACTAAAAACACAAAATATTCCCTTCAATATCTTGGTTATTCATTTCATCTACTTGTTAGTCATTGGGTCGAATGTAGAAATGAACTTCAGCTTAATTTAGGAAGCCTCTTGGAGTACTCGCCAGAGCAATGCCCCATATCTCATTTCAAATGCTATCACCAATGAACTCGGTGGCTGACCCCACATGATAAGCTAATCTTCTTTAGACAGGCATGAGAAAACATACCTACGACTTAAGTGTAGCAAGCAACGCTTGGTTTTAGCTTGTTTATGAATTCGCGATTTGCAACCCTCTTGGTTAGTGGCACCTTCGGGGATACGTTAGCGGCACCTTCGGGGATACATCAATTCATACTTTAGTCCCACTTTACCAATGACACAAGTATTTACCCTTAACAAACACTACGTAGTCCCGACTAATAGGTGGATGACTTCGTCCTCTTCTTGATTTACCAGAATGTATTCATTGTGATCTTTGAATCACTAAGCGACGAATCTCAAGCACGCTTAGTTCATTCTAAAATTTCATAAACTTCCGTTAACTTATATATATATCCCTAGAATCATATGCAATATAATAAGCTCCCTTTCTTATCCCAAAAGCTTTTTGTTTTTGGTTACCCTGATGCTACTTGGGCATTAATAATCATGATGGCATCTGAAAATGTAATTCGGTTTGATAAATAAACTCTACAACTATAGCTCAATGACGTATATCTCAATAGAGGACAATAATTGTTATTTCTTCATAGTCAAGTCTATCTTCATATTTTCTTATTGCTTTTCCTAATTAGCTCTCTGATTGTTTCGATCACGAGCTTCATGGACATGTTTATCACAACAACAAAACCTAATGGTACGAAATCTATATTGAACCACATAACATGAACTACTCAAGAGCGTGTCAAATTACATGTATAACCATGAAAATTATCAAGAGGCTCACCTATAAGCTAAGGTATGTCAGAATATCATAACTCGCTCTCAAAACCTAGTCCAACCTTATGCTTTTAACTAAAAGGGAAATCATAGAGGCTATAAGGCCTAGCATTGAGTTACAAAATCATAACAAAGAGGAAAAGATATTGCTCAAGTAGTTCCAATGAAAACAAGGAAACGATATTTGCAACCAGGAAGAAAGATTATTAGTGTCCAATAGCAATAACTTAAGGGCCATCAAAGCAACCGTAATGCTGAAAGAAAGATATGGAATGTTAACCTCAAACATTTAGAAAGTCTAGCAGAATATAGCATCCCAGAATCCATCGAAAGGTATACTTGTCTAATAAAACAAACAAATGAAAGGAAATACCAAGATGAAGCTAAGATTCCTGGATAACAAAGAAGTAATCTGGAGTGATGACAGAGTACTATTGAAAGTGTATGTAGGTATTAACCGTAAGAGTCAATTGAGACTATGACATTGTAAGGTTAAACATGGCAAACATAGAAGTCAAAATTGAATATATGAGATCACAAAGTTGACACAAGTTGTGATTCCCTAAACATTCTAATTCATTCATTACTAACCTTTAACCTATTTAATGCAACGGATAACATCCTAATAGGTAGCACTGCCTTATTTCATTAAGAAATATAGGGGAAAAAGGAATTCAACAAAATAGCTAAAATTAAAATTCAAAGTACACAATTCAATGTTAATGGTCAAACAATCAGTTACAAGTCCAACATTTATTAAACTAAGAAATGTTTAACAAAAACAATTCTTCTAAGTGGCCTTGCTCACATCCCATCCCATGGAACACATTGGTACCGAAATCCAACATTTCGAACAATGAAATGGAACTCAATAATGTCTATCCCTAATAATAAAACACCTACTTAAATTCACTTCAGGCATTTAGGGGTGAGAGGGAAACATTGAAACAGTTTGAAAGCTATTCCCAGCAACTTCAAGATCTTTAAACATAAAACATTAAATATTATTCAAAACCAAACAAAGTCAATTTCATTAGCTAGCAACCCCTCCAAAATGTACCATGCCCTTCCACCGAACAACTTCATCAGTTACCAAAACCCATCTTGGCATACATCCATTTACAATAGCACGTACCCGAAGACCACATGCAATAACCCAAGGTGAGTAACTTATCTCTATATTAGTTAAGCCTACCTTGATCTTAGGAGGCACCCTCTTGCAAACTCGTCTTAATCTTTGACTTTATGATTTAGTATCTTATGAATACGTTCATTTAGGTCACAGTAACCCTATCCCATCTCAACCAAAACTTCTATTAGCTTAGTGAAACCACTTGTAAACATGAACTACTTAAGCAAAAAACGTTCAATCACAACAACATATTACACATTTAGAAATTCATAAAATGATGTGTTGTAGTTCACGTTTTACACATAAGGTCCCCATGGCATACAACGTCATATAAAGAATTTATAAACATTCAAAACACATGTTAAAAGAGCAACCAAGGAGAGTTAGGGTATAAACATTAACTCAAAGAAGTGTAAAGTTCCTAGCTTGAGCACAAGCTAGAGTATTGGCCACAAACAATAAAATAAAAAAGTCATGACATGTACTAACTTAAGGGTGTCCTTAAACTCAAAAACCAATCTTTTCCAAAGCAAAAGTTAATGCAACCACTATAATCACATAAATGTGACTAATACCCATAGATACTGATTTTTAAGAACCTAAGTAATTTATAAAATCTCATATAATCAAATAAATCAATTACTCAAACTTATCCCATTAAGGCTTGGAAATAGTTTAGGATTAGTTTTTCGACCTAACTTGTAGAGATTATAACTTCCCCTAGAAAACTAATATTGTGATGATTAAACCCAATCCAGAAAGGCATGTTTGTCTACTACAACGTTTGTGTTATGAGCATTCTCATAAATCCATAACAACTACCTTAATAATTCACATCTTTCCACCCAAGCAATTTCATGTTAGAATTGCACAATTTTGGGAGAAAGCTTATTTCTTGTTCGTTTTAATCAGAAAATAGGTAATTAACGATTCTTTGAAGAATATACTTCTACATCTACAAGCTTCAATTTGTTTATGAATTTCTGGCTGGTGCATAAAAGCAGTTTATTTCGCAAACTTAGGCCATGTAGGTGCAGTTTCTGACCTTGACTAACCTTATAATTCACTCATAAAATCATATTACCCACTTGAGTAAACTCACCAAAATCAATCTCAAATTATTCCCAAGCATCTATACTAACCCTTAAACCACTAAGACGTAGCGAAGCCCTTTTAAGAGAGATTTATAAAGAGAAAAAAAAAATAGGTTTACCTTGAAGATAAGAGTGGAGGCAAGAGGATTGCATGGGTGCTTTTAACAACCCCCAAAGTCTGCAAACATGAAAAAGAAATATTTAGAGTCTTGAAAACGAATAAGCTTACTGTTAAAATTGTTTTTTTAATGAGCATGAAATTTTTTGACTCACATAACTTAAAACCCTAAACTTGTCGCCCAAACCAAGGAAGGAACAAGGAGGCTTGAATGGCTTGATGGATGGGTGGGGGCAGCATGCTAGTGCAATGGTGGTTGTGACCAGACGGGGAGAGTGAGAGTAAGAGGTTTACAGAAAAGAGAGGGGGAGAGGCGATGAGAAACGCAAGAGGAAGAGAGAAAGAAGGTTGTGTGTGTGATCGCGGGGGGGGGGGCTCTTCATGTAAAAAAAAACATCATAGTAATTTTTACTTTAATGAAAACGGCTACAAGGAGGGGGATAGAGAAATTCTAGGGTTTTAATATCCCTTCCGCAAGTTCTTGTTCAATTTGAATTTTAAAATTTTGAAATTGGAAGAGGGAAATTTTAATAGTAAAATCTAAATTTTTACTAAATATAACTTGTATAAATTAAATTTGATTTTTTAAATAATCCATCAATAAGAACAATCCAAACTCGAAATATTAAAGGCTTAGAATTTGGTCATAAATAGAAAATGATTTAGGCTTGGTCCGAAATTCTAAGTGCATGAAGGCCCATGCTGAATATTACATACAAGCTCAAGCGACTTAAGATCAGCTTGACCATTCTTGGAGTACTATAAATATTAACTTCTAGGGTTTTACATTCTACCATCTTAAAACATGTTTCGTCCTTGAAACTTCAAAAAGGACTAAATCATAAACATCCTAATTTCTTGGGTTTTACATCTCACCCCTCTTAAAAAAAAATTTATCCCTGAAACTTACTCACACCTGGTCCTACAAACAAATGAGGGTATTTAGATCACATTTCTTCTTCCAGTTCCCATGTTGCCTCGACTGTGGTGTGGTTAGCCCAAAGGACTTTCACAAGTGGAACCACTTTGTTACGAAGTTGCTTCTCTCCCTGGTCTAAGATCTCGATCAGTTGCTCCTCATAAGTCAAGTCTTCTCGAAGCTGGGACATATGAAATACATTATGGACTTTGGAGAGCTCCTCTAGAAGTTGTAGCTAATAAGCTAATTGCCTTACCCTCTTACTGATAGAGTAAGAACCAATATACCTTGGTCTGAGCTTACTTGATTGTCCAAAATCACATGACACCCTTGGTCTACAAGACTCTTGGGAAGACTTGGTCTCCAACCTTGAATTCTAAGGGTCTTTGCTGCTAATCCGCATAGCTCTTCTGGTGGCTTTGGCTACCTTCTTCCTCTCTTAGATAACTCATACCTTTTATATGGTTGCCTGAATTACTTCAAGTCCAATAGTGAGTTCTTCATCGATCTCTTATTGGCATAAGGGAGTTCTTCACCTCCTATCATACAAAGCTTCAAATAGAGACATCCTCATGCTAGAGTGGTAGCTGTTGTTATAGGAAAATGCAATCAGTGTCAATTGTTCATCCTATGCCTTCTTGAAGTCCAAACCACATGCTCGTAGCATGTCTCCTAGTGTTTGTATATTACTGTTAATATGACCATTTGTAGTAGGGTGAAATGACGTGCTAAAGTTTCGCTTGGTCTCGAATGCTTCCAGTAGTTTCTACCAAAATCTTGCTTGGAACCTCATGTCCCGTTTAGAAACTATAGAGCTAGGCACCCTATGTAAGAGAACAATCTCATTTAGGTAAGCACGAGCAAGCTAATCCGAAGCCCATGTGTTTTTTATGGTTATAAAATGGGTGGACTTGGCTAACTTGTCGACCATCACCCAAATGATGTGATTCTTACTTCTTGTTTTCAGTAGCACTATCACAAAATTCATGAAAACTGAGTCCCATTTTCGCTCAGGAACCTCTAATGATTCCAAGAGTCCTGTGTGGCATTGATGCTCTATTTTCAACTATTGGCAAGTTAGATACGTAGACACATAATTCGCTACTTCCTACTTCACATTGGTCCACCAAAACGGTTGCCTGAGGTCCTTGTATAGCTTATTCCCACTAGGATGCATCGAATGTGGAGAATTGTGACCCTCATCTAGAATCTTCCGTTTAAGCGTGTCATATGGTTATAGAACCTTAGAGCCCCATCCTCATAGATCACAAATCCTCACGCTTTGCCTTCTAGTTCCTCCATCTTTAACCTCACCAATTGTGAGTTGATATCTTGGGTAGCTAGAATATCCTCTGTGAGGTGGGCTGCACTTCCATTGCAAAAAGCAATGATTTCCCCTTTCCTACCGCATTATTGATCTCCAATCTCTTACAGTCCTCAGACAACTCTATTGGTATGACAACCAAATAGTTGAGAGTAGGGTATGGTCTACGACTTAAAGCGTCGATGACATTTGCCTTTCGGAGGTGATATGTAAAGTGTATGTCATAGTCCTTAAGAAATTCTAGCCGCCTTATCGGTCGCAAGTTGAAGTCCTTTTGGGAGAATAGGTACTTTTTAGACTCTAATGATTGGTGAAGATCTCATAGTGCACTCCATACAAGTAATTTCTCCAGATTTTAAGAGCAAAGACTACTGCCGCCAGTTTTAGGTCGTGAGTTGGGTAGTTCCTCTCATGGGTCTTCAATTCTCGTAACGCATACGCTATAACCCGTCCATTTTGCATCAATACGCACCTCAAACCATTATGGGGTACTTCATTATATACCACAAACCCTTTAGTATTTGATGGCAATGCTGATATAGGTACAAATGTGAGTCTCTTCTTAAGTTCTTAGAAGGCATTCTCACATCTTCCTATCCACTAATATTTCACCATTTTCATGGTCAAATTGGTGAGGGGCATTGCTATCTTTGAGAAATCTTGAACAAATCTCCGATAGTACCCCGCTAACCCTAGGAAACTTCGCACCTTCGTAGCATTTTTTGGTGTAGGCCACTTAGTAAGTGCCTTTATCTTTTGTGGGTAAACACTCCTTCCTTAGACATCATGTGACCTAAGTAAGCTAATTTCTCTGGTGAAACCTCAAACTTCTTCAACTTAGCATAAAGTTCATTTATCCTTAGTGTTGTAATTTATGCAAGCATACGGTTGATTGTCGTAGCAATTACGAGTGTCGATCCTCGGGGATGTGTTATGAAATTAGGTCGCTATAAAAGTAAATGTAGTTTGATTGCATCGAATTATCAAGGCTCAGTGAATTAGTAATCAATTGTTTCAGAACACTAAACTGGAAGATCAACATAGGGAAAAAGCTTACTCTATTCATTACCAATAACTTAAATTGTAGGCAAATTATACAAAATAAAACTAAACTTGAATAACCGAGACACAAACGGAGAACTAAACAAATAGGAGAGAAATCAAGATCAACCTCTTCACCTCCAACTTCCTTCAACTTGGCCTAGAACACATACATGGATTTGAATGCATATATGAATTGAATAGAGAGTCTAGTTTACTAAAGAACAACCAGTAACTGAAAAATAGAATCTGGGCCACACTGAAGCTATGTCAATCTGCGAAGAACATGAACTTGAATTTGCAACTATCACCTGAATTTCTAGTATATCGACACTGAAGTTTTGCTTGAATTTAACAAATCCAGAACCAATTCATACAAGGTTCTGAAATCTTGAACTAAATTTTAGGGTCTAAAATCTAAATCTAAAACTGGAAACAAGAATGAAGAATGGAAATGAACAATTCAGAAAGAACTACTCTACTCTACGGTATCCCTCTGAGCTATCCCTCTACGCTCTGTCGTTTTTTTGTCTCAGGCTTCGATGCCATTTGAGGACCCTAAAATGCAACTCTTCAAGCTTCTTGGTTGCTTCATTAATTCCAAATGAAGCCTCCCCTTTACTGTTTAAAACCATCAAACTGATGATGATGATGATGGTGAAATATAATGGCAAGTAGTACAAATGTTATGAATGATGGAGGAGAAAGAGATAATCCAGCCGCCATTATGGAGAAGAAGAAGAAGCAGCACACCGGGGTTATCCATTCAGGTTTTTTCTGCGCTGTAAAGCAAAGAAAGAATAATGGAGGGTTGGAGATCACGTCAGTTGCACGTGAGAAGATTAGCTGAGATGGGGTTGTCTGGGTTTTAGGCGCTACTGGGTTGCGGTGGAAGAATAAGCCGAAGGCGTGCTTGGGCTAGGCCGGTAAAACAAGAGAAAGGGCTAAGGAAGGGGAGGGAAAGGCAAAATTTGGGAATCACGTGACATTCACATGACTAGTTATGTGAAGATGGGGAGAGAACAACCGTTGAGCCCGTCTAGCAAAAAAGATTGATGCAAGTGGGCTGCATGAACAAAGCCCGGAATGAGGAGAAAGACAAAGGGGGGTAAAGGGAGGAGCTGGGCTGACGGAGAATGGGCAACAATCCGTCTTTTTTTTTAAGGCCTTCATTTTCATCCTTCTTCATTTCCCACTTGATCTAAACTTCATTTTAAGCTAATTATTCATCTTTTCCCCATTTCTTCCAATTCCTACAAAATAAACGAGAGTGCAGTAAAATTCTAATATACTAATTTATTTTGAGAAAATTTTAGATAATAAAACAGGTATAAATTAGCATAATTTCTGATTGAACAAATACTCCCACACCTAAGTTTTGCTCGTCCTCTTGAAAAGTAAAAGTAAAAATTCGAGAAAAGGAAAAATGAAATTCTAACTCATTTTCGTAGGAATCACGATTGCACTTAGCATGTGCAACAAGCCTTTTAAACCCCTACTTACCTCTAATGGACGAGGAAGGTCTCATGAAGGTTTGCAGAATATGTACCCACAAAATCCTCAATTTTTTTCTTTTCAAAAACTCATATATACAACACTGGGGAAAACATATATATACATTCCAATCAACCACATCACTCAAGTAACCTAAGCACTAGATCACTTATAAACACAATGTACATATAAAGAAATCCTTAATCCCCACTGATGACTTCTATTCGCAATCTTTCATCCTACTTAGAAATTATACAGAAGCTCGACTGGTAGGACCTCACTTTAGAGAAATGTGGAACACTCCCGCGCATGTGTTTAAAATTTAACAAGGCTCACTCAATTGTCTTCCTATTATAATAATCACATAATCTCCCAAAACTTACAACGAAATAAGAATACACTCCAGAAAATTGGACCATTGGAAATGAGTATATACAATGATAACATTCATGCCAAAGACTCTTATTCACAACTCTTTAATTTTGGTTTTGAAAATTTTGAGATTTTTTCAACTTTTTTTTTCTTTTCCTTGGAAACTTTTTCCATTTTTTTGTTTTTCTTGCTCTTTTTTCATCAACGAAATGAATGAATGCCATGTATAAGAATAACGCAACTCAATTTGCAAATAGTCACAATGATACATCCCTATGCACAACCAAAATCAACCCCCAATTACATAAACACCCTAAAGCTACCCACCAAATAATGAAGTTCCTCTATGGTCTTAGTTAGGTATAGGAACATGTGTTTAGGCCAAGAGCTAAAATGAAGAGTTCATGGGAAAAAAAAAAGTCAAGGCTCAAAAGGACTAGCAAAGGAAAAATCATTCAAGTCAAGGTGGTAATTTGGCTATTTGGCTCACCAAATAAATGAATTCATCTATCATACTATCATAGTACTCATGCTTAATTTGATTTCAAAGAGAATCAAAGTAATTTCTAGAGACTCCATCATAGAAGAGACACACATGAAAGAAAAACATGAGACTAAAATGATGAATTAGTCTTTGAAGCTCAAAATCTCAGGAGTTCATCCACCAAAGTGAACCTTGCGTTGGAAAATATTGGGGGTTAGGACTGTATACAAATATCACACTTTGGACTAAGTTCTACCATGCACACCACATCTATATACAACCTAATGCTAAGGTACAAGAGAATATAGTTAATCAGAATAGCACATATATGCCCCAAAAACAGACAAAAAATATTTTTGGAATTTTCTTAAAATTTTGAAACAACGCTTTCCCACCCTAACACCTAAATCTAACAATGTCATCATTGGAAGTGGAAAGAAACATAGAACACAAAATAAAAACTAAATACAAAAACAAAAATACAAAATAAAAGCACTACTCAAAACACAAAAAGGACACCGCTCAAAAACAAATGTACAAACATATACAAACAAGAGAAACAAAATGGAAAGCATCCAAAATTTACAAAACAAAAGAAAAGAAAAGTGAGAAAAAGAGAAAGGAAGGAAAGAAATCTCAATCAAACCAGGTCGGGTGCTAAGTACACTCGAACTTTCTCAGAAACATATCACTCTTCAGAACTCAGCTTACGGAGTATCAAACATTCCAGATCTTCTTTGCTCAGCAACTCCAAAAATTGCTTCAACCATTACCCATTTACCCTGAATGTGGCACCACTCTCAGGATCCTGAATCGCTGTTACACCATGGGGAAGAACAAGTGAAACAGTATAGGGACCCGTCCATTGGGACCTCAATTTTTCTCGAGATAAATGGAGCATAGAGCCATATAAAAGTACTTTCATTTTCGGGGCAAACACTTTCCTAAGAATTTGTTTATCATGAAACAACTTAGCCCTCTTTTTCTAAGATCAAGCAATTTCATGAGCCTCAGGTCTTATCTATTCAAGCTCACTCAGTTGTAGTCTCTTTTCCTCACTGACCTCAGTCAAGTCATAATTAAGCATCTTAATGACCCACCAAGCTTTATGCTCAATCTCAATAAGGAGATGAAAGTTCTTGCCATAAATAGCCCTGTAAGGTCCAGCACCCAAGGGAGTTTTAAAATCCATCCTATAAGCCCAAAGAGTATCTATGAGCTTGTCAGCTCAATCTTTCCTATTCCTGCTTACTGTTTTCTCTAGAATCTGCTTAATTTACTGATTGGACACAACCAGGCCAGTCGTTTGGGAGTGATAGGTGGTAGCAAGCCTATGAACTTTAGAGCACCTCTTTAATAAGGCATCAAAAGACCTGTTATTAAAATGGGTACCCTGATCACTAATGATAGCTCGGGGAATGCCAAATCTGGCACAAATGTCCTCCATATAGCAGTTCACAACCACCTTAGCATAATTTGTTTTAGGAGGGATGACCTCTACCCACTTAGAAACATAGTCCATAGTTAACAAAAATACTCATTCCCAAAATAGGATGGAAATGATCCCATGACATCAATACCCTAAACATCGAAAATCTACACCATGATGATGGGATTAAGTGGCATCATATCTCTCCTGCTTATACCACCCAATTGTTGCACCTTGGGCATCTCTTACAGTTTTCAAACACATCCCTAAATAAGGTCGGCCAATAAAAACTACATTGGAGAACTTTAGCTACAGTCTTTCTACCACCAAAATGTCCCCTACATGCTTGGTCATGACAGAAAGAAAAGATACTCCTCACCTCATGGTCAGGAATACATCTCTTAAAGACTTGGTCAAAACAACACTTAAACAAATAAGGATCATCCTTAACAAAGAATTTCATGAGGTGGAAGAACCTATCTCTATCATTCTTAGTCCACCCCTTGGAGATCCTACCAGAAACAAGGTAGTTCACAATGTCTACATACCAAGATTAGGGTGGATAGCATGTAATTACTCATTACAAAAGCATTTAGACATACTAGACTCACTCTCTCTACTATAGAGAATCCTAGACAATGGCCAGCAGCAAGGTTCTCACAACCTTTCTTGTCCTTAATTTCTTAGTCAAACTCTTACAAAAGTAAGATTTGTCTCACAAGTCTAGGCTTAGCATCCTTCTTAGAAAAAAGGTGCTTAAGATCAGAATGATCAGTATAAACAATCACATGAGACCCAATTGAGTAAGGTTTAAACTTTTTAAAGCTAAAGATCACAACCAAGAATTCTTTCTCAGTAACATTATAGTTCAGTTTGGCACTATTCAGGGTGTGACTGACATAATAGATGAGATGGGGCTTCTTATCAACACGCTATCCTAGAACAACCTCAACAGCATAATCAGATGCATCACACATCAACTCAAATGAATCTCCCCAGATAGGAGGATGAAGAACGAGAGTATAGGCTAAAGCTTCCTTAAGCTTAATAAATGCCACAAGACACTCCTCAGAGAAGTGAAATGGCACATCCTTAGGTAACAGGTTGGTCAAAAGCTTAGCTATCTTACTAAAGTCCCTAATGAAACGACTGTAGAAGCCAATGTGTCTTAGGAAAGACCTAACCTCTTTCACACAAGTGGGAGGGGGAAGATTAAGAATGAAATCAACCTTAGCTTAGATACAAGAAAATAGAAATCATGCACCTTTGAAAGGTAGTAAGGGCATTACGCAGTCCAAAAGGCATTCTTCTAAAGGCATATGTCCTAAACGGACAGGTGAAACTAGTCTTCTCCTGATCCTTAGAAGCAATAGAGATCTAGGTGCAACAACAATATCTATCTAAAAGGCAATAGAAAGAATGTTCAGTCAATCTCTCTAACATCTAGTCAAGGAAGGAAAGGGGGAAATCGTCAATCGTAGTGGCAGCAACCACTTTTTAGTAATCTATATAGACATGCCACCCTAATTGGACTGGAGTAGAAACTAACTCGTTCTTGTCATTCCTACTCACGGTAATACTGATCTTCTTAGGAACAACTTGAATGGAGCTAACCCACTCACTATCAGAGATGCAATGAATAATGCCATTGTCTAACCACTTTAATACTTCCTTCCTAACTACTTCGTGCAAACTTGGATTTAAACGCCTTTGGCGGTCTCGGTTGGGCTTAGTAGTGTCCACCAAATGGATTATATACTCCATACAATGAAGGGACTAATACCATTGATATCCCCTAAAGTCTAACATATAGCTTCCTTATTGTCTCTTAGTAAGGTAATCAATTTGTTCTCTTGGTCTTGGGCTAGGTTAAAAGCAATAATGACAAGTAAGGATTTATCAGGTCCTACAAATGAGTACTTAACAGAGTTAGAAAGAGGTTTCAATTCAAGAGTACGAGGAGGGTAAATAGACTCAAAAGCATATTCAAAAGCAACAACAAATAGGTAGTCAGCAGCAGAGCACAAGTCATCAAATTCAAATACATCATACCGGGTTCATATCAATAAGAAAAGGCTTATACTCAGCAGCAAACATGTCATCAAGTCATCATCAAATACAGAATCTTTTACTCAATTAAGAGTGGAAAACTCCATATCATCAAAAACATAGGGGTATCTTTGCATGTTAAAAATATTCAATTCTAAATTCATGTTGTCAAAAGATAGTCTCATCATGCCATTCCTTCGATTAATTAGGGCATTGGCAGTGGCCAAGAAAGGACACCCTAAAATCACAGGGACTTACTAGCGACATTAGATACCTTCTAAGTCTGAATCATTGCAAAGTCTATAGAGAAACAAATTCACCCACTCTAATCGGAACATCCTCAACTACACCCCTAGGTAACCTGGTCGATATATTAGTTGAATGGATGACCATCTTAGTAGGTTTTAGCTCACCTAACCCTAGCCTGTCATAGTCAGTGAAGGGTATCAAATTGACACTCGCCCCTAAATCAAGTAATGCTCTATGAATAAATTGGCCCCCTAAACTACAGAAATAGTAAGGCAATTGTGGTCCTTATACTTCGCTAGGATCTGATGACAAATAATGGAACTAGCGCAAGGGGCTATGAAGGCCTTCTTAGGAACACTTTCAGCTCATTTGGCGGTGCATAAATCCTTTAAAAACCTAGCATATGGAGGCATTCGCTGAATAACATCGAGTAAAGGGATGTTGATTTTAACTTGAGATAAGGTCTCTCTCATCTTCTCAACTTGAGCTTGGTTTTTCTTCTTAAGCTTATGTGGAAAAGGTGGTGAAGGCTATGGACTTTCTTAGCAAAAGGAGGAGAGAAAGAATCCTTAAGAGCTGAAGGATCCACTGAATAAGAAGAATCTTTCTCCTTAGGCTTCTCTTTGTCAGAAGGTGACTCAGCAGGTAAAGGAATATCATAATGATTGGGGACACCATCAATATCATCCCCCGACTTGCTGGGTGAACCAGTTTCTAAAGAAGAAGAAGAATTTTCGAAGAAACTATGAGGATACTTACGGGGTTCACCCGAAGTTTCTACTTGATCATCAATCTCTCAACCAGATCGAAGAGATATAACAACATTCACTTTCCTCACAGGCTCAGTAGGGTTAACACTAGAAGAAGAAGAGGCGTAATCCTTAGGGTTCACCTCCAGTTGACTGGGAAAAGTACCTGGCTCCCTAGAAGATGATGCTAATTGGAAAAATTGTTCAGTCATCATTCTCATCATTCTTTCTATATAAGCATTAATCATTCTCTCCATATTATTGTTAATTGTCCTCTCAATTTTATCAATGTCAGTGTAACTAGGAGGAGGTTGAACTTTAGCTATAGGAGGTGTCTAGGCGTATTAGGCACACCTCGAAAACCTTGTTTCTTAAAAGCATTGGAGGGATAAGAGATGGGCTAGGAGTTATTTCCAGGAAACACTCCAGACTGAGAGTTAGGGACCGCAACATTTGGTCCACTGCTCCAAGAAAACTTAGGGTGATTTCTCCACCTTGGATTGTAATAAGGGGAAAAGGGGTCATTTTTAGGTATTTGAAAGGCCACACTCGTTTGCTCCTACCCAGTTGATAATTGTTCAGCAAAATGGGGACAAGTACTCAATAAATGATCCAAGGCTAACAGTGAGAACAAGACACCATAGAAGTCTCATAAATGTAGGAAGTTTGAGGAGACAACCCCTTCAACATGTTCTCTAGCACAATATTCTTAGACTCTAAGTGACTCACGTCAGAGATAAAATGCAACCCACCTCTAGCAAACGCAGAACTTAGACTGCCATCTCTAGCTGCTTCCCACTGCATGGTCTTCTCAGCTAAGTCCTCTAAAAATTACCATGCAGTAGTGGCGCTCTTAGAAAGACAGTCACCCTAACATATGGACTCTAACTTAATTTTACTTTGGTGGTCAAGTCCTTCATATACAATTTGGCACAAATGTGCTTGGTCTAAACCACGATGGGGACATTGGGCTAATAAATTTTTAAACGTGTTAAAGCATTTCCAAAATGACTCTCTTTCTAGTTATACAAATTGATTAATCTCATTCCTTAGCTTAACAGTGTTGGCATTAGGGGATATCAGTTATTTATGGTGATTTTTTTCAACTCCTTATATCTATGCATAGTTGTAAGCTACCATCCTTCTTTACAAATAACAACGGTGCTTGCTAAGTTGAGGTACTCAGCTAGTATAACCCCCTTTCTAGAAGTTCAACAAGTAGCGGTTTTAGTTCCTCAAGCTTTACTGGAGCCATCCTATATGGGGTTTTAGATATAGGAGTAGCTCTTGGGGTTAAGTTAATACAAAAATCCACCTCCCTAAGTGGGGGTATGCCAACGATTTCTTCAGAAAAACATCCAGATAACCACACACTACTAGTATACTGTCTACTAATGGCTTAGTTGCTGTTGAGTCAAATACTTCACATAGATAATCCTCATATCCCCATTTTAAGAGTTTGTGTACCTTCAGGGTAGATCAGCCTAACCCCTACTTTCAGGTTGACCCCTTTATGCACCGTCCTATCCCTAATAGGACCTCACAGGGTGAGTTCTGCTTAAAGCAGTCCATTTGGGCAAGATATTAGATACTCAATCCACACCTAAGATCACATCTAAATTAGTAAAGTCGAAGTGATATAGGTCAGTTATGAATTCTTGGCCAACTATTAGGATGGGACACCCTCTAAACAACTTTTCACACTTCACTGTGTCTACTATATGTATAGTGATAAATATAGCCAGTGATCTGCGAGAATAAACTAAATTTAACTTATTAATAATACTAGATGCAACAAAAGAGTGGCTTACCCCAGAATCTAATAACACAATAACTAGGTAAGAGTGGAAAGAGAAGGTACCCATAACCAGGTCAGGAGTGTTCTCTACTTTGTCCCCCTTCATCCCTTGCACCCTACCTCCAACGTTACAGGGAGGCTGGTTTGGTGGTTGATACTGACTCTGTTAAGGAGGTCGAGCTGAGTTGAACTAGTGTCCTTGAGGCCTCTCTTGGCCCTGGTTAGAAGGTTGAGCCTCACCTCAGTTGTCAGTCCTTCTCTGATCGGTTGCCGGTGGTGGTAGTGGGCTACCCCTCAATTGGTATTGCTGACACTCACATCTAAAGCAACCACCCCTTCTTTGAGTGGTCCTATAATGATGGGCATAGTGACTAGGCTTTCTGCATGTCTGATATATCACTCATTGGTGGTACCAATCTGCCTAGCTACCTTGTGGGCCATCTTATTGTGACCTCTTGTGCTAGGGTTGTCGGACGCAGTGGTCTTGTGGCCTTCCCTTCCTCTTGTCCCCATGCTTATTGAAAGAGACCTCCCTTTAATTGTCAGCCCACTAAATATTAATGGTTGTGTCATGCATCTCATGCTAGGTCTTGGTCTTGGGCTTATATTGACATAGCAACCTTCAGATTATGATTCAATCCAGACTCGAACTGGTTCAATCTAACCCCTAATTGCAACCAACTATGATACTTGGTATTGGGCTTATAAGTAATCAAACATATAGCACATATTAAATCATAAAGCTAAATTAGACACACAATCAAGAAATTCAATGTCATCCATCTAAACATAAATCCAAATTTGGTTCAGCACTCATCCAAGTTTATAGAAGGAAAAACAAACAAAATCTCAACTAATGCTTGTAATACTAATAAAGTTTAGCCATAAAGTTCTCCTATACACTAGTATTATTAAGAAAATATTTCAATAGAATAAGCAAACAATTAAGGCTATGTCCAGTAATTAAATCCCAACCCTAAATGCTCTAAGAAGTCTTGCTACGCTTCCTCCTTTTATCTTAGGGTGAGGGGGATGCAGGTGATTACGAAGATGGTTCCCTTACAGTTTCCTCTTCTTTAGGTTCTTCTTCTTCAGGATCCTTTTATACGAGCTCTTCTTCATGGTCAAACTCTTCAGTGGGTTCTTCTTCAAAGTTAGAGTCCCTTTTTGCTCCTCCCCTAATTCCACATTTAGTTCTTCGTCATACTCATTTCATGGTTCAGGGTTATCATCCCCAGGATTACTTCATAACCGTAGCAAAGCCCCATTCCTCGCTCCCTAATTGGGTTCACCATTTGAACGATCTGAGTTTACCTCAATGGGTTGACCTCAGAGTCACCAGCTGCATCCTCATGGCATGGTGGCTCTTTTTCTTCTTTGTATCATGTTCTTTGTTAGCAGGGGTGTCCTTAGCTTCATCTTCACTAACTGGAGGTGGCAGATCCTCATCCGATGACTCAAGTGACTCCTACTCATTAATAGTATCTCAATGTGTCAAGTGGTCAATCATCTCATCCAAGTCTGTGACAAGGAGTTGACAATCAGACCAACAACATCTACCTCGGCTATCAAGAGGGATCCTTGGGAGAAGGAGCTTGTTCTACCGATACCGTCATACGTGATCCTCCCATAGGGTCATGTTGTTTGATTCACCCTATTAGCTAAGCCACTGTTTAGGAAATCATCTAAATGGAAATTGAAAACCTTTCGAACCCGAATAGCGGGCTCAAGAATGCAATGCTCTAGAAGCTTGATCAGCCTCCAGTGAAAACAATGTTTGTCCTGACAGTGACAATGTCGTAGGTCATTTATCTTCCTACAAAATACACAAGGAACATATAAGTGCTTAATGCAACCTAAAAATACATGTAACCCTACCATCTAACCCCACACTCATGCTTATGTAATCCTATGTCTATAGAATTTTAACACTTTAACTCATGATATAGTGCGCCAAGGGAGCCACCAGGTTGAACCTGGAGCTTTGATACCACTTTGTGATGCCCTGAAAATTCTAATTCATTTTATTAAATAACCTTTTACCTATTTAATGTAGTGGATAACAACTTAGTGGGCATCACTACCATATTCCATTAAGAAACAAAGGGCAAAAAGGAATTCAATGAAATAGCCAAAAATAAAATTCAAAGTCAACATTTGAATGTCAATGGTCAAACAATTAGGTACAGGTCCAACATTTATTAAACTAAGAAGTGCTTAACTAAAAGAAATCTTCTAAGCGGCCTCGCTGATATCCCATCCCTATGCAACACGTTGGTGCTAGGAATCAAACATTTCAAACAATGAGATGAAACTCAATAATGTCTACCACCTAACCGTAAAACACTTAAATTCATTTCAAAAATTTAGGGGCGGGAAGGAAACATTTAAACAATTCGAAAACAATTCCCAACTGGCTCAAGATCTTTAAACATCAAATATTATTATTCAAAACCAAACAGAATCAATTTCATTGGTGAGCAACCCCACTTAACGCTCCGTGGCCTTTTGTCGAATAACTTCATGGGTTGCTAAAACCCCTCTTGGCATTTGTCCATTTAAAATGATACGTACCTGAAAACCACATGTAATAACCCGGGGACAATAACTTGTCTTTATATCAAGGTAAATCTACCTTGATCTCACGAGGCACCCTCAAGTAAACTCGTCTTAATCTTTCACTTCTGGATTTAGCATCTTATGAATGCATTCATTTAGCTCCAAGTAATCCCATCCCACCTCAACCTAAACTTTATTAACTTATTAAAACCACTTTGAAACATGAACTGCATAAGTAAAACATTCAATCACAATGGCATATTACACATTTAGAAATTCATAAAATCATGTGTTGTAGTTCGCGTTTTACACATAAATCCCTTTGGCATATAACATCATATAAACGATTTATAAACATTGAAAACACATTTTAAAAGAGCAACAAAGGGGAATTACGGCTTATATGTTACCTCGAAGAAGCGTAAAGTACCTAACTTGAGCTCGAACCAGAGTATTGGGTCTACATGATTGAATTAAAAGTGACAACATGTACTAACTTAAGGGTGTCCACACACCCAAAAACCAATCTTCTCAAACCCAAAGGTCAACCCAACCACTAGCATGACATGAATACGACTAATACCCAAAAGATCCTGATTTTTGAAAACCTAGGCAATTTATAGAAGTTCATATACTCAAGTACCTCAATTATTAAAATTTAACCCATTAGGATCTGTAAGCAATTTCAGGATAGTTTTCTAACCTAACTTATAGAGACCGTAACTACACCTAGAAAACTAATGTTGAGGTGATTAAACATATTCTATAAATGTCTTTTTGTCTACAACAACTTTTGTCTTATGAGCATTCTCAAGAAACCAGGAAACCTCAAAATTAACATTTTTTCACATAGCCAGTTTTAGGCTAGAATTGCGCAGTTTCAAGAGACACTTTATTTCTCACTCGTTTTAAGCCGAAAAATAGTTATTCTAAATTCCTTCAAAAACAGACTCATAGATATACTTGCTCAATTTGTTCATGATTTTTGTTCTAGTGCATAAAAGCAGTTTATTTCGTGAAATTAGGTCATCACAGGTGTTGTTTCTAATCTTGACTAGCCATATAATTCTCACATGAAATCATGCTACCCACTCAAGTAAGTCAACCAAAATTAATCTAAATTTATTCCTAAGCATCTATACTAACCCTAAAACCACTAAAACATAACCAAGCCCTTTTAGGAGAGATTTTTAAAGACAAAAAAATTTAGGTCTATCAGGAAGAGAAAAATGGAGGCAAGAGGCTTGAATGAGTGCTTTTAATGACCCCTAAAAGTCTAAGAATCATATTGCAAACATGAAAAAGAAATATTGAGAGTCTACAAAATGAATAAACTTGCCATTAAAGTTAGTTTTTTATGAGCTTAAAATTTTTTAGGTCACTTGATAGAAAATCCTAAACTTCTTACCCAGGGTAAGGAAAAAGGAAACAGGCTTAACTGGCACTGCGGCTGGCTGGGGTAGCACGGTGGTGGCTATGACTGAAAGAGGAGAGTGAGGTGAGAGTTATGAGGAAAAAAGCGGAGAGAGGTTATGAGCGACGTGAGAGGAGGAGAGAAAGAAGGTTGTGTATGTGATGGGGGGCAACTCTTCACGTTAAAAACAAAAAACACAGCAATAATATTTTTTAATGAAACCAGATGCCAAGTGGGGGAGAGAGAAATTCTAGGGTTTTAATGTCCCTTCCCAAAATACTATCCAACTTGAAATTTGAAGAGGGAAGTTTTAATAATGAAATCTCAATTTTTAACAAATATTGCCAGTATAAAATAAATGAGAATTTTTTAAATAATCCATCAATAAGAATAACCTAAATTCGAAGTGTTAAAAGCTTAGATTTGGGTCAGAAAAAGAAAATGATTTAGGGTTGGTATGAAATTCTAACTACATCAAGGCCTACGCTAAAATACTACCTATGAGCTCAAGCGACTAAAGATCAAATTAACCATTCTTCGATGATTTTAAATATGAATTTTTGGGTTTTGCACTAGTATAGGGAATAATTAATTTTCGTAAATGAAATCCAAATTGTTTCTACCAAAACGACTAAGACATCGTCAAGATACAATTGGTTATAACTACAGAGTAACCAAGTGAAGGTAACTCCAAAGGAAACATAAGGAATGCCAAACACATTAAAAGTTTAACACGAGGTCAACAAAAACATTCAATAAGCATACTGATCCTGAAAATAAGATTAACCAAATAATAAGATGAAAACAACTGGAAAAAAATTTGAGAGATAAGAGGGGAATAGAAGTAAGTGTCAATGTATAAGACCACAAAGTTAAAGCATTAAGCACATGAATAAAGGTAAGGGATCACAAGGTTCCAAAATAATGTAAGACATAACTTACTGGAAAGGCGAAAGATATCAACAACAAAATAACAAGTGTTATTCCCAAGAGAAGATTGATTACATTAGCACTTAAAATAAGATATCCAACTAAGAAGAAAATAGTAAAACAAAAAGATGAAAGATTTTGGAGGTTGGCCAGGTAATGGCAGCAATAGGTTAAAGGAAATACAAAGATGGTTATGGGCCTCCCATAACATGCCATAACAGTCACTGACCCCCCTGATTTGCCTTAAACTCAAACTCTTGCCTAGGATAGTATTTGTTTTCTCTCAACACTTTGATGGTTAAATTTAACACCAAAATTTCTTTGAAATTAATTAATAACATCTAACAAACGGTGAATAGGCACCCTAATTGTCATCCAATTAGCTCAAAACACTTAGTTTAACATTCGCCATGAGTCGCATACATCATAATGTTCTCTAGCTTCAGGTAAGGCCATTTGTCATAGTTATATGGAAAATTGTTGAAGTCTTTTATTTAGGCTATTTGTCTATTTGATGCCAAAATGGATCTCAATCTTAACAATTTTGACCATATAGTCATCATCTCAAACATTTTAAAAAAAAGCAGAACATGACTTAGTAGTTATAGCTACATGCCCAACATTTCACATCACTAGAAAACATACAGAAGATGTAAAGCACATTTTCTCACCGCCACAAAAAATCATTGACTAGACATATTTAGTCTTGAACAAGGTCCTAATTTAAAATTTGAGTCTACATATAGATTGGCATAATCGGGACCTTTGCAAGTCAGAGCATAACGCATCACATAAACTAGTTCAACTTCCTCAACCAAATGGTGATCCCCTTGAAAAGAAGAACTTTTACTTGACTTGGAGCATTCATCCTCACTCTTGTCATCGTTACATATGCCATCCTCATATCAAATTTAGTATGGCTTGGTCATCACACCTATTTCCCACACCTACTCTCCAGCCTAATGTAGTTTGCCTTTTTATCAATCTAACATGGTCCAATCTTACCTCTACCTTGCAAATCCTAACATTTACCTTTCCATCCAATCTTAGTTTCTCCCTCATTACCTGAACGTTGTCTAACATTGTCTCCACCTTAAACCTTAGAGCTAGCCTTCCCTAGTCTCTTTCCTTCACCACATCTAATATATCCTCACACCTACCTCCCTAGCCTAACCTAGACGAACACAACTTCCATCTCATGCCCTAACTTAGCCTAGCCTAACAGTTGGACATAAGCTCATCGTATTGCAACTAGCACACCTTGCCTCTATTATCATCTCTAACCAAGCTTCGCACTTTCATTACACAATAGTTCTTGTTCGCGTATCATACAATCATACACCTATGCATTCACTCATACATACACTAGCACAAGAGCACTTACATTCTTAGCCATTGCATCCCCTCGCCCCACATATATACATAGATGTTTGTAATAGGCTTGTTTGCATCGTAGACTTTAACACATGGTTAAACTCAACCTACGCATATGTGCTTGGCCTAATATTGACTCAAATCACAGTATTCCCATTCTTCAAATTACACCATCTAAGCATGAGACTGATAGTTATAAACCCCTTATAATGGACCAATTGAAGCATCTACTTTACTACTCATGCATAAAACTTCTATCTATCATCCATTATTCTAGCGTACTGGGAACTACATGCAAAGAATCTATGACGTGACACGTTGGCATTCACACAATCTGATAAACTAGGATTTATAAAGAACAACTTGCATAATAACACATTTAGATTCACATGGTGTCGTAGCTGGGGAAGCCTGATCTTGCCCTCGTGTGAGTGATTGTTGTTTTAGGTATGTTTTAAAAAAGCTTGAGCCATGCAAAAATGGGTATGGTCGCCCCCATATTTTATAGAACATGTAAAAATTTTTAAAAATAAGATCTTTATAAAACAATCCCCACATTGCTGATGGGGATTGACTTGACTACAATACACTATAAAAAGAGTTGGGTCCAAGGGTCAAGGTAAGATCGATTGTAGGTAGATTAATTTACTAATCAATATCGTCTATTCGACAATGGCCTCTTTTAAGGTTAAACAAGTGAATAGTGTATTCCAAATAATTCTATGAAACTGTCAAATTTCATGTAATTATTGATCTTGTTTAGTGATTTAGGCATCAAAGACATGAACTTTATTTAATCACTTAGGCTTAATCATATTTGTATGCTAGAAAGCAATAAACTTAGGTGATCTCTTTAACTTATACATAATTTTACAAGTTGATACATAAATCTCAATCAACCATTAATCACATCATAATTTGGCAAAACATTCAAGACAATTTGATTATTATCTTATTTTAAGAACCCTCAGGGCTTAGGTCAACACTGAAGTAAGAATGATTTCCCAAAGACCTGACCCTTATCAATATGAAGACGCCCATTAAAAAAATATTTTTGACAGGATTGTTGATTATGGAGGAAGAGCAAAGTTGTACAGATTTGTCATAAGAAAGGCTTGCACTCATGTCAACAAAAATTGCCAAAACCAAGATCAATCTCCCTAACAAAGGAGAAAGAAGTATAGAGTAAGGGTGGTCACTCTACCAAAAAGATGAAGAAATTATAGAGAGACTTCTTTTGTATAGTGGTAAGGGGTGAATAAACCCTTTAGGGTTTAGAGTCTCTATAGAAATCACAACCATGAGATAGGAACGGAAAAGATCATGGGGTCTCTCTCAGCAACCATAAGCAACCCAAGAAAAGACAAGCCAACGACCTACTGCTGGTACCCAAGCTATCCGGTTTGGCCTATTTCAGTGCCATTAGGACAACACAGTAGGCAAAATTCTGCATCCTGGACTAAACCCTGCAATGTGCCTAGCTTAGCGACCTACGGTTGGGCGTGGCCTATGCTAGCTTAAATATGGCAATTTTCCAATTGCAAATACCATAACAAACATCCTTTACACCAATTTTCCAATTTAGTTTTGCATGTTCTAGAACTTTTAAAGAGAAGAAAGTGAGAAAATATTTGTGAAATTAGTTTTAATAATTATTTTATGTTAGGTCTAGCTTCAAGGACCTTGAGAAGCAATAATCTACGAGGAAGATTAGGGACCATCATCAAGTTGCCAATGCACATAGCATGCAATAGGTCATTAATCTAATTCTACGCAGACTTTAGGGTGTCCACAACATGACATTTTGTGACGAATGATGAATATGTCACTGAACTCAACTTACACTCAAAGGAATGCAAGAGATTAGCTAAGAACTCGAATAACTCAACTTAAGTTTGAAGGGAATTCGAGCTGAAATGGGGATGAAAGACATAACTAATCTTGATTCTTAGATATAGAAATGACCACTAGGATTAAGGTTAGGGATGTATGTGCTTACGGTTTGATCCTTGTTCATATCAGAATGCATTCAAAGTGAAAACAAACTAATTGGAGACTAAAGTTCAAGATGAAATCTGAAAGCAAATACAATGATAAATTGAAACTAAACCAATTCTTAGATACAGAAATCACCACTAAGAACTAGTTTTGGGAGCTTAATCTTGATAAGGATATAGAAACACCACCAAATCGAGGGTTAAGAGTCGCTTGATCTCCACTCTAATTGGCCTAATTAGAGATAAGTAAGTAGAGGATTTCAAACACTCATTCAAGGAGCAATGCTCAACTTTGATTAAACTCACAACTTGATTAGCAAAATGAAGCTTCTTGGCTTCTTATACATGAATTGGTGTTCCCTTAATCATTGGAAAACCTCCTAAGGAGGTTGCTTCATGATTAGGAAAGCATCTAAACATGCCTATACCAATACAATCTACAAAGCATGTTTAACTAAGCTAATTAAAAACACAAAGTCTAGTATTACAAAAGATTAAGAACTAAACTCAAAATTAAGTATTTAATTAGCTTTTGGATGTCCCTTAGCCATGGGAGAGAGAGAAATAGACGACTGCATGCATCCTTTTTTGGTTTGCCAATAAGAATGCTCTTAGTGTCCTTTCCCTTGTCCGAAGTAACTAGACATTTGTCAACATGCATGTGACACTTGGCAAGATGCATGTGAGGGTGTTTGTGAGTGAACCAACCTTATCATGGAACCCAGTAGCCAAGAGGGCAGCTCAAGAAAACCCATCTATAAAGGAAAACTTGGGGTAGAAGAAACCATGCACATGGAGTCGTTTTTACTCGGATTTTCTATAATTGTTTCTCCTTTATTTTTACGTAGTTGTTTGGTCTTCCTTGCATGGCGGGAAACCTCAAGGTGTCACCCCCCCATCATTAAGAAACCTAGCTTTAAACATCATTAAGATGCCTAATAAACAAAATAAACAAAATTGTCCAGTTTTGAGGCTAATCCGGGTAGCTTACTGTTTTCGGCTTGGTTGGATGTTTTGGGCTAGATTTTCTTGAGCCTATTTTACATCCTTGTTGGATAAATTTGAGTGAAAACTAAATTGCCTGATGTATGTGTCAAGGGAGAACACTACCTAAGCCAACACACATCAAAGGGAAGCTAAAATTCAAAGCTTAGTCACGGCTAAGGGTAGCACGGTCGTGCCCATGTGCACGACCACACCATGCCACTTTGCTGCCCACAAAGCCTTGAAATAACCAACTAAGCACAGTTTGGATGCTTTTGACATTTGCTTTGGTTTTACTCTCTTTTGTGATGTATAAACCGTGAAAGTGGATGGAAATGGAAGTAATTGAAGTGGGAGAATGAGGGAATATGAAGGATATGCTAAGTGAAAGTAATTAACTTAAGAATTCAAGCTAATAACTTCACTTAGAAACCGTATGAATCAAACTAGGATAGATAGAACTAAACCCTTGGATTGGATACAGAATCACCACCAATCTTTGAGTTTAGGGCCCTTAATCTTGATTAAGATACAGAATCACCACTTAATCAAGGTTAAGACTCACTTGGACACCACTTAGTTTGGCCTAAACTAACATAAGCAAGCAAGGATTTGAAAGGGAGAAGGCAAATGCTCTCAACTTGAGTTTTTCATACAATGGGGTTATATTTGAAGCTATGACCAAGGGGTGCTTTTAATGAGCAGGCAAATTGGCCTAACTAACTACCACACAAGCAAGCAAGCACCTCCCTTTTCCTTACTAGTGAGGAAAGGTGTTAGCTTTGCTTAATTACATTTGGTTAGGGCTAAAATAATTACAACCATGCTTAACTAAGCTAATACATCAAATCATGATTCTAATACATTGTTTAAGTTGATTATACATTACTTAACCTTTGATTACACACTAAAACAACCAGCAAATGAAGCTAGAAGGCATGTGCACAACCGAAATTTTGCTTCCCTTTACGGCAAGCCAATCAAAATGAAGAGACAAGATATTTGCTAGCTTTGCTCCCATTGGTTGATCTTCCCCATGCTTTCACCAATCCAAGGCAGCCTTGAGATGTGTGCCAAGCTTGGGAAGTGTGCCAAACTATCTAGAAAATGAGAGTGGTCGATTGTTTGATGAAGAAATAAACCGGTTCACTTGAACCAGGTTCAACCCGTGGTTGGTCGGTTTTGAGGCATCAATTCAGCTTAGCAAAAGTGGTCATGATTTGGGTTTTAAACATGGGGGGGGTAATTTTAGGATGTGTATAGAAATCAAGGTTAGGATGTGTTTAGGTGGGGTAATCAAACACAAACTTTTAACCTTGCAATTGGAAGGAAATTTGGAACGGTTTGGGAAAACTCCTTGATTCTTCATCGTCTTGTGTGCATGATTTGAAATCAATGCTTGCACTTGATTGTAGACTTCTTGAGGATTCCAAAAATGCAAAAATTCATGACTTAAGCCATGGTTAGGCCTAAGTAATGACATTGATGAAACCGGGCGTTTTGAGGTATGTTGGCCTGTGAACACTTCCTTGAACTTCTTGAACTAATTGGACCAATGCTTGCACTTTGGAGCTTGAATTAGACCTTGAACGAGTTGTTGGACCTTCTTCTTGGTCAATGGTGGTGGGGACTCCATTATCCTCCCCTTGTTGAGAAGATTTGATCCTCAAATCAGCAAGGTAATCATCATCTTAGTAGGCTTGCAAATCAGCTACATTGAATGTGGCTGAAACTCAACAGTCACCTGGCAAATCAACTTTGTAAGCATTGTCATTAATACGTTCAAGTACCTCAAATGGACCATCAGCTCGTGGCATTAGCTTATTCTTCCTCTTGGATGGGAACCTCTCCTTTCTACGATGAATCCATACAAGATCTCCTGGTTGGAATAGCACTTGCTTCTTGTGCTTGTTGGCGTGAGCTTGATAGGCTTCATTGGTCTTCTCAATCTTGCTCCCTACCAACTCATGAACTTTCTTGATTTGTTCTACCCTTGCAGCTGCATCTGAATGTGGCTTCTGATCAAATGACCTTGGAATAAGATCAAGTGGACTAAGGGGATCAATTCCATAGACCACTTTAAATGGAGATAAACCAGTAGCCTTGCTTAGGGTCCTGTCGTAAGCAAAATCTGCATGTGGTAAAAGTAAATCCCAAGCTTTGGCATGAGGCTTAATCAAAGCTCTTAGGAGAGTCCCTAAGGTTCGATTAGTAACCTCAGTTTGCCCATCAGTTTGTGGATGACAAGTAGTAATATATTTCAGCTTAGTACCTAACTTTTTCCATTAAATAATCTAGAAATGACTCAAAAACTTGGTATCCCTATCAGAAACAATTGACCTTGGAATACCAAGTAACCTCATTACCTCTTTGAAGTACAACTTAGCAATATGTGTAGCATCATTGGTCTTGTTGTATGGAATGAAATGAGACATCTTAAAAAACCTATCATCCACACTAAAGATAGAATCCTTGTTTTGTTGGGTTTTAGGAAGTCCAAGAATGAAGTCCATACTTACATCAACCCATGGAGAGGTAGGAATAGGTAATGGAGTGTATTAGCCTTGAGGTAGTGAATGACTCTTTGCAACTTGACATGTTCCACACCTCTTGAGAATATCCTGCACATCTCGTTTCATACCTGGCCAATAGTAATGTTCTCTTAGCATAATAACAATTTTGTTATCACCATAATGTCCAGCTAAGGATCCTCCATGAACTTCTTGAATCAGCAACTCTCTTGTACTACACTTTGGAATACATAGTCGAGTACCCTTGAATAGAAAACCTTCTTGAACATGAAAATCTCCTTTGGGGTGTTTAGAACAAGCAGCATATAATGCCCCAAAGTCTTCATCATTGGCATATAAAACTTGTAGATGCTCAAAACCAAGCACACAAGCATCTAACTGAAACAATAAGAGATACCTCCTGGATAGAGCATCTGCACCTTGATTGAGTTTACCTGACTTGTGCTTGATAGCGAAGTGATATGATTGCATAAACTCAACCCATTTGGCATGCCTGGAGTTTAACTTATGCTGGCCTTGAATATACTTCAATGCTTCATGGTCAGAATGTAAGATAAACTCACTTATAATAAGATAATGACTCCAATGCTCTAAACATCTCACAATAGCATAGAACTCTTTATCATAAGTGGAGTATTTCCTTCTAGAGTCACACAATTTCTCACTAAAGAAGGCTAGAGGTTTACCTTCTTGTGTAAGAACTCTACCAATGCCCACACCAGAGGCATCACATTCAACTTCAAAGACTTTACTAAAGCATGGCAATGACAACACCGGTGCTTGAGTAAGTTAAGCCTTGATCTCTTCAAAGGCAGATTGAGCTTTTGGATTCCATATAAAAGGCGTACCTTTGATAACTTCAGTCATAGGAGCCATAATAGTACTGAAATTCCGAATAAACCTCCTGTAGAAAGAAGCTAAACTATGGAATGCTCTAACATCATGAATACTCTTAGGTATAGGCCAAGAACGAATGGCTTCTACCTTGCCTTTGTCTACCTTTATACCATCTTCAGTCACAATATAACTAAGAAATGTAACTTCAGGAGTGAGGAAAGCACACTTCTTAAGGTTACCAAACAACTTTTCACGTTCTAAGACAAGCATAACTTGAGTTAGATGATCTTGATGTTCATGCTCATTCTTAGAATACACCAAAATATCATCAAAGTATACTACCACAAACTTGCCAATATAAGGTCCAAACACTTGGTTCATCAACCTTATAAAAGTACTAGGTGTATTAGAAAGACCAAAAGGCATTACCAACCATTCATAGAGTCCACCTTTTGTTTTGAAAGCAGTCTTCCATTCATCACCTTCTCTGATTCTGATTTGGTAGTAACCACTTCGAAGATCAATCTTTAAAAACACCTTAGAGCTATGTAACTCATCTAGCATATCTTCAAGTCTTGGTATGGGATACCTGTACTTGATAGTAATCTTGTTAATGGCCCTGCTATTAACACACATTCTCATTCCACCATCTTTCTTTGGCACTAAAAGAGCTGGAGCGGCACATGGACTCAAAGACTCACGAATCAAGCCCTTTTCCTACAATTCTGCAACCTGTCTTTGAATCTCATTAGTATCCTTTGGGTTGATCCTATATGCAGGCTTGTTGGGTAGGATGGAACCAGGGATAAGATCAATGTGGTGTTGAATGTCTCTTTTGGGAGGTAAACCTGTGGGGATCTTTTCAGGGAATAGATGACAGAAGTTTTCAATGAGTGCTTTGGCAATGGGATGAATGGGCATCAAATTTTCAGGTTCTTCTTAGATGCTCAGAATCTACTCTCTAAAGGCTTTAAACTCATGTTGTGAAGCCTTCAATACTGACTCACTTACGGCTAGTAGACACTCACCGTGTTTAGGCTTATTTTGTGGGGGTTTTTCATGGAGTTTAGATGGGGCTAAAGGGGCTAATGTGATTTTCTTGCCATCCTTGATAAATGAATAAGTGTTTAGGTAGCCATTATGCATAACTCTACGGTCATACAACCATGGTCTTCCCAAAAGAATATGACATGCATCCATAGGAATAACATCACACCATAACTCATCTTTATAATTCTTTCCAATGGAAAATGAAACCAAACAATGAGAGTTCACCTGAATTCCCTTGCTTTGATTTAACCACTGGATGTTATAAAGATGTGGATGAGTCATTGTTTATGGCCCTAGTTTCTCAATCATGCTTAGAGAAACAACATTAGAACAACTACCACAATCAATGATCAAAGAGCATATTTTACCTTGAGAGGTACACCTTGTATGAAATATATTCTCTCTTTGCTCATCTTTAACTCCTCCTTGATTGCTTAGAACTCTCCTTAGGACAAAGAGTTCTCCTTCATCAGCTTCTTCTATGACATATTCGTGAACTTCTTCATGCTCTTGCTCACTTTCAGTTTTGTTCTCCTCTTCTTCAAAATCGTCTTTTACGGCTGTCCATTCTGCCAAGGTGATGACCTTTCTGTTTGGACATTCAGAAACAATATGAACAAGCCCTTGACATTTAAAACACCTTCTATTGCTCATTGGGTTTGGGTTAGGATGAAATGGGGGTGCTGGAGCCTTTTGAGGTGCTATGGTTCTTTATGGATTCAAGGGAAAGGGATTTTGTGGTTTAGGAGGTCGGTTGGAACTCCCCTTGTTAAAAGGTTGGTTCTGAATGAAAGGCTTTGCAATTTGAGGTTTGTGGGGCTGTTTAGTCTTCTTTTATTGTTCCACTTTGTGAGCTAGTACACAAACATTATCAAAAGATGCATAGGCTTGCAATTCTACCACATTAGAATACCTAGGATCAAGACCACATAAGTATCTAACTATGGTTTGCTCTTCAGGTTCTTGAATATCACATTTAATCATCAATTTCTCAAACTCACGTGTGTATTCTTCAACATTCATACTACCTTGAGTGAGATTATGAAATTGAGAATAACAATCTTGGACAAAAGTAGGTGGGAGAAACCGTGCCTTAAGCTTAGACTTCATTTTATCCCATGTTCGAATTTTAGACTTCCTTTCTCTAAGCCTCTTAGCATTCAAGTTTGTCCACCATAAAGATGCATACTTTCTGAGTGTTAATGCCACCAATTTGACCTTCTTATCATCAGGTATATCCTTATACTCAAAGACTCTTTCAATAGTATGTAACCAATCAATAAACTCTTTAGGATCAAGTTTACCTTCAAATTCAGGAACTTCAACTCTGAAGTCATTGTTGTTAGCTTGATTTCGTGGCTCTCCTCTAACCATTCTAGGCACTTCTTCTTCACTTGATGAATCAACATCATGGCTATGGACTTGTTCACATGCTCTTGGTTCAGATTGAAGGGTGTCTTCATTCAACTTTTGCTTTTGCTTCAAAAATGAACCCAATTGCTTTTGTAGATACTCATTTTGTGCTTGAGCTTCTTGGTTTCTTTCAGAGTCTTCTTGAATTTTGCTAGCCAAGAACTCATTTTGTTTCATCAAGGCTTCAAATCTTTCTTCCAAAGACATGCTTGAAGAAGTCATACTTGAATAAGCTAGAACAAAGGTAGGACTCAATTTGTGTGGAAGGGAATGGATGAATGATTTGTGGAAGTGGAAGGGTATGTAAGGCCTAGGAGAAACGCAACTCTAATACCCAATGTGATGTATGTGTCAAGGGAGAACACTACCCAAGCCAACACACATCAAAGGGAAGCTAAAATTCAAAGCTAGGTCACGGCGAAGGGTGGCACGGTCGTGCCTATGTGCACAGCCACACCGTGCCACTTTGCTGCCCACAAAGCCTTGAAATAACCAACTAAGCACGGTTTGGATGCTCTTGACATTTGCTTTGGTTTTACTCTCTTTTGTAATGTATAAACCGCGAAAGTGGATGGAAATGGAAGTAATTGAAGTGGGAGAATGAGGGAATATGAAGGATATGCTAAGTGAAAGTAATTAACTTAAGAATTCAAGCTAATAACTTCACTTAGAAACCGTATGAATCAAACTAGGATAAATAGAACTAAACCCTTGGATTTGATATAGAATCACCACCAATCTTTGAGTTTAGGGCCCTTAATCCTGATTAAGATACAGAATCACCACTTAATCAAGGTTAAGACTCACTTGGACACCACTTAGTTTGGCCTAAACTAACATAAGCAAGCAAGGATTTGAAAGGGAGAAAGCAAATGCTCTCAACTTGAGTTTTTCATACAATGGAGTTATATTTGAAGCTATGGCCATGGGGTGCTTTTAATGAGCAACAAAATTGGCCTAGCTAACTACCACACAAGCAAGCAAGCACCTCCCTTTTCCTTACTAGTGAGGAAAGGTGTTAGCTTTGCTTAATTACATTCGGTTAGGGCTAAAATAATTACAACCATGCTTAACTAAGCTAATACATCAAATCATGATTCTAATACATTGTCTAAGCTGATTATACATTACTTAACCTTTGATTACACACTAAAACAACCAGAAAATGAAGCCAGAAGGCATGTGCACGACCGAAATTTTGCTCCCCTTTACGACAAGCCAATCAAAATGAAGAGATAAGATATTTGCTAGCTTTGCTCCCATTGGTTGATCTTCCCCTTGCTTTCACCAATCCAAGGCAGCCTTGAGATGTGTGCCAAGATTGGGAAGTGTGCCAAACTATCTAGAAAATGAGAGTGGTCGGCTGTTTGATGAAGAAATAAACCGGTTCACTTGAACCGGGTTCAACCTGCGGCTGGCCGGTTTTGAGGCATCAATTCAACTTAGCAAAAGTGGTCATGATTTGGGTTTTAAACATGGGGGGTAATTTTAGGATGTGTATAATCCCCTCCCCCCACCAAGAAATTAAGGTTAGGATGTGTTTAGGTGGGGTAATCAAACACAAACTTTTAACCGTGCAATTGGAAGGCAATTTGGAGCGGTTTGGGAAAACTCCTTGATTCTTCTTCCTCTTGTGTGCATGATTTGAAATCAATGCTTGGACTTGATTGTAAACTTCTTGAGGATTCCAAAAATGCAAAAATTCATGACTTAAGCCATGGTTAGGCCTAAGTAATGAAATTGACAAAATTGGGCATTTTGAGGTATGTTAGCCCGTGAACACTTCCTTGAAGTTCTTCAACTAGTTGGACCAATGCTTGCACTTTGGAGCTTGAATTAGACCTTGAACGAGTTATTGGACCTTCTTTTTGGTCAATGGTGGTGGGGACTCTATCACTGCCGCAAGTATACAGCTATGGTCGTACTACTTGTGGGTCGTCTCCACAAGGACAAGGATGAGATTAAGGTCACTAAGTACGAAGTTAAACTAATTTAGCATCATTCCAAACTAATTAAACAATAAACAACAGATGGAAACCTATCCATTCCAGATCATGTTCATGAAGAGATTATTCCATCACGTCCAAGAACAAGATCACAAACCAAAAGAATGGCTCTTATGTTGGAAGAAGAAGAAGATGGCACAAACGGGTTCACTAGTTTCAAAGTGCCCGGTTTTGTGTACTTGATTTCCTAAGCTACGTTGTAGCTTAGTCCTAACGTTTTTACATTTTTGGAATCCTTTTGATGTTGTTTTGCAGGTACAAAAAGGAGTTTCAAGTCATACTCTCAAAAGGATTGAAGATCAAGTCATTTTCCAAGTGACCCCAATTTTTGCCCGGTTTTGCACGGTTTGCAGTAACTATTTATTTAACCCACAAAACCATGTTGAAACCTTGATTTTATTGAGGGGGGGATTCTACACATCCTAAAGTTACCCCCCACCTTTAAAATTCAAGTTATAGCTATAGCCATTTTTGCACCACAAAAAAATTGCACAAAAAAACCGGACCAACCGGTTCACCAAAAACCGGTTTTGTCAAAACCGGTTCATATTTTTCCCCTTTGGCCGGCCACCCTCATCCCCATGCTGCAAGAGAAGTATTCTCAATCTTGGCACACTCTTCAAGTTGTCTTGGAATGAACAAAGCCTTGAAAAGAACAACCAATGGGATAAAGATTGGTGTCACCATGTGCTTGTTTGTGATTGGCTAGCCGTTTTCTTCTTCCACACTCTTTGGCTACCCATGTGCAAGTAGCCTTCAATCTCAGCATGTATTAGTATTAATCAAGGGCCTAAGTATTGTGTAATCAAGCTAGACAAGGATTAGAAGCATAATTTGATGTATTAGCATTAGTTTAAGCTTGATGTAATCATGTTTAGCCAAACCATTTGTATCACTAGTTAATCTTGTAATTAGGTTAGTCCTAACACTTTTCCTCACTAGGAAGGAAAGTGATGTGGACATTTCTTAGCCTAGTGTTGTATTTCCAACTAGTATGTAAGGCCATTTTGGCCAAGGAAGAAGAGAATCTCATAATTTTCAGCTTGAAAGCTTAGAGAAGCTTGTTTTCTCTTAAACACAAATCCTTGCTTGCTTATCTTAGTTTAGGCCAAACTAAGTGGTGTCCAAGTGAGTCTTAACCTTGATTAAGTGGTGATTCTGTATCTTAATCAAGCTTAAGGGCCCTAAACTTTAAGGTTGGTGGTGATTCTGTATCCAATCTCAAAGTTTAGTTCTATCCTATTCTAGTTTTATCTCTATGATTTGCTTAGTGAAGTGATTAGCATGGATTAGTGCTTAATTACTTCTACTTTGCTAATCTTCCACTTCCATTCACTTTCTTACCTCAAATACCAACTTATACACCCATTTCCATCATTTCCCATTCACAAAAATATCCCAAAACCGAACCAAAACTCAAAGGCCTCCAACCGTGCATTTTCTCCCTTCCACAGTTTTTGTGGACAGCAAATAGGCACGGTCACCCCGTGCCATTAGGCACGACCGTGCCACCTATTGTCGTGGCCTATTTCTTCCTTTTCCTCTCCCTTTTGATGTGTAGTGGCTTGGGTTCTCTTTTCCCTTGACACTTACATCAACAACGAAAACTATAGATTATAAATGAGACTAATTCTAAGCTTCCCTACCGCCACCCCTCATGCATCTAACATCAATTGATATCAACTCTAATCGAAGGAGCAACATCCTAACACCAATATAACCAAATGAGAGCTACAAACAACAAAATAAACAAACAGTGACAAACAGAGAAGGCAAACAGGGCAAGGAAGAGGGGAACATGATCAGGGCTAAGCAAGGAAACTTGAGCATTTGATTTAATCCAAATCAAAGTATACTTCAAAGCAAATAAAACAAAACCGAATCAACATTTAACTAATTCACAACCTAGAAATCAGAAATCAGAAATCAGAATAGCCATTGGGGGAGGGGATTCGGAGTTTCCAACAACACTCAAACGAGAGCATTACGAGAGAAGCATAACAGAAACCAAACCTAGAATTTGCAACCATGGAGGAGATGGAGTCGAGGTCCATTACTGGCAAAGAGTATTAGCTTGAAACAGGATAGCCTAGCTAGCAACATCAACCCATAATTTTAACCAAAAATCATGGGATTTTATAGCCAAAATCAAGCACTCAACTCACAACTACTAAGATCGAAGCTGATTACATCGACTCCCAATTAAAAATTGAACCTAGAAATTAAAATTAGACAGAGAAATTTGAGGATGAACAACAAAAAAAACCTAAAACCCTAAAATCGATAATCTAAACTAAGTTAAAAACTTTGAATCTAAACCCTAAATTGAACCTGAAAAATGTAAACAAAAACCTACAAGAAAACCTAATTACGTAGCTTCAATCACCGCTGCTTCCTTTGTACCTGAGGCCAACTCCATCGTAACCCCTGATTTGCCAGTGCCGTGGACGGTCGAGATGAAATGATGATGTGGGTGTGTTAGCGTGCTGTGGAGCATCGATGGTGATGGTGTGGCGCTATCGAAGAGAGAGAGGGAGAGGGAGATGAGGAAGATGAAAATGGAGGCTTTGAAGGTCTGGGTTTTGGGGCTTATGTTTCTTGAAAGCTCGAGAGGAGAGAGAATGAGATATTGGGGGATAAGAGTCACGTGCCCAGCACGTGAGGGCGGGGCTATTTTTATTTAATTTCCTTTCTCTCCTTTTTTTTCCTTTCTTTGCGTTAAAAAGTGAAATGGGCTAAGGATTTTAGGTCAGTTTAACTCAATCTGGCCCAATGCTTCATCTTCGGCATTTTTTTTAATCCATTTCTCGCATTTTTTTCCATAATTATTCAATACCTACAAAACCAAATAAAATGAAATAAAAACCTAAAAATAACAATTATTTTTAGCATAAATCAGATATAAAAGTATCGTAAAAATAGTATATTTTTAGCACGAACAAATACCCCTCCTTGTCCTCGAGTAAAATAACTAAACTAACTAAAAAGAAATAGAAAATAAGAGAATAGAAAATCCTAACTCAATGTTGTAAGAATCACGATTGCATTTAGCATATGGAAGAAGCGCTTTAAACCCCTTTGTCTCCCAAGTGGACGAGTGAGGTCTCATGAGGGTTTTCAAGTGAAATACCCACAAAATACAAAAAGAAAATGAAAATCGAAAATCTTTTTGGTTTTTTCTCAAAGCTATTGTGTATACAATTTGGGGAAAGATATGTACACGTTCTAATCAACTAAATCACCCATGTAACCAAGATATCGGCCTGCATATAAACGGAATGTACTTCAAAGCTCTCTACCCCATAAATGACATCAAAGAACTAATCTTTCACCCCACTGCACATCAAGATTTGGAATCCATCCCAGTGGTCATGCGCAAGTGTATCATTATGCCAAGGCTTAGATTTACCAAAATTATACTCAATCCCACTTGACTGACACAACTACATTATTGACATATTAACATTGGAAGCAAGCTTTTCCAGTAGCAGTATTGCCTCAAAGGGTAACACCGAGTAGCACGTGCCTCAAAGGGTAATGCCCAGCAGCGCATGCCTCAAAAGGATACTCGTCATTCCAAATTTTATTTCATCTTTTCCTTTTTCTCTTCTTTATTCATTATTTTTGTTCATTATTTTTTTTTTAGAGTAATCGTGTCACAAGTAAGTGAGAAAATCATTCATGAAAGCCTAAGACCTGAAGGTAATGATGAAGGGATAAATAAGGATTGGATTACACGTTTATAATGAACAATTGGAGTTAGAATTAGGGCTTAGAATATCACACCGAGGTCAGAGACCTTTCATGCACATCCTACTTAGATACAAGCTAATAACCAAAGCACATGGGATTTCAGCCAATCAGAAAGAGTAAAAATGATCCCAAAAACAAAAAATCTTCAAAATTTTTTCAAAAATGGGCACCTCACCCCCACACCAAAATCTCACAATGTCCTCATTGTAGGAACTAAGGCGCTAAAAAGCAATCATGTCAGCTATACAACCACAAAACCAACCCAAAATCATATATATACAAACCAAGACACCAATACAATCACAAACAAAACCAAAATCAAAACCAAAATCACGAAAGGAAGGAAATCAAAATCATAAAAGAAAGCCAAAACAATCACCAAAATCACAATCAACCAAGGAAGAAAAACCAAACCAAACTAAAACCAAAACCAAAACAAAACAAAACAAAATAAATCAAAACTAGTCCAAAACACACATATTAAAATAAACACAAAACCAAAACCAAGGACCCACTAAATCCAAAACTAAACCAAAAGAAACCTAAAACGAGATCAAAGACAAAAGAAAAGAAAAACAAAATGGAAGGCTAAAACAAAGTCAATAAAGCAGCAAAACGGGGACAAAAATACATTATTAAACAAAAACTAAACCCAAGAAAAACCAAAACTTGCTAAACTAATAAAAACAAAACCAAAAACGAAGGAAACAAAACACAAAATCAAGGAAACCAAATGAAGAAACTAAGACATACACAAGAACAATCCTAGATGTCCACAGCTAACAAATATTTGCAAAATCATAACACAACCAACGGTGTTCATAGCCAACACGGCTTAACAAATCTCAAATTGCTCCTCAAGATCGATCACCTATACAATCACAGTCCTAAATATCCATAACTAAGTATGAAAGGAATAAGAGAGAAAAGTTAGAACGATCATACCAGGTTGGATACAGATTGTACCCAAACTAAATGTCTCACTCAAATGATATCGAGGACGACCATGGAGCATCAGCCACTCCATCACAACTCATAAGCAGCCACTCATATCGAAACCAACCTATACTCATAGTAGCTTATCAAACGACCAGGCACATTCCTCGTAAAAAGGAACATAATCAGAAACATAAGGGACAACCCAAATAAATTGTGTAAATGCAATGCAAGTTAAGGCCCTTTTGAGCTTATCAAAGATTCTCAGCCCAATTAGAAGAGAGATGTATATATGTAAAATCAGATGCACAAGTTAACGTCCTAATGATGTGACTATAAGAATGCAAGGACCATCGAGAGTGATCTGAACGACTGAAATGAAACACAACACCTCTAAAAGGGGAGGGGAGATGACCAAAAAAAGGCCAATAAAAGGAAATATGAAAATCAGAGCTCAAAGGACGGCCTAATGTCAAGTCTTGCATCTCAAAGTGATCTTGAGTCTATCTGTGTCATTATCATCAAGAGTTTGATCCAAACGAGGAGTATCAATCACAAACGTCTCAGACTCTATAAAAGTAAACTCGGGAGGGTCTGAAAGTAGGTCAATAAGGATAGGGTCAAAACAAAATGTCTGATATTCAGCACACAAATCCACATCCAAACCAATATCGACATTAAACCGACATGAAAAAGATTCATATTCCATAGAAAGAACATCATCATCAAAGGCCAAAATAGTGGGTTCAGATACCTCATCGCATAACTCCTGTGAAATAGCTTATTGTGACTCATCTAAATCACGACGCTCAACTTCAGGTGTGATGCTTATATCTAACTCACTAATAGTATCAAACTATTCACCCACATCAAACTCACAAATTTTGTTTAAAGTGGTGGGTGAGTCGACAGAAACTAGGACATCATCAGTGATGCCCTTAGGTGAGCTAGTGCGGGGTGCAAGGTCAGGTGATAGAGACATAGGGAAGTCACTCTCTTGATCTAAACTAGGCAAATACATGTCTTCATTCAAGTCAGGCCTAGTATAATAAGAGGGTTCAAAATCATCATAGAGACTAATGTCAGGTTTAGGAGATCCTAAACTAGAATCGAGCTCACTATGAGTCTCCCTATTTTGGTTAAAACATTGCGAACATTCAACAATTCTCTTTTTCATTGTCTCTATCATTTGATCAGTAAATTCATTAATCTTCTTTCCAAAACTTGCACATGTAGAATCAACATAAGCACGATAAGGACAAGTATGAGCATCATGATCAGAAGATTCACAATAATCGCATAAAATAGGAAGCACACAAGAATAAAATGGGCCATATGAATTCATAAAGTGGTCTGGAGGGTAAGGATCAGCATGAAAATCATACTCCCCATGAGTTAGGTATCTAAAAGTCTTGTTAGCTTGTTCAAATGCATAGGTTTCCCAAGCTAGTTTTTCAAAGAAATCCCAAACTTCATCTTGAGTTTCAAATAATAATTCCATGAAACCTCCAAGACAAATTGATTCAACATAACACCTCGACTCAACATTTAGACCCACAACAATGACCTTACAAATTTTCCATTTTTCAAAATTATGATTTAGTTGAGCACGATAATCATTAAGCCTTGAAGGATAACTCCAAAAAAGTTCATGCTCATATTGTGAAAAATGGAAACTTGCCATTATGTTTTTAAAGTTTTTATAGTTTTTCAATTTTTAGGGGTTTCCAAGTTTTCTATTTTTTTTGGATTTTTGAATAATTCAAGGAATACAGTAAATCAAGTCACAACTTATTAACAAACAAAGCAAGATCTATGGAACCCAATATTATAGTAACTACAAAAAGCAAATGCGACCTAATCTTATAGCATCATCCCTGGCAACGGCACCAAAAACTTGTTGGATAAATTGGAGTGTAAACTAAAGTGCCGCAAGTATATGACTGTGGTCGTACTACTTGAGGGTCGTCTCCAGAGGGACAAGGATGAGATTAAGGTCACTAAGTATGAAGTTAAACTAATTTAGCATCATTCCAAACTAACTAAACAATAAACAATGTAAACTATAGATTATAAATGGGAATAATTCTAAGCTTCCCTACCACCACCTCTTATGCATCTAACATCAATTGATATCAACTCTAATCGAAGGAGCAACATCCTAACACCAATATAACCAAATGAGAGCTACAAACAACAAAATAAACAAACAGTGACAAACAGAGAAGGCAAACAGGGCAGGGAAGAGGGGAACATGATTAGGGCTAAGCAAGGAAACTTGAGCATTTGATTTAATCCAAATCAAAGTATACTTCAAAGCAAATAGAACAAAACCAAATCAACATTTAACGAATTCACAACCTAGAAATTAGAAATCAGAAATCGGAATAACCATTGGGGGAGGGGATTCAGATGTTTCCAACAGCACTCAAACAAGAGCATTACGAGAGAAGCAAAATAGAAATGAAACCTAGAATTTGCAACCATGGAAGAGATGTAGTCGAGCTCCATTACTAAAAAAGATTATTAGCTCGAAACAGGACAGCCTAGCTGGCAACATCAACCCAGAATTTTAACCAAAAATCATGGGATTTTAAAGCCAAAATCAAGCACTCGACTCACAACTACTAAGATCGAAGCTGATTACATCGACTCCCAATTAAAAATTGAATCTAGAAATTGAAATTAGATAGAGAAATTGGAGGATGAACAACAATAAAAACATAAAACCCTAAAATCGATAATCTAAACTAAGCTAAAAACTTTGAATCTAAACCCTAAATTGAACCCAAGTAACGTAAACAAAAACCTAGAAGAAAACGTAATTACCTAGCTTCAATCGCCGCTGCGTCCTTTATACTCGAGCCCGACTCTATCGAAACCCTTGATTTGCCAGTGCTGTGGACAGTTGAGATGAAATGATGATGTGGGTGTGTTGACATGCTGCGGAGCGTTGATGATGATGGTGTGGCACTGTCGAAGAAAGAGAGAGGGAGATGAGGAAGATGAAAATGGAGGTTTTGAGGGTCTGGGTTTCGGGGCTGCTATTTCTTGAAAGCCCTAGAGGAGAGAGAAGGAGAAAGTAGGGGGGTAACAGTCATGTGCCCAGCACGTGACGGCGGGGCTATTTTTATTTAATTTCCTTTCTCTTTCTTTTTTTTTTCTTTCTTTTGGTTAAAAAAAAGAAACCAGCTAAGGATTGAGTTTGGTTTAAGTCAATCTGGCCCAATGCTTTATCGTCTGCATTTTTTCTATAATTTTCTCCCATTTTTTTTTTCATAATTATTCAATACCTACAAAACAAAACAAAATCATATAAAAAACCTAAAAATAACAATTATTTTGAGCATAAATCAAGTATAAAAGTATCGTAAAAATAGCATATTTTTAGGATGAACAATGCCTTGCTAGTATGCTTCACAAGGTAATATACTATCCAAAAATATTGGGCCTAAACCTCACGGAGGCTTGAGTAATTAAAACAACAAAACCGGGTCATTGCGTGGCTTTGAACCCAAGACCTTCTATTTGAGACCTTGTCAAAAGGTCTTCTTTCCTTGGCTTTTGGCGAGTGATCTTAGACTTCCTTAACTGCCTTGGTGATCCCAATTGGGTTGCGTCGATGGATACCCATCATGCTCCCCTCGTTGAATAGGATTTGCCCTCAAATCGACACGACACTGACCCTCTATGCATGGGCTTCATTTGCCATGTTCAGATGGTTTGATTAACTTCTTTTGATGGTTGATTTTGGATGGGGCTAAAGGGACCAAGGTAAACTTCTTACCTTCTTCAGAAAAGGGGTAGGTGTTTAGGAGTCCATCATGTATCACTCTTCTCTCAAACATCCATGCCCTCCCTTACAGATGATGACAAGCATCCATTGGGATTATATTACACCACAACCAATCATGATAATTCTTTCGATTGGAGAAAGTGATTAAACACTGCGATTTCACTTGTAATCCTTTTCCCTGACTAAGCTATTGGATATTGTATGGGTGTCGATGGGCTGAAGCTTAAAGGTTTAGCTTCTTAATCATGCTAAGTGAAACGACATTAGCACAACTCCGTCCATCAATAATTAAAGAGCATACTTTTGCCTTAATCATGCACCTAGTATGGAATATGATCTCCCTTTGTTTGTCCTTAGCTCCGTTAAGATTCCTCAAAGCTATTCTTAAAGCTAACATCTCACCCTTATCAGGTTCTTCCTCAACACCCTCTTGATTTTTTTCCTGTTCTTCCACCAAATACGCCTTCTTTTCCTCCTCATTGTCCTCCTCACTTTCTTCTTCACCATAGTCATCAAAGATGGGAGGTAGATCAAAGTCAACCTTATGACTTTGGTCCACTTTATTTGAGGTAAAGGGTTGCTCAGCTTCCCTTTTCATTTCAAGCTTAAAGGAGTGTAGATCAACTCTCAATTGTTGTATTGCAAGGTCAAGATGATGTGTCTTGATGTCAAGGGACTCAAGTCCATGTTTTAATTTGAGTAACTTTCTAAGAGACATGGCACTTGGGTTTTTGAGAGCTGACTTTTGCGTTTGGCTTAAGAGGACATGTTTACAGGCGGTTTCTAACCAAGGATGAAACATGCTCTGATACCAAATATGATGGATATGTCACTGAACTTAACCTACACTCAAAGGAATGTAAGAGATTAGCTAAGAACTCAAAGAAGTTAGCTAGAGTTTAAAGGGAATCCGAATTGAAATGAGGATGAAAGATAGAGCTAATCTTGATTCTTAGATATAGAAATCACCACCAAGATCAAGGTTAGGGATGTATGTGCTTACGGTTTGAACCTTGTCTAAATCACAATGCATTCAAAGTGAAAACAAACTAATTGGAGACTAAAGTTCAAGATGAAATCCGAAAGCAAATATAAGGATAGATTGAAGCCAAACTAATTCTTAGATATAGAAATCACCAATAAGAACTAGTTTGGGGGCCTTAATCTTGATAAAGATACAGAAACACCACCAAACCAAGTATTAAAACTCACTTGATCACCACTCTAATCATCCTAATTAGAGATAAGCAAGTAGAGGATTTCAAACACTCATTTAAGGAGCAATACTCAACTTTGAATAAACTCACAAGTTGATTACCAAAATGAAGCTTCTTGCCTTCTTATACACGAGTTGGTGTTGCCATAATCATTAGGAAACCTCTTAGGGAGGTTGCTTCATGATTAGGAAAGCTTCTAAACTACCTTACACTAATACAATTTACGAAGCATGCTTAACTAAGCTAATTACAAACAGTGATTCTAGTGTTACAAAACATTAATAACTAAACTCAAAATTAAGCACTTAATAATCTTCGGATGTCCCTTTTTCCATGGAAGAGAGAGAAATAGACGGCTCCATGCATCCTATTTTTTGCTTGCCAATCAGAATGTTCTTAGTGTCCTTGCCCTTGTGCGAAGTAACACGACATTTGTCAACATGCATATGACACTTGGCAAGATGCATGTGGGGATGTTTGTGAGTCACCAGCCTCCTCATGGAACCAAGTATCCAAGACGACAGCTCAAGAAAACCCATCTACGAAGGAAAACTTGGGGTAGAAGAAACCGTTCACATGGAGTCGTTTTTACTCAGTTTTTGTACAATTGTTTCCCCATTGTTTTTACTTAGCTGGTTGGTCCTCCTTGCATGGCGGTAAACCTTAAGGTGTCAACAACCGGCCCCCCCCCCATGTTTAAGAAACCTAACTTTAAACATCATTAAGACGCCTAATTAACAAAATAAATAAAACTGTGTAATTTTAAGGCTAATCCGGGCAGCTTACTGTTTTGGGCTTGGTTTGGTTTTTGGGATAGATTTTCTTGGACCTGTTTTACATGCCTTGCTAGTACGCTTCCTAAGGTAACATACTATCCAAAAATATTAGGCCTAAATCTCACGGAGGCTTAAGTATTGAAAACAACAAAACCGGGTCATTGCGTGGCTTTGAACCCAGGACCTTCTATTTGAGACCTTTTTCAAAGGTCTTCTTTCCTTGGCTTTTGACGAGTGATCTTGGACCTCCTTGACTGCCTTGGTGGTCCCAATTGGGCCGTGTTAATGGATACCCATCATGCTCCCCTTGTTGAAAAAGATTTGCCCTCAAATCAACTCAAGACTCACCCTCCAAGCATGGGCTTCATTTGCCATGTTCAAATGGTGTGATTAACTTCTTTTTATGGTTGATTTTGGATGGGGCTAAGGCAACCAAGTTAATCTTCTTACCTTGTTTAGAAAAGGTGTAGGTGTTTAGGAATCCATCATGTATCGCTCTCCTATCAAACATCCATGCCCGCCCTAATAGATTATGACAAGCATCCATTGGGATTACATCACACCACAACTCATCATGATAATTCTTTCCTATTGAGAAAGAGATTAAACATTGATGTGTCTTTGAAGGATCAAAAGAAAACTCAAACAAGAATTAACTCACTCACGGATTAAGGAAGCTGAATTTAGTTTAGTTCCTTGAACCCGTGAAGAGGAACAAAGAAAATGATAGAACTAAAATCAATGTTTGGATATAGAATCACCACCAAACATAAGCTTAGGTTCCCTAAAATTTGAATAAGATATAGAAACACCACTTAAACAAAGATTAAGACTTACTTGAACACCACCTTAATCAACCAAATTAAGGATAAGCAAGTGAAGTATTTGAGCTTCGAAAGCGAAATGCTCTCAACGTGTTTTCTAAATTCAATGGCTAATGAACCAGCAAAATTGCCGAGACTCCTTATGTTTACAAGCCTAGCAAGCACCCTAGCTAGCAAGCAAACACCTAAAGCTTTTCTTCCTAGGAAGGAAAGGTCTTAACTTAAGCTAATACTCATGGTTAGGACTAACCGTGTACAAACCTTGCTTACTCTTAATCTAACTACATTCAAAACATTAAAGAAAGCAAAATAAATGATGTTTACAACTTAATCATGCTTATAAATAACAAAGGGAGTCGCCGTAAAGTGAAAACCCCTTTTCGGCTGACCAATAGAAACTGTGAGACATCTCCTTTTGCAGTAAGCTTTACATTGGTTGTTCTTCTCTCAGTTGCAATTGATGATTGCCATTCTAGAAGCCTAGGGAGGTGTGCCAAGCCTTGGAATGTGTGCCACTCTAGTTAGACAGCAGTAAACCCTTGAAGGAAGGCAAAATGGCGGGGCTGCAATGAATCGAGTTCGCAGGCAGTTTTGAGCCAGCATTCAAACCTGTTTTAAGCTTAACAAAAGTGAGCATGATTTTGTTTTCAAGCCATGGGGAGAAACCTTAGGGTGTGTACAAACTCCCCCTACAAAGAAATTAAGGTTAAACCATGTTTAAGTAGGGTAATTCTACTAAAACATTTAACCGTGTAGTGTTGAGCCAAAAATGGTTGGTTTGACAAAAGGCATTGATCTCCCATCTTCTTGTGAGCATGATTGGAAATAAATGCTTGGACCTGAAATTAGACATCATAAGGATTCTGAAAATGTAAAAATTGAAGACTTAAGCCACAATGTAGCTAAAGTAATGAGATGAACAAAACCGGGTAATTTCTGGTCCTTCAACCTGGTTACATAACTTTGGCCCTCTTCAACAATCTGAGCCAATGCTTGGACTTTGGAGCTTGAAATGGACCTTGTTGGAGTTGTTGGACCTTCTTCCTTATCTGTGGTGGTGGGGACTCCATCAAACATCGTGAGTTTACTTGTAATCCTTTTCCTTGACTAAGCCACTAGATATTGTAAGGGTGTGGATGGGCTAAAGCTTGAAGGTTTAACTTCTCAATCATTCTAAGTTAAATGACATTAGCATAACTCCCTCCATCAATAATTAAAGAGCATACTTTTCCCTTAATCGTGCACTTAGTATGGAATATGTTCTCCCATTGTTTGTCCTTAACTCTGCCAAGATTACTTAAAGCTCTTCTCGAAGCCAACATCTCACCCTCATCAGCTTCTTCCTCAACCCCCTCTTGATTTTCTTACTGCTCTTCCACCAAATATGCCATCTTTTCCCCCTCACAGTCCTCCTCACTTTCTTCTTCAGCATAGTCGTCGAAGATAGGAGGTAGATCAAAGTCAACCTCATGACTTTGGTCCACTTTATTTGAGATAAAGGGTTGCTCAGTTTCCCTTTTCATTTTAGGCTTAAAGGACTGTAGATCAACTTTCAATTGTTGTATTGCAAGGTCAAGATGATGTGTCTTGATTTCAAGGGATTCAAGTCCATGTTTTATTTTGAGTAACTTTATAAGAGACATGGCACTTGGGTTTTTAGGAGCTGACTTTTGTGTTTGGCATAGGAGCATGTGTTTGGGGGCGATTTTGGAAATGTGGGTTTCTGGTCAACGATGAAACTTACTCTGATACCAAATATGATGGATATGTTACTGAACTCAACTTACTCTCAGAGGAATGCAAGAGATTAGCTAAGAACTCGAAGAACTTAGCTCGAGTTTAAAGGGAATCCGAACTGAAATGAGGATGAGAGATAGAAATAATCTTGAGTCTTAGATACAGAAATCCCCACCAAGGTCAGGGTTAGGGATGTTTATGTTGACAATTTGAACCTTGTTCAAATCAGAATGTATTTAAGGTGAAAACAAAGTAATTGGAGACTAAAGTTCAAGATGAAATTCGGAAGGAAATACATGGATAGATTAAAACTAAACCATTTTTTAGATACAGAAGTCACCATTAAGAAGTAGTTTGGGGCCCTTAATCTTGATAAAGATAAATAAATACCATTAAATCAAGTATAATACTCGCTTGATTACCACTCTAATAAGCCTAATTAGAGATAAGCAAGTAGAGGATTTCAAACACTCAATCAAGGAGCAATGCTCAACTTTGATTAAACTCACAACTTGATTACCAAAATAAAGCTTCTTGGCTTCTTATACACGAATTGGCATTGCGTTAATAATTACAAAACCTCTTATGGAGGTTGCTTTATGATTAGGAAAGCTTCTAAACTAGCTTATACTAATACAATTTACAAAGCATGCTTAACAAAGCTAATTACAAATAATGAGTCTAGTGTAACAAAAGATTAACAACTAAACTCAAAATTAAGCACTTAATTAGCTTTTGGACGTACCTTTGCCATGGAAGAGAGAGAAATAGATGGCTGCTTGCATCCTCTTTGTGGCTTGCCAATGAAAATGCTCTTAGCGTCCTTTCCCTTGTGCGAAGCAACTCATGGTTTGTCAACATGCATGTGACACTTGGCAAGATGCATATGAGGGTGTTTGTGAGTCACCAGCTTTGTCATGGAACCAAGTAGCCAAGAGGGAAGCTCAAGAAACTCATCTAGGAAGGAAAACTTAAGGTTGAAGAAGTTGTGCTCATAGAACCATTTTTACTCGGTTTTTGTGCAGTTGTTTCCCATTTGTTTTTACTTAGTTGGTTGCTTTTCCTTCCATGGGGGGAAACCTCAAGGTGTTAACAACCCCCCCTCCTTTAAGAAACCTAGCTTCAAACATCGCTAAGACGCTTAGTTAACAAAATAAACAAAACTGGCCATTTTTTAGGCTAATCCGGGCAGCTTACTGTTTTGGGCTTGGTTTGGTCTTTTAGGCTGGATTTTCTTGGTCTTATTTTACATGCCTTGCCAGTACACTTCCTAAGGTAATATACTATCCAAAAATATTGGGCCGATACCTTATGGAGGCCTAAATAATTAAAATCACAAAACCAGGTCTTTGCATGGCTTTGAACCCGGGACATTCTCTTACAGACCTTGTCAAAAGGTCTTCTTCCCTTGGTTTTTTGTAGGTGATCTTGGATCTCCTAGACTGCCTTGGTGTTCCCAATTGGGCTCCATCAATGGATATCCATTATCCTCCCCTATTTGAAGAAGATTTGCCCTCAAATCAACTTGACACTCATCCTCCAAGCATGGACTTCATTTGCCACGTTCAAATGGTGTGATTAACTTATTTTGATGGTTGATTTTTTATGGGGCTAAGGGGACCAAGGTAATCTTCTTACCTTTTTCAGAAAAGATGTAGCTGTTTAGGAGTCCATCATGTATCACTCTCCTATCAAACATCTATGCCCGCCCTAACAGAAAATGACACGCATCCATTGGGATTGCATCACACCACAACTCATTGTGATAATTCTTTCCTATGGAGAAAGAGATTAAACACCGTGATTTTACTTGTAATCGTTTTCCCTCACTAAGCCACTAGATATTATAAGGTTGTGGATTAGCTGAAGCTTGAAGGTTTAGCTTCTCAATCCTTCTAAGTGAAACGACATTAGCACAACTCCCTCCATCAGCAATTAAAGAGCATACTTTTCCCCCAATCGTGCACCTAGTATGGAGTATGTTCTCCCTTTGTTTGTCCTTAGCTTCGCTAAGATTACTCAAAGCTCTTCCCACAGCCAACATCTCACCCTCATCCGCTTAAAGTCCATGTTTTATTTTGAGTATGTGATCTCACCCCAATCGTGCACCTAGTATGGAGTATGTGTCTTGACGTCAAGGGATTCAAGTCCATGTTTTATTTTGAGTAACTTTCTAATAGACATGGCACTTGGGTTTTTGAGAGCTGACAGTTGTGTTTCACTTAGGGGGATGTGTTTAGAGGCAGTTTTAGAAATGTGGGTTTTTGGCCAACAATGAAACTTGCTCTGATACCAAATATGATGGACATGTCACTGAACTCAACTTGCACCCAAAGGAATGGAAGAGATTAGCTAAGAACTTGAAGAACTCAGCTTGAATTGAAGGGAATACGAACGGAAATGCGAATGAAAGATAGAACTAATCTTTATTATTTTTTACAGAAATCACCACCAAGATCAAGGTTAGGCATGCATGTGCTTACATATTGAACCTTGTTTAAATTAGAATGTATTCAAAGTGAAAACAAACTAATTACATACTGAAGTTCAAGATGAAATCCGGAAGCAAATATAAGGATAGATTAAAACTAAGCCAATTCTTTGATGCATAAATCACCACTAAGAACCAATTTAGGGCCTTTAATCTTGATAAGGATACAGAAACTCGACCAAATCAAGGAGTAAAAATCACTTCATCACCACTCTAATCGGCCTAATTAGAGATATGCAAGTAGAGGATTTCAATCACTCATTCAAGGAGCAATGCTCAACTTTTATTAAACTCACAACTTGATTACAAAAATGAAGCTTCTTGGTTTCTTATACATGAATTGGTGATGCCTTAATCATTAGGAAACCTCTTAGGGAGGTTGCTTCATGACTAGGAAACCTTTTAAACTAGCTTATACTAATACAATTTACAAGGCATGTTTAACTAAGCTAATACAAATAGTGAGCCTAGTATTACAAAACATTAATAACTAAACTCAAAATTAAGCACTTAATTAGCTTTTGGTTGTTCCTTTGCCATGGAAGAGAGAGAAGTAGGTGGCTGCATGCATCCTGTTTTTGGCTTACGAATCAGAATGCTCTTAGTGTCATTTCCCTTATGCGAAGTAACTCGACATTTGTCAACATACTTGTGACACTTGGCAAGATGCATGTGAGGGTGCTTGTGAGTCACCAGCCTTGTCATGGAACCAAGTAGCCAAGAGGGTAGCAGAGAAAACCCATGCAGGAAGGAAAGCTTAAGGTAGAAAAAACAGTGCACATGGATCAGTTTTTGCTCAGTTTTTGTGCAGTTGTTTCCCCTTTGTTTTTACTTACCTGGTTGGTTTTCCTTTCATGGGGGGAAACCTCAACGTGTCCACAAAACCCCACCACCATTAAGAAACCTAGCTTTAAACATCATTAAGATGCCTAATTAACAAAATAGACAAAACTGGCCAGTTTTGAGGCTAATCCAGGCAGCTTACTATTTTGGACTTGGTTTGGTCTTTTGCGCTGGATTTTCTTGGACTTGTTTTACATGCCTTGCTATTACACTTCCTAAGGTAATATACTATCCAAAAATATTGGGCCTAAAACTCACAGAGACCTGAGTAATTAAAACAATAAAATCGGGTCTTTCCGTGGCTTTGAACCCGGGACCTTCTATTTGAGACCTTGTCAAAAGGTCTTCTTTCCTTGGCTTTTGGCAAGTGATCTTGGACCTCCTTGACTTCGTTGGTGGTTCTAATTGGGTTGCGTTGATGGATATCCATCACTAAACAAACTGCATGTCATAAAGCATAACTTAAGATAAAGGCTCCTACATCCCGTAGGATTCACATACATAACCTTACATGAAAGGTCCTCTTTTTTAATATACTTTGATTTACACACAACATTCTATATCATCATATACTGGGATTTGCATGCATAACCCAATATAAAAGGTCCTCTATCCAAGCATACTTAGATGTATACACAACATTCTATATGTCGACATACTGAGATTCACATACGTAACCTGACACAAAAGGTCCTTTATCGTAACATAATTGGAATTACACACAACATTTTGTTTCCCACACATATTACGATTCACATATATAACCAACATAATGGGTCCTCTACCATAACATATTGCAATTTACATCCAACATTACAAGATGCCCAACACATTTCTCAACATACATAAGTTTACACACATATCTTAATGTATAAGGATTTACATGATTTCATATATTGGGTAATTATTAATACTTCCTAATGCACTCGGGATATATACAATATACTTCTACGTATGCATCACACATTCGACTTTCATGACCATAAAAATGACATATTTGCTAGACGTATATACATAGACACCACATTACATATGTCGCATCACATACTTTTCCACTTACATACCTATGTTCCAAACGTATCAAGGGCCACATGAATACTCATCTACATCTTTATGTGATATTGCATACATTACCCTTCATGCTGCCTGAGTTCAGCCAAAATAGAGGCTTTATCCCTTTCCCTCAAGGCTGAATGGGGTCACATACCTTAAGAGGGCCTTACCTCTTTCCATGCTGCAATCTTTCCCCCCAAACTAAATGGGGTCTCTTATTCCTAAGAGGGGCCTTCTCCTCTCTTGTGGCATATCTGCATGTATTCTTTACTCCTTGCATGTTATCTTATGTGTTCATCTACATTCATGCATTCGCTGACATCCTGGGGCTACCTAAGTATTTGCATATATCATTGATGACATGACGTACTTTGCCCTCTACCTTGCTCTGTGTAACACCGCAAGTCATGATCACGTAGTTGGCCTTGATGTCTGAACTTTAGTGTCTTGTACAACAGAATAGTAAGGTTAGAACGTCGCCGCCACCCTAGTGAGGGTAAGGCCTAGTTATTTCTCCTAGTATGAGCATTATAACAAATTTTAACTTATAAGAGAAGCAAATTGGGTACAACTTACACATTCTCAAATGATAGCCTAGTAATCCATTATGCTTACATTCAAATGTCTCATAACTTAATTTGAAGGTTTAGCTAGGGTTTTTAGGTCATAATTTCAGTTTAGAGAGTAATTTGGGGATAGTAATTTAGGGTTTTACTTTGAAATTTCATTTCCCATACTTTTGGTTTTCAGATTTGTTTTTAAGAATATGAAACTTCATCTAATGTATTTTCAAATGCTCTCTAGTTGGAATGGATTGGTGTTGGGTGAATTTGTGACGTTTACATTCAATTTGCTTGAGTTTTTGTTTGATTTTACTGTTCTTGATCATCTTCTTCCTTTGTGTTGTCTTCAAACTCAAAGCCATTGTAATGGCGATTTGGCATTTTTTGTGAGCTCTAAGGCTTGATTGTGGCAAGGCTAGGTTCGCCTTGTTCTTCTTCGTCTGTCCTCTTGTTCTTATTTTTTATTTTTGTTTAGTTTTGTTTCCCAATTTTGCCAGTCCCTGTTTAGGGTTTGGATGAATGTGTTTGTGTGATTTGTTATGAGTTAGAAATTTTTATGAGCTAGCCTTATGGTTCTGTGAGCTAGTGTTATGGTTCTGTGATCTTGGATGATGATCTGGGTTGTCTATGATAAAGGTCGAGGCTGGGCATAGCGCATATGTAGGGATGCCCCTATTCCATCCTCCATCTCTCTTCCTCTCTTCATTTGTTTCTTTTCTTCATGCTAGCTTGCTGTGAAGATCAAGTTCGAGGCTTCCATTAGTGGAGGTTGAAAGGTTGAGCTTAACAAGCTAAGGCACCTTCACCCCCTTCTTTAATTTTCTTGCTCTTAATCCCATGGTGTTGTCCCCTGTCCCTCATCCATCTTCACCTTTCCAATTTTGTTGTGACAAGTAGTGCTTAGTAACTATTAAAAGTATTTCATATCTACATCTCTATCTTTCAATTTATTTTTTCTCATCTTATTTGATTCATGTTAATTATAAAAGTAGAAATAAGTTGGATTTAGGTTTAGTTATTTGTTGCTATAGTAGCACTTTTAATTGCATCTCAATTTAAGTAGTTTCTCTTTGATTTATTTAAATAACATTATTTATTGTTACTTCACTATTGTTAGTGTCCCATTTTATTTAATCTGATCAGTTTTATCATTGTGGAAAAAGCAATTTTTGGCTCCAAGTTTCAAGCAACGACCGAAAATTATCATTACAATACATATTTAAGCCTACATTCTTTTTCCGTCATTGTGTAAGCCTATTGCAAAAGCCATACTTTGAGGTTTCCCCCCAAAACGATTGTCGCCTGCCCTCTACTAAAAAATATCTTCTTTATTGCAACCAGGAAGTTATTGCCACAAAATTTTCGATCACGAGCAACGATAGTGCATTATCTTACATAAACTATATTTTTTGGCAAGAAGTGTGTGGTTGCTAAAGAGTGGACTTTACTACTTAGAAAATAAAAATAGAAACAGCAAATTAAAAAACATGAGAAAATCCTTTTGAATCATCCATAATTCCAGATAGTCAAAATCCTGCTTCGTTCTTACATCTCCCCCCCCCCCCCAAATATGTAGCATCTTTAGACTCCTCATCCATGGTGTTTTTGATCTAGTCATCTGTGGCATTATCTCCTTGTGTCCTATCTTAATTGTGAGCTTTACTCATTTGAACCTTCTTCAAAAGTCAGCACTCCTTGGGTTCCCTTTTGACATCACTAAAATTCTAAATATTGTGTTGATCTCACTTTCAATTTCAAGTCTTAGGTTCATTGTCAATCTTCTAAATCACTTTTCCGTTTGTTTTGGCTAATTTGGGCATCATAAGGGATCTTTTTTTTCCATTTTGAACAGCTCTCTCCCTTTCTCTAAATTTAAGGAATGTTTGACAGCTAATTCTTACTTACATGGTTTATTTGTGGATTTATAATTAGGAAAATAGATCTTGTTAGGGTTCTAACTGATTCACAAATCACTATGGTATATTAGTGTTTTTAATTTTCTTCATTTTACGGAACCAATTCAATTATGTGAATTCTCTCTTTCCTTTTTCTGCTCTCAAAATTCATGGTAAAATTCAGTCTACTATGTATTGGATATTGTTCTTCTTAATCCCTCATTCTTTATGTTGGCTAGTTTTTGTAATTTAATTTTATGTTACTTCTAAACTTCTAATTTGCACACATGGAAAATCTCCTGTGAAAATTTGATATTAAGGTCTTATTGCTTGTACCTCTCTCTAGTTCTATTACTTGTTAATTTCTGTGAAGTATATTGAAAACAGGGGTACCTGATGACATTCATTGATTTTAGAAGGTAAGTGTCTACAAATTTCGGGTTATTTATTACTTATTAAAATAATTGATGTGGATTGTACATCAAAACCTAGAAGGTTTCTCTTTTTTTGAATTATTGAAAAACTCAGTTTATGAAAAGCCTTTTTACTCTAAGTGAATGCACTTGCCTTTGATCCTTACTAAAAGTTCAGTGCAATCTCTTTGTACAATAGCTGGTACTACCATATTTTAAGTATGTAAAAATGATTCCTAAATTATGTGGTCGTGTTCCTTCATTAATTGTTGCAATATGTGTTCTTAATTTTTAGACTAGTTCTTACTTTTGTTATAACTTGATCAGGGCATCAATTTCAAGCTCTATTGTGTTAGTTACTTATCATGGATGTATAAGTATGGCAGATGATTAATCATGTTATGTGAAAATAGGAAATGATGCCAAATAAAGGATGGATGACAATCATATATCGAAGTCCTTTGTATTTATAGGGTGTCAACGGTTTCTTACAATATGCCTATATTGTATTAGGCTTAGAGTATACTATTAAATGTCCTCGCTGTAAGTGCCAAAGTATAGTGGTGAAGGAACAACAACTTGTGAAGTTTGATTTATTGAAACATAGAGTGAAAGAACATTATATAGCTTGGCACTCACATGGTGAGGAAATAGATGATACAAAAAATGAAAATAATACAGGCGAAGTCCGTGAAGGTTCAAAAATGGGTGCTGATCATGATGACTTGTTTAATACGCTCAGGGACATGTCGAGTGGAATTGGAATGGGTTTGGGGAATCAAAATAATGAAAATTTTCATTAGGAGCAAACTTCTTTTAGGATGCAACCTACTACCGAGGCAAAAAAAAAAATTTTGCCTTTTAAAGGATTATGAAAAGCCACTATCTTTTAGTGGCTCGAGCATTTATACGTTGTCTTATATTGTTAAACTACTTCATTTAAAACACCTAAATCATTGGATTGATAGTTCGTTTGATGGTTTGCTTCGGTTACAAAATAAGTCTTGGCTCGTAACCTGCCAGCTTCTTATTACAAGGCTCAAAAAATAACTAAGGATTTGGCCCTTTATTGTACAGAAATTCATGCTTATGCAAATTGTTGCATTATATATTGGGGTTAATGTGTCGATGCAACAAAGTGCCCAACTTGCGATGAATCTAAGGTGGAAAAATTATAGAAAACAGGTGGCTTATAGAGTTATACATTATTTTCCCTTAAAACCAAGCCTTCAAAGATTGTACATGTCTAGTAAGAGTGCTAAGGACATGTGTTGGCATAGAGAAGAATGTGTGAATGACTAAGTCATGAGGCATCCTACTAACCCTATTGCTTAGAGATCTTTTAATAAGGACCATCAGCGGTTTACTGGTGATGCTCATAATGTGAAACTAGGGTTAGCTTGTGATGGCTTCCAACCATTTAAAAACTCTTAACACATCATTTGGCATGTTGTTCTCATCCCCTATAATCTGCCCTCGTGGGAATGTATGAAACCATATTCTTTTAACGCTATCTCTATTGATTCCAGGACTAAGTTACCTGGCAAAGAATACAGATGTCTATTTACCGCCATTAATTGAAGAACCTTAGGAGCTTTGGGAGGTAGGTGTTGAAATATATTATGCTAATTTGAAGGAAACATTTATGATGCATGCTACAGTACTGTGGACTATTAGTGACTTTTCACCATGTACTGACTTGTTTGGTTGGATGACGAAAGGAAAATTTGCATGTTCATGTTTCCATAAAGAAACACAATGCCATTCTATAATGCTTAAGGGGAGTTTCATGTGTCATCTTCATTGGCTGCCACGAAATCATAAATGGAGAAAAGATGTTGATGCCTTTGACAAAACAATAGAAAAGAAAGGAAGGCAAGTAGCCCTTTATCAGTCGATGATCTGCTGAAACATTTTGAAGGATTTGATCAATGTTCTGTTGGTAAGGGGTCAAGAGAAAAAGGGTTGAATCAACTAGTTTGTATCATCAGAAGAAAAAAGCATATTTTTTCAAATGCCTTACTGGATGAAGTTAAAAGTACGACATAAATTGGACGTAATGCACATCAAAAGGAATATTTCAGAAGCAATTTTGGGTAAATTGATGAATATAAAAAGCAAAACCAAGGACACTATAAAGGCACGCCTTTATTTGATTAACTTGAAAAGAAGTGAGTTGCATCCTGTTTCAGATATAGACAAGGTGCATATTCCTATACCATCATATACTTTAACCTAAGATGAAAGAACTCTGCTATGTGAAATGCTTGAAAAATTGAAGTCTCGTGATGGATACTTGTCAAGCATTAGTCGCTGCATAGAAAAGAATGGAAAAAAGATATCATGTATGAAAAGTCATGACCATCATATGTATGTTGGCAGCTGCTTCTCCTTGTGATTAGTGGGCAAAAATGTTTCTGACCCACTGGTTGAGTTATCCTTTTCCTGAAATATATGCTCAAAACGTTTGACTCTAAGCAACCTGGAGGCCTTGAAAGACAAATTCCTTGCACATAATGAAAATTAGAGGTGGTATTTCCTCCAACATTTTTCATTGTCATAATGCCCTTAGTGATACACTTGACAGTAGAAGCAATAATAGCCGGATAAGTCCAATATCGTTGGATGTATCCAAGTAGAGGTATGATGATAATCACTATACTATGTTTCCTAATATCGAAATTATGATGCACTTAATGATGTATGCTTATTGTTTTTTGCTCAATATCTAAGAATATTAAAATCTTATATACTTAATATAGCACATCTGAAAGGTTCAATTGTAACGAGGTATTTAGCGGATGAGTGTCTCACATTCTGTTCAAGATACATGAATGACATTTATACCAAATTCAATCGAAGGGCCAGAAATGATGATGATAGTGAGTGCAGTTCAAGTGATAAGCTGGAGGGATTTAGTCCACTTGGGTAACCTACTACAAAAGTTGCCTTAGTTCAACTCAATTTATCTGAATAATCAAGTCCATTTGTATGCCCTTTATAAGTGTGATGAGCTTGTCGAATTTGCAAAGTAAGTCACCAGTTTTCTATCTTAAACATTTTTAATATTATGTTAACTTTATCCGATGTGTCACTTTTAATTCTCATGCGGAGCATGAACAAGAGCTGGAAAAAGAGAATCCTCACAAGATAGAGTGAAGAAACAATGCCCAGTTTGTTAAGTGGCTACAAAATCATGTATGTCCTTTCATGAAAAATATTCACCATTTTATGTTTGTAGTTTTTAAGATAAAATTGGGTTTCAAAGAACTTCTCATGTTCTTTGATTAGGTAGAATAATTGCATTAAGAAGGATCTATTAGTTTAGATTTGCACAACTTGGTCTGCTTACCATCAAGGATTGTAATGTGCTGCAGTGGCTATATTGTCAATGGTTATAATTTTCACACGATTGATAGTGAAAGAAATTGAAAATGCCATAATGATGATATAATGGTGTGAGGATATGATGACTATGAATACTACAAAGTGCTAAAAGACATCTATAAGTCACAATATGCTGAAGGAAATCGTGTATTTGCTTTCAAATGTGATTGGTATGATGTAGGACACCATGGTTGGGACTATAAGAAAGATGACTATTGGATAGTAAGGTCAAACAATAGGCGCACTTTAAAGACTGATGAAGCTTTTATATTGGAATCACAAGTGGAACAAGGTTTTTATGTAAAGGACCCAATTGTATAATTGGCAATTTGTTATAAAGACATAACCATGTGATTTGTATATGACCACTGTCGCAAGCGCATGGGGTAGTCGTAGTATAGATAAAAGATATCATTCCTCAGGAACTAAAGTAATCTATCGAGCCTAGTCTTGTTAGAATATGCTAAGCAAAACTCTATTTCAAGTGCTTTTGATTAACTACTGCAAATGAACTCATCTAAATCAATACGAGAAAAACGTTTAGGAATTTTCGCAGTTTTGGAAGAGAATTGGATCAAAATTAATAAACATGTGCTATTCTCTAATTGGTTAATTCCGAGGAATTGTAATCTTGTCTAGACACTTGATCTATTCTTTCAAAATAAATCAAATTTTCCTAAACTAGGCAAACGTTGTTCTTTCAAAGTAATTTGACTTAATGCAAGTTTAATATATACAATTACTTACTAGCCCTCTTAACATATACATGTCTTTGTCGAGTCGAAGTTGTGCTAAGTCTATTCAAGCAGTCCAACAACTCAACGTCGTATTTCGAATGTTCACTCGATTGTTTCAAGTGTGCAAGTAAATTTTGGCCAAAAATCAACTCACAACATATCAAACACTTGATAGAACGAAATCAAACCAATCATGAAAATAAGCACAATTGAATAAACTAAAACATTATCCAATACACTTCCACAAACCACTAAATTACTAGACTAAGAAAACTACTCAGACATGATAAAAGATCAACAAACTAACCAAAAATCGGAAAAATCTGAGCGGGGAAGGGCTCGACTGAGATGGCCTTCACAAAGGGCATCAGAAACCCCTCAGGATCAAATCTCTCGCACTCAAAACTCACACAAAAGCAACAACAAAACTAAGCAAAGAACAAAATTTGAGAGAACATAAACTTAACTAATCTTCATTACGCTAACTCTAACTTGCTTTGCCTGCTAGGGATTGCTATCCTTCGCTATTGAATGTCGCTATTTATCGGAAATTCAAGTTATCTCAGCCACACAGCCTAGGGAAAATGAAGAGGCAGCAGTTACAGTCCTACCATGGTCTGTGGCATCCACCACGGTCCGACTATGGTCTGTGCTGGAACCAGTTTCTTACTCTTTTCTTACTTCACGGGTGCAGCAGCTCCTGGATGAGCATGGGGGAGGTCAAAACACAACCATTGAAGGGAAAATGCTGGGTAAAAAGGCTAAAAATCCTGCAAAATACGTAAAACAACTACAACCATGCATAAATCGAGAATATGAGAGTAAACAACATCATTAAGCACAAAATTCTCCTAAAAACGAGGCAAAATAGCCCTAAAAAGATGTACATATTAAGCACTTATCAAACTCCCCCATGATTAAACTGTTACTTATCCTCAAGCAATGCAAAAACTAAAAAGGTATACACAACCTTCTCATGATAGACATAGGTAACATTCAAATGGCAAAGCTTACCCAAAGGCACCCAAAAAAGGTACAAAAATCATTAATAAGCAGAATAGGGAATGAAATCTCAAAGACCTTTTAATTGACCACAATGCAAAACTTGAACCAATCTTCCCCCCAAAGCATCAAATACAATCATTCTGGCATATGAAACAAGTAAGATTAGCAAGGCCGGTAGAACCTCACTATAGTTATGTGGCATTCAGCACTCATGTGTTTGACAATGTATATATATGAAGGTTCTCTCAATTCTCATTCCTTGGACACAAATCTACAATAAGCTTGACAAGATTCTCAAGTTTGCCACCAATCAAATGCAAATACACTAAACAATCATGAGGACTTTCATAGGGATGTAGCGGGGCTTAGGGTAAAGGTAAGAGGGGAACAAACATTTTGGAAATGAGGAGCTAGAAGCCAAAGATTAGGAGCTTAAACAATTCCAATGTATCATACTACGTCCTTCTCGAACCATATCAACTCATCAACAAAATAAATCCCCAAATGAAAAGAGATAGAGTTGAAAATCACAAATATCTTACACTACCACCAAGGCTAATCGCTTTCTTTGAATTTTTTTATTCCTTTTTTTTTGTTTCTCTTCTTTTTTTCTTTATTCTCATTTCCTTTTTTTTCTTCCTTTTTTTTCAAAAAGGAATAGCCAAGGGAATTCCATAATGAACTTGAAAATCAAACTATTGTCTAAACGTTACGTAAAAAAACAAGGGATTTATCAAATGTTTACGTCCCTGCACCAAACAACCAAAATTCACTAAGGAGAATAACAATCCACCTTGCTAATGCCTTATCAAACGTGATGCAAAAGATTGTAATGCTCTTCTAGCCTTGGCTTAAGGGTAAGACAAGCAATTGGCCTTATGCTAAAAATAGGAGCTACAAATCAAGAAAAACGGTTATAGCCTCAAAGGGGCTAACAAGGGATACAATACACAACCAGGGTGCTTATTTGGCCATGGTGTTAAACAAATCAAACAAAGAAAAATGCCGCAATCATATTGTCTAAATGCATATGCGAAATGTGATATTGAATGAGAATCAAAGCAAGTTTTAGAGAAATGACGTCAAGGAAGAGTCACACATGAAAGAAATATGAGACAAATAATGATAAGCAGTATCTAATGGCTCAAAGTCTTGAGGGACATCTACCAAAGACAAAGCTAGCTCACTAGTAAACACATGCCAAAATCTTGTAAAGAGTCGTGGGGAAGAACAATTAGCATCCAACATGTGGTCAAAACATAGAATTCATTTCAAAAACTCATTCGCAAACATTGATGCAGAATTCGGGCGAATCAAAGGATCAAACTAAACCAAAGAAAGCTACCAAATCTATAGAGATTATCATCGGAGGATTTTTTTGTTGTTTTTTTTTATAAACAATGCAAACTAAAATGAAAAAGAAACTAGCAAAAGAAAGAAACTAAAATGCAACCTAGAAGAAAACTAAATGCACTACTAAAACAAAACTAAAACAAAGACTATAAAAACTACCACTAAAAATATATATAAAGCAAAAACAAACACACCAAACAAAAACAGGCTTCAGATGCCAAATATAATAACGAACTCCCCCATGCTTGAATCGCACATTGCCCTCAATATGGGCACATAATACAAGAAAAGGGAAGGGGTGTGGTAGAAAACAAGATCAGAAAGGATGAGGTGGAGGAGGATGGGGTGGTTGTCCATAGGAGATATGCCAGTCTCACCAGGTCTCTAGACATGCCCTATAGTCTTGGAAATATTGTTTCTGGGAAGCAACCCATGAAGCTCATCGTGGTGCTCTTTGACAAAGTCTTGAAGAGCAACGTGCTCAGAAGCAACAAAAGCTCGAAGGGAAACTTGTTCCTCTTGAATAGATCTAAGGGTGTCTTGGATATTGGAATAGTCAGGAGGGGGTGGTTGAGAGGATGAACTAAGTCCTGCTTGACTATAAATATGGGGGGTTGTTCGGGTACGGGCTGAAGAACCTTGTCATCACCAGGAACCCAACAAAGGTTAGCCCAGTGAAGCAGAGTAGTGCGATTGACATTGGAAAGTGGAAAAAGTCGGTCCCCAAGGTAAATCCAATGCAAACGGATAGCCTCAACTTTACAAAAATTCATAATTTCCAAAGCAGCTTGATCGAGCCCCTCAAACCCAGAAACTCTATCCTCAAGATTGGGCTCAACACCCAAGAATCTAGCAATAGTAGTTACAATTTCACCAATGACTATGCGACCTTTTGTGCTAATAGCAGCACTGTGCAATTACCTTGCTAAAAATGAACCTTGTTCAAGTTGAATACCATCAAGTATACAGGACAGAAAGTACAACTTAGACAATCTCGGGACATTCAAACTATCATCCTGAGCAAACAGAGAACAAGCAAGGATACGTTCAGCTACTCTAATGCAAGGGTTTCTGATATGTTTACATTTCGATGAACTGGTATTGTACCTAACACTCCCCGAAAGTTCACCCCAAAATGCATTCAGATTGAATTTGCAGCGGACTTGGCGAATCGGTAAATTCATACTAGGTGGAAAACCAAAGATACTATTAAAAGTACTTAAGTTCAGTTCATACAATTGACCCTGTAAATAAAACGATATATATCCAGCTTGACATTGAGGCCCTCTAGTGACCTCGACATGAAGTGTACTTAAAAATTCTAAAGCCCCAATACGTATGCTCTTTGAGTTCTAAAAAGTGGCTCATACCACCTCTTGCAAACAACCAACGAATATCATCCAACATTCCCAATCGGGCTAACAAATTCTCATCATAGTATCTAGTTGCTCCTACTACATGTTCATTCAAATAATTGTACCTAGCAACATGATCGGGATGAGTCAAACCAAGAGGGTGAAAAATGTTACCTCTAGCACGCACATTGGTTGATGTTCTAGATGTCCTTTGAGGTCGAGGTGGTGCTTGACTTGATGAACCAACCTCCTTGGTGCTTCTTCGCATTTCAGTTGGTGCCATGGCTACAAAACCTAACCGAAAACAAAACTAAACCCAAAAATAGGAACCAAAACCTAGAAAATTGAAGAAAATTAGGTAAAATATAAAGAATTAGAGAGAGAAAGGATGGGTATGGTGGATGAATGAGGGTGAGACGAATTTTGAAGAAGGAGAAGGAAAGATATGAGATTTTATGGATGACATGGGGAGACTAAGTGAAAGGAAGGGATTTGGTGTGAAAATAAAGAAAAATGGAGAAGATTTGGGGGAGATTGAAGGGATTGGTTATAGAGGTTTTAGAAAGAGAGAAGGGAGCAAGAGAGAGAAAGAGTCGAGTGAAGAAGATGAAGTGATGGGAAAGGAAAAAGGCACTGCTATCTAATACCCAGACTGCAGCTCGTAGCAGTCCATCACGGACCATGGCGGTCACCACAGACGGCCCGTGGTGTCTGCTGGCACTCATTTCTTTTAGTTTTTTTAGGGTTGGAACCCCACGACCATATTTCTGGTGTTCCTAGCCGGCTGCTAACATTTTATTCATATATTTTTTTCTCTATGCCTTTCTTCCATTTTTTTCATATATAACTTCGAAAAGTAATCAAAACTATAAAAAAAAGGACAAAAAGAAGAAAGCTTGGGTTGCCTCCCAAAAAGCGCTCTTTTAATGTCAAGAGCTTGACCCTTATTCTAGGCTTGGTCCGAATCAGCCTTATCACGAACCACAAAGTCGAACTTCTTCAATTGAAGGTACCATTTTGGCAGTTCTGGTTACAGGTCCTTCGTCTTCATAACTTGGTGCCACAACACACCATCCGCATACAAAACAAATCGTTGTCTTAGCCCATTAGACGACCTACCATTTACTTGCTCCGCCGCTACATCAAAATCGGCATCGAAACCTTCCAAAGGGGGCATAGAGTGAATAACTTGTGCAAACCTACAATACTCACTCATCGAAGAATCATTAGAAACAGGGTTCTCAACCTCGGGCTTGTTAGGTGGTATAGGAGCAGAAAACTCCACCTTAACATACCCTTGGTTTGGGTCCTAATATGAAATCCATTCAGAATTAGGAAGATCTTCATCATTCAAGACATCCTCCATATCATACTCAGGGCAAAAGGGTAATGCATCTAATATAGAAGAATGAGGAGAAACCGCATCCTCCTTCCTATGACTAAACACAATAAATCTCCCCTCTATCTCAAAATAAATACATCCCCTTCCTCACATCAATATGACAACCAGCTCTCGCCAAAATGGGCCTGCCTAGGATAATTTGGGCATCATCAGTTCCAGGCATATCGACTATAATGAAGTCTTCTAACATCCAAATGTCTCCTATATTGACAAGCACATCTTCCAACATGCCTATAGGTTATGTCACAAAACCATCAGCCAAATGTAGTGAAAAGGGTGTGGCTAGTAACGGTCCTCGGTGCAGCTTATGAAACAAAGGGTAGGGCATTATGCTGACACTTGCACCTAAATCACATAGATGTTTCTCAATCCCCACTTTTCCTACAATGCATGGGACAGAAAAACTACTTGGGTTAGGAAGCTTAGGGGGGAAAATGGTAGGGATCTTAATATAGTCAATCTCCACAAATGTGGTAGTCTCGCCACCATAGTTGTTCTCGTTACTACCAACCATGGATGTCTCTCTACCCTCTTCCATTGGTACTTCCTCAGGGTCAGTTAAGTCTTCTTCATCCTCTTTCATGGTGACACAGTTACAATGCTCACGAGGGTTGGGTTCAGGCTTACTGGGAAGTCTATCTTGGGGTACAGGTGAAAAACCAACTTTTTGGGTAATTTGGTCTTCTAACATCCCATTATGAGTCGTAACCACATCAATCTTGGAGGCTAATTGCTTAATATACTCATCCTATTTCTGTGGTGCCATAAGCATGTTTTCCATCATTACTTCTAAGTTTAACTTTTGGGGCATCTGAGAAGGGAATGAGGGTCTTTGAAAACCAAGGGGTACTCTAGCATTCATAGGGGGCTTATTCACAGTGTTTGGATTCAACCTAGAAGAAAGATTCAGATGATTCTTCCAACCCAGATTATAGGTATTAGAGTTAAGGGTCATTGGTCGGTCTTGGGTTGAAGTTTTGAACATAATTAATTTCATTAGGGTCTTGGGAAAAAGGACTCCCAACTTGACAATTCAGAGATATATACTCAATCAAACCACAAATTTCACAAGGGGAAGGGGCACTTGAGTTCACAGCATTAACATTTCTTTGCTCTGGTCTTTTAGTCATGGCATCTACTTTAGTAGAAAGTAAAGTAATTGCATCAACTTCAAGCTTACCTCCAACTTGCCTGGGTTGGGCTCGTTTAGTGGACCATTGGAAGTTATTAAGCACCATATACTCTATACGGTTGTAGGCTTCATCCTTGTTCTTGCTCATTAGAGTTCCTCCCGCCGCCACATCAATAGTGGACCTCACAGCTTGGGTCATACTATTATAAAAGGCTTGGATTATCATCCAATGCTTAAGACTATGATGGGGTCACAAATGCAGTACATCTTTAAAATGCTCCCAGGTTTCATAGAGCGTTTCATCCTCTTTTTACAGAAAGTTGCTGATTTGATTTCTTAAGCTCGCTATCTTGCTCGAAGGGAACAATTTGGTGAGGAAAGCTCTTGTCAACTGGTCCCAAGTAGTTATACAACCAAACGGCAAAGAGTGCAACCAAGTTCTCGCCTTATCGCTCAATGAGAAAGGGAATGAGCGCAGGCGAATCACATCTCTGGAGACTCTGTTTAACTTTAGCGTATCGCACACCTCTAAAAATACCGAGAGGTGTAGATTCGGGACTTCCAAAGGAGTTCCACTGAACTGAGAATGCTGCACCATGGAAATAAGTGTTGGCTTGAGCTCGAAGTTATTGGCTTTCACAGTAGGCAGAGCTATGCTTGAGGCGATCCCTTGGACTCCGAGAGTAACGAAGCCTCGAAGGGTCCTTCTTTCTTCATCCGCCATGTTTCAATTCCTTCTTGCCTCGGGTTTGCTCTTCGATCCTTTGCTTTTTCTTTATTAAGCGAAAAGTCCTCTCAATCTCTGGATCGGGCTCATAAAAAATCAGACCTCGCATAAACTGGGAAAATTTTCTACAAGCACTTTTACCAACACTACTAGCGAAATTAAATAGGAAAAAGAAAAATAACAAGAAAACAAAACAAAACAATACAATACAATGCTTAGTCACGTTCATAAGACAATAAGACAATACCCAATAGTTAGCAATTTAGTCCCCGGCAACGACGCCAAAAACTTGACCACTGCCACAAGCGCACAGGTAGTCGTAGTATAGATAAAAGATATCGTTCCTCAGGGACTAAAGTAATCTATCGAGCCTAGTCTTGTCAGAATATGCTAAGCAAAACACTATTTCAAGTGGTTTCGATTAACTACTGCAAATGAACTCGTCTAAATCAATAACAGAAAAACGTCTAGGAATTTTCATAGTTATGGAAGAGAATTGGATCAAAATTAATAAACATGTGCTATTCTCTAATTTGTTAATTCCGAGGAATTGTAATCTTGTCTAGAAACTTAATCTATTCTTTCGAAATCAATCAAATTTGCCTAAATTAAGCAAGCGTCGCTCTTTCAAACTAATTTGACTTAATCCAAGTTTAATATATTCAATTACTTACTAGCCCTCTTAACATATACATCTCTATGTCGAGTCAAAGTTATGCTAAGTCTATTCAAGTAGTCCGACAACCAAATGTCGTCTTTCAATTGTTTCAAGTGTGCAAGTAAATTTTGGCCAAAACAACTCACAACATATCAAACACTTGATAGAATGAAATCAAACCAATCATGAAAATAAGCACAGCTGAATAAACTAAAACACGATCCAATACATTTCAACAAACTACTAAATTCCTAGACTAAGAAAACTACTCAGACATGATTAAAGGTAAAAAAAACTAAACAAAAATCGACGAAATCTAAGCGGAAGGGTCTCAACTGAGATGGCCTTCGCTAAGGGCTTCATAACTGCCTTAGGATCAAAATTCTCACACTCAAAACTCACACAAAAGCAAAAACAAAACTAAGCAAAGAACAAAATTTGAGAGAAAATAACCTAAACTAATCTTCACTAGGGTAACTCTAACTTGCTTTGCTTGCTAGGGATTGCACTCCTTCACTGTTGAACACCATATTTATAGTAAATTCAAGTTGATCTCAGCCACACAGCTGATGGAAAATGAAGAGGCAGTAGTTACATGCCTACAATGGTCTGTGCCATCCACCAGGGTCCGACCATGTTCTGTGCTGGAACCGGTTTCTTGTTCCACGGGCGTAGCAACTCATGGATGACCATGGGGGAGGTCAAAACACAGCCATTAAAGGGCAACTGCTGGGTAAAAAGGCTAAAAATCCTATAAAACGCATAAAACAACTACACCCAAGCATAAATCGAGAATAGAAGAGTAAATAGCATCATTAAGCACAAAATTCTCCTAAAAAGGAGGGAAAATGGCCCTAAAAAAATGTATGTACTAAGCACTTATCAGTATAACATGCCAATCAATGATGGCTGTCAGGAAAACCAACAAGTGGAAGTGGATGCATACAAATAAGAAGAGTTCGATGGTTCTCCTCAGATGCTCAAACAACTTATGGCAATGAAAATATGTAGCCTTTGTTAAGTAATCGCTTCACAATCCAAAAAGAAGTTGGTGTTGTAAATTTGGTGAGGAAGGCAATGAGGGAGGAACAAAGTGATAGTTTTATTAATGATGGTGACACTGAGGACTGTGAACACTCGCGTAAGGATGAAGCTTACATGTGTTCTTATGTGTTTGATGAATGAATTTCGTCTTTATTTTTGAGATTGTAGCTTTCGCTTGTGCTAATTGCTTGTCAAATACTTAAAGCGTTGTTTATTGGCCATTGTGTTTATAGTTGTGCATTATATAATGTTTGCTATTGTTATTTTGTTCTTTTAGTCTCTATTGTTGTTTACTTTTTTTTTTATATTGGTAATATATTTACTTTCTTTTGCTTGTTTCAACATTCCAGATAAAAAATAGAGGTATGATGGTTTTTAAATTCAGTTTTTTATTAGAAATCTTTTTAGATTCTGTTTCAATGTACTTACTGTTGACTGGTTTGGTTGGAAGGAAATGGCAAAAATGTGCTTGGAAGATGTATTAGCAGAAGGGGTTCTAGACCATCAAATTGTGTTCAATATGAAGTTGAGCATGCTAGCCAAAATTTGATGATGGGATACGAAATGAAACAAACATGCCAAACATCACCAATGATGAGTCATTGGGAACTTTTATACCTAAAGCTAATGGTGAAGGTGAAATTACATTGTATTTCTGTTGGAATTTTATGATATTTTAATTCAATCAATAACTAAGGCTAAACAATGCTAAAATAACCAGGAACGAAGAGGCAAAGCAAAGCAAGACAATGGGGAGGATTGCTACTATTCTCGACATCCAAGAAGTAGTAGATCCTCCAAATCTTCAACAAGTTGAAACTCAACATCGTAGAAAAAATGAAACAAATGGACATATCTCTGAAATGAATGGCCTAGAATTTGGACAGCCTGTTGAGCAAAGCACGCACAGTATTTGTTTAATAATTAGATTTATTTATAATATTTAGTAGTTTATTTGGATAACTAAGTTTTTCTAACATGTGCTATGAGTAAGCCTACAGGTAGAGGAGAAAGAGGTAAGTATAAATGCATAGTTGTTGATATGAAGACAAGAGTAGGCAAATCAAAGCTTAAAGTCTATATGCCCGATGAGGTACTTTGAGCTATTAGTGAACTATTGTTGCTACAAGTGAGAAAAATAGCACCTGTAAATGTTTAAAACTGGGAAGAACATTTTTCGGTCACTGGAAAAAAGTTCATGTATGTATTTCTGTTTATGCCTTGTCATTATATCATCGTTTACATTTATTTTGATCTTATAACTCATTGTAAGCTATATGTCACTACACTTATTAAGGGCATTTAGAGCTCACAAATAGTACATGTTGGATGTCATGTGTGCAATGCTTATATAGACTTTGGAAGTCTCATTTACATACTCAATATAAGCAATGTGGTACAACGAATGAGGAGAAAGAGAAAAATCTCCCAGATGATCTTCCTATGGATTAATAGATGTATTGTAGAAATCGTTTTTCGTCTCTACAATTTCAGGTGCTTGATTTAACTCATTCTTTTATATTAATTTTAGTTATTATGTGTTTTTCACATTTAGTGCTAATGCCTTATGTTGTTCTCTTAAACACAGAAAATTAGTGCAAGGAATTTAAAGAATCAGCTCTCTGAGAAATGGTGTAAACATACCACTCGGAATCCTTCATTTGCTAAAATAGAAGATATGCTAGTGAATTACTGAAATATTAGATGTTGTACGTTATTGTATGCTTCTTGCTGTGGTTGGATCACTAATTACGAATAACTAACAATCCTTTTGTAGACACGAGAAAACAATAATGTGACACCTACTACTGAAGTGATTTCATTTGCTGAACATACGTGTTTTAATATCCAAGGGCAGCTTGAATGGGCTAATCGACTCGTTCTATGCAAGTACATGTATGCATTATGCTTATAGAATTGGCCTTTTTTTTGTTCCCTCATTTGTGTCATCGTTTCAATATGCAATATCTTTTCATACTTTTCTTCATGTTTTCTAGAAAAAAACTTCAAGTATCTGTTGCAAAGAGATCAGAAGAGAGTTCCCTTAAAACACAAGAGATACTACTTGATGCTCATCGGCCTATTTTTGTGGAAAAGGTAGTAGTGTTCGTGGTTATACCAAAGGGAAGCAACAACAAGAACAAGAAGAGAAGATTCAACAGCAGCAAGAAAAGAGAAAGCTATTAGAAGCAACATTATAATAATTTAAAGAAGAGCAATAGAAGCAGAAAGAGGAGCAACAAAAACAAAAGGAAGACCAACAACATATGCTAGATGAGTTAAGGACCGAAAGAATGAAAAATTTAGCCCTTGAGCATGTGCCTCACCTTCCCCGTGTGATATAATTAAATGTAAGTTAGTTTTTTGTTGAATTTGGATATAAATTACAACATAATCTACTGTTATATTACTCTGTTATATGAAAAATATTATTTAGTAAGAATAATAGTTCATTACATAATCTGAATATGTGGTTCGATTATGTTTTGTTATGATTGCTTATCGCTTCATAACATGCTCATTTGCTCTTTATTATTGTGTTCATCATTTTGAAGATGTAGGTTTGTTTACTTATTTGTATGCTATTGGTTGTTGATAAAGGTTGTATAGAATGATATGATTGCTTTGCTTATGTTGAATTAACGAGAAAGGTAATCATCGTAGGCAAAATGAAGAACAAAGACAACTTCTAATGCAAGATACTTGGGCGAGCTATTCAACATTGAATCTGTGTGTATTATGGAACATAGATAATTTCTAATCCTATATATTTTGTCGAGCTAGTCAACATAGACTCTGTATACTATAGGAAACAATTCATTTTGGGCCAGTAGTTTGTAATTTCACTCTGATTCTCAAACTTGAGATATTACAGATTTGAATTGAACTTTCAGAATCTAGCAAGCATCTATTGTCGGAAAACATTCCTTTTGGGATATTAATGAACAAAATTCCAAATCAAAATAAGCAACTTGCTGATTTGAAAAAAAAGGTTACGGAAGCAGTCATCGGAAGCGTCGAACAAAGGTCAGGTAGTGAAGATTCCAACAACGAGTCCAATCACAGTAAGGGGTCTGAAAATGAACGCAAACCAAAGAATGATTAAACCTTAAACTCAATGTGTTTTAAGCAAATTTAAAACTTGATAGCTGATGCAGTGAAGGCTTATCTAGAAGGGGATTTTCATAAGACTCACTTGTATAAGAAACCTTTTACAGAGAGGATTGATACAGTTCACATGCCTCATAGATATCAACCACCCAAGCACTAACAATTTGATGATAAGGGTAACCCGAAACAGCACATCGCTCACTTCATCAAAACCTGTAGTAACGCTGGCATTGAAGGTGGCTGATTAGTTAAACAGTTTATACAATTCATTAAAGGAATTACATTGGACTGGTATACGGACCTGTCCTTTAAGTCCATTGATAGCTGGTGGGAAATGGAAAGTGTAATGATAATTTATCTGAATCTTTGGCTATCGAGATGTATGCCTAAGGGATGTATTGGGATATACTTTATGTCTTGCAAGTGAGCAAGCCCAAAACATTCCAAGAATTGGCAACACGAGCTCATGATCTAGAGCTTACAATTGCCTACTATGGACGACGACTCAACGATGATAAACCAATGACAACGTCAAGAAATAGGAGCTCTACACTTAGACACTCTAAAGAGAAGGAATGCCCTTATTCTGAGTCTGGCATGTCAGAAATGCTTGACAAACTTCTTAAGAAAGGACTTATAGAACTCCTAGAGTCCAAACGTCCTGAAGAAATCACAAGAACTAACAATCCCAGATACTGCAAGTATCATAGGATCATTAGTTATCCCATAGAGAAGTGCAAAGCATATAGGGGACAAGTCTTATAGCTTGTAAAAGAAGGAAAGATCATATTAGTCGAAGAAGATACTGAAGAATCTGATTAGTCATCTAATCGTATTAAAAATGCTTCGGCGTAAGTACACCCAAAATTAACATTTGGGGGGCAAACTTCCAAGTCACTGTTACAAATACCCCTAAGTCATAAAATTGAAACACTCTCAAGCCACAACGAAAATCCTAGACTTCAAAGTCATCACTATGGATAGCCAAGCTATTAAAATAAGAGCCCCCATTTGCATGAATAAACTCTCAAACCATTAAACCATTACTCCGAAGTCACAAAATACTACAGACCTCTAAGATATCAAACTCTCAGACGTCTAAGTCAGTTCCTACAGACTCCAAAGTTGTTAAACCCACATACTTTCAAGTGAGTCTTGGGAAACTCCTAGGTTATCAAGTTAAGCTTCCAAGCCAGTTCTTGTAGACTCACAAGTCATCAAACCTGCAGACTTTTAAATTGCTCCTTCTAGATTTCGAAGCCAACCCCCTACAGAGTTCTAAGTTGTCAAACTAATAGACTTCCAAGTTAGCCGCTGTAGAAACCTAAATCATCAAGCTCTATGACTTCCAAGTTGCACGCACAAGCCATTAAACTCTCGAACTTCAAAGTTGTTTCTTCAAGACTCTTAAGTCGACAAAGTTGCTAACTCCAAGGTCATTAAGTAGACTCTCACAAGTCATCAAAGTCCAAGTCTTTTAAGACATCAAAACTAAAAGACTACCAAGTCATCAAAGTTCTAGACTCCAACATCAAGAAAGTTCTAAGTTCCAAGTTATCAAACTTAAAGACTCTTAAGTCTTCAAAGTTTAAGACTCCTATGTTCACAAAATTACTCCCACCGAAGTCACTAAATAGACTTCAAAATCATCAAGTTTAAGAATATTAGTCATCAAAATAAAAGACTATCAAGTCATTTTATCAAAGGTATTGAAAGCCATTAAGCACATTTTCAAATCATATCAACGCACTTTAAATTGTTACCAAGTTTGTTACGAACTCTTTTAAGTTGGGGGCAACAACAAGATTGCATTCTCCTTTACATTAGGAATATAGGTGACTTCCTCCAAATTGACAGACCTTTCCTTCAAGTTGGGCACTGATAATGTAGGCATTTTCCTTCAAGTCGGCACCCTCCTATTTCAAGTCAATTCCTTGCCTGAAAAGTTGACCTCACTTAGCCATATGATCGGATGAGTCACCTTTACTGTCTGATTGGATGGTCATGCCTTTGTAGTCTAATTAGAGGGGTCAAGCCTTTGTTTTCTGATCGAAAGGGCAATGCCTTTGCTGTTTGACCGGAGGAATCAAGCCTCTATCTGATTGAATGAGTCAAACTTTCACTATCTAATTGTGGAAGTCACATTTACTGTCTGATCGGAGGGGCCACAGCTTTGTTGTCTGATCAGAGGACTCATACCTTAGTTGTTTGAATATCTTCTTAGTGTGATCGGCGGGGTTAAGCCTTTGTTCTCTTATCGGAGGGGTCATGCCTTGGTTGTTTAAATGTCTTCGGTCTTTGATTGAAGGAATCAAGCCTTCACTCTCAGATTGGAGGATTCAAGGATTTGATGTTATATTGGAAAAGTCATGCCTTCACTGTCTAGCCAAAGAGGTTATATATGCCTTTGCTATCTAAGTGGAGAAGTTATGCCTGCACAAATCCAATGCAAGAAGTCACAACTGAAAGAAGAAAGTCAAGTGGAGACCAAAAAGATTAGGTGAGGGAGTTTCATGCAAAGAATCAAATGTACAAGGAGAAACAATTCTTCGTCTTAAACGTCGATCTCACTTCACAATCTAATTGGAGGAGTCACCACTAAAAGGAAGAAATCCAGGTCAGCTCCAACTAAATTAAGCAAGGGCAGCTTTTGCAAAAAATTGAATCTACGAGGAGAATCAATTCCTCGTCTTAGAAGTCGACTTCACTTCGCGATCTAATTGGAGGAGTCGCAACAGGAAGAGATCAAAGTCAAACCCAACTAGATTACGTGAGAGAGTTTCCTACGAAAAATCAAATCTATAGAGAGAAACGATTTCTCATCTTCAACATTGACATCACTTTGCAAATTGGAGGATTCGCAGTTAGAAGGAAGAGATCCAAATCGATCCCAGCTAGATTAAGTGAGGGAGTCTCTTACGAAAAATCGAATCTAAAGGAAGAAATGATTTCTAATCTTAAAAGTCGACCTCACTTCGTAATCTAATTGGTGGAGTCGTCGATTTAGTAGTATCCTCAACAACAAAAACAAGAAGCATTAGTTTAACCTCTTAAAAAAGGAGTTACAAAAAAAAGCAATCACAAATTGGTTTAATTAAATGAGTAACTCTTGCATTAGTCATATAAAAAAAGACCAAAGGGACCTAAAAAGAAAAGGAAATATCAAAATGCCAAAAAAAAGAAAAATTAAAAAAATAAAGTGAAAAGAGCACAACATTGCCTCAATAATGAACGGACAACAAATATAACAAATTACAATGGAGTGTTGATTACAATCGATGAACACTCCGGAGTAATTTAGCCATAAATTGGCCATAAAAAAGATGCACCATGGTTGTAATGGTTGCTCGACAAATAAAACCGCTAGAAGCAGATGATTCTCCCTCCACTTCCCTCCTAAAAAGAAAAAGGAAAAGAGAAAGGGAAAAAATTATCAGAACTCCAATCCTAATTTTCTTTTCAGAAAAGAAAAAAAGGGGCCATTGGTTTATTTCATGATCCTCAATTTGTTATCAACACTACGTCTTTGTTTTACAAAGATCAGCATTATGCTCCCTTTTTCTCCGAGTCTTGGAATCGTCAATTAGCAAAGGCTCTAGAATTGACTCAAAATTTCATCCATTGGTGCCAAATTCAACAATACCTACCAAAAAAAAGTGAAAAGGGGAGGAAGAAGAGAGGACCATTGTTGATGACAGGCTTGAACAAACAGAGGAAGAAAGAGAAACTTGACTCCTTCAATGGCTTGGAAGAGAAAAGCATAGGGAGTTTGCATCCAGCAAAACTACAAAGCATAACACACATGGGTAGAGAATGAATGACGAATGACAGCAACGCGTATTTATATATTGATCTACCGACCTTTAGTTTCAAGAGTCCACTCCAACACAATTATTTGAAGTTCATCCTTTAGGATTGTTGATATTGTTTTATCACAATAAGGAAGGAAATAGTTTGAACAGTATAATGGCCCATTAACCTAGTTATGGTTGTGTAGACCTCCAACAGCTACCTGATATACGAGAATTTGCCATAAAAAAAGTCTAAGCATAATAAACAAATAACTAAATAAATAAATGGAGTGCCATGATATCATTTCCAACCATCAAGTCCATTTTTTAAAATCTTTAATCCTTGATTCAGCTCGCCAATCATCTCAACAGGTTAAATTTCAACCAACCAAATCGTGTTCGGCTTGATCTAGTTGAATTCACGAAATTTTAGTTCCAAGCTGGCCGAGAAAAAAAAATCAAGTCCATATGAGCAGCCTGGGTTCCCCATAAAAAAAAAACAAAAAACTAAAGAGAAGAGAAGAAAGGAAAGAAAGGTTGTGTTCTTTCTCATGGACTTAAGAGCCATCCAAACAAGTTTGAACGGGTAATCTGGGAAACTAATCAAGGTTGAGCTAGAAATTTCTACAGGGAGATGACTACCATCAACTTTCGATCATGATAAGTGCTTAAAGCGTATATTATTTTAGAGTCATTTTGCTACATTTTTAGGAGAATTATGTGCTTTAAGTTATCATTTATATTCCTATTCTCAGTTTATGCTCGAGTATGGATGTTTGATGATTATTGCAGGAATTTGGACCATTTTGCCCTTGTTTTGACCCTCATTTGAGCATACTTTGACTCACCACGAATGCCCCCAATCACCATGCCCATGGAAGACAGAAAAAAATAGAAGAATGACGAGCCAGCCAGCACTATGGTTAGCCCGTGGTGGATTCCACGGTCCGTGGATGAGGCATAACTGCTAATCTCTTCGTTTTCCCTCATCGTGTGGCTAAAGTTGATTGAGTTTTCCTATGAATAGGGCGTCCCTCAGCAACAGAAAACATAACACACATCCCCTCATTCCGTTTTCCTCTCTTCCATTCCACTTTACTTAGATTAGGATTTAGATTAGAAGGAGAAAGAGTGAGTTGAAATGAAGATTCGCAAGGATTTCACCTCGGGCTTGCAATGACGGTTCAGGCCCAATTTTGGCTTAGCAAACTCTTCTCCCTTCTCTTCTCTTTTCTCTTTAGATTCATCATTTTGGAGTAGTTAGATGTTTAATTTAATCATGCGTGAGTAGCTTAATTTTTGTCTAAGGATTTAGTAGTTTACAAAAGTATAGTTAGATTATGTTTTAATCTAAAGAATTATGCTTATTTTCATTATTGGTTTGATTTCGTTCTATCAAGTGATTATCATTTTGTAAGTAGATTTTTGGACAAAGTTTGTTTGCGCACTTGAAACAATCGGGTGACAAACTGAACGGTGACATTTGATTGTTGGACTGCTCGATAAAATGTGACATAGCATCATCTCGAAAGAGAGATTTGCATGTTAGGAGGACTAAAAAGTAATCGAAGATGTTTCAACTTGAATTAAGACAAATTAGTTCGAAAGAATGGCTTTGCTTAATTTAGGCAAATTTGGTTGATTTCAAAAGAATAGGCCAAGTTTTTAGATAGATTGCAATAAAGTTTTATCTAAGCATTGGGGAAGGGTAGTTTCTCTATATTCTATTTTGGTTTTTAGTTTGAATACTAGTTAGAGCATAAAGTTTTAGGTTTTCCTTTTGGTTTGCATTAATGTTTTGCATTTAGTTGCAATTTAGGTTTACATATAGGATTGCATGTAGGGATGGTGTGAGATCACCTCCAATGATGCTTTTGTTTAGGCAAAACAGCTTTCATGTGCTTGAGTAACTTTCGATGTGTAATCCCTTTTGGCGCTAAAATTTGTGAAGGTTTTATGAATATTTCTTATTTTGACCCTTGTCTTCATTGAGAACTATTTTATCCCTTGGAGTCCATAGCAATAATGTTTTTACATGGAGTCATTTTATGAGCTTATTGTGACTTTGGTAGATATCCCCTGAGATTTTAAGCCTTATTTGGTCTAATCATTGTATTTAGTCTCATGCTTCTTTCATGTGAATGACTCTTCCATGTTGCATCTCTAGAACTTGCCTAGATTCTTGTTTGAAACCACATTAGCATGTGCATAGTTGATGATATGATAGAGGCATATCTTTCTTTGGCCATTTTAGCCACATAGCCAAAAAGCCTACCCTTGTGTTTTATGTTTTTCCCCTTTGCTAGCCCCTTTGAGCTTATATCCGTTTTTGTTGTGATTCCTTCATATTAGCCCTTGGCCAAACACATATTCCTACCTTTAAGCCAAGTCTATGGAGCATCACTTCATCTTTATAGTGGATGGTTTTAGGGATAATTAAGCTTAAAGTGGCTTTGGTATGTTGGTTTGTTGAGGGATTGATGACATTGAGCATTTGCACTAGTTCCCTCTTGTTTGGGTTGAGTATATGTACTCGATTGTGAGTTAAAACTTAGTGATCTTATGCCTTTCAATAATTGCAATTTTTATTTCATTGCACAAAAAAATTATGTTGAAGACAAAGAAAAAAAAAGGAAGATGAAGTCATCTTGCGAGAAAAAAAGAAAAGCAAAAAAAAAAGAGAAAAAAAACCATAAAAAAAACTCCGTGATTGGCATTGGATATGTAAATAGCTTGACTTCCTGTCTTTATCTACTCATTTCCTATAGGATTCATTAGGGTATGCTCATTATATTTTAAGGTTTGGAGTGTTGGTGAACTTCACAGTTGCTTTGTGTTTTGTTGATTGCTCCCTTGTCACTTGGCTAAGTAGCTCCATATTGCCCAAATGCATTAGTCCACTCTTTTCCCTTAACCTTTTTAGCCCACATTACAACCCATATAAAGTCCTCTTGATTGTCTTGTACACATTGCATTCTAGTGGTGAAGAATTTGAGAGTCTTTGCAAGCATATGATAGATTGCATCCTTGGAATGAGTCTTGAGTGAACATATGCTATACTTTTAAACACATGAGTGGGAGTGTTCCACATTTCCCAAAAGTAAGGTTCTACCAGTCCATTTGGCTCTACTCAATTCCATGTGCTTGCATGACATGCTTTGTGGTTCATTGGGGGTGACCAAGTTTGATGTCGAGCTTGTGGTCTTATACTTCTTCGAAAACCTTCTCCTCCTGATTTTAAAATGTTTTACACACTATTTGGGGTTGCCATTAATTGATATTCTTGCTTGTGATATGCTATAGCTTCCCTACTTTCAAGAGGTTTCATGTTTTGAGTCCTAGATACATCTCCCCTTATCGGTTTAATCTAGTGTTTGCTTGAGGACAAGCAAAGGTTTGAGCATGGGGAAGTTTGATAAGTGCTTAAAGCGTATATTATTTTGGGGTCATCTCACTGCATTTTTAGGATAATTATGTGCTTTAAGTTATCATTTATACTCCTATTCTCAATTTATGCTTGGGTATGGTTGTTTAATGATTATTACAAGAATTTTGACCATTTTGCCCTTGTTTTTACCCACATTTGACCATACTTTGACTCACCACAAATGCCCCCAATCACCATGCCCGTAGAAGAAAGAGAAGAATAGAAGAATAACAAGCCAGCCAGCACCACGGTCAGCTCGTAGTGGATGTCACAGTCTGTGGTGGAGGCATAACTGCGAATCTTTTCGTTTTCCCTCATCGTGTGGCTGAGGTTGATTGGGTTTTCCTATAAATAGGGCATCCCTCAGCAGTAGAAAATAGACCACACATCCCTTAATTCCATTTTCCTCTCTTCCATTCCATTCTAATTATATTAGGATTCCACCTCGTGCTTGTAATGACGGTTCAAGTGCTATTTTGGCTGAGCAAACTGTTCTCCCTTCTCTTTGCTTTTCTCTTTAGATTTATCATTTTAGAGTAGTTAGATGTTTAATTTAATCATACGTGGGTAGTTTAATTTTTGTCTAGGGATTTAGTAGTTTATGAAAGTATATTTGAATCATGTTTGAATCTAAAGAATTGTGCTTATTTTCATGATTGGTTTGATTTCGTTCTATCGAGTGATTATCATGTTGTGAGTAGATTTTTTGCCAAAGTTTGCTTGCACACTTAAAACAATCGGGTGACATATTGAAAGGTGACATTTGATTGTTAGACTGCTCGATAAAACCTGACATAGCATCGTGTCGAAAGAGAGATTTGTATGCTAGGAGGACTAGAAAGTAATCAAAGAGGTTTTAACTTGGATTAAGACAAATTAGTTCGAAAGAATGACTTTTGCTTAGTTTAAGTAAATTTGGTTGATTTTGAAAGAATAGGCCAAGTTTTTAGATAGATTGCAACTCCTCGAGATTAATCGATTAGCGAAAAAGCACATGTTTGATGTTTTGATCCAATCACTTTTCATGACTGTGTGAATTCCTAGACATATTTTTCCTTAATTGATTCAGAGTTAGTGAGTTAGAAGTTGTTAAATTGAAACCCCTTGAATTAATTATAGTTGTTTCCTTATCTTCATATTTTTATCAATCTAAAGTTTGGATTCGCTTCACATATCTTGAGGGAATATAGCCCAATAGATCAACCTAGTCTCTATGGGATCGACCTTGATTTGATACAATGTCACTATGCGTTTGCGGCCGTATCATATCATCATCTAGGTTTTTGAGACTCAACCACTTCAAACACTCAAAATTCGTACACGCGTATGACTCTCGAGGTGGGGCATCTGCGGGAGATAAAATTTTTATTTGGCCAATTAGGAGCTGCCACCTATAATATTGGCTTTGGTCAGGCCATTTAAATTGAACTAAATTTGGACAATCATAAATTGCCACGTGTCATTAATGTTGCAATAAATAGTAGTTATGTCTTTATTTAAAATAAAGAGACAATGCATAAGTTATGGGCCTCTGCCCAAAGCCCAACTCAAAACCCTAGCCTTTGAGCCTATAAATCACGGTCATCCCGCCTCATTCTCAAATGGTTTAGCACTTAGCATCCTATAAGCTCCACAGCTAAGGGCTACAGATCATCTCCAGCTACCAGGCGACAAGAATCAAGGTCGGCTAGCTCAATATTTTCTACAACCTCAAATTGAATTCCACTTCAGAATTCTTCATTGAGGTCATCAATCAAGATCAAGCAATCTCACCCTCGAATTAATTAATCTTGACAACCACATTCAACACTCAGCATTGGCAGAATTTAGAGGCTCATACTGCAAGTAGCATCTAGCTGCCAAGTGAAAAGGATCAAAAACTTACAAGCTTCAGAAACAACAATCAATCATTTGCATATCAAGATAAAGAATCATTTCAGAGTGCTTTAGTTCATTCTACACCAATTGAGACCAAACATTCATGCCTTTGAATCACACAAGCCATTAGGAGATCTAATCAGATGACTATTTCAAGGCATTCAACTCAAATATTGTACCTACATGTACTACATCAATACAAAAATTCAAATTGTTTCTTAATTTCTTATGCAATTTATTTTAGGTCCAAAATTTGTGTTGACAAGTAAAAACTAAGATTAAGTAAGCTGCAGACGAGTACAATATTATCCTTCTATAAAAATGAATGGATCTGGATTCCTTCTGTTGCCCTATTTGGTAGGGTGAATTTGGTTCCCCTAGTAATTGGTTCTCAAGTAGCTCCTAACAAATAGTTGATGTTTTGTAGTCGTGGTGGATGATACTTACCCATTTTTTTTAAAGTACTGAGTATCCTGATTTGTGTTAGCATGCTTCATAGATAATGTCATTCATTTTTTGATTTAATTTTTTTCTCTCTTAAGCATGGCCTTCATTTGGGCTAGTATGTGACCAATAAGTTCATCACATTATGCCTTATAGTGGTTATCCCTGTTTACACTCTTATTACCGTCACTAATTGTGCCAACTTTGATTAGAAGCCTTGTGTTATCTCTCCCCCAACTCATAGTATTTCTCTTAAGGCAAAGATTTAAATTGGTTTTAAGAAAAGAAGGAAAAAGAAGAAGGCTAATGAAAATAGTCCATTTTCGGTTCAAAATCTAAGGGTTTTTAAAAGGGGTTCCCAATTGCTGAAGAGGACCCTAAACCTTGCCTCCCCTATAATAACAAAGGATATGGGGTGACTTTACGAAAAGGAATAATGAACAAGATGTCACCTTGAGTTAGGAAAATGACACTAATTGGATGGAGATAAAACTAACTCTTCTAGACTTACCACATTCATTAACATTTTAATCACATGTAATAGACGCACTTCCAAAATGAGTTTCACCCTTAGCAATGGCTTTATGTTCAATAAGTATTTGGTTTTAGGGAATAGACTCGGGTAAAGTCTTCTTGCGATAAAGTGTTTTATCCCATTATGTGGGAACATAGGTGTTGTTTTTTCGCACGAAGATCTAAATAGGTGTAGAATGTTGGAATTGACCTCGATGGTGTCATTTGACTATTTAGTTACGTAACGTACGAGATATGTTGGTTTAACGATATGCATAAATGTTTCCAGCGTACCTTAATTGTTGAAACCATGGGGACAAGTAGATGGGTAATCAGCACTTATGCATAAACGTATCATGCATGATAATCCAGGAAATGGGAAAAATAATCTCATACTTTCAAGTCTTAACCTTTGAAGTAGGACCTAATGGGACCACCACAGAAACGGCTAAGGCTTACATCCTTTTTGCTCGAATAATGTATTGAGGATTAGTTCAGACGAACATTTTATTTTGATAAATCTTGTTCTTTGAGAATAAACTTCTGCTTTATTTTCTTATATTGAACTCCTGAAAACTAGTAAGAGAAGATCTAGAGACAGAGAAACTAAAGAGAAGGGTAGTATCGTGAGAGTCGACTTGATGCAATGAGATGATGCAGCCACAGTCGTAGTTCAAGCACCACTAAGTTCCTTTCCTTCCCTAACAATCAATATTGCCCAAGAGCTCAGGAAAATGCTCCAATTATTTAAGAACAATTAAGCTAGCACAATGTTCAGTTTATCCTTAAGTGAGGCTCAACTTCCCTCCTTCATTGTATGAAAGGAAGGATTGTTTTTGGGGGGGGGGGGATGCCAAAGTGAACTTCCCATTAAGAGTTCACTTGGTCATCTGAATAAACTTTGAAATTTGATGCCACTATTATGGGGGCAAGCCATGTGGGATATAAGCTTATGGTGTTTAATTCAGCTACTCAACCATATGACTTGTGGGACTAAGTGAAGTTATGGCTAAACACTTATCCTTAACCGTCCTCTCCGTCTAATGATGGCTGCAAGCCCTAAGAAATTTACTTAAAGATCAATGTGGCTGCAGTAGATGTAAGGCTTGTTTTTGGTTTCATTTAAGGTGACAACAGGTCTCTGTTTGGCAAAAAAGTCCTAGGAAATGGGTCATTAGATCCAATGTAAGTTTGACTCTCTTTGGATTAGTTATGTAGTAAAATTAGGTGCCATGTTGTTTTTTTTGTCTTGTAGTTCTTTGAGTTTTTACTTTAAGTTTCCTTTTGGCTGTGACATGAACATATTAGAATAATATATGGATGGATCAATGCCTTATTATTGACACATCTGCAAGCACACGGGTGTCGTAGTATAGGTTAAAAGATCGTCCTCAGTGTCCCAAGTAATCTATCGAGTTAGTAGTCTACTAGAATTTGCTAACTTTCAAATAGTGAATTTAAATAAACTAATTAACTATTTGGAAAATTCAATTAATGGAGAAACATCTAGGAACTTGACTCACCAAATAAAGAATCGGATCATAGATTTAAGCATGCATTTTTTATAGAAAGAACGATTCAAGGAATTGCACTCAAATTGAATTTAATCCTTTCTTTCGAAACAGACTAGATTGCCTAAACAAATTCAACTAGCACTCTCTCAAGTGTATTTGATTTAGTCTAGTCTAAATATCTATGAATGCTAAGTCTCCTCTTAACAAGCAATTCTCTCTCGAGTTTTGCTAAATTAAGTTCTTTCAATACGATTAGGTAGAGAGTTTCACCTTTTAGTACTTCACCCTACTACCTAATATAAGCAAGCAAAATTGGCCAAATTCGACACACAACATTCCAATTTCAAGATAGACATGAGTCATTCCAAACATGAAATAAGCGCAAGAATACAAGGATAAGAAATCCAACAACAATTCTATGGCTAACAATTCCATAGATTAGATAAAACTACTCACTCATGTTTCTAAATTCAACTAAAACAAAAGTTTAAAAGCAAATTCAATAGGAAAGAAAACTTTACAACAACGGTAGCCTTGAATTATGCAACAATCTTTAAGCTTCCAAGAGCAAGCTTCTCCCTTCTGATCTCAACGAAAACTACACTAAAACCTAACTAAACTAAAAGAAATGTGAAAGTAGGAGTATGGTTGCTGAATGAGAGGTCCCTTTTCTGCTCTTGAACACACCCTTTTAAGTAGCCATTGGACTAACCTCAGTCGCACAACAAAGGAAGACGAAGAGGCTAGTAGTCACAAGCTTACCACACGGGTCGTGGCAGACACCATGGCCCGACCATGGTCTTGGTTGCAATCAAATGTTTCTACTCTTTTCATACTCCACAGGCATGGCATCTCAGGGGCATCCACAGGGGGCCAACATACAACCAAATAAGGGTCAAATTCCATGTCAAAATGGTCTAAACTCCTGCAAATGTCATCAAAGAACAATACCCAATCATAAAACGAGAATATGAGTATAAATTTTAACATTAAGCATATAATTCTCCCTAAAAATTCAGCAAAATGACCCTAAAATGATATACACTTTAGCAGTTATCAAACTCCCTCATGCTTGAATCGTTGCTTGGCCCCAAAAAACATTAAGACCAAAAATTATTTAAAACCTCCTTAGGATAGACTTTAGTAACATCTCAATGGCAAAGCCGATCCAAAGTTACCCCCAAAAGGTACAAAAATCATTTAGCAAACAGACTAGGGAATGAAATTTCTGAAAACCACTTGATATACCACAATGTCAAATTTGAATCAACTCCCCCCAAATCATCAAATACAATCATTTCACATATGAAACAAATGGAGCTAGCAATGTCGGTATAACCTCACTATAGTCATGTGGCACTCATCATACAAGTGTTTGAAAATATATTAAGGTTCCCTCAATTCTCATTCTATAGACTTAAATTTACCATAAGCTTGATAAGACTCTCTTATTTTCCATCACTAGAATGCAAACACCTTCGACAATAATGAGGACTTTTGTAAGGCTGTAATGGGCCACGGGTAAAGGTAAGAGGGGAATAAATGTTTTGGAAATGTGGAGCTAGAAGCCATAGACCAAGAGCTAAATGTTTCCAATGCATCATACAACATCCTCCCTAGACCAATACAATTCATTGACAAAATACATCCCCAATTGAAACGATAAAGAGTCGAAAGTCATAAGTACTTTTTGCAATCCAAACAAGGCTAACACTCTTTTTATTATTTCTTCTCTCTTTTTTTCTACTGTTTGTTTTTTTTCTTCTGTTTTTTTGTTTGGGGTTTTTGTTTTTTTTTTTTATTTCAGAAAGAGTTAGCCAAGGGAAATCTTATATCAACGGAAAATTTCGACTCTTCTCTAATCTTTGGACAACGAAATAAGGGGTTCCTTATATAACACAAGAACACACATCCCTTCACCAAACAAACTAAATCCACCAAAAAGATCTCAATACACCTCAATAGTTCCTAATTAAACTCAATGCACAAGAATGAAATGCTCCTCTAGTCTTGACTTAATGGTTAGATAATTGCTTGGCCAAAGGCTATGGTAAGAAGCTAAAATCAATAAAAATGAATATAAGCTCAAAGCGGCTAGCAAGGGATATAATACACATCAAGGGTGGCTATTTGGTCTTTGGGGTTAGTAAGTTAAAGAATGCCTCAATCATATTGCCTAAATGCATATGTGAAATATGATCTTGAATGCGAATCAAAGCAAGTTCTAGAGAAACGATGTCAAGGAAGAGTTGCACATGAATTGACATGAGGCTAAATCGATAAATTCATCTTTAAAAGCTCAAAGCCTCACGGGACATCTACCAAGGTCATAACTAGCTCATTAGTAGACATATGCCAAAATTCATGTAAAGAGTCATGGGGTAATCAACTTGCATTCAACATATGGTCAAAGCATGAGCCTCATTTTTGAAAACTCATTCTCAAACACTTTTATGCACAATTGGGCAAAATTAAAGGATCAATCTAAACCAAAGAAGTCTACCTAGTCTACAAAGATCATCATTGGAGGATTTTTTTATTCTTTCATTTTTGTTTTACCTTTTTTTTGTTTTTTATGCATGCTCCTAATAACAATACCAAGAAAAATGCATAAACTATAAAAAGAAACTACAAAAACCTAAAATGCAATCTAGAATGAAAAGAAACCTAATTCTACTTTCTAACATACTTCTAACCACATAAGATTAAAACTTACAATGTAACTCCAAATGCAATCAAGAATAATATGCACAATACACAAGCACACACCTAACCAAATCAGGCGTCAGCCACCATCAGATATCGACTAACTCCCCATACTTGAACAAAACATTGTCCCCAATGTATGCACTGATGAGAAAAGGAGAAGGGTAGTAGCAACAACAAAAAAACAATCAATAAGGAGGTAAGGAAGGAGGATGGGGTGGGTGGCCATAAGAGGTAGGACAATATCACTAGGTCTCTAAACAAGCCTTATAGTCCTGGAAGTATTAAGTTTGGGTAGCAAGCATCCCACAGAGCTCCTCGTGGCACTCTTGGACAAAGTCACGAAGAGCGACATTCTCAGAAGCAACATATGCTCAAAGGGATACTTGCTCCTCCTGGATAAACCTACGGGCGGCTACGAGGTCGGCATGGTCAGTGGGGGGTGGTCGGAAGGAAGAGCTAGGTGTGGGTTAACTAGTAAAAGCGGGTGGAATGGGTTTGGGTTGAACAACCTCGGCATCGCCAGGCACCCAATAAAAGTTAGGCCGATGAAGTGAGGTAGTTCGATTAACAATGGGAAGCGGCCGAAGCCGATCTCCAGGGTAAATCCAGCACAAACATCCAGCCTCCACTTTATACAAGTTCATGATCTAAAAAGCAACTTGATCAAGCCACTCAGACCCAGATACTCTATCCTCAGCGTTGGGCTCAACACGCAAAAATCTAGCAATAGTTGTGACGATAACACCAATGACTTTCCTACCCTTAGTGCTAACAGCAGCAGCACTATACAACTGTCGGGCAAAGAATGCCCTGGGTTCAAGTTGAACACCGTCAAGCATGCAAGACAGAAAGTATAGCTCATACTATCTGAGGACATTCAAACTATCATCCCAAGCAACGAAACAAGTTAGGATACGCTAGGCTACCCGAATGCAAGGGTTCCAAGTATGGATACATTTGGAAGAACTAATACTGTACCTAACAATTTCCGAAAGCTCGCCCCAAAATGCATTTAGGTTGAATTCTCGAGGGACTTGTTGGTTTGATAAATCTATGCTAGGTGGAAAACAAAATAAGCTGTTAAAGGTAACTAAGTTCAACTCATAAAAATGCCCCAGCAAATAAAATAAAATGTACCCCACTTGACATTGAGGCCCTCTAGAGACCTCAAAAGGTAATGTAATCAGGAACTCTAAGGTAAGGTCCCGACGTGTATGCTCCTTTATCTTAATGAAACGTCCCAACCCCCCATGCAAACAACCACCAAATATCATTTAACAATCCTAAACGGCCTAATAATTCCTCATTATAGGAACGATTTGCCACAACCATGCATTCATTCAAACAAGCATATCTAGCAACATGATCGGGGTTGGCTAAACCAAGAGGATGAGGAATGTTACCTTGGGCTTGTGCTTTGGTGGAAGTTTGGGAGGTCCGTTGAGGCCCGGATGGTGCTTGGCTAGATGTTCATGCCTCCTTGATACTCCTTTGTCTCATGGTAAAACCTAAAAAAATAAAATTTGAGAAAGAAAAATAAAGAATTTAAGTGAAAAATAAGAAAAATTAGAGAGGGAAGAAGATGGTTATGGAAGATGGTGAAGGTGAGATGAAGTTGAAGAAGAAATTATCGAAAGAGGTGAAATTGTGGGAAAAAGAGAAAGATTAAGTGACGATGAAGGATTTTGAGGGAAAATGGACTGAAAAGGAGAAGAAATGAGCAAGAATTGAAGGTTTAGCAATGATGGGTTTAGAGAGAGTGTGTGGGAGATGAAGAAGAAGATGGGTGAGAATGAAGGGTCAATGCGGTCAAAACCCTTGACTGTGACCTGTAGCAGCCCACTACGGTTTGTAGGGGTCACCACGGTCAAACTGTGGTGTCTGTTGGAAACCAATTTTTTTGCATTCCTGGTTGCGCACTCTACAGGCTGTGTTGATGTGTTGCTAGGCCGTGGTGCCCAACATTTTTCTTTCTTTTCTTTCCTCTATTTTTTTTTCTCTTACCCTTTTTTTTGTGTTTTTTCTTCCTTCTCTTTGTCTTTTTGTTTTTTATCCGTGCTTCTTCCTCTTTATATTTTTTTCTCTTTTTTTTCTGAAAAACTACCTAGAAATGAAAATTCAAAGCTATAAAAAGGGGCTTGGGTTGCCTCCTCTTTTGAGGTTAAGAGCTTGACCTTACTTCCACGCTTGGTTTGGATCAGAGAGTGCATGGATAGAGGCCTTCTCAAGAGGTTGCCCCACAAGATATGGCTTTTGCCACTGTCCATTAACTGTGAATGGATCAGTAGACTCACTCCACACTTCGACTGCTCTACTCGATTGAACATTGGTGACTTGAAATGGCCTCAACCACTAGGATCTCAGCTTGCCCGGAAATAATCTTAGTCTCAAGTTGAACAATAAGACCATGTCACCTTTTTCAAATCTCTTCTTTATGATGTGTTTATCATGCGATCTCTTAGTTCGCTCTTTGTAGATATGTGAACTCTCATAGGTCTCCAACCTTAGTTCATCTAGCTCACTCAATTGCAGGAATATCTGTTCTCCAACTGCTTTAGGATCAAAATCGAGTGTCTTTATAGCCCAATAGGCCTTATGTTCCAACTCTACCGGCAAGGGACAAGACTTCCCAAACACCAATCGGTATGGAGTGGTGTCTAAAGGAGTCTTATAGGTGGTGCGATGAGCCCAAAGAGCACCATCAAGCTTGAGTGACCAATCTTTGCGGGACCGATGCACCGTTTTCTCCAATGTACTCTTCAACTCTCGATTCGAAAGCTCAACTTACCGACTTATTTGGGGATCGTAAGGCATAGCAACCTTATGAAACACCCCATATTTCCTCAATAGTAACTCAAGAGGCTTGTTACAAAAATGTGTTCCATTGTCAGTTAGGAGAGCTCTTGGTGTGCCAAACCTTGTGAAAATATTGTTCCTGAGGAACTTAATGGCAACCTTAGAATCATTTGTCGGGGTAGCAACGGCTTCCACCCAGTTAGAAACATAGCCAACCGCCATAAGGACGTAAGGGTTGTTACGGGAAGGAGGAAAAGGGCCCATGAAGTCAATCCCCCATACATCAAACAACTCAACCTCAAGTATGCCACTTTGAGGCATCTCATGCCTCTTAGTAATGTTCTCCGTTCTCTAGCATCTATCACAAGTCATGACAAATTTTCTTGCATCCTTAAAAAGCGTGGGCCAATAGCTGCCTGCTTGGAGTACCTTTGCAATCTTATCCGGTCCAAAGTGTCCTCCATCGATTAAAGCATGGCAATGGTGCAAGGCACTACGAACCTCATCTTCTGGCAAGCATCTTCTATAGATCCCATCTCCACAAAGCTTGTAAAGAAAAGGCTCTTCCCACACATAATATTTGGTATCGGAAAGGAATTTCTTTCTTTGTTGATACGATAATCCTGGAGGTGGCACCCCGCACATTTTGAAGTTGACCAAATCAGCATACCATGGGGTGGCTTGGTGGGAAATGGCAAAGAGTTTATCAACGGGGAAGGAGTCACCAATAGGGAGCTCTTTACCAGGAGTAGCCTCGGGCCTAGGCGAGATAGATGATTAGTAACCACATTTGCCAACCCGGCCTTGTCTTTGATCTCCAAATCAAACTCTTGAAGAAGGAGCACCCAGCGGATGAGTCGGGGCTTGGAGTCGGATTTCTTCATTAAGTGCTTCAAAGTGGCAGGATCAGTAAAGACAATGACCTTGGAATTGACCAAGTAAGATCGAAATCTTTCCAGAGCAAAGACAACCCCTAAGAATTCTTTCTCGATCGTCGCATAATTCACTTGAGCCTCATCAAGAGTACAACTTACATAGTATATGGCGTATGGCTTATGGTCTTTCTATTGGCCGAGAATGGTGCCCACTGCATGGTCACTTGCATCACACATCACCTCAAAAGGTAGCTCCCAATCTGGGGCTTGTATCACTGGAGCCGTAAATAATACCTCTTTTAGCCTTAGAAAAGCACTACAAACATTCTTCATTAAACTCAAAAGGCACATCCTTGACAGGCAATTGGGTGAGAGGTTTTGTAATTTTCGAAAAATCCTTTATGAACTATCGGCAAAAACCGACATATCTAAGAAAATTCCTCACACCCTTTACAGAGGTTGGTGGTGGCAATTTTTCAATCACCTCCACCTTTTCTTTGTCAACTTTAATGCCTTTGTTAGACACAACATGACCGCGGACAACCCCTCTTGTACCATAAAATGGCACTTCTCCCAATTCAAAACCAAATTCACACATGCACATCTCTACAACACCTTGGTCAAATTATTCAAGCAATGGTCATAGGTTGAATTATACATAGAAAAGTCATCCATAAAATCTTCTACTATGTCTTGAATAAAGTCAGAGAAAATAGCCATCACACAACGTTGAAATGTAGCATTGGCATTGCATAACTCAAATGGCATCCTGCTATAAGCATATGTACTATAAGGACAAGTAAAAGTAGTCTTTTCTTGGTCATTAGGATGGATAGGGATTTGAAACAAACCCAAATACCCATCTAAGTAGCAAAAATATGAGTTCTTAGCTAATCGTTCAAGCATTTGGTCAATGAAGGGGAGTGGGAAGTGATCTTTACGGGTGGCTTTATTCAATTTCCGATAATCAATGCACATATGCCATCACGTGACCGTCCTAGTGGGAATTAGCTCATTATTCTCATTTTTGACAACTGACATCCCTCTTTTCTTAGGCAGAACATGGACCGGGCTTACCCACGTACTATCGGAGATAGGGTAGATAATGCCGGCCTTAAGTAATTTCAAAATTTCCTTCTTGGCCACCTCTTGCATGCTAGGGTTCAACCTTCTTTGGTGTTCAATGGAGGGCTTATGGTCATCTTCCATTAAGATTCGATGCATACACATAGAAGGATGAATTCCTTTTAAGTCATGAAGAATGTATCCTATGGCTTTATGATTCTCTCTAAGTACTCTAAGCAAAGAGTCAATTTGATATGCATTCAAACTTGCATTCATAATCACAGGATATGTATAATTGGGTCCAAGAAATTCATACCTCAAGGATGAAGAAAGAGGTTTCAGTTCTACCTCAGGAGCCTACGCCTCGTCAGACGAGGGCTTATTTTCAACCTTTAATGGTTCCACCTTAGCAAGGGAAGGTGGAATTGGTGAAGAGGCTTCCAAAAGTTGAGCACACATGGCTACTTTGGGATTTTCATCCTTAGTAGTGCTATCATTCAACATCAAGTGCTCAAGAGGATCACCTGAATCCAGGTTAGACACAATTTACCATATCAAACCATCAACCACATAAATCTTATTTCACTCATCAGAAATGGAAGGGAATTTAGAAGCTTTAAGCAGGTTAAACTCCACATGATCATCCCCCACATCAAAAGATAGCTTACCCTTTTTCTCGTTAATACGACACCCATCGGTGGCCAAGAATGGCCTCCCAAGAATGACGGGGGTGTGTATATCCTCTTCCATTTCTAAAATCACAAAGTCTACCGGCACATACAAATCTCCTACTTTTATTGGAACATCCTCTAAAACACCCACAGGGTATTTCATCATAACGGTCCGCCAATTACAAAGAGATAGTAGTCGGTCTCACCTCTCCTAGTTCCAATTTGTCACACATAGAAAGGGGCATCAAGCTCATAGTTGACCCTAAATCACACAAAGAGTAGTTTATAGACACATTCCCTATCAGGCAGGGAATTGAAAAACTATCGGGATCCCTAAGCTTAGCAGGGAGCTTGTTTTGGATCACGACACTACACTTTTGAGAGAAAGCTATAGTCTCATGCTCTTCTAGCTTTCTTTTGTTAGACAGAATTTTTTCAAAAATTTAGCATATGAAGGCATTTGTGACAAAGCATCAGTAAATAGGATGTTTATGTAGAGTTTCTTAAGGACTTCAAAAAACATCCTAAATTGCAAGATCAAGTTTTGCTTTAGCCATCCTTTGAGGAAATGGTGAAGGTGGGGTGTAGGGTTTCAGGAAGTGATCTTAGGGTCCTTAGGAACCTCATTAGACTTATGCACAACATCATCAATCACCTCCTTAGAGGGTGTAGACACCTCATTCTCAACATTCTCAGCATGCTCATTCTTATCATGCAAAGACTCATCATTAGTAACTCCCTTAGGTCCCTCTAGTTGTTTCCCCTCTCAAAATCATAGCATTGCATTGCTCCTTAGGGTTAGACTTGGGCTTACTAGAAAGTCTATCTGGGGTTGTAGATGAAAAGCTAGCTTCTTTGGTAATTTAGGCTTCTAACATCTTGTTGTGAGTTCTAAGCACATCAACCTTAGAGGCTAATTGCTTAATATACTCATCTTGTTTTTGTTGCGCCAAAAGTGTACTCTCCATAATGGCCTCTAAATTGGACTTTTAGGGAGCTTGTGGAGGGAACGGTGGTCTTTGAAAAGCGGGGGGTGGCCTAGCATTCATTAGGGGAAAAGTCGGAGGGTTTAGATTAGACCTATATGAGAAATTCAAATGATTTCTCTAACCCGGATTGTAGGTAACTAAGTAAGGGACATTGGCCAGTCATGGGTTGAAGTTTTAGACATAATTGACTTCACTAGAGTCTTAGGAAAAAGGACTCCCAACTTGATAATTCAAAGTCACATGTTCAATAGAGCCACAAATTTCACATGGGCAAGGGGCACTAGAATTCATAGCATTCACATTTATATGGTCCAATCTTTGAGTCATAGCATCAACTTTAGCAGAAAACAAAGTAAGTGCATCAACTTTAAGCTTACCTCTATCCCGCTTAGGTTTTAGTGGACCATTGAAAATTGTTTAGCGCCATCTCCTCAATCAAATTATAGGCCCAGTCTTCAGTCTTATTCATCAAAGTTCCTTCTGCTGCCGCATCGGTAGTGGACCTTACAGGTTGGGTTACACCATTATAGAAAGCTTAAACAATCATCCATCATTGAAGGCCATGGTGAGGGCACAACCACAACAAATCCTTAAACCGCTGCCAAGCCTCATAGAGTGTCTCATCATCCCATTTAGTGAAGTTGGTGATTTGATTCCTCAAACTTTCCATTTTGCTCAGTGGGAAGAATTTGGCGAGGAAAGCTCTAATAAGCCCATCCCATGTGGTTATACATCCCTAAGGGAAACAATGCAACCATCCTCTTGCCTTATCCCTAAGTGAAAAGGGAAATATCCATAGTCATATGGCATCAGTGGAGACTTTGTTAGGCTTCAATATGTTGCACACCTCTAAAAAGACTGAGAGGTGTAAGTTCGGTCTTCTAAAGAGGTGCCTCCAAACTGGGATTGTTGCGCCGTGGAAATGAGAGCCGGCTTAAGCCCAAAATTATTTGCATCAACGTTAGGGCCAGCGATGCTTGTGGCGATGCCTTGGACTCCAGGAGTAACAAAATCCCTAAGAGTCCTTCTTTGGTCACCTCCTCCTCACCCCATATTTGGTGAAGTTCGTCTAGCATCGCATCTTTGTTCCTTAAGTTTTTTTGCTTCTTCCTCCTTAAACGGAAAGTCCTCTCGATCTTAGGATCGGGTTCACATAGAAATGGACTTCGCATAAACGGGGAAGATTCCTACAAGTACAATCACCAACACTACTAGCGCAATCAAATAAGAAATAGGAAAGAAAACAAAAGGTAGAACACTTAGTCAATTTTGTAAGACTAACTCAACAGTTAACAAATTGATCCCTGGCAACAGTGCCAAAAACTTAACACATTTGCAAGTGCACAGGTATCATAGCATAGATTAAAAGATTGTCCTCAGGGAGCAAAATAATCTATCAAGTCAGTAGCCTACTAGAATTGGCTAAGTGATAAATCCTTTCAAATGGTCAATTTAAATAAACTAATTAACTATTTAGAAAATTCAATAACGGAAAAAACATCTAGGAATTTGATTGACCAAGTAAAGAGTTGGATCATAGATTTAAGCATGCACTTTTTATAGAAAGAACGATTCAAGGAATTGCACTCAAATTGAATTTAATCCTTTCTTTCGAAACTGACTAAATTGCCTAAGCAAATTCAGCTACCACTCTCTCAAGTGTATTTGATTTAGTCTAGGTCAAACATCTATAAAGGCTAAGTCTCCCTTTAACAAGCAATTCTCTCTCGAGTTTTGCTAAATTAAGTTCTATCAAGACGATGAGGTATAGAGTTTCACCTTTCAGTACTTCACCCTACTACCTAATATAAGCAAGCAAAATTAGCCAAATTCCACTCACAACATTCCAATTTCAAGATAGACATGAGTCAATTCGAACATGAAATAAGTGCAAGAATACAAGGATAAGGGATCCAACAACAATTCTATGGCTAACAAATCCCCAGATTAGATAAAACTACTCACTCATGTTTCTAAATTCAACTAAAACAAGAGTTTAACAGCAAATTCAAAAGAAGGAAGGAAAAGTTTACAACAATGGCAGCCCTTGAATTGTGCAACAATCTTCATGCTTCTAAAAGCAAGCTTTTCCCTTCTAATCTCAACGAAAACTACGCTAAAACCTAACTAAAATAAAAGAAAAGTGAAAGTAGGAGTATGATTGTTGAACAAGAGGTCCATTTTCTGCTCTTGAGCATGCCCTTTTAACCGGCCGTCGGACTAACCTCAACCACACAACAAAAGAAGACGAAGAGGCTAGCAGTTAAGGGTCGTGGCAGACACCACAGTCCAACCGTGGTCTTTGCCGAAATCAAATTTTCTGCTCTTCTCATACTCCACAAGCATGGCATCTCATAGGCATCCATGGGGGGTCAACATACACTCAAATAAGGGTCAAATGCTAGGTCAAATGGTCTAAAATCCTGCAAATATCATCAAATAACTATGCCTAAGCATAACACTAGAATAGGAGTATAAATTTTAACATTAAGCGCATAATTCTCCCTAAAAATGCAACAAAATGACCCTAAAATGATATACACTTGTAGCACTTATTAGTTATCTTCTTGGTGACTTACGTGATTGGGATTTGGTGTGAACACTTTCTTTGCTTATCGTTTACATTGGTTTAGGTTGAGTCGTGCCTTAAGACACATATGTGATTTATTTGGTGGCGATATCTTGTCCCTTGAGGTTGTGTAAGGGATAGCAAGTTTCCAAGTTGAACACATCTTGTCCTTGTGAGCTCAAACTTTATCTTTCCTCCACTTATTTTTGTTTCCCTAGCTTTCTTTTCACATTTTAATTGGTTGTGCTAGTTGTTACTTAGGACCGCCTCTTGTAGTTGTCTTAGCTCTTATAAGTGGATGACCTAATTTATAAATGAAATGGGAAGGAAAACCATAGAAGAGGAAATGGGTAAAAAGTTACAATTCACAAATATATGAAGAGTATGTGCAATGGGAATGAAATAATTGCAAGGGGGTGTCATTGGGGCACTGGCAATTCTAAAAGTGTAGCTAACTTAATTAGGTTTTCCTAGGCCTAAGCTCTCCCTAGGCTCAAAATGAATTATCTTTGTGTGTTAAGTGTGAGCCAACGGACCACATCACTGGCACAACTACCCTTGTGTTATCTAAACCGTTATAACAAAGTAGGTTCGAAGTAGAGATTTAAGATTGATTGTTACTTTTACAAACTAAAGATTTACTTGAGAAAAAACTATGGAAAGAAAAAAATTAGGAAAAGCAAAATCCTTCTGGTTTTTGGACCAAAGAAAATTTGAAAGAAAAAATAGCTTAGAAAAATGGGTGGAAAAATAGCTAAACATAAGTATTAAAATTTTCTTCTCAAGAGCCAAAAGCAAACTTTGAGAAAATTTTCTTTTCATCAAGTCCCGATTGACCTGTGGCTCTCCTCTATTCTGGACACACCCTTTGGCCTCTTTGAGACCTCCATAATTAGTGACAAGTTGAAATCAGCCACTCCGATCTCCATAATGTTGAGATTCTCCGGTGACCTCAGGTGCTTAAAATCTTTGCATCCTTCTTGATTAGCTCAAGAACCCCCCAAACAATTCTCTCCCTCTCTTCCAATGCTTGATTTGTTTATTATACCTAATTTGGAGCAATGATTTGGCAATTTCATTAACTAAGGCGAGAAAGATTGGGTTTTGGTGGGGAACCTATTTTATGGGGGTTTTGTGGTTCGCTCATATTCAGATTAACCATTTGTCATGGTTTCTTTCTCTTTTGAGAATGGTGTACATTGTTAGATTGATGATTTGTTTAAATGGTATGTGGATTTGGACTCACCGTTGATGCAAAACTGAGATTCTTGATGTTTAATTTCTGATTTTGGCTTTTGCTTTATGGATGAGCCCATAAATGGTCTCCTATTATTGAACCTATGCGATACACACACACACACACAGATTGAGAGAGAGATTGAGTGAGCAGAACAAGAAAAAAGTAGGCAATTTCCAGTGGTGATGCACAATTTCACCATTGATGCAAATTTGTATGTGGCACAATATATGTTTTGCGGGTCTCTAACTCTGGTTATCTGTATGCCAATTGATACAAATTTCATATTTTTAGGATGTTTTTGTGATGCTTAAAAATGGGCACTTGTCTGATGATGCTCTGTTTTCTGTTTATTAATGGGTTGTGATTATTTTTTCTTAAATCCCTTTAATTTTTGACAATTAATTTTTTGTTTTTTTGTTAGTTTGAAAAAAAATTATTTTTCTTGAATGTTTTTCCTAGTCCAAACAAGGGAAAAAACTGACTTTCTCTCAACTTTTTTCCTCTTTTTTTTCATTTGAATTTTCTTTCTACCTAATTTGCCTAGGTCCAAACGGGTCCCTACATAATGGACTTATTCTGGAACTGAAAAGTTTGGCATTTTCTTCATTGTGTCATAAATGCACACAACAAGTATGTGTTTAGCTAATATCATGAGGTCACATTTGCAGTCTACAACTTCACACTCATGTAGAAGTTAAATTCTAGATACAAATCAATATGCCCATTCCTAGAGATGGAAGGCACTCACTATTCTCATTGAGAGACTTGGGGATGAGATAACAAGAAAAGATATGTCATGATGAAAAAAATGAGTACTTTTCCATGTAGGCTAATCTAAAAAAAGAGATTAGTAAAAGTAAATCATACTGCACACCATAATGACTTAACTAGCTATCTACAGGCAATTCAGCTCGAAGATGATAGGACGAAAAAATAAATTGGCGTTCTATGAGATATATCTTTCAAAATAATCCAAATAGGTATCCAAGATCAAGGAGGTAAGGTGTCTCTATGTTTTATCATTCCAACTTGCTCTCGATTTCTTTCCATCAACAAAGAATTCTCTCCTCCATATAATACGCATTTGCGTTTTCATATTTATTTCCACAAAATATAAACCGAACTCATATTCTATGTTATGTGCTTTTTGTGGTTTGAAGATGATAATTACCTAACTCATGGATAACAAACCAGTTTCATCTCAGACTCTTTATCTATGTATTTCAAAAAATTAAAGGATATCTACAAAGAGGTTGAAAAGGTCAAACCATCCCATATTTTAGAGTTTAGATCGCTAACAGTAATTTATACAACATTGTCGATTAGGCCCTAGGATTAAAAGATTCACATATCAACATAAGCATTCTAAAGAAATATCATAAGCCTTAGTGCCATAAACAACGGAAGACATATGAATGTCATAACTAGACGTAAGAAAAATTTGAAAAATTTGTACCTTTTGACCCATAAATTTCTTTAAAACTTGTGCAAATGGCATGTAATTTAGCACATTATGAAGATTCAGATCGCACAAGAGGGGGATGAATAGGGAGATTACAAAATGAAATTAAAATCAAAACCAATTCCAGAAATTAAATAGCAACAATGCATAAGGATATTTTAACGAGGTTGTGCAACAATTAGGCTTAGGTCTCTGCCTAAAGTTATCTTACTCTACGATTGAACTCTCTACTTGTCATATTGAGATGAAATCTCTTATAAGATCTTAGAACTTCCTCACTCTTAAGATCCTAACTCTTAAACCAACCTCTTTAGTTAAGCATGGGGGGTAGTTAACCTCAGAACTCATCAGTTCACTCCCTAACAAAGAATATTTTCTCACAACTCAATTTTTTAACCTCAATACAATATTCAAAATGGTAGCTGAAGTATTAATAGCAACTCGCAAGCTCAATGCTTTCTCTTGAGTGATTGTGTATCAGTTGGCCTTGCACACCCTTCAAATTTATGGTCCTCTCAACTCTTGACTTGCTTGCACTAAAATGGAAGAAATAATAAGTGGGATGTTTATTTTAATCTTCAAGATATAATTTTACGTAATGAAATCCTTTGCTTTCCTCATTTAACAAAATCCACAAGATATTGTTAAGCATGGCGAGAATCATATGAATATAGAATCAATCACAATCAATTAAACTAAGCTTCTGATGGAGTCCCCACCACCATAGACAAGGAAGAATGTCCAACAAGTCTTACAAGGTCCAATACAAGCTCTAAAGTTTAAGCACTGACTCACATTGTTAAAGAGAGTCAAGGAAGTGCAATCAGGTTAAAGAACCAGATTTTACCCTGTTTTGTTCACCTCATAACTTAAGCTACATTGTGGCTTAAGTCTTGAATTTTTACATTTTTGGAATCCTCATGATGTTTAATTTCAGTTCCAAGCATTATTTTTCAATCATACCCACAAGAGGATGGGAGACCAGGGCCTTTTGTCAACCCGGTCAGATTCAGCTCCATTCTGCATGGTTTAATGTTTAAGCCAAATTACCCTACTTAAACATACTATAACCTTGATTTCTTTGTGGGGGGGTTATACACATCCCAAATTTACCCCCATGGCCTGAAAACCAAACCATACTCACTTTTGATAAGCTTAAACCTAGTCCTAAAAACCGGCCCAAACCATGCTTGAACCTACTTCACTAGCACTCGGGTTTTCTTACTGCAGCCGTGGTTTTATCACTTGCAAAGCTGATTGGCACACTCTTCTAGGCTTGGCACACGTCCCTAGACATCCAATGATGTGCTGCAACCTTGGTAAGGACGACCAATGAAGAGCAAGCTGCAAATTATGTGTCTCTTGCATACTATTGGCTAGACAAAAAGGAAGTACGACTTTTCGGCTATCCAATGGCAATTCAGCAAGAATTCAGCATGTTTAAGCTTAATTATGAGTAGATTAATGTGTAATAAACATTAGTATTGCATTACTCTAAGCTTTGGTTGTATTTAGAGTAGCTTAAGCATGCTTTGTACTTAACTAGCTCTAAACCGGATGTATTAGCTTAATTAACACCTTTCCTTCCTAGTAAAGAAAGCTAAAGGTATGTGTGTGCTTGCTAGCTTGGCTATTTTGTTGGTAACATTAAAGAACCACACGGCTATGCCTAGCTTCATAACCCTCTTTGAATGAAAAATCAATTTGAGAGCTTTTAGCTTTCTCTCTTCAAATACTTCACTTGCTTATGCTTAATTTGGTCGATTAAGGTGGTGATTAAGTAAGTCCTAACCTTTGTTAAGTGGTGTTTCTGTATCTTAACCAAAGATTAGGGACCCTAAACTTATGTTTGGTGGTGATTCTGTATCCAAGCATTGAGTTTAGTTCTATCCAATCCTTGTTTCTTTCACACGGTTTCAAGAGAAGCAAAGTAGGTTTACTAGCTTTAATTTTGAGTTAGTGATTCTTAACTTTGAATCTCTTTCATTTTCAAGTCATTCACAAGCTTTCTTACATCCATTTCCATGGATAACCAAAGCTAAGACTACCCACTTTGGTCTAGCTTTCACCACAAACACAAAGCCAAACTCAACCGTGCAAATTGACAAAACTCGACTTTACTCACCAGCAAAGTGGCACGGCCACCCCGTGCTTAGGAGTACTACCGTGCCTACCTTGGTCGTGTGATATCTCTTGTTTTAAGTCCTGTTCTTGGTGTGTCTTGGCTTGGTTTCTTCCTTCCCTTGAGACATACATCATATTTGGTGTCAGAGGAAAGGTTTCACCTTGGCGTAGTATACCCTTCCACTTCCATAAATCATTCATTCATTCCCCTTCCACACAAATTCAGTTTTCCCCTTTGTTTAAGCAACCTTATTCAAGCATGACTTCAACAAGCATGTCTTTGGAAGAAAGGTTTGAAGCTTTGATCAAGCAGAATGGGTTCTTGGCTAGCAAAATCCGAGAGGACTCACAAAAGAATCAAGAAGCTCAAGCACAAAATGAGTACTTGAGAAAGCAATTGGGTTCATTCTTGAAGCAAAAGCAAAAGCAAAAGCAAAAGTTGAATGAAGAAACTCTTCAATCTGAATCTAGAGCACGTGAACAAGTCTATAGCCATGATGTTGATTCCTCAAGTGAAGAACAAGTGCCTAGATTGGCTAGAGGAGAGAAACGGTTTCAAGCTAACACCAATGATTTCAAAGTTGAAGTTCCTAAATTTGAAGGTAAGCTTGATCCTGAGGAATTCGTAGATTGGTTACATACTGTTGAAGGAGTCTTTGAGTATAAAGATATACCTAATGATAAGAAGGTCAAGTTAGTGGCTTTAAGACTCAGAAAGTATGTATCTTTATGGTGGACAAACTTGAATGCTAAGAGGCTTAGAGAAAGAAAAGCAAGAATCCAAACTTGGGAAAAGATGAAAACTAAGCTTAAGGCATGGTTTCTCCCACCCACTTATGTCCAAGATTGTTATTCTCAATTTCATAATCTCACTCAAGACAGCATGAATGTTGAGGAATACACACGTGAGTTTGAGAAACTGATGATTAAATGTGACATTCAAGAGCCTGAAGAACAAACCATAGTTAGATACTTGGGAGATCTTGATCCTAGGTACTCTAATGTGGTGGAATTGCAAGCCTATGCTTCATTTGATGATGTTTGGGTCTTAGCTCACAAAGTGGAACAACAAAAGAAGGCCAAACAACCCCAAAAACCCCAAAACACAAGGCCTTTCATTCGGAACCAATCTTTTAACAAGGGAAGTTCTAATCCTACCCTTAGACCACAAAATCCCTTTCCCTCTAATCCACAACGAACCCCAGCTCCACAAAAGGCTTCAACACCCCCAATTCAACCTAACCCCAATCCAATGAGCAGTAGAAGGTGTTTCAAATGTCAAGGGCTTGGTCACATTACTTCGGAGTGTCCAAATAGAAAGGTTATTACCTTGACTGAATGGGCTGCCGTGAAAGAAGACTTTGAGGAGGAAGAAAATGGGGTTGAAAGTGAGCTATAACTTAAAGAAACTCAAGATGAAGTTATTGAAGAAGCTGATGAAGCTAATCTCTTAGTTTTCAGAAGAGTTCTAAGAAACCAAAAGGGAGTTAAAGAGGAGCAAAGAGAGAACATATTTTATACTAGATGCACTACCCAAGGGAAGATATTCTCCTTGATCATTGATGGAGGAAGTTGTGCTAATGTAGTTTATCTAAGCATGATTGAGAAACTAGGGCTGCAAACAATGACTCATCCACATCCTTATAACATCTAGTGGCTAAATCAAAGCAAGGGAATTCAGGTGAACTCTCGTTGTTTAATCTCTTTTTCCAATGGAAAGAACTATCAAGATGAGTTATGGTGTGATGTTATTCCTATGGATGCATGTCATATGCTTTTAGGGAGACCATGGTTGTATGACCATAGAGTTATGCATAATGGTTACCTAAACACTTATTCATTTTCCAAAGATGGCAAGAAGATCACCCTAGCTCCTGTATCCCCATCCAAACTCCATGAAATACGCCCACAAAATAAGCCCCCACAAAATGAATGCTTATTGACCGTGAGTGAGTCTATTTTGAAGGCTTCTCAACATGAGTTTAAGGCCTTTAAAGAGTGGATACTAAGCATCCAAGAAGAACCAGAAAATTTGATGCCCACTCACCCCATTGTAATAACACTCATTAAAAAATTCTGTCATTTGCTTCCTGAGGAAATCCCCACGGGTTTGCCTCCAAAGAGAGATATTCAAGACCACATTGATCTTTTTCCCGATTCCATCTTATCAAACAAGCCAGCATATAGGATGAATCCAAAGGACACTAATGAAATTCAAAGACAAGTTGCATAATTGCAGGAGAAAGGATTGATTCGAGAGTCTTCGAGTCCATGTGTCGTTCCAGCTCTTTTGGTGCCAAAGAATGATGGTGGAATGACAATGTGTGTTGATAGCAAAGCCATTAACAAGATTACTATCAAGTACAGGTACCTTATACCAAGACTTGAAGATATGCTAGATGAGTTGTATTGCTCTAAAGTGTTCTCTAAGATCGATTTTCAAAGTGGTTACTACCAAATCAGAATCAGAGAAGGTGATGAATGGAAGACAGCTTTCAAGATAAAAGGAGGACTATATGAATGGTTGGTAATGCCTTTTGGTCTTTCTAATGCACCTAGTACTTTCATGAGGTTAATGAACCAAGTGTTTAGACCTTATATTGGAAAGTTTGTGGTAGTCTACTTTAATGATATTTTGGTGTATTCTAAGAATGAGCATGAACATCAAGATCACCTAACTCAAGTTATGCTTGTCTTAGAATGTGAGAAGTTATTTGGTAACCTTAAGAAGTGTGCTTTCTTTACTCCTGAAGTTACATTTCTTGGTTATATTGTGACTGAAGATAGTATAAAGGTAGATGAAAGCAAGGTAGAAGCCATTCGGTCTTGGCCTATACCTAAGAGTATATATGATGTTCGAGCCTTCCATGGTTTAGCTTCTTTCTACAGGAGATTTATTCGTGGCTTTAGCACTATTATGGCTCCTATGACTGAAGTTATCAAAGGTACATCATTTGTATGGACATCAAAAGCACAATCTACCTTTAAAGATATCAAAGCAAAGCTTACTCAAGCACCGGTCCTATCCTTGCCATGCTTTAGTAAGATCTTTGAAGTTGAATGTGATGCCTCTAGTGTAGGTATTGGTGCAGTTCTCACTCAAGAAGGTAAACCTCTAGCCTTCTTTAGTGAGAAATTATGTGATTCAAGAAGGAAGTACTCCACTTATGATAAAGAGTTTTATGCTATTGTGAGATGTTTAGAGCATTGGAGTCATTATCTTATTGCTGGTGAGTTTATCTTACATTCTGACCATGAAGCATTGAAGTATTGATGTAGTCCAAGAGCTAATTCAGCACCCTTAGCCTGAAACAGTCAAGGAGTTGCACTTCAGTCACTAGCAAAGCCTGTTTTATGACGTGATGCAGTTCAGTTTGGAGGCAACCTTGGGAAGGTCTTTGCTTTGCTGGACACCCTAGCATCATTACTAGCCAAAACCAAGTCTTTTAAGGCTCCTGCAACAGCCTTAAAATTTTCTGTTCAGTCAATAAACCCCCCTGTGTAGTCAGTATGTTCAGGGTTGTTTGTGCTTGCTTCCAGTAACTCAGTCATGCCTGTAGGATTTCTTTCTTTTTGCATCAGTACCCTAACTCATTTGTTAGCTTACACTCAGCTCCTAAATGATGAAGGTTACTTGAATTTTGCCATGGAATTTCCCTGTTGGGAGCAGATCAGCAGCAGCAGTAGTTTCTGAGAGGATTTTAGTCCTTTGACTTAACAGCCCATTCTGGCCAATCTAAGGGCTTGGGAATGTGTCTAAATAATTATCCAACAAGGTCCTAAAGTTGCAAATTCAGCTCCCTCAGCCTCAGCTATTAACCAGCATTTGAAGGCCTTAAATTCCCTTTGTCCACTGGATTTCAGTGTGCTTGTACCTGCTGGCAGGCTTGGCTAGGCACGATGTAATCAGTAGCAAATCGCCCTCCAAGACCATCATTAGCAGGTACTTTGAAGCTCCTAAGGGGTGACACCTCAGTAATGGAGATAAGCAAGGGTTTAGGTGTCAAGCATCCAACAGCTGTTGTATTAAGCTACTGTTTTTCAGTTTTATTTTCAGTTTTAGCTGTAGTCATTTGTAACCATTGATCTAGTGATGATGGCCGAGTATATAAGGCTTGTTCTTTGCTGTAACACTTAGATGATGTTGAATGAAAGTCCTTTTTGCTGGTTTAAAGCAAAACTCTCTCTCAAATCTCTGTAACTTTAGCCTATTTTAAGTGGTGTTTGAGAGTGGTTCTTTATCCTTTCCTTCTGGTGCTACTGCTTTAAGGGGATTGGTGGTGAATCCTAGCAGTTCTGGTTGGTGGAAATAATTCCTTTATGCCAGTCCATATCTTCCATGTTGAGTTGCTAGTTGTTGATTCAATCAAGCTTGCAATCCAGCATACATCAAGTATATACAAGGGAAGCATAAGTTAAAACTCAAGGCATGCCAAGTGGGTTGAGTTTATGCAATCATATCACTTCACTATCAAGCACAAGTCAGGTAAACTCAATCAAGGTGCAGATGCTCTATCTGGAAGGTATCTTTTATTATTTCAGTTAGATGCTTGTGTAGATGGTTTTGAGCATCTAAAGGTTTTATATGAAAATGATGAAGACTTTGGGGCATTATATGCTGAATGTTCTAAACACCCCAAAGGAAATTTTCTTATCCAAAAGGGATTTCTTTTCAAGTGTACTCGACTATGTGTACCAAAGTGTAGCACAAGAGAACTTTTAATCAGAGAAGTTCATGGAGGATCTTTAGTTGGACATTATGGAGGGAACAAGACTGTCACCATGCTAAGGGAGCATTATCATTGGCCAGCTATGAAAAGAGATGTACAAGACATACTTAAGAGGTGTGGAACATATAAAATTGCCAAAAGCCATTCACTACCTCAAGGCTTATACACTCCATTGCCTATTCCCACTTCACCATGGGTTGATGTAAGTATGGACTTCATTCTTGGACTTCCTAAAACCTAGAGGAACAAGGATTCTATCTTTGTTGTGGTTGATCGGTTTTCTAAGATGTTTCATTTCATTCCAGGCAACAAGACTAATGATGCTACACATATTGCTGAATTGTACTTCAAAGAAGTGACAAGATTACATGGTATTCCTAGGTCTATCGTTTCTGATGGGGATACCAAGTTTTTGAGTCATTTTTGGACTACATTATGGAAGAAGTTAGGTACTAAGCTGAAGTATAGTACTACTTGTCATCCACAAACTAATGGACAAACTGAGGTTACTAATCGAACCTTAGGAACACTCCTAAGAGCTTTGATTAAACCTCATGCCAAGGCTTGGGATTTGCTTTTACCCCATGTAGAGTTTGCTTATAATGGGACACCAAGCAGGCCTAGTGGTCTTTCTCCATTTAAGGCGGTCTATGGAATTGATCCCCTTAGTCCACTTGATCTTACACCACAACCCTTTGATTAAAAGCCAAATGCGGACGCAGCAGCAAGGGTAGAACAAATCAAGAAGGTTCATGAGTTGGTAAGGAGCAAGATTGAGAAGACTAATGAAGCATATCAAGCTAAAGCAACCAAGCATAAGAAGAAAGTGGTTTTTCAACCTGGAGACCTCGTATGGATTCACCTTAGGAAGGAAAAATTTCCATCCAAAAGGAAGAACAAGCTTATGCCATGAGCTGATGGTCTTCGAGGTACTTAAACGTATTAATGATAATGCTTATAAGGTTGATTTGCCAGGTGACTATGGAATTTCAGTCACATTCAATGTAGCTGATTTGAAAGCTTACCAAGATGATGATTACCTTGCTGATTTGAGGATCAAATCTTCTCAACAAGGGGAGGATGATGGAGTCCCCACCACCATAGACAAGGAAGAAGGTCCAACAAGTCTTACAAGGTCCAATACAAGCTCCAAAGTTCAAGCATTGACTCACATTGTTGAAGAGAGTCAAGGAAGTGCAATCAGGCTAAAGAACCAAATTTTACCCGGTTTTGTTCACCTCATAACTTAAGCTACATTGTGGCTTAAGTCTTGAATTTTTACATTTTGGAATCCTTATGATGTCTACTTTCAGGTCCAAGAATTAGTTTTCAATCATACCCACTAGAGGATGGTAGATCAAGGCCTTTTGTCCAACCGGTCAGATTGGGCTCCATTCTGCACGGTTTAATGTTTAAGCCAAATTACCCTACTTAAACATGCTATAACCTTGATTTCTTTTGGGGGGG
>JACYFF010031952.1:61764861-61904485 GCA_017589665.1 Selenicereus undatus
AAGCCCAATTTAGGCCCAACAAGATACTAGTTCATTTACTTAGTTAATTACCATCATTATACATAATTAGCATTAGCAAAAAGCTACCTTTTGGGGATAAAACTCAGCCACGTGACTTTTAAATCATTTTAAGCCAAGTAAAAAAAACACACACACAAACCTTCTTCCTTTCTCTTTCCCCCTTCCCACGGCTGCCTGCTGCTCCTACTGTTCTATGCTAGCTGCCACCACCAGCAGCCCTCCCTCCACCTCCTCCTGCCACCAAACAACCACCACTAGCCACGTTAGCCACCATCTACACTCCCACAAACATCAAACCTCACTTGCACCCCCTTTCTCAAAGCAAAGTGAGTAACCCTAACTTTGTTTCTTTAGATTTTGGGTTTTGATTCTTGTTTTGTTATTTTTTGATTGTTGATCATGTTATTTTGATAAAAATAAGAGTTATTCTGGTGTTTTGATTGTTGGTGAAGCTTGAGAGTATGTGGGAGTTGAGATGGTTCATGATCATGCAAGCTTAAGCTTAAGTGATGTTTATGGATTGTTTTGTATTTGTTTTGGCAATCTTTAGCATCATAAGTGATTATGGTGGTGTTGGTGTGGTTTTGAATGATTTAAAGGGGAGTCCAAGTTGTCCATAAGCTAGGGTTTTAATAATTATGCATGGTTTGGCCTTCTTTTGGTATCAAATATGTTATTTGTTTATACTTGGATGTAAAATGAATCGTTGATGTGTCTTTTAACTTGGAAAAAATGATTTGGTGTGATTCCTGAAAAGGGGTGGAGTATGGGAATTTTCCCATTGATTCTAAAGGATCATTTTGCTCATTTATGCAAATAAGTAAGATCAAGGATGTGTTTTGAGCGGGTTTGAGAAAGAGAAAAATTGAAAAATTGATGTAGATGATTATGGAGTGAAATTGAGTAATATGGCTTTGCATGGTGATGGGAAGGGCCAAGGCTTTAGTACTTGATTTTATGGAGTGATTTTAGATGGGGAATTACGTGAAGAGAAGGGGGAAAACAAAAACAGTGTGGTTGTAAACAGGCTGAAAATAGGGATGACTTTGCAAATAAACTGGTATTGTTTGGGCCATCAAAAAATTTTATTTTTTGTGGGTAGATAGATTGGTGAGTTATCTTTCAAATACCTTGTGAATCGCTTTAATATGAGTTTTGTGGAAAACGTTATGCCCGTTTTACTCGAACTGTGCAGGATAGGCCTAAACTGGCACACTTGTGTTCGAGCCCAATTTTGGTAGCCCAATTTTGGTAGCTCAATTTTGGGAATTATGTTTTGCTTGATAAATAAAAGTTTTGCCGAAATTTTTAAGCTTTCTATATTGGGGAATTAGGTCTCAAGCTGAGGTCGGGGGATTAAGTTACGAGTTATTTATTTTAGCTCCTGCTAAACCTTTACTTTTCTTAAGTAAAACTATCAATTATGAAAGTAAAAACATTTGCTAACTACATATTCCAAAATGATATTTTGAATAGAATCAAGGCCTAATCTATCATTTCCTCCCCTTTTGTGCATAATCACACTCAGTGAAATTTCGTTAAAAGTCCCAGGTATGTTCATTGTCTATATCTTTAGAAATCAACGCGTATTTATCAAAATTATAATGTTTTGGTAAGTACATCAATGAATCAGTTTAATCAGCTATTTGTCACATAATTAGTGACCCCATTAGTTATCAGTTACCTAGGGCATTGCCCTTCAGTAACCCACGCAGTTTCAGGCCAGGTCCCCCGATCAACTTGGCAAGTGTACACCTATTTTCATATCGTAATAGTTGCCAGGGGTTCACTATTAGATAATAATTGGCAATATCGCTTTATATTCATCTCATTCCCTGTTTTAAATTAAAACGAATTACAATGCAGGCCCAACCAGTTTTTTAATTAACAATATAGGAATGCATGTACTGAGCTTCAGCTTATAGTTCAAAATGTTTTCATGTTTTGTTTTAGGCAAATGCTCAGTGAATCACCCCCAGGCTGACATGCTGACTGAATGGGATAAGTGAGCAAGGAAGTCTGAAGGGAACTGTATGGTATTAGAGCTAAGATGCTTTTAGGACTATATTGTGAAATATTCTGATGTTAGAATTATGTACTCTACAAAGAGTTACTATATTTTTGTGTAAATTTTGAGATATTAGAAAATGTTTATGTATGATTTTGATGGTTTGTGATTGTGTGAATGTCTTATGGTGGTAAGCGATGTTCAGTTTAGTTATGTCTATTATTTATAACCCAAGCCATCGTTCTTTTTAGACGGCGGTAACGCCCCGATCATTAGATTATCACTTTTAATTTATAAAATTAATGGAGAGAATAAAAACAGTGGATTATGTGCATTTGGGCTGTCACACAACCTTACAACACAACACCATGCCCACTTTTTTTCTTTTCCGTTCAAAATACCACAAGATTTTGGCCAATCTTAACTAACGCAAGACTATTCAAGAGACTTCGTTAAAAAAACGTTGAGTGCTTATGGTGCTCCTCCCAGTCTAACGGTGGCGCCATGACAAGGAAATCCAAAGCTCCGGCCAGGACTCACTCCCTTAGATCTTCTACTCACAACCCTTTGTTGAATACAGAACCCTCTACTCTAGTATGTACCGCGCAACAGGATGAAATTCATCCTGAGAAGGATTCACCCCAATTGTTGTAGCTGAACAAGTATTTGAGGAATCACCGTGAAGAATGGAAAGTAACTCTAATTCCTTTTGGGCAAATTTTGATATCTTCAAATTCAGGAATGTTGGGCATAAGCTTGAATACATACAACCCAAATTCATAACTAAGTGAAATTTACAAAAATCGTACTCGAGGATGACAATTCTGAAATTAAGTACTGGGAATCAGCGGTGGTCTGTTATGTCCTTGGGGTGTCTCTACCATTCTTAGTTTTAGAAGGCTTCATTTGTAGAATCTGGGCTGATTATTCAATTGGGAAAATTGTGCTGATGAGGAATGGTTTCATATTGGTGAAGTTTGATTCGATTAATTCCACGGACACTATTCTCCAACATGGGTTTTACCACTTTGATAAAAACCCTTTATTGTCAAGCCAAGGATAGCATATTTTGCAAAGGACAAAATGCATAATGTCCCCATTTAGGTCCAATTCCGTGAATTGGATCTGAAGTATTTGAGCATATCAGCGCTAAGTAAACTTGCAAGTCTCCTTGGCATTCCAATAATGGCTAATAAGAATACCTAAGAGAAGAATTGAGTTAGTTATGCCCGAGTATTTATTGAAGTACCAATTCAACTGGAAGTGCCAAAGTACATATTCTATGAGAATGAAAAAGGCCTATTGATGCAACAGAAAGTTGAATTTGAATGGAAGCCCATCCTCTGTGATAAATGTAAGAACTATGGCCATGAAGCTGAGAATTGCAGGAAAGCTATGGGTAATTGGAAATGGAGGCCAAAGCCAATCCAACCCCTACCAACAAAGGAAACCTAGACAGAGAATATAACTGGAACTCAAACTGAGGATGGATGGACTGAGATACCAAGGGGCAATAGAACACCTCATCCACAAGCTAACACTGATATACCACAAGCCAACTCATTCTCACCCTTGGAAGCCATAGCTCAGGGAGCTAATCATGAAGACAATGCAGCAAATAGGATAAGAAGCATTAGGGGGAGTGAAGTTATCCTTGCTCATAATGGATAACATAGCATATTGGAACATACGGGGATCAACTCCCCAAATAAACATAAGGCAGTAGTAGACTTCTATAATAGGAATAAACTAGGGCTTATATGCCTTATGGAAACAAAAGTCAAGAGCAGGAGCTTTACCCTTGTGGCAAACAATATGCAAGGGTGGAAGCACGAAGCTGGCTACATTCATCTTGATAGGGGAAGAATATGGCTCATGTAGAAGGAAAGTGAATTTCAAATACAAATCACATCCTCCAATCAACAAGCCATGCACTGTTGTGTTCATCACATGTTCTCAAGGAGAGAACTATACCTGACAGCTATTTATGGATCCAATGACACAGAGGAAAGATAGGATCTATTTAACTTCATCAAAGGGAAAGCTACCACAATTGATGCTCCATAGTTCCTTTTAGGTGATTTCAATCACCTATTAGAGCTAGATGACAGAATTGAGGGGATGCCAATTACCAATGCAGATATTACAAGACGGAAAGGGTACAGATATACCTGGACCAATAAGCAAGAGTACAAGGATAGGATATTCTCAAAACTTAACCGTGTTCTGGTCAACAGCAAATGGATCACTGACTATCAACAACAACAAAGAACACAACAACACCTCCCAGTGTGGGTCCCGCTTTCGCAGGGTCTGGGGAGATCTAGCTGTAGGCAACCTTACCCCTACCGGCATTCCTACCCGTAGAGAGGCTATTTCCAAGAGACCCACGAAAAGGAATTTGTGAAAAAAATTTAAAAGAAGAAACATTTTGTAAAAAACATTTAATGAGAAAATTAAGGACACATAGCAAGGGATGACTACGATAAGTAAAAAGGCAAGTTGTTGGAGCTATGTAATATATGAACAGTAAAACAGATGAAGGTAATATACCTTAACAACCAGAGGTAAGCAAACGGCGCCTCTTCCCCAAAGAAAGTACTACCTGCAAACAAACACGATATACGAAAAAAAAACCACTACCAGCACACTGCCACTGCAACCAAAAGCCAACTATGGGGTCGACTCTCTGCGATCTAAAATCTTAATCCTATCCCGCCACAGCTTCCTATCCTGAGCCAGGTCCTCCATCAAACTGACAACTTTCAAGTATTCTCTAATCACCTCGTCCAAACTCTTCTTTGGTCGACCCTTCCCTCTTTTACCTCCTGGGATGTTGATCATCTCACATCTCCTCACTGGAGCGTCCACACTCCTCCTTTTCACATGGCCAAACCATCGAAGTCTTGTTTTTCTCATCTTATCTTCGATGGGAGCTACTTTAACTAAATCCCTGATTACACCATTCCCAATTCTATCTATTCCCGTATAACCGCACATCCACCTAATCATCCTCATCTCTGCCACCATCAACCTTTGAACCTGCGTCTTTTTTAGAGGCCAACATTCTGAACCATAAAGAACAACCGGTCTAACTACCATACAATAGACTCTGCCTTTCAATCGAAAGGGGACCCTCTTATCACACAGCACGCCTGAGATATACTTCTATTTTTATCAACCCACCTTTATTCGTTGGTTAATATCTTCGTCAATATCCCCATTCCGCTGAATGATCGAGCCTAGGTACTTGAACTTATCGACCTTAGGTATCGACCTCCCATCCAGGGTGACTTCTCCCCCTGCATCCACCCTCCCACTGAAATAGCAATGGAGGTATTCTGCTTTCGATCTGCTCACTCTGAAACCTCTAGATTCCAAAGTATGCCTCCATCACTCCAACTTGACACTAACTCCCTGTTTGGTCTCATCAATAAGAACAATGTCATCTGCAAATAGCATACACCAAGGCAACTCATATTGAATCCCTCTTGTAAGTTCATCTATAACTAGGGTGAAAAGACAAGGGCTTAAGGCGGAACCTTGATATGGGCCCATCCCAACGAAGAACTCATTGGTGACCCCTCCTGGCGTCCTAACACTCGTCCTACCTCCCTCGTACATATCCTTAATAACTCGAATATACAAAGGTAACACTCATTTCTTTTCCAAGCATCTCCATAACACTTCACGCGGAACTCTATCATATGCTTTTTTCAAGTCAATGAACACCATATGAAGATCCACTTTTCTATCTCTGTACAAACCCATAAGCCTTCTAAGGAGGTAGATCGCCTATATGGTCGATCTGCCTAGCATAAAGCCAAATTGGTTCTTTGAAATCGAAACATCCTTCCGCACCCTTCTCTCAATCACCCTCTGCCATAACTTCATAGTGTGACTGAGCAACTTGATACCCCTAAAATTATTACAATCTTAAAAATCACCTTTGTTCTTGCACAGAGGGATGACTGTACTAGACCTCCATTCTTTGGGCATCTTAGCCGTCCTAAAAATAACATTGAAAAGCTCCATTAGCCACTCTAATCCTTCTTCACCCAAACACTTCCACACTTCCACTGGTATCTGATCTGGACCATCTGCCTTCCCATTGGTCATCTTCTTTAAGGCCTCTTTAATCTCGCCTTGTTGATGTGACCACACACTCGCGGATCAAGACGCCTCTCATTACACTCTCTTTCCCTACCTCGAAAATCCTCCATTACTTCACCATTGAGGAGTTTGAAAAAGTACCTTTGTCGTCTCTCCTTGATTTCTGCATCCTTAGACAACACCTTACCATTTTCATCCTTGATGCACCTCACAACACCTAAATCCCTTGTTCTTCTTTCCCTATCCCTTGCCAGCTTAAAGACTTCCTTTTCCCCTTCCTTTGACTCCAGTCTATGGTATAACTTATCATAAGCCATGCTCTTAGCTACCGCGACGGCTTTCTTGGCTACCTTCTTTGCTGTCTTATATCTAGCTCTACTAATCTCTCTCTGTTCATCCGCTCCACTATTCATGAAATCAGCATAAGCCTCTTTTTTCTCCTTGACTTTATCCTTTACCTCCTCGTTCCACCACCAGGCACGCTTCATTTTGTTACCACCTCTTCTAGAAGAACCTAGGATTTCTTTAGCCGACCTTCGAATACAAGTGGCGATTGCCTCCCACATTGCACTTGCATCCTTTACCCGCCTCCAAGCTCCTTCTTTCGTTATCCTCTCTGCTAAAAACACGGTGCTCTCCTTTGTGAGGGTCCACCACTTAACTCTAGGGTCCCCAACTCTCCTCTTCGTCCACTTTGAACATTTGAACTCCACATCCAACACTAGCAACCTATGTTGAGTCCCTAGATACTCACTAGGAATCACCTTACAATCCTTACAAAACCTCCGACTATCCGCCCTCATCAGGAAGTAATCAATTTGGGTCTTTAAATAGCCACTCTTGAAGGTCACCAAGTGGTCCTCCTTCTTCTTGAAATAGGAGTTTACCACCAACAGTTCATAGGCCACCGCAAAGTCCAACACAGAAACTCCTCTGTTGTTTCTCTCCACAAAACCGAAACCCCCGTGGGCTGTGTCATACCTGTCTGCTTCAACACCAATATGACCATTAAAGTCTCCTCCTATGAAAAGTTTCTCGCTCCATGGTACATCCTAGATGACCATATCCAAATCCTCCCAAAAAGTTTCTTAATATCATCCGGCAGACCTATTTGAGGAGCATACACACTAACCACGTTGATGATTTCTGAACCCACCAAGACCTTAATGGCCATAATTCGGTCACTTTTACGCCTCAGTTCCACAACAAAGTCTACCAACTCCTTCTCAACCAAAATGCCAACTCCATTCCTCGCCTTGATTGACCCCGAATACAATAATTTGTACCCCTCAACTTCTCTAGCTTTAGACCCCACCCACTTCGTCTCTTGAACACAAGTTATGCCAATCCTAAGCCTAGGCAACGCCTTAACCAATTCTAAAGACTTACCCGTAAGAGACCTAATATTCCAAGATGCTAGGCGCACCTTTCACAACCCTACACCCCTCCTAACCCCATTACCCCCCGGAGGACTGGCTGAAGCTACTACATTGCTCACCACTAGCTTAAGCTGCCAACACCCACCTCCCGCAATGCACTAAAAGATCCCACTAAAAGCACAATAAGTTTGCAAACAATGATTAATGAGGGAGTAGGCGAGAAAGGTCCCCAAAAAAACCCTGGGGTGGGCCTAAATATAAGGGAAAGACCCGACCCTAAAACTAAAAGGTAAAGAGGTGACGGCTACAACGAACCACAGACTTAGTATGCAAGCCTAGGAATCTACTCGGCAAGGAAACACACTAGTCAATCGCAAACGACAACCTAAAAATAATAAAATTATACAATGAAACTAATACACCCAACACAACAACAATAATACACACACTAACGAATTAAATTAATACCGCAAACCATAGTAACTAATTTAAAAAGAAAATAATCACTTAACTGAAGTAAAGTTGCCAAGAGACTTACCAAAAAAATAATAAATAGCTACGATCAAAGTGAGTAATCTTAAAAGGATTGAACCAAGTAATAGTTACAAAATTACTAATCCCCAACTACTTAAAAATAAAGAAACTAATAGCAACACTAATGATAAAAGAACAATACTAATAATGACAATAGCTGGGAGTTCCAACAAAAGTACTAACAACAGTTGAAAAATACTAATATTAACAACAAAAATAATACTAACAATAAAAAAAAACAATTTTCCAAGGGACTTACAAAAAAAAAATAGCAAGTATCAATGGCAAATATAAAAGCAACAAGGGCAACGAACTAGAGCATTGGGGGAGGACTCTACTAGAACATACAGCAAGCGCATCAATTAGGGGCCAGTTACCTAAAATCACCTAGAAAAGTTGGAATAAAGTAGGAACTAATTAGAAATAGAACTAGTTAGAGCCAAATTAAAACACAAGCAAGCCACCAAAATCAAAACCCTCCAACTGCACCTCAGTACTCAATTCGGCAACTCTTAACACTAAAACTGATGCTAGAACGAAGCAAATTGAAGACCAAAACCTGAACGAAGCAAATTGAAGACCAACACTAAAACAAAGCCAGGATACTCGACACTCTACCTGAAACAAATATGAATAGCAATCAAGCTGAGATGGGAGAGAGAGGGAACCTGAGATTAGACAGATAGAGGGCGAGTTCCAACTCTGCCACGGTAACCCAATTCTAACCACGGGAATGAAACAAAAAAAAAACCTGAGAAGCCGAGTACGATAACAATTGCCGTCGGGGAACTGCCCAGAGGCCACCTAGAATCAGGTCGTCGATGATGAAAGATGCAGGCCCAGGGGCTCGGTGGTAGGCTCTGTTAGTGAGGGGCCCGGAGGACCCCGAAAACAAAGAGAACTCAGAGAAGGGTCAAGGAGAGACTATGGAATGGTACTCACCGTCAACGACCACCACTACCGGCTACCGGTTTCTGCTGGTGGATGCTACCCGAGGTCACCCAAGTGGTCGTTCTGTGCAATCGGAAAAGGAACAGGGCTATCGGTTCTATGACCGTTCTGTGTAATCAACCCAAAAGAGAGAGAATATTGTTCTCGATCACTGACTATCCTACTGCAAAAACTCTTTTCCTTGCTGAGGAAGTTTCTGACCACTATCCAAGTTTGATCAAATTTTTGGAAATGCCTACCTTGGTGAATGCTCATTCAAATTCTTCGATATGTGGACCCACGACCCAAGTTTTATGAACCTTATGAAAAGAAGATGGCAATAACAAATTAGGGGAAGCAAAATGTACCAAATTACAAGAAAACTCAAAGCATTACAGGTGCCTTTGAGGAAGCTTAACAAAGACGCCCTTGGAGATGTCAAAGTGGAATATACAAAAGCCAAGGAGAAGCTTATTGAAACACAGCTTGCTTTACACAAGAGCCCTATAAATAAAGACTTGTATACTGCAGCAAAGAGGGCAATAGAGCACTTCTACTTATGCCAAAAGAACCTAGAAAGCTTATACAAGCAGAAAACAAAGGAGGATTGGTTAAACTTGGGGGACACCAATGACAAGTTCATCTATGATTCCTTGAAAAAGAGACACTATAGCAATAGAATCTCAACTGTCATGAGCACAGAAGGGAAGCTAATAGATGATTATGCTAGTGTCATCAACCACTTTTTGACATACTATAAGGATTTCCTGGGAATACCTGCTTACAGCATAGAGGACACATAAGATGCTATTATTACAATGGGTCCTAGCCTCAACATTCACCAGCAAATAGACCTCATGAAACCTTTTTCTAAAGAAGATGTTAAGGTAGCTCTTTTCTCCATTCCCTCCCACCAAAGCCCTGGGCCAAATGGTTACAAGTGGATTCTTCAAGGCCATATGGGATATTGTTGGGACTTATATCACCAAAGCCATTCTTGGCTTTTTTGAGCATGGAAACCCACTAAAGGAATGGAACAGCACCAGAATTACACTCATCCCTAAGTATGCTAACCCAGCTAATGCAGCTGATCACAGGCCTATTGCCTATTGTAATACCCTTTACAAATGCATTTCCAAGATGTTGTGCAATAGACTGAGAAGCATTTTGCAAATCCTTGTGCATGACAATCAGTTTTGCTTTTATTGAGGGCAGATATACAGCACATAATGTCATGATTTGCCAAGACCTGATTAGATTGTAAAAGAGGAAGAACATACCCCCTCGGTGCCTACTCAAAATTAACCTGAGGAAACCATACGACTCCATCTCTTGGGACTTCATTGTGGCTGGATTATGACACTTGTGTCCACAAGCAAATTCACTCTGGCAATCAATGGGAGAATGCACTGACAATTTGATGGTAGGAAAGGTTTGAGGTAAGGTGACCCTATCTCACCCCTTCTCTTTGTCTTAGTCATAGAATACTTAAGCAGGATGCTTGCATACAAAACTACCAACTCTGCATTCAGATATCATCCTCTATGCAAAGACATCAAGCAAATTAACCTATGTTTCACAGATGGCCTTATGATTATTTGTAAAGCTCACATCCCTACCGTTAAGCTCATTCAAGATGCTATGACACATTTCTATCACATCACTGGGCTGCAAGCAAATCAAAATAAGTCATAGGCCTTTGTTGCTAGTGTACAAGAAGCTAAAAAGAAGGAGATACTTAGGGATTCCATTGTCATCGAGGAAATGGACTTATGTTGAATGTGATACCCTTGTAGAGAAGATAGCCAAGAGGATTAATTGTTCGACTACCAGAAACCTCTCATATGCAGGAAGAATTCAACTGATCAATTCAGTACTCTTCTCCCTGCACATATATTGGTCTAGTCAATTCACATTACCCAATACTATCATGAAGAAGATTGAGAGCATCTGCAGGAACTTCTTATGGGGGCAATCTACAAAGTATAAGAAAGCCCCCCGGTCTCACGGGAAAAGATCTGCTCGCCCAAGAAACATGGTGGCCTAGGTATCAAAAACAGCACCACTTGGAACACTGCAGTTGTAGTTAAACATCTTTGGTACCTTGCAATGGGTAAAAATTGCTTGTGGGTTCGTTAGGTCCATGGACTATACATAAGAAGGGGGGACTTCTAGCAGCCAGCCCCAAGCATTTAGCTTGGTACTTCAGAAAGCTCATGAAACTGAGAATGAAATTTGCACAGGGATATAACGATGGACTTGGCTCCCTAACAAGCATGGGATTTACACCATAGGGAGTGGCTACAAATGGTTACAAGGGACAGCAAACAAACACCCTAAAACCAGCATCATTTGGGGAAATACAACATACCAAAGCACTCCTTCTATCTATGGAGAGCATGGCTTGTATGTCTACCCACAAAGGACATATTGGAGAAAATGAAGTATGGCACTAATGACCTGACTTTCCCACTGTGTGAACAACACCTTGAAAGCTTTGATCATCTATTTTTTCTCAGGCACTACTACTCAACTGGTAATAGAGGAGATTATGTCAACATATGGATTTAACTGCACAATCCATACACTAAAAGATATAAAGCAGATCAGCAAGAAGATCAGACCTAAGGAGAGGGACATCTTCAGCTTACTAATCTCTACTGTAACATATAGCTTGTGGATTGAGAGGAATAATAGAATTTTTACACAAAAGGGACTTACCATGCAAGGCTTGATACAACAATGTAAGTACATAGTTAGAATAAGACTAAATTTCATACTCAATAGAACTAAAAATAGGAAGAGGAAGGCAAAGCTATTATAAATTTTGACTTGAAGGCTTGATCCTAGGATCTCCCTTCATGTTTTGTAAATGATCCAATTTTGGCATGTCTTTGGTATTAATATATCCTTATTTTTACCACAAAAAAAAGACTATTCAAGAGAAAAACCATAGGTTTTACATCCATAATACTCTCTTCCATAAATCCCCCCATAAACATTACAACAGCAACAACACCTCATAGTGTGGGTCCTACTTTTGCGAGTTAAGGGAGATCTAGATGCAGGCAACCTTACCTCTATAGGCATCCCTGCCCGTAAAGAGGCTGATTCCAAGTCCCTCTCCCCATAAACATTGAATCACTTAAATCTCAAAATTATAACAACAAACCTCAAATTTACAATAAAAGAATGCTTATTTTGGTCTAAAGAGGATATGAACTCAATGAATTTAAGAGGAAATTAATGACGAGATATGGTGAGAGTTGATGGCTTCACCTTCCAACCCAAGTTCTGGACAAAGAGATGGAGGGAACTAGTGGGGGTTCAGCTTCAGTGAGCAGTAAGCATGGCAGCAGCATTTGGCCTGGCAGTAACAGGGTGGCAGAGCCTGACGCAGGGCTTTCCGAACCAACAAGAGGAGGTGGGATGTTTATACGTGAGATTGAGAAGAAGAAAAAATGGGGTGTTGATGCATGAGGTTGGGAAGGAAAGAGGGGGGTTTGGTTGGGTAAGTTAAAAAACAAGGGGTCTCACTTAGATCATATTTGATTTCCCCAACACATGCCCTAGATATTTCTAGCTTTTTTTTCTTCTTCTTTTCCCCAAATAAAAAAAAAACATTCCCCTTTAATTTGCAAATATTCAGACTAATACTTAGACTATTTTTGGTAGTTTCATATATTACTTAGAAGAAAGTTATAAGTTCCGCTCATATTAATTAATATATACTTTTGTATTTATTTTCATTTCGTTTATTCGTAATATTGTTTTATTTTCGTGATATGGGCAAGCAAATTATATATACTATTCTTCCCTAAAATCTTCAATGAAAAATATATAACTTATAATCATTTTTGCAAATGTTCTAATTTGTATTTATTTGTAGGTATGACACTGAATGATTTTATACACAACATTATTGAATATTATTTCGAGGCCACTTGTTGTCTCTACCTGCAATCACATAAATATTTCTAAATGTCATATTGAAATGTGGATCTTGACTTCATTAATTTAGGGTTAACTAACGAAATTAATATGGATTAAGTTTGGGCTATTACACTTTACTTTAGTCAAAGTGGAGGTTTCTATAGACACATAAATGTGCCCTCAGAATATAGAGTAAACTCATATTGGATGCAACATGCATTAATAATCCAATCAGGACACTTACTCAACTCGCCGATGGCACTGCAACTTCATTTTGACTTTCTTATAGGTCTATTCCTAAAAAATCGTTTTTAAACAAAGATTTTGCCAAAAAAAAATTCAAAATTCAAAAAGGTTAGGAAAAAACTCATAAAAATGGGCCAAATTAACCCATTTTATGAGGATTTGGCTTCCAATGGTCAAAAGGTACTTGACTCAATTTAAATATATCTACTACGAAGAACTTTACAAAGACGCATTACAAGCTCCAATCTGATAAGCAATAGAGGAGATATGAGCTAGATAGTGCGACATGCATAGAAAATGACGCTTTTGCTTGCACGAAAATTATGTTTTTTTACAATACTTTTACTCCTAATTTAGCTCCTAATAATTATGATTTTTAGATTTTTATGTGAGTTTTTATCATTTTGTAGGTCCTGCAAAAAAATCAGATAAATGAAGAAATTCATGAAAGAAATGGAGAAATTAGGTAAAGTGTCGAAATTGGAACAAGGCCCAACCCTCAGCCTACTCTCCACAGCCCAGCACAAAATGAGGAGAAAAATAAGGAAAAATAAAGCCCAAAATCCATTCCCATCTCATGCAGCTACTCCCTTCCCCCTCCCCCATGTCATTTCTCTTTCTCCTTCCTAACTCCCAAAACCTCTCCCCTTTTTTGTTTTCAATGCACCAGACTTGAGTTCTTAAATTATATTACCACCTACGTTTCAATTTTGTTCAAAACTACCACCCATGTTTTTTCATATTCAAAGTTACCACTCAACTTTTATCTTATAACCACAACTACCACCACATGCTTTGCATAACCGGCTGTAGTAGGTTTATTTAATTTTTCTTTTTTTTTTAACAAGTTAAAGAGAGTGAAGAGAGGAAAGGGAAGGATACCCATCATCATGAATGTCATCTTTACACCCCTCACCCAATGTTAAACCCTCCTCTACCACCATTGCCATCATCCCTATCTCACTCTAGCCTCATCCACCATCACTACACTCCATTCTCTCTCTAGTCTTTGATCATATTCCTATATGCCCCTCCCCCCTCTTCCCCCACTCTTGAACCTACATACCACCACCATTATTGTTGCCTACAAACATTGTTGTCACTTGTCACCCATCCACCAGCAAAGACCATGACCCCATCACAGCTAATGGGTAGGAGTTTCAAATCTGAACTCTTTCTTTCTCCTCTTCTTCTATACAACTTGCCTATGACCCTTGTCATTCTCTTTCTTGTTTCCCACTCTCTAGTCCCTCATTGATACAAAAATATTTCCTAGGATTGAATATAATAGATGAAAAATTACGATCCTAAACCAATAACATGAAATTATCATGGATTTAAGCAACCACAACTTTCAACCCAAGTTAGTACCCCTCGTTCCCCTAAGAAGATTCATCAATGGCTCATATTTTGGAACCAAAGGTTACTGATTAGTTAGAGGATAGAGTTTGAAATCTAGGCTAGGGCTCATGGATTATAGCAATTGTAACGCCCCAACAATACATAAATCATAGTTGACCATTAAGAACTCCATGGATGGGCGTTACCGCCGTCCGTAAGGACAAGGCATCTCTAAAATATGAAAGTTGAACCATAAAATCAAAGTACAACCTTAGAGGTCATTCATGAGCATTAGAAACCTTTAATAACAACACGAGATCGATTCTAAAATCCCAGGGTTACATCAAACATAGCACAGCTTAAGCTTACAAATATAACATTAAAATACATATTGCATCTCAAATGTACAGCTGAGACTCCAAAAACATCACAAGAAGGCATGAAATTGTCATAACACTTTTATCCACCAATCAAAGGGGCGGTCCTGAATTAATTATCACCTTCCGCTTCCCTGCCCGCCTGAAAGCGGTTCACTGAGCATTTTCCTAAAACAAAACATAAAAGCATTTCGAACTGTGAGCCAAAGCTCAATACGTTCATCCCTGTACTGATAACAATTCAATGGGAAAGAAATTATGAGGGCCCGCTTTTGCAATTCATTTTGATTTTAAAACAGGGAATGAGATGTACATAAAGCTGTATTGCCAATTATTATCTGTTAGTGCACCCCTTAGTAACTGTTACGATCTATGTATAGGTGTACACCTGCCAAGCCGACCGGAAGACCTGACCTGAAGCCGCGCGGGTAACTGAAGGGCAAAGCCCTGTAACTGATAACTGATGGGGTCACTAATTATGTGATAAATCACTGGTTCAAATGATTCATTGATGTACTTATTAAAACATTATAATTTCGATAAATACGTGCTGATTTCTAAAGATACAGGCAATGAACGTACCTGGGGTCTTGAGAAGTTAGTACACAGATTAAATAGATGACTAAAATGGAGAGGATGAGAGTTTAGGCCTTGATGCTGTTAAAAATCATTATAGGCATAAAATTAGTACAATGAATACTCTTGCATGGAAGAAGGCGTATAAAGAATTTGTGTAAATCAGTCAAAAGAAAAGGCTTATGAAACTGGTAAAGTTACATAAAGTATGAAAATGCTAAGGTAAGGCACGGCGGCGAGTTTCGAGGGTAGGGTTTATAACAAGGTACGGAAAGAATAATCCACAACTTATACTCCCGACCTCCACCCGAGACGTAAGACCCCAATATAAATAGCTTAGGAAGTCCTCTAAAACTTTCCTGAAGGGCACCTAACCAGATTCCTATGACAGGTTTCATAAAATAGGGTCAGAACAGCAACATATCAGGTTTTGACAGAAAAACAACCATTCTGTCCACCCTGCACAGGTTCTGGTAAAATAGCCATAACTTCCTCCACAGACCTCGGATTAAGGCGATTCAAGAGTCATTTTAAAGCTAACATCCAGACCTATCTATCCACCAAAAATCAGAATTTTTGGCCTGGCCGATCATTACCAGTTTTGTTTCAAAGCTTGTCCTGTTTCACTGAAAATTCCAACAGCACTTCTTTTAGTTGATAATGCCCTTTTAACACCAAACCTCAACTCAAACTCTTTCCCAAGAGTGTATAACACACTTTGGTACATCCCAACCACATACAACATCACCACACTTAACTTCAATTCATATATATCTCCAACAAAGCTTACTTTCCAAGCACATAAACACATACTTCTAGGTTAACCAACTTTGGTCCAAACCATGCATTTATGGACAAAACCCTAACTTTGGGTCCACTTGGGATCCCATCACAACATTCCAACACATCACACAACATTCCAACACATCACAAAAGCCATTTTAAACTTCAATACATTAAGAGATAGGCAAAAACATGGAGAATCAAGCCATAATTAACACTTGAACAAGAAACTTGCATATCTCAACATGAAACCCTAACCCTAACTCCATCCAAAATCGACCCCACCATAAACCCTCAACAAGTTGATTCATAATACCACAAAAATAGCTTAATCCACCATTAATACAACCAAACAAAGAACAAAACCCAATAAAACCAAAGATCAAACAGAAAAATCAGCAAAGGGGGGGAAGAACACTTACTTTGAACTAGCAAGAGAGGTTAAAATTGATCCTTGATGCTAGAGGGAGTAAGAGGGGTGGTTGGAGGTGGTGTATGGTGGTTTTTTTGGTGGTTTAAAGGTGGGTATAGTGGTGGTTTAGTGGCTGCCCAGCCGTGTAGAGAGAGAAAGAGGGGTGGGAGGAGAGAGAAAGTTACTTGGTGGAAAATGAAGATAAGGCCTTGTTTTTAATTTTTATCTACCCTTAATACATGGCTGCAAATTTAGGGTAGAAAAGTCAAATAAATCATGCTTGAGTAAGGCTTTAATTAAAAGGATTAGTTAATCAAATAAAAGTCAAGTCTTGTTGCATCGAAATCGGCTTTAAACGGGCTCGGGTTTAGCGAAAAATGGAAACCGAGCGCGTTTCTGAAATTTTTTTATTTTTTATTTTTTTTTTAAAGAAATCTTGAAATAAATTGTTGTGATGCCATGGAAAATAATTTTAAACATTAAATTATTAAATATCAAGGCCTCACTCAATATCCAAAATTGACGAGAATAAATCCCCGAATTGCAAAGTAAGGGCCCCGTGAGAAATGTCCAAATGAGAATAGTAAAAAGATGGGAATATGAAAAGAGATGATGTGAATGAAATGAACTCAATCACATGGATTAATATCATGAAAGTAATAAACAGAATTTAGGGTCGGACTACTACAGTAATCACAAGCCTTCTTGTTGGAAATTTAAGGTCTGTATGTTTTGAATTATTGTAAGGATTTCAATTTCGAAGTCAATTTTTTAGATTCAAGTGGATTTATTGATTAGTTGAGGGAATATGGTTTCCAAAATGACAGAGATAGGATTTATGGCAATGATGTCTGAATGGGATGCAAACATGCAAATGAGAGCAATGAGGAAGCTTTTTAAGAGTTTATTTTATGTATATCTAAAATGATGCTTGTTTAAACATTTTAACAATAAATCAAAAATTATTATATACTACCTATAGCAGGTCATGTGGGTATGGGGTGGTATTTGTCGACATAAAGCAAAAGCTGAGTGGTAAACCTGAGCATAAAAAAAGATGAGTGGTATTTTTGAACAAAAATAAAACTTGGGTGGTAATATAATCTAAGAACTCCACCAGACTCACCTCTAGTGCCATCTTCACCATTCTTTATTAGCACCACCTTTATCATCTACCATCATCAAAATCTCAACCATCATCACAATACAACATCTACATCATGTTACCCCTCCTTCTAGATGGTGTGCCACGAACATCACAAACTCGACAATCATTGTTGTTCCATTGCCAGCAAATCGGATGGCTGGAAGATGGGGTCGAGCAGTATAAAAGTAAGGAAGTGGCAATTTGAAGGTTTGGCTAGGGTTTTTAGGTCTTAACTTCAGTTTGGTTTTAAGTAATTTGGGGGTAGTAATTTAGGGTTTTATTTTGAAATTTCATTTCCGCTACTTCTTTAGGTTTTCAGATTTATTTTTAAGAATGTATAGCATCATCTAATGTATTTTCAAATGCTCTCTGGTTGGAATGGACTGGTTTTGAATGAATTTGTGATTTTTGCATTCAATTTGCTTGAGTGTTTGTTTGATTTCATTATTCCTGGTCTTCTTCCTGCTTTGTTTTGTCTTCAAACTCAAAGCCATTGTAATGATGATTTCGCCATTTTTGGTGAGCACTAAGGCTTGATTATGCTAAGGTCAGGGACACCCTATTGCTCTTCGTCTCTTCCCCTGTTCTTATTATATGTTTTTGACCACTACCGCAAGCGCACGATGGCTTTCTAGCAAATCAACGCCGATCCCATAGAGACTAGGTGAAACCACTAGGCTATAATCCCTCAAGATATGCTGAGCAAATCCAAGTTTAATATTGAAACTAAATTAATCTAGTATCTAATCTAATGGATAATCAATCAAGGAATTTAATCGAACCACGCAATTTTTCAACTCCAAAATTAATCAAGCGCCTTTTCTTTAGATGGGTAATTCCAAAACCTATAATCGAATTATCAAACCCCTCTTTCAAGGTGGAATGAAATTCTTAAATCTAATCAACTACCATTTCTCAAGGGTTTATGATTAATCTAAGATCATTAAGAACGCGATTATCAAATTTAGAGGTTTACTAAACGATGAGCCTTTCTCAAGAGCTCACCCACTTAACTCGAATCTTAGTTTTCCAACATTCCAGTGTCACCTTTCAGTTTTTGACCCAATGTCTAAAACAAGCAAAAAATTGATCAAGTTCCCTACTCGCAAATCAACGTCTAAGATTCAATAGAATAAAACCAATAAATCTAAAGCACTTTCAGATCAAAACAAGAATTGGTTCAATCACAACAACTCAAATCAAATTCCAAGATTAACAAATCCAAAACCTAACATAAACATCAATAACAGTATGAAAGCATAAAAATCTAAATAGAAAAGAGAAGAGAAGGGAGAGGAATTGCTCAGCCGATGCGCCCTTGAACTGTCGTTGCAAACAAGATCTGGAATCCTTCCAATCTTCACCTTCAAGTTGCTCTCAACTCTCTTTAAGCGAAAATCCTAATCTACTTGAAGAGAGCAAGTGGAATGGATGGGATGATGATCTCTTCTTTCTGCTATGAAAATGGCCATATTTATAAAAAAACACAATCAACCTCAGCCACATGATGAGCGCAAACGAAGAGATTGGCAGTTTTGCCTCCACCACTGGTTGACCGTGGTCTTGGCTAGAACTCAATTCTTCTGCTCTTCTCTTGCTCCACGGGCATGGCAACTCAGGGGCATCCGTGGGGGTCAAAGTATACTCAAATGAGGATCAAAACAAGGGCAAAATGGTCCAAATTCCTGCAGTAATCATCAAACAACCATACCCAAGAGTAAATCGAGAATAGAAGTATAAATGATAACTTAAAGCACATAATTCTCCTAAAAACACAGCAAAATGACCCTAAAATGATGTATACAATAGCCACTTATCAAACTCCCCCACGCTTAAATTGTTCGTTGTCCTCAAGCAAACACTTAGAGAAAATCGACAAGGGGAGATGCATCTAGGATTCAAAACATGACAACCTCTCTAAAGTAGGCAAGCCATAGCATACGATAAGCAAGAATAGCAAGCAATGGCAAACCCAAATAGCGCTCAATACATTTCAAAATTAGAAGGACAAGAAAGTTTTTAAAAAAAGTATAAGACCACAAGCTTGATATCAAACTTGATCACCCCCAAACAACCACAAAGCATATCATGCAAGCACATGGGATTGAATTGACCCAATTAGACTGGTAGAACCTTACTTTTGGGAAATGTGGATCACTCATGCTCATGTGTTTAAGGTATAGCATAGGTTCACCCAAGACTCATTCCAAAGATACAATCTACCATATGCTTGACAAGGCTCTCAAATTCTCCACCACTAGAATGCAATACGCACAAGAGAATCAAGAGGACTTTATTTGGGTTGTAATGTGGGCTAGAAGTGTTAAGGGAAAGGATTGGACAAATGAATTGGGACAATGTGGAGCTACTTAACCAAGTGATTAGGGAGCGACCAACAAGCCACTAATTAACCAACAAGTTCACCAACACTTAAAACAACACTTAAAACTCCAAAAATACAATAAACATACCCCAAATGAATCATGTAGGAAATGAGTTAACAAAGAAGGAACTCAAGCTATATACGTATCCCATGCCAATCACATAGTTTTTTTTTTGGTTTCTTTTTCGCTTTTTTCTTCTTCTCTTTTTACTTTTCTTTTTTTCTCTCAAGATGACTTCATCCTCCTTTTTTTTCTTTTTCTTCAACGTAACTTTTTATTCTCTTTGTTTTGTGATAGGAAACAAAAATTGCAAGTATTAAAAGGCAATAGGATCTCGAACTATCAGCTCACAACCAAATATATATATATATATATATATATATATATATATATATATATATATATATATACATACACACACAACCCAAACAAGGGGGAACCAAAGAAAATGCTCAATATCATCAATCCATCGATAAACCAACTTACTAAAGCCACCTTAAATTCAATTATCCCCTAAACCACCCACCACATAAATGAAGTGATGCTCCATAGACTTGGCTTGAAGGTAGGAATATGAGTTTCGCCAAGGGCTAATATGAACGGATCATAACAAAAACGGATATAGGCTCAAAGGGGCTAGCAAAGGGAATAAACATGTAACACAAGGGTAGGCTATTTGGTTATGTGGCTAAAATGATCAACAACAAAGAATGCCTCTACCATATCATCAAATATGCACATGCTAATGTGGTTTTGAACAAGACTCAAGGCAAGTTCTAGAGATGCAACATGGAAGAGTCACACACATGAAAGAAATATAAGACTAAATATACTGAATAGTCTATAAAAAGGCTCAAAATCTCATGGGACATCTACCAAAGTCTCATTTAACTCATAAAATGACTCCATCTAAAAACATTAGTGCCAATAATTCCAAGCGATAAAATAGTTCCCAATCAAGACAAGGGTCAAAATAAGAAATATTTACAAATCCTTCACAAATTTTCGCACCAAAAGGGATTACACATCAAAAGTTACTCAAACTCATGAAAGCTATTTTGCCTAAACAAAAGCATCATTGGAGGCTATCTCACACCATCCCTACATGCAATCCTAGATGCAAACCTAAATTGCAACTAAATGCAAAACACTAATGCAAACCAAAACGAAAACCTAAAACTATATGCTCTAACTAGTATATAGACTAAGAATAAAATAGAATATATAGAAACGACCCTACCCCCGTGCTTAGATAAAGCATTATTATTCAAAGGAAAGGGACTAAGAGAAGCGGGAACAAAAGAAAACAATCTCACCAGGGTTAGGTGCAGAGTACACCTAAGCTATGCGGCCTCGTAATAACCGGGCCACATGGAGCACCAGCCACTTCGTCACAACTTCAAGACTCGACCCATTAAATTAGATGTCGTTAAAGCACGCAGGAGCTTATCAAACTCCTGGGACCACAATTTAAAAAATAAAACGTAAGAGGCAAAAATGAAAACCACACCAAAGAGTATAATTATCTTCTTAACCTTATCAATGGCCATAGAAAAATCATAGGAAAGATTAAAGAATGTAGACCACATGACTTTCTTAGGCAAGTCTCTTAGGCACATGCAATATGGGTCAAGTCAGGCATTACACCCACAAAAGTAACCTAGGGGAAGAAAATTATCAACATTCCCACCAATCACATCAAACATATTGTCCTCATAACCCAAATCAACATTAGCATAAAAAACCATAGGATTTTCTATGGGCTTGTCAATGAAATACTTAGGGGAAGGAGAGCGTAACGAACTCATAAGGGAAACATGAGAATGATCAAGGGGATTGGGGATAACACTATCATCAAAACCAAAGCTAGGAGACTCCTCATGTGTAAACACATCACATGACCCCTCCAAAGGAGTCTCATCTAGATCATGCACCTCATCTAAAATATCTTCTTAATTAAAACATGCATCAGCAACATCAAACCTAGCATCCAACCTAAAACGATCACCCTCCCCGAGCCCCGTGCACTAAGCTAAAGGAAAGGATGAATCATGTAAGGGCATGACAACATCAGCATTGTCCCAGGGTGATACAATGTCACGTTGCGCATACCGTGCATAATAAGGACACAAATGTATATCGTGGCCTGAAGAACTACACAAATCACACAAAAAAGGAGCATAATAAGATCTAGCGTAAAATGCACAAGGATCAGGAAATGAATATCTAGAAACACGACTAGCCTTCTCAAATTCAAATGAATCGCAAACAATCCACTCAAGCAAATAACATGCATCATCAACATTTTTAGCATAAAAATCCCAATTCTCTAAAAGAATTCAGGTTTTACTATTCACACCCTCATCAACAATATCCAAAATTTCTCATTTACCCACACAGTAAGCACACTGAGTAAGAGAGACATTTAAACGCTTAAAATACCTCCAAAATAATTTAGGCTCGAATTGGGGGAAATGGAAAATTGCAGTTGTAGTTTCTCAAATTTTATATTTATTTATTTTAAATTTTTAAATTTTTCTGCCTTTTTTCAAAGAAAAACAAAATGCTTACTCAAACCGACTGAGAAAATCCCAATATCCAACACTAGTCCCCGGCAACAGCGCTAAAAACCTTACCGGTACCGCAAGCGCACCGTGGCGTTGTAGCAAACTAACGTCGATCCCACTAAGACTATGTGAAACTACTGGGTTATAATCCCTAAAGCTATGCTAAGCGAATCCAAGTTTGATATTGAAACTAAATTAATCTAGTATCTAATCTAATGGATAATCAATCAAGGAATTTAATCGAACCAAACAATTTTCCAACTCAAAAATTAATCTAGCGCATTTTCTTTAGATGGGTAATTCCAAAACCGATAATCGAATTATCAAACCCCTCTTTCAAGGTGGAATGAAATTATTAAATCTAATCAACTACCATTTCTCAAGGGTTTATGTTTAATCTAAGATCATTAAGAATGCGATTATCAAATTTAAAGGTTTCTTGAATGGTGAGTCTTTCTCAAGATCTTACCCACTTAAGTCGAATCTTAGTTTTTCAACATTCTGGTGTCACCTTTCAGTTTTTCACCCAATGTCTAAAACAAGCAAGAAATTGATCAAGTTTTCCTACTCGCAAATCAACGTCTATGGTTCAATAGAATAAAACCAACAAATCCAAAGCACATTTAGGTCAAAACAAGAATTGGTTCCATCACAACAACCCAAATCAATTCCAAGATTAAATAATCCAAAATTTAATATAAACATCAATAATAGTATAAAAGCATAAAAATCCAAGTCGAAAATAGAAGAGAAGGGAGAGGAATTGCTCAATCGATGCGCGATTGAACTGTCGTTGCAAACCCGATCTGGAATCCTTCCAATCTTCACCTTCAACTTGCTCTCAACTCTCTCTAAGTTAAAATCCTAATATACTTGAAGAGAGGAAGTGGAATGGTTGGGATGATGATCTCTTTTTTCTGTTGTGAAAATGGTCATATTTATAGAAAAACACAATCAACCTCAGCCACACGATGAGGAAAAATGAAGAGATTAGAGTTATGCGTCCACCATGGACCGTGGCATCCACCACTGGTCGACCGTGGTCTTGGCCGGAACTCAATTCTTTGGCTCTTCTCTTGCTCCACGGCATGGCAACTCAGAGGCATCCGTGGGGGTCAAAGTATGCTCAAATGAGGATCAAAAGGGGCAAAATGGTGCAACTTCCTACAATAATCATCAAACATCCATGCCCAAGCATAAATCGAGAATAGGATTATAATTGATAACTTAAAGCACATAATTCTCCTAAAAATGTAGCAAAATGATCCTAAAATGATGTATACAATAGCCACTTATCAAACTCCCCCTTGCTTAAATTGTTGCTTGTCCTTGAGCAAACACTTAGAGAAAATCGACAAGGGGAGATGCATCTAGGATTCAAAACATGACAACCTCTCTAAAGTAGGCAAGCCATAGCCTATCATAAGCAAGAATAGCAAGCAATGGCAACCCCAAATAGCGCTCAATATATTTAAAAGTTAAAAGGACGGGAAGGTTTTCCAAAAAAAGTATAAGACCACAAGCTTGATATCAAACTTGATCACCCCCAAAGAACCACAAAGCATATCATGCAAGCACATGGGATTGAATAAAGCCAATTAGACTGGTAGAACCTCATTTTTGGGTAATGTGGATCACTCCTGCTCATTTATTTGAAATATAGCATAGGTTCACTCAAGACTCATTTCAAAGATACAATCTACCATATGCTTGACAAGGCTCTCAAATTCTCCACCACTAGAATGCAATGTGCATAAGACAATCAAGAGGACTTTATTTGGGTTGTAATGTGGGCTAGAAGGGTTAAGGGGAAACGAGTGGACAAAGGAATTTACGACAATGTGGAGCTACTTAGCCAAATGACTATGGTGCAACCAACAAACCACTAATTAACCAACAAGTTCACCAACACTTCAAACTCCAAAAATACAATGAACATACCCCAAATGAATCATATAGGAAATGAGTTGACAAAGAAGGAACTCAAGCTATATATGTATCCCATGCCAATCACTTAGTTTTTTTTTTTTTGGTTTCTTTTTTACTTTCTTCTTCATCTTTTTTTTTTACTTTTCTTTTTTTCTCGCATGATGACTTCATCTTCCTTTTTTTTCTTTTTCTTCCACATAACTTTTTTTTCGCTTTGTTTTGGGAAAGGAAACAAATATTGCAATTATTAAAAGGCATAGGATCTTGTTGTAGTTGGATCACTAATTTGGAAAAACTGATAATTCTTTTGTCGGCAAGAGAAAATAATAACGTGAAACCTATTACTAATGTGATTTGGTTTGCTGAACATACGCATTTTGATATCCAAGGGCAGCTTAAATGGACTAATCGACTCGTTCTATGGAAGTACATGTATGTCTTATGCTTACAGAATTGAGCTTTTTGTGTTCCCTCATTTTTGTCATCGTTTCAATATGCAATATCTTTTTCATACTTTTCTTCATGTTTTATAGCAAAAACTTCAAGTGCTTGTTGCAAAGATCTTAGAAGAGAGTGCTCCTAAAACGCAAGGGATACTACTTGCTGCTCTTGGGCCTAGGTCGGGCTATTTTTGTGGAGAAGCTAGTAGTGTTCGTAGTTATACCAAAACGAAGCAAAAATAAGAACAAGAAGAGAAGATTCAATGACAGTAAGAAAAGATAAAACTATTGGAAGAAACATTACAAGAATTTAAAGAAGAGCAACAAAATTAGTAAGAGGAGCAGTAAAAATAAAAACAAGACCAACAACGTATGCTAGATGAATTAAGGAACGAAAAGAATGAAAAATTTGGTCCTTGAGTATGTGTGCCTCACCTTCCCCATGTGATATAATTAAAGGTGTGTTCGTTCTCTCTTGAATTTGGGCATAAATTACAGCATAATCCACTATTATATTGCTCCATTATATGAAAGATATTACTTAGTAAGAATAATAATTCATTACATAATCTGAATATGTGTTAGGATTACGTTTTGTTATGATTACTTATGGCTTCATAACATGCTCGTTTGCTCTTTATTATTGTGTTCGTCATTTTTAAGCATGGATGTGACTAGCATGCTTTGCCTCTATTTTCCTTATATTATTGGTAGCGTTATGGCACTTTAGTTTTGTGTTTGGAGCAATTTTTCATAGATTAACCAGATGTAGGTTTGTTTACTTATTTGTATGCTATTGGTTGTTAATAAAGGGTGTTTGGAATGATGTGATTGTTTTGCTTATGTTGAATTAACGAGGAAGGTAATTATCGTAGGCAAAATGACGAACAAAGACAACTTCTAACGCAAGATATTTGGGCGAGCTATTCAACGTTGAATCTGTGTGTATAGTAGAACATAGATAGTTTCTAATCCTATATATTTTGGTAAGTAGTCAATGTAGACTCTGTGTACTATATGAAACAATTCATTTTGGGCTAGTAGTTTGTTAATTTCAGTCTCATTTTCAAACTTGAGGTATTACAAAGTTAAATTAAACCTTCAGAGCCTAGCTAACATCCTATTAGCGAACAACATTCCTTTTTAGGTGCTTATTAATGAACAACATTCCAAATCAAAATAAGCAAAAAAAATTCTTGGGAAGCGATCATAGTCGAACAAAGGCTCAGGCGGTGAAGATTCTAACGAAGAGCTTAATCACAGCAAGGAATCTGATAATGAACGCAAACCAAAGAACGATTCAACCTTAAACTCAATGTGAGTTGATCAAATTTAAAACCTTATAACTGATGCAGTGAAGGCTCATCTAGAAGGGGATTCTCATGAAACTCACATGTATAAGAAACCTAATACAAAGAGGATCGATGCATTTCACATGCCTCATGGATATCAACCACCTAAGTTCCAACAATTTGGTGACAAGGTAACCCCAAACAACACATCGCTCACTTCATCGAAACTTGCAGTTGAGCTGGCATTTAAGGTGGTCGATTGGTGAAACATTTTATGCAATCCATTAAAGAAATTGCATTTAGCTGGTATGCAGTCCTATCCTCGATGTCTACTGAAAGCTGGTGGCAAATGGAAAGTGAGTTCCTGAATCACTTCTATAGCACACACCACGTAGTTAGCATAACAAAGTTGACTAACACAAGGCAGTGGGACATCAAGCCAATCATTGACTAACACAAGGCAGTGGGACATCAAGCAAAGACCATTTATCTGAATCTTTGGCTATCGAGATGTGTGCCTAAGGGATGTATTAGGATATACTTTATTTATTACAAGTGAGCAAGCCCAAAACTTTCCAATAATTGGCAACAGGAACTCATGATCTAGAGCTTATAATTGCCTACTATGGAAGACAGCTCAACGATGATTAATCAAGGACATCATCAAGAAATAGGAGCTCCACGCTTAGAGGCTCTCAAGAGAAGGAATGCCCTTATTTTGAGTTTGACACATCAGAAATGCTTGACAAACTTCTTGAGAAAGGACTTATATAACTCCTAGAGTCGAAACATCCTGAAGAAATTAGAAGAACTAACAATCCCAAATACTATAAGTATCACATGATCATTGGTCATCCCATATAGAAGTGAAGAGCATGTAGGGGACAAGTTCTACAACTTGTAAAGAAGGAAATATCATATTAGATGAAAAAGATACTAAAGAATTTGATTAATCATCTAATCATATTAAAAATGCTTAAGCAAAAGCACACCCAAAATTGACGTTTAGGGAGCAAACTTTCAATTCACTGTTACAAATTCCCCCAAGTCATAAATTTGAAGGACTCTCAAGCCACCAAAATCCTAGACAAGCTATTAAAATAAGAGCTCCTATTTGCACTTATAAACTCTCAAACCATTAAACCATGAGTCTAAAGCCACAAAATACTCTAGACTTCTAAGTCACCAAACTCTTAGACTTCTAAGTTAGTTCCTGTAGACTCCCAAGTCGTCAAACCCGCATACTGTCAGGTTAGTCATTGCAAACTCCTAAGTCATTAACTTAAGTTTCCAAGCCAGTTCTTATAGAATCGCAAGTCATCAAACTCGCAAACTTTTGAGTTGCTCCTTCTAGATTTCTAAGTCAAACCCTTGCAGAGTTCTAAGTCGTCAAACCAATAGACTTCCAAGTCAGCCCCTGTAGAAACCTAATCATCAAACTCTCTAACTTCCAAGTTGCACTCACAAGTCATCAAACTCTCAGACTTCAAAGTTGTTTCTTCAAGACTCTTAAGTAAACAAAGTTACTGACTCCCAGGTCACTAAGTAGACTCTCAAGTCATCAAAGTCCAAGTCTTCCAAGACATCAAAATTAAAAGTCCACCAAATCATCAAAGTTCTAGAATCCAAAATCAAGAAAGTTGTAAAGCCCAAGTTATGAAACTTAAAGACTCTCAAGTCTTCAAAGTTTAAGACTCCTTTGTTCACAAAATTACTCCCACCCAAGTCACTAAATAGACTCCTAAATCATCAAGTTCAAGAATATCATTCATCAAAATAAAAGACTATGAAGTCATTTTATCAAAGGTGTTGACTCATAGGTCATTAAGCACATTTTCAAATCATATAAACACACTTTAAATTGTTACCAAATTGTTACGGACTCTTAGAACTCTTTTAAGTTGGGGGCAACAACAAGATTGCATTCTCCTCTGCATTAGGAATATAGATGTCTTTCTTCAAATTAACAGCCCTTTCCTTCAAGTCGGGCACTGGCAATGTATGCATCTTTCTTCAAGTCGGCACGCTCCTATTTCAAATTGATTCCTTGCCCTAAAAGTTAACATCACTTAGCTATATGATCGGACAAGTCACCTTTACTGTCTGATTGGACAGGTCACTTCTTTGTAGTCTAATAAGAGGGGTCAAGCCTTTGTTATCTCATAGGAAGGGCAATTCCTTTACTATCTGACCAGAGGAGTCAAGTCTTTATCTGATTGAATGAGTCAAGTTTGCACTATCTAAACAAAGAAGTCACCTTTGCAGTCTGATCGGAGGGGCCATGTCTTTGTTGTCTTATTAGAGGAGTCATACCTTGGTGTTTTGAATGTCTTTGTAGTGTGATCGGAGGGGCTAAGCTTTTGTTCCCTTATCAGAGTGGTCATGCCTTTGTTGTTTGAATGTCTTTGCTGTCTGATCAAGCGAATCAAGCCTTTGCTCTCTGATTGGAGGATTCAAGTATTTGATGTCAAATTGGAAAAGTCACGCCTTCGCTGTCCGACCGGAGATGTTATATATGCCTTTGCTATCTGAGTAGAGAAGTTATGCCTCTACAAATCCAATGGAAGAAGTCACAGCTAAAAGAAGAAAGTCAAGTCACCCAGATTAAGTGAGGGAGTTTCCTACGAAGAATCGACTCTATAGGGAGAAACAATTGTTCGTCTTAAAGTCGATCTTACTTCACGATCTAATTGGAGGAGTCTCTGCTCAACGAAAGAAATCCAAGTCAACTACAACTAAACTAAGCAAGGGAGTCTCTTGCGAAAAGTTGAATCTAAGAGGAGAAATAATTCCTTCTCTTGGAAGTTGACTTCACTTCGCTATCTAATTGGATGAGTCACGACGAGAAGAGATCCAAGTCGACCCCAGCTAGATTAAGTGAATGAGTTTCCTGTAAGAAATCGAATCTGCGGAGAGAAACGGTTTCTCATCTTAAACATTGACCTCACTTTGTGATCTAATTGAAGAAGTTACAGTTAGAAGGAAGAAATCCAAGTCGACCCTAACTAGATTAAGTGAGAGAGTCTCTTATGAAAAATCGAATCTAAAGGGAGAAACAATTTCTTGTCTTAAAAGTTGACCTCACTTCGCAGTCTAATTGAAGGAGTAGTCAATTTAGCAGTTTCCACAAAAAAAAAAGCATTAGCTTAAGTTTTTTTTAAAAAGGAGCTACAAAAGAAATTCAAAAAAAAACCAATCACAAATTGGTTTAATTAAATGACCAATTCTTGCATTAGTCATATAAAAAAAGACCAAGGAGGCCTAAAAAGAAAAAAAAAATATCAAAATGCCCCAAAAAAAAGAAAAATTAAAAAAACGAAGTGAAAAGACCACAACATTGTCTCAGCAATGAAAGGACAAAAATTTTGATAAACTACGACGGAGTGTTGATTACACTAGATGAACACTCTGGAGTAATTTAGCCATAAATTGGCCAAAAAAAAGAAAATGATTCTCTCTCCACTTCCCTCTTCAAAAAAAAAGGAAAAGAGAAAAGAAAAAAATCATTAGAACTCCAACCCCAATTTTCTTTAGAAAAAAAGAGAAAAAAAATGGCACATTAGTTTATTCCATGATTCTCAAATTTGTTATCAGTGCTACATTTGTCTTTTATAAAGATCGGCATTGTGCTCCTTTTTTCTCCAAGCCTCAGGATTGTGTATTAGTAACGGCTTCGGGAACGACTCAAAATTTCATCCAAAAGCCTAGTACCAAATTCAACAATACCTACAAAACAAAAGTGAGAAGGGGAGGAAGGGGACCACTATTGATGATAGGCTTGAAGAAACAAAGGAAGAAAGAGAAACCGAACTCCTTAGAAGAGAGAAACCAAGGGAGTTTGCATCCAGCAAAACTATAAACCATAACGAACATGGGTAGAGAATAAATAATGAATGGCGGTAATGCATATTTATATATTGATCCACCCACGTCTAGTTTCATGAGTCCACTCCAACACAATTATTTGATGATTGTCCCTAAAGATTGTTGATATTGTTTTATCACAATAAGGAAGGGATGAATCTGAATAGTATAATGGCCCATTAACCTAATTATGGCAGTGTGGACCCCAAGCAGTTACCTGATCTGCGAGGATTTGCCACAAAAAAGTCTAAACATAATAAATAAATAAATAAAATGGAGTGCCATGATAGCATGCCCAACCATCAAGCTCATTTTTTTAAATCTTTAAACCCCAATTCGGCTCATCAATCATCACAACAGGTTAAATTTCAACCCACCAAATTGTGTTCAACTTGATATGGTCAAATTCATGAAATTTTAGTTCCAAGGTGTCAAAAAAAATTCGAGTCTTAATGACAAGCTTGGTTTCCCCTCCAAAAAAAAAAAAGAGAAGAGAAGAAAGAAAAGAAAGGTTGTGTTCTTTCTCAAGGGCTCAAGAGCTATCCGAACAAGTTTGAATGGGTAACTTGGGAAACTAATCAAGATTGAGCTAGAAATTTCTACAAGGAGATGACAGCCATCAAGTTTCGATCATCATCTACGTTTTTGGGACTCAACCACTGCAAACACTCAAAGTTCGTATACGCGTATGACTCTCGAAGGGGGGCATCTATAGGAGACAAAAAAATTTATTTGTGCAATTAGGAGCTACCACCTATAACATTAGCTTTGGTAAGCTCATTTAAATGAAATTAAATTTGGCCAATCAGAAATTATCACGTGTCATTAATGATGCAATAAATAATAGTTATTTTTTATTAAAAATAAAGAGATAATGCCTAAATTATGGGCCTCAGCCCAACTCAAAACTCTAGCCTTTGAACCTATAAATAAGGGTCATCCCCCCACAGTCAGCATCCTATAAGCTCCAGAGCTAAGGTTACAGACGACCTCCAACTACCAAGCGACAAGAACCAAGGTCAACCAACTCAATATTTTGTGCAACCTCAAATTGAAGTCTACTTGAGAGTTCTTCATTTAGTTCATCGATCAAGATCAAGTAACCTTGTCCTCGCATCATTAATATGGCTAACTACGTTCAACACTCAGCATTAGCTGAATTTAAAGGCTCAGACTGCAAGTAGCATCCAACTACAAAGTGAGAAGGATCAAAAAGTTGCAAGCTTTAGAAACAACAATCAATCATTCACAAATCAATATAAAGAATCATTTCAGAGTACTTTAGTTGTTTCTGCATCAATCGAAATCAAACATTCACGCCCTCGAATCACAGAAGTCATTAGGAGATCGAATCAGAGGACTATTTCATGGTATTCAATTCAGATATTGTACCTACATGTACTGCATCAATACAAAAATTAAATTTGTTTCTTAATTTCTTATCTAATTTATTTTAGGTCCAAAATTTGTGTTTACAATCATAAACTAGGATTAAGTAAACTGCAGACGAGTATAATATTATCCTTCTATAAAATGAATAGAAGGACCCTAACTCCTTATTTCTGTTACAATATTTGGAAGGGTGAATTTGGTTCCTCTAGTAATTGGTTCTCAAGTAGTTCCTAACAAATAGTCGACTTTGTTGTAGTAGTGGTGGATGATACTTCCCCATTTTTTAAAGTTGTGGGTATCCTAATTTGTGTTAGCACACTTCATAGAACACGTCATTCAGTTTTCGATTTAGTTTTTTTTTTCTCTGTCTCTTTCTCTCTTAAGCATGGCCTTCAGTGGGGCTAGTATGTGACCAACACGTTCATTACATTACGCCTTATAGTGGTTATCCCCATTTACACTCTCATTACTATCGCTAATTGTGACAACTTTGATTAGGAGTCTTGTGTTATCTCTCCCCCAACTCGTAGTATTTCCATTAAGCTAGAGATTTAAATTGGTTTTAAGAAAACAAGCTAAAAGAAACAAGTTAATGAAAATAGTCCCTTTTCGGTTCAAAATCTAAGGTTTTTTAGAAGGGGGGTCCCAACTCCCAAAGGGGACCCTAAACCTTTTCTCCCCTATAATAATAGATGATATGGGGTGACTTCATGAAAAGGACTAATGAAGAAGATGTCACCTTGACTTAGGAAAGTGTCATTAAATGGATGGAGAGAAAACTAACTCTTATAAACTTACCAAATTCATTAACGTTTTAATCACATGTAATAGAGAATTTCCAAAATGAGTTTCACCCTAATCAACGGCTTTCTGTTCAATGAGTTTTTGGTTTTAGGGAATAGACTCAAGTAAAGTCTTGTGATAAAGTGCTTTGTCCCATTATGTGGTGACATCTGTCTTGTTTTTCGAATGAAGATGTTATATAGGTGTAGCATGTTGGAATTGACCTTGATGGTGCCATTTGAGTGTTTAGTTACGTAACATAAGAGATGTGCTGTTTTAGGGATATGCATAAAAATCCCTGGCGTACCTTAATTATTGAAACCATGGGGGCAAGCAGATGGGTAATCCGTACTTACGCATAAGCCTAACATGCATTATAATCCATGAAAGGGGAAAAATAATCTCATACTTTCAAGTCTTCAAATTTAAAGTGAGACCTAATGGGACAACCACTGAAACTGTCAAGGTGTACATCCTTCTGGGTTAAATAATGTATTAAGGATTAGTTCAGACGAACATTTCCATAATTTCATTTTTTACAGTGTTTTTTCCTTTGAGAATAAACTTTTTCTTAATTTTCTTATATTGAAATCCTGAAAACTAGCAAGAGAAGATCTAGAGACAGAGAAAGTAGAGAGAAGGGTAGTATCTTTACAGCAAATTTGATGAAATGAGAAAAGGAGAACACCCCTAATGAAGCACCCACAACTGTAGTTCAAGCTCCACCAAGTTCCATTGCTTCCCAAACAATCAATATTGCCTAAGAGCTCAAGAAAATGCTCCAATTATTTAAGAACAATTAAGCTAGCACACTGTTCAGTTTATCCCTAAGTACGATTTTACTTCTCTACTTCATTGTATGAAAGGAAGGATTTTTTTTTAGGGGGGGTGACGAAGTGAACCTCCCATTAGGAGTTCACTCGGTCATCTGAATAAACTTTGAAATTTGATGCCACTATGGTGGGGGCAAGCTATGTGGGATATAAACTTAGGGAGTTTAATTCAGCTACTTAACCATATGATTTGTGGGACTAATTGAAGTTATGGCCAAATACTTATCCTTAACTGTCCTCTTCGCCTAAGGTGTGAACTTGGGTGATTGGAATTTGGTGTGAACACTTTCCTTGCTTATCATTTACATTGGTTTAGCTTGAGTCATGTCTTACGAGGCATATGCGATTTATTCAGCGGAAATATCTTGTCCCTGGAGGTTTTGTAAGGAGCAGCAAGCTTCCAAGCTGGTCATATCTTATCCTTGTGAGCTCAAACATTATCTTTCCTCCACTTATTTTTGTTTCCCTACGTGTCTTTTTACATTTGGATTGGTTGTGCTAGTTATTACCTAGGATCGCTGCTTGGAGTTTTCTTAGCTTTTATAGTGGACCAAAAAATTTATACATGAAATAAGAAGGAAAACCGTAGAAGTGGAAATGGGTAAAAAGCTACAATTCACAAATACATGAAGAGTCTGTGTCATGGGAATGAAATAATTGCAAGTCAGTGTTGTTGGGTCAGTGGCAATTCTAAAAGTGTGGCTAATTTAATTAGGTGTCCCTGGGCCAATGCTCTCCATAGGCTCAAAATGAATTATCTTAGGTGAGTTTAGTATGAGCCAATGAACCACATCATTGGTCCAACTACCATTGTGTTATCTAAACCGTTAAACAAAGTAAGTTCAAAGTAGAGATTTAAGACCGATTGTTATTTTTATAAACTAATGATTTACTCAAGAAAAACCATGGAAAGAGAAAAATTAGGAAAAGCAAAATCTTTCTAGTTTTTAGACCAAATAAAATTGAAAGCAAAAATAGCATGGAAAAATGGGCGGAAAAATAGCTAAACATTAGTATTAAAATTTTCTTCTCAAGAACCTAAAGAAAACTTTGAGAAAATTTTCTTTTCATCAAGCCCTGATTGACATGTGGCTCTCTTGTACTCTTCACACACCCTTCAGTTTCTTCGAGACCTCCATAATAAGGCCGAATACTTATCCTTAGCTGTCCTCTTCGCCCAAGGTGTGAACTTGGGTGATTGGAATTTGGTGTGAACACTTTCCTTGCTTATCATTTACATTGGTTTAGCTTGAGTCATGTCTTACGAGGCATATGCGATTTATTCGGCGGAGATATCTTGTCCCTTGAGGTTTTGTAAGGAGCAGTAAGCTTCCAAGCTGGTCATATCTTATCCTTGTGAGCTCAAACATTATCTTTGTTCCACTTATTTTTGTTTCCCTGTCTGTCTTTTTACATTTGGATTGGTTGTGCTAGTTGTTACCGAGGACCGCTACTTGGAGTTTTCTTGGCTTTTATAAGTGGATCACCGAATTTATACATGAAATAAGAAGGAAAACCGTAGAAGAGGAAATGAGCAAAAATTTACAATTCACAAATACATGAAGAGTCTGTGTCATGGGAATGAAATAATTGCAAGTCGGTGTTGTTGGGTCAGTGGCAATTCTAAAAGTGTGGCTAACTTAATTAGGTTTTCTTGGGCCAATGCTCTCCTTAGGCTCAAAATGAATTATCTTAGGTGAGTTTAGTATGAGCCAATGAACCACATCATTGGTCTAACTACCATTGTGTTATCTAAACCGTTAAAACAAAGTAGGTTCAAAGTAAAGATTTAAGACCGATTGTTATTTTTATAAACTAATGATTTACTCGAGAAAAACCATGGAAAGAGAAAAATTAGGAAAAGCAAAATCTTTCTAGTTTTTGGACCAAAGAAAATTTGAAAGCAAAAATAGCATGGAAAAATGGGCAGAAAAATAGCTAAACATCAGTATTAAAATTTTCTTCTTAAGAACCTAAAGAAAACTTTGAGAAAATTTTCTTTTCATCAAGCCTTGATTGACATGTGGCTCTCTTGTACTCTTCACACACCCTTCGGTTTCTTCGAGACATCCATAATAAGCGATAATTTGAAATCGACGACTCCGATCTCCATGGCATCGAGATTCTTCGGTGAGATTGGGTGCTCAAAATCTTTGCATCCTTCTTGGTTAGCTAAAGCCCCCCCCCCCACCCCAAAACAATTTTCTCTCTCTTCCATCCTTTGTTTTTATTATGGCATTTCTCAGTTTCAGCTTCTTGTCATGTTAAGCTGTCTTAGTCATTCCTTGCTATGTGACCCTGATTTTCCCCATTAAATGTTTTGATAAAAGCGTTCTTCTATAAAACTTTTTCGCAAAACCCTTTTTTTGTGGGTCTCTTGGATTAGCCTTTCTGCGGGTAGGAATGCCGATATAGGTAAGGTTGCCTACAGCTAGATCTCCCCAGACCCCGCAAAAGCGGTACCCACACTGGGAGGTGATGGTGTTGTTGTTGTTGTTCCAATGCTTGATTTGTTGATTATACCTTATTTGGAGCAATAATTTGGCAATTTGGTTGACTAAGGGGAGTAAGATTGGGTTTTGGTGGGGAAGCTATTTTATAGGGTTTTGGTGGTTCGATCAGATTCAGATTAACTATTTATCATGGTTTCTTTCTCTTTTGAGAATGGTGTACATTGTTGGTTTGATCATTTCTTCAAATGGGTGTGTGGATTTGGATTGACCATTGATGCAAAACTAAGAATCTTAATGTTCAATTTCTAAATTTTGGTTTTGCTTTATGCATGATCCCATAAAGGGTCTCCTATTATTGACCTGTGAGATACACACTCACACACTAAGAGAGAGAGAGAGACTGAGTGAGAGAGAGAGAGAGAGTGAGCAGAAGAAGAAAAGAGTAGGCAATTTCCAGTGAGGATGCACAACTTCACAGTTGATACAAATTTGTATATGAGACAATACATGTTTTACGGGTCTTTGATTTCTGGTTTTCTATATGCCAATTGATACAAATTTCATATTTTTAGGATGTTTTGTGATGCTTAAAATGGGCACCTGTTTGATGATGCTTCTTTTTCATTTTGTTAATGGGTTGTGATTATTTTTTCTAGAATCCCTTTAATTTCTGGCAATTAAGTTTGTGTTTTTGTGTTAGTTTAAAACAATCATTATTTTTCTTATATGTTTTTCCTAGTCCAAAAAGGGAAAAAAGCTTACTTTCTCTCATATTTTTTTCCTCTTTTTTTTCATTTGAATTTTCTTTCTGCTTAATTTGCCTAGGTCTAAACAAGTCCTCACAAAATGGACTTATTCTGTGACTGAAATGTTTGGCATTTTCTTGATAGTGTCATAAATGCACACAACATCTATCTGTTCAACTAATATCATGAGGTCACATTTGTAGTCTAAAACTTCACACTCATGTAGAAGCTAAATTCTAAATACAAATCAATATGCCCATTGCTAGAGATCGAAAACATTCATTGCTCTCATCAAGAGACTTGGGGATGAGAGAACAAGAAAAGATATGTCATGACACAAACAATGAGCACTTTTCCACGTAGGCTAACCCCAAAAAAGAGATCAGTAGAAGTAAATCATACTACACTAGCATAATGACTTAACTAGCTGTCTAGAGGCAATTCAACTCAAAGATGATAGGACAACAAAATAAGATTGGCGTTCTATGAGATAAATCATTTAGAGTAATCCAAATAGGTATCCATGAACAAGGAGTTAAGGTATCTCTGTGTTTCACCATTCCAACTTGCTCTCGATTTCTTTCCATCAATAAAGAATTCTCTCTTCCATATAACAAGCATTTGCGTTTCATATTTATTTCTACAAACTATAGACTAAACTCATGTTCTATGTTATGTGCATTTTGTGGTCCGAAGATGATACTTACTTAACTCATGGATAACAAAGCACTTTAATCTCATACTCTTTATCTACATGTTTCAAAAAATTGAAAAATATTTGCAAAGAAGTCAAAAAGCATCAAACCAACCCATATTTTGGAGTTTGGATCAATAACGGTAATTTATATAACATATGTCTGTTGGGCCTTAGGATTAAAAGATTCACGTATCAACATGAGCATTCCAAAGAAATATCATAAGCCTGAGTGCGATAAACAACAAAAGACATATGAATGTCAAAACCAGATGTAAGACAATTTTAAAAATTTTGTACTTTTGGACCCATAAATTTCTTCAAACTTGTGCAAATGGCATGTAATCTGGCACATTATGAAGATTCAGATCACATTAGAGGTAGGTGAATAGGGTAATTACAGAAATAAAATTAAAATCGAAAGCAAATGAAAAAATTAAATAGAGACAATGCACAAGGATATCTTAACAAAGTTGGGTCTCAATTAGGCTTAGGTCTTCGCCTAGAGTTGTCTAACTCTAGGATTCAAGTCTCTACTTGCCTTATTAGGATGAACTCATACAAGAACTTAAACTTCCCCATTCTTAAGATCCTAACTCTTAAATCAACCTCTTAAGTTAAGCATGGGGAGGCAGGGGACTTGACTTCACAATTCATAAGTTCACTCCCTAATAAAGAATATTTTCTTACAACTCAATTTTTTAACCTCAATACAATATTTGAAATGGTAGCTCAAGTATGAATAGCATCACGTAAGCTCAATACTTTCTCTTGAGTGATTGTGTATCAGTTGGCCTTACACATCTTTCATATTTATGGTCCTCTTGACTCTTGACTTGCTTGCACCAAAATGGAAGAAATAATAAGTGAAATCTTTATTTTATTCTTCAAGATATAATCTTAAGTAATGAAATCCTTTGCTTTCCTCCTTTAACAAAATCCACAAGATATTGTTAAGCATGGCAAGAATCATACAAATATAGAATCAATCACAATCAATTAAATTAAGCTTCTTATTTTGCTAATGCAAAATTCCAATCGTGATCTTATAAGAAGATCACTCTGTGTGATTCTTTCCAAAGCAAGATATCATTCTTAATCTTCTTATGCAATCAATTTGTGATCCAATATAATATTGCTATAATATTATGATCTAGTAATCACCATTTATAAACGATTTGTTTCATTATCACGATCCACAAACATGTAAAGCATTATAGTTATATTATCTAATAAATCATGGAAAGCATAATTTTTTATTCAACTTATGATATAATTTCATGCTTAAAAAATAATGTGGTGGAATCTAATGTGATTTCACTTGAGTATGTGTAATTTAGAATTCAAATCGTGATATTCAAATAGTAATCTTGGAAATTTATATTATGCTATCCATTTACATCTATTTACCAATATTTTTTCTATCTTGTTTCCTTAGCTTATGTTGATTTTATATTCATCAGAATCATGGATTTTTTGCATAGAGCTCCCCTAAGGTTCTGGGAGTTACTTTAGTTGCCCTTCTGGAGTTGAAGTTTAATTGGACAACCTTTAACTTTGCTGACACATTTGTTAACTTAAAAATCTGGTGAAATTTTGAATAATTGAACAAAGTGACTGAAATACCCTCAATTTAATGTTGTGCATGCTAATACTTTTGGCGGCTTAGTACCCAGTTGACACGTCATTCACTTGGGGCTCTCACTCTCTTCCCACTGTACTCTCTCATCAAACTAGCTAGATACCTTACTCTTTCTCTTTGTTCTTCATCTCTCTGGTTTGAAAAAACCTAGCTAAAGAAATTGGGGGGTTTCAAATGTGGGCAAGAAATCTGTAATATTTGTTGGTAATTGTTGTTGATTTGATCTTGAGGAAGGAAGATACCCCTGATTTTGGCAGAATCGAACAAGTTGTAGTGAAACGAGGGCGGAGTATACGATCAAAAAAGTAAATGTTGCTATCTTCTATTTCTTCTAGTTTTTTATGTTGGCATTGTTATATAATCATGTATTTAGTTGAGAATGTGAGGAATGTTTGTGATGGTTTTGATATTATTTGAATTTTAGGGTTTAGTTGTCTGGAGAAAAATCTAAAAAGTTAAGGGTTTGAGATGGCAAATAGGCTTAAAATAGTGATGGATTGGGGGAAAATGATGCTTGGGAAGTTGGATAGTGTTCGTAGATGTAGATGAAGTGTGGATTGATTAGGTTGTAAGCGTGGGTTCAAAACAGAGGAATAGGGCATGTTCTTGCATGTTGTGGTATTTTCTGTTCTTGCATGTGAAAAATTGTTGTTTGTGTTGAAAATTGTGTAGTGTTAATGAGATATTTAAACTTGATTGATTTGCAGATATGGGAGATACATATTATGTTATTGTGTTGAGATACAGGGGTTAGTCAATCCCATTTGAGAGGGATAGGGATAGGTATCAACTGATTTGGTTAGAGATGCTAATAAGTTTCTAAGTCAGCCACCTGTTGATAGAAAACCCAAGTTCTTTGGGTTATCATCTCACTCTCCACAAAAGGCTTGGCTAAAATGGCCTATTAATATTGATGATGGCTTGTTGAAAGTATTTAACATGTGGAAGGGTAGGAAGACGATTGAGTTCACAATTCTTGAAAGAAAATCCCCCACTCTGATAGATAAGCTTGTTCTTGAACTTGGACAAATGGGAGAGATGATTCAGGAAGGGGATACTGAGCATACATCAACTGGACAAGGGGGTAGTTTAGGGGAGGTGGTTTGGGTGCAAATAGTGATATAATGCATGAAGTTGGTGATGACTTGTGGGATTACATGGTAGGGTCAATAGATGAGGGCTTATTCATAGCAACTGCAAGCTAAGTGAACCAGCCATCACCCTCACAGCCTACAGAGCCTATACTATCAGTTGTTCTTGACATTCCTCCATGTACTGAACTCATTGGGTCTTTCTGTAACTTGACTCCTACCCAAACCCCAGGATGGGTCTCATGGTACAGATGCCACAATAGAACCAGAGGGGGATTGTGATAAGGATGATGAGGATGAGTTTGAGATGGAGGATGAAGAACAACCAAAGAGAGTAGTGACTTAGCTTCTGTTGTGGATGCGAATGAAATATTTGACTCAGATTCAGGTGATAAGCATGGTTTGTTTGAAAAATTATATAAGGGTAGGTTTTGGGAGCCAGAACCTGATGGGATAATTAAGATCTTGCAATGGGACATGTTCATATATAAGTCATGTTTCTCATATGTGATTAGGGATTATATAGTGCAAGAGGGCATCTATTTCAAGATAATGAAGAATGAGCCTTCCAGATACACTGCAAAATATGAAGGTAAAAACTGCAATTGGAGGATACATGCATCTGTTCTTCGTGATGGTTCAACATACCAAGTGAAGACCATTAGAGGCAGCCATAGTTGAAAGAGACTTCTTAATAATCTAGCTGCAACCTGTAGATAGATAGCTAGCAAGCTATTTGAGAATATTAGAGTATATCCTAATATGAGTGTTATGACACTCAGGAATGCTCTGATGAAGAAATACAACTTGTACAAAACTCACAACATAGTGTGGAAAGCCAAGAGGGTAATTCTGGATGAAATTATGGGGAAACATGAAGAGGGGTTCAATTTACTGGCAAGGTACACATAAATGATTAAAGTTGTAAGCCCTGGAAGCATTTGTTACATAAAATGAAAAGATGCAGAAAATGAGGGGTCCAAGCCTATTTTTTATAGAATGTTTGTATGCTTTAAGGCCTGCACAGAGGGTTTGTAACCTGGATCTAGAAAGTTCATTGGGGTTGATGGTACACACCTCAAGGGTGTTTACAAAAGGGGTGTTGCTAACTGCTATGGGCATTGATGCTCAGAACCACAGTGTACCACTGGCATATGGTATTGTTGATGTAGAAAATAAGGACAACTAGTCATATTTCTTCAACTGATTAAGAGGCATCATTGGGGATGATGGCTCAGGAAGTGAATACACCTTCATAGCTGACAAATGCAAGGTAATTTCTTAATTATATTTTTCGCTTGTTAAATAAGTGAATTGTATCTTACCTATAGTCATTATATTTGCCTAACTACATGGAGTAATATCAGCATTGAGGAATGTTTTTCCTATAACACCAAGAAGAATTTGCATGGCTCATTACAAGAGGAACTACAAGAAGCTGTATACAAGTCCCAAATTGAACATGCTACTGTTAAGGGTTGCTAATGCATATTGTGAGGTGAAATTCCATAAATTTAAGGAATCCTTGAAGAAAGAATCCCCAGCAGCATATGGATGGCTGCAAGATGAGCCTATTAAGCATTGGTGTAAACATAAATTTGACCCAACTATCAAGGTACATGACAACTCTACCAATTTTGTAGAGTCTTTCAACAATGCTATTGATGCATGTAGAGATAAGCCTATATTCTCAGTCTGTAAAGAGCTTAAGGAAAAGTTCACTAAATGGATTGTTCAAAGGCATGATGAGCCTAGGAAGTAGACAGGCAGGATTGTTCCTGTTGTTAAGGATAAGTTAGCTAAATTTGAGAGTGAGGCATGGAGTTTAATGTTGAGATGTTGTGGACAGAACTTGTGGGAGGTCTATGATGGGTGGACTAGATTTATTGTTGACTTGAATGCTAAGACTCATGACTGTAACTACTGGCAAATTTCTGGAATCCCTTGTAAGTATGCAGTTAAGTCTTGTATATATGAAGCCTGACCTGGAAGAATGGGTGGATGAGTGGTACCCATTGAAACAACATACAGTCATGCAATTTATCCAATTAGGGACCCTAAATTCTGGCCTAAAATGGATAATATTCCATTGTTGCCCCCACCCCTAATAAAATAGAAAAGGGGCTCAACTAAGCAAGGTAGGATAAGAGACAATGATGAGGGCAGAAAGAAAAGGATCAGAGGAAGAAATACCACAGTCAACTGTTCACATTGCAAGGGCATTAGACACAATATGAGTGGTTGCCCTCAACTTGGGAAGTAACCATATCAGAAGAGAAGCCACCAACAGGGAATCCAGTTGGAAGGCCCAAAAGAATTGTGGACCACAACCCAACTACTGTAAGCAATGAACCCCTTTATTTTCATGAAAAAAGCATATGCTTTCATTTAATACTACTTAACTAATGTTAAGATTATGCCTTGTATCCAAGTCAACCTACATCCTCTTCTACCAATCTACATGTTTTAAGCACTTCAAATGAGGTATCATTAATTGCACTTCATGCTTTACTCCAACCTGAACATCTCCTCTACCTACTGACTTATTTGTCTTCATACTGTCATCAAGGTTCCTCTAAGTCAGCTAGTTCTCCAACCAGCCCCATCTCCAATTGCAATGCTAAGAAGAAGCCCAAGGAAGAAACTAAGATAACCCACTTGTTCAAGTCAGCCAGTTCTAAGATCATCCACAAGCAAAGAGAAATCACTAAAGCTACCTAACTCTAGTCAACCTATTTTGAGGCCAGGTCAAAGCAAGTAGAAGAAGTCAGTCAACCCTCAAAGCACCAAAAAAAAGGAAGGAGAAAGAGGTGTCTGCCATGACCCTTGATGAGCTCAGGGTTGCCATTGGTGAAGTTAAAAAGAGGATGAAGAAGATGAGAGCTTAATACTTTTCCCCAACCCAAGTTTGTTGTTTTTGGACAGCTTGAATGTATATGACTATACACTTCATCTGACTGCAGGTGTCATTTTTTCAACAACATGTGAATGTTGTTTATACCCAGTTTTTGCACAACTCATGAATGTAGGTCAAAGTTAGTTTTTGCACAGCTTATAGCTGTAGTTGTCAACACTCCCAGTATTGATTTGGGCTTTGTAACTTTTGTAACTCGAAACTGTATACGGCTATGCAAATGCAACCATTGCAATGAAGCATTCTCATTTTTCACACATAAGTTCAAACAACATTGTCATTATGCTAACTCAGCTTCATTCCATAGCATTGATTCAACAAAATTACACCGTAGTTCAGCAAAACACAAGTACAAGCCAACAAATACTACACTGCAACATCATTTTAAAATGTCTAACATTATAACACAAACAACTAAAATTACAACACACAATAAAGCCAACATCTTAATTGCCTCATATATCTTGCCAAACAGACTTCTTATTTCACTTCGTATTTCGACAATTTTCCCTTTTATACATGAAACTTCTTCCTTCAACTGAATTATATCATTCAAATCGATGGTAACTGAGCCTTGGGGTCGTCTCACTACCCTTTGCCTTCCTCTATTTATGCTCCCACGTTCATGGCCTCGCATGGTGTCTCCTCTGCCTTCTTGCTCTGCCCAACAAACAAACCCTCCACATTTCAAGCATGCATAATAAGGCCTCAAGAAATTCTTCTCCGATGTAGAGATGCTATACTCCAACTCAGTTGCAACTTTGCATTTTGGACAACAAATTCTTCAATTTGATGCTGTGGAACCAATGCTTGGGCTTGGACCTTCCATGGCTACCTTCTCTAACAAAAATGAAATTAAACATGCATAGTAACGTAGTTAAGCAGTGAGAAACTCATCACCTTCCATGGATGCCTTGCAAAAAATCGAAAACAAAAAATAAATTAAACCACACCTCAACTAGCTAATTTCAGACACAATTCACGGTGGAAAACGAAGAAGAACACCAATCCTTACTCTCTTTCGCTTTTCCAAACCCACTGCAACTTTCTTTCCCTTTCCATTTCAGAAAATAACTCCTTTTAACCTCTAAAGAAAGGGTAATTTTGGTAATGTATGTCCCTTTGTCCCACTTACCTTCACTTCAATGGATTAGGAGCAATTATAAATGCGTTAGCAAAGTTAAAGGTTGTCCAAATTAAACTTCAACTCTGACAGGGCAACTAAATTAATTGCTAAAACCTCAGGGGAGCTCCGTGCAAAAAATCCTCAAAATTATAAAATTGTTAAGCAAAGGAAGTCAACAATCTCTCCCTTTTTGATGAATGATAAAATTATGTATGTAATGCTTTTTAGGCTTATATAGCATTGTTAAAGAATTATATGATGACATATAATAATCATAGATGTAGCAATACATGCGAAAATCAAGCATATCATAATAAATAAGGAAGTAAACAATCTCTCCCTTTTTGATGAATGATAAATTATGTATGTAATGCTTTTTAGGCTTATATAGCATTGTTAAAGAATTATATAATGACATACAATAAGATATAGCAATACATGTGAAAATCAAGGATATCATAATAAATAATAATCATGCTTTATTAACCATGAAAAAATAGCAAAGCCTAGCAAACATTAATACCTGCTAATACCTCCCCCTCTTTCGTCAAAAAGAAAGGAGAAAAAGGAAACTAAATAACATGTTTGAGCATAATTATTTCTAAAAAGGCAAAGTTACTTAAACTAAATATTATCAAAACCAGTGAATATGTCATCTCAATATTAAGATGTGGAAGCATTAATAATAATTTGATCGACAAGCACGTGAACTCGACCCTTCTCCTCTGGAGTCAAAGGAATCGCCCTTGTAGCACATTTGTGAGTGATGGCAATAATATTAAGAATATCATTTAACTTGTGCTGAATTGTAGCATATTGGTAACCAAAGCAGTTTTGGTGGCATGTTAGATTATTTTTAATGAGAGCTTCGTTATTCATTTTGCCACTGAGATGATGGGTATGGGTGGTCATCATGTTAGTCAAGGTATTGATGGAGGCTTGTAAGATATTCAGTTTCTTTTCAAGAGCACAAAGTTGACTATGAACAATGGAGATAGGTAGGGTGAACAGGATCACAGTGAAAGGGATGGGGGAGACTAGTGGTGGTAAGGACGACACTTATGAGGGTTTGGTGGTCAGTATAGGTGTGACCGTAGGGGGGAGGGGTGGTGAAGCAGGTGGGGAAGGAGGCTCGACTTTCAAGAGCGAGGATTTGTTATCCGAATCCCAAAGCTTGATTGGGGGTTTAGTGGAGAAATTGTGATGTGAAGGCTGCGACGAAGAGGAGTGGTGCGGTTGGCCCAGGTTAAGGGTAATAGAAGAAGGAAGTGAGGCTCTATTGGGGAGGATGGAGTGTCATTGTTTAAAGAGACTTTGCCCGCCATTGATGGAGCTTCCAAAGTACGAAGATGAAGATGAAGATGATGAAGGAGAGCATGAAGAGGCATTCTCATAAGCTAAATCAAGAGCCATATATTTGCAAATTTAGAAGGAGATTTCTCTTGAGGTTCGCTTATTTGGAAAGAATATCAAGTGAGGATCAAGTATTTTGATATATAGGAGCACAAGATTGTTATACAATGAATTTTTGGAAAGTAGAATAAGATTGAGAAATATTTTCTATTATTATTGGGCTAGAATTGGAGCTGAGAAGGAAAGCGAAAAAAAGGGATGCAGTCAAATATAGCAATTATAAGATTTTTGCCAGGTCAAATAAAGGAAGCAAATTTAAAAAAAAAATTGGAGATAGGCTACTAGGGTTTTTTGCGTGGGGATGAATCCAAAAAGGAGAGGAGAGAGGAAAAGGGAGTGCAAAGAGAAGGTGTGAACACATGATGACTTGGTTAAAAAAAATTTCGGTTAAGATTTGTTTTAACAAAACAATAGGTGTGATTTCCTTGGGGATAACCGAGAGGAGAGTGAAAGAAAAGTGAGAGAGAGAGAGTTATTTGTGTTTTCTTTTAAGTTTTACTCAAGAGGAGAGAGAGGGATTTTTGGGTATCCATAACCAAAAAAAAAAGAAAATCAAGTTAAAAAGAAATGTGGTTGCCGGCTAGAAGAGGAAAGGAAGAGAGAGAAAAAATTGCAAACATTGTGGCTTTAATTTTTGCTCAAGATGGGAGAGAAAGATAGGATATATAATTTTTCTAGAAGAGGGAATAAGGAGATTTAAAATGGGTCAGAAGACGATGAAATAAACAACACTTTTGGACTATGCATCAAGCATATTATGAATCAGAGACATTAGCGACTCTGAATTCTGACAAGTTTATGGCACACTTGGTATGTCCTATCTCAAAAACATTTTAAATTTTATGTGACATTCAGTTGAAATAATGTTTAACCAAGAAAAATTCATGGTTTTAAAATTGTTGAATGAAGAGAATTATTAACTGATTTTCTTCTATCGATTTTGCTCAAATTTGTTTAGAGCTAGTTTCATTGCAAGGCTGTGAAATTGAATTTTCAAGCCGCATTGTTTGAAGCGAGTTCAAATGTCTCATATCTGATTAGGCAAACTTTTCATTACTGAGACCTCTTTCTCATAGTTTTGAGTAGCGAGATTGGGGATTCCTGCAAGTTACTTCAAGAACTAGATTAGTCTTAAGAGAGAGCTCCCCCTCAACTCATGCTACAGAATTTTGTTTCTTAGAATGTCAAGAAACTTAACTTGGTTCTAGAAACTGACAAATACTTGACGTACTTTTTCGTCTAACTTATATCATACATAATCTGCATTAGTATATCCTACTAAAGAAAAATCTGCCCCTCGAGGGTACCATAGCCCTGGATCTTTTGTACTTGCTATTATCTAAATATTTTTTTTTACACATGTGCGATGGGAATCTTTAGGAGAGGCTTGAAACCTAGAATAGAAACATACATTGAACATGATGTCAGGATGACTAGCAGTAAGATAAAGTAGGGACACAATCACTCCTCGATAGACCTTTTCACTAATAGGTTTTCCATCTTTGTCTAGGTCTAGTTTTTCATTTGTAGCCATTGGCTTTCTAACATGTTTAGTAAATGGAGTTTTATCAATGTTCCCTCTTTTAAATTCATTTTCTAAGCAATTTGCTCAATCGTTTATATCAAGCTCTAAGAGCTTGTTCTAGATTATAAAGAGCTTTTTGAAGTTTATAGACAAGATTGGGAAAATTTGGATGTTAAAAACTAGGAGGTTGTTTCACATAAACCTCCTTTTGTAAATATCCATTAAAAAGGCACATTTTACATCCATTTGATAAATTCTGATGTTCATGTGTGATGCAAATGCTAATAGTATACGTATAGCCTCTATCGTGCAATAGGGGCAAAAGCTTCATCAAAATCAATGCCTTCCTCTTCATTATATCCTTTAGCCACTAGTCTTTCCTTATTTCTTATTGCATTTTTGGTCGAGCTATAAATGTTTGTACTTAATTTCCTTCAAATTGATTTAGCTCATATTGCATGGCATTTATCCAATTTGAGTCGTTAATCTAACCAACCAAGCATTTTTGGCACATTTATCCTCTTCAACTAGCCTAACACAGTAAAAATAGTGAGCGGAAAGTAATAAATTAGTGAGAAGAAACATGTAACCTTGGTGAGCACATAATAAACAATAATAGAAAGGGCTCACTTGTGCCAATAAAAATTAAACTCTGCTTCTGTGTCACTTCTTATCAAAACATAGTCAAACTTATCAACAAATCCACCCAAAACCCTAAGATGACCAATATTCTTTTTTGAATTCTCCAAGATGTGCCAAGTGCATAACCTATGCTTTGCCAAAGGAAAGACCTTTTCAATAGCATTTGTCATAGAAAATGCTTGATCTATTATCATAGTTTTCGGCTACACATTATCCATAGCTTCCAAAAATGTTTTAAATAGCCAAACAAAGCTCTTAACCTTCTCATTCATCAAAAATCCACATCCGACTATAACATTCTTCACATGATGATTCATACAAACAAAAGATCCACATGTCATCTCATAACAGTTGGTTCTATATGTCGTGTTAAATACAAAGAGATCACCAAACAACAAATAGTCGAATTTCATTTGTGAATATCTCCAAAAGAAGCTCATCAAACAATCATCCTCATCCAATTTAAACTTACAGAAAAAAATCTTACTCGTTTACACACCTATTTTCTAAAACACACATCAAATGATTGGCATCGGCCCCGTCTAAAGTCCTTTTGACTTCATTTGCAATACTATTGTAGGCATCCTTTTCGCTAAACCCTTGTAATGGCGAACCCCCAGCCTCATTTCTTAGAAGCTGATAAGCATAAGAAACTTTCATACCATTTCTTCTCATCTTCTAGAAAAAATCCACATGAACTTTTTCAACTTTTTTATGTGACCTCAACATATGAACCTCATTTTCTAAAAGCAATTCATAATTATAAATCATGTCATGCTTCTTACAAACCCGTTCCTTATTAGCCTTAATGTAAAAAATAGCGCTAGCTTTAGAATTGCACCTAGGGCTCTGTTTTGTAAATATCTTATCTTTTTTCCTAGGATACCTTTTAACACATTGTTTGTTGTAACAAAAACTCCCTCGAAGGCACCCCTTGTGAACCCTCTCTCATCCTCAACTTGTCACATCTTATAGAAAACCTTACCGAAAAGCATACTTATCGTATACCTCAAATGTTACATCGAGAGAACTGACCCTTTTACCAATCATTTCTGATTCATCAGCCTTCTTCACTTCAGTAACACTTTAATCATCAACATCTACGCATTTCTCCTTATTAGTCACAACACAATCAGACATAGCAGCAACAATATTACCATTATCAGGCTTAATATAATTGTACTCAGAAGCCATGTCTTTCCATTTTGAAACACCAACGGGATTACACAAAAATCTAGCATAATCATCAACATCAACAACCTGAGCAATAGAATGATCTAATGTAGATAGCAAAAATGAAGTATCATTTGTAAAAACAAACATGATTTTTGTGGTGAGCTAGACTATACAATTGGTGAGCACAACCTAAATCCTAGTGAGCTAAACATTTTTTTTAAATGAGCAAAGAACTGCTCTGTAGAAGGAAACATATTTTTTTAGTGAGCTATATTGATTATAGTGAGCTATTATTTTCCCTGTTAGGCACATAATTGACTATAGTGATTACATTTAGTGAGCATAGAACTGATTTATGATTGGTGACTACAAGCTGAATCCTAGTGAGCTCAATATATTTCTTTAGTGAGCTAACTATTATATTTAGTGAGAACATAACTGATTATGGTGAGATTTGTTTCTCATATTACACAAGCTAAATTTTACAAAGAATGAAGTATATTCAAATACTATATACAACACAAACCAAAAAACATTCATTCTAGCAAACATTCCAGATCAACTAATCACGAAACCAAATATATATCCAAACCATCAACTACATTATATTTTTAGAACACAGCATCATAACAACAAAGCAATCCAATTGGAAAATCACGAAATTAGCTCATCATAACACAAAATTAAAACACACAAACTCCAAAATCGAAAACAAAAACAGAGATCGAAAAGAACATAATCAAACCTAAAGAAAAATTCACTTTTGATGAATCTTCAACATTAATAGCGACGTTAAGATCAAAGCTAACAATTGAATAATTGCTGAAAAACTAAAGGAATTAAAATAGCAAAGAGCCTTCAGCAATGGAACGGAGGAGCGGGACAAAGCAAAATTGTAATTTCTCAACTTGTCAATCGTGAATTTGCTTCTTCTTTTTTTTGGAAAAAAAACGCAAGAAATACCTAACATTGTAGGCTAGCAATTGCCTAGACCAAAAAACCCAACACTGTGGGCTCGGGTGGACAAATGAAATGTCCATAGATTGCACATAATAAATTGTGTACTCTTAAAACGCATATCAGCACATAAACATTAAAAAATTAAATATATAATAAACACACCTTAAAAAATATATATAAATAAAATATGAAAGCACGTAGTCTTGGGTATACTTAATAATTTGCCCTCCACCTCCACCTCCACCTCTCTAATCGAAAAATTCTCAGATACCAATATGTGTATCTAGCATGGTATATACCATAGAGTTGTATAGTGGATGCGCGCTTGATGTGGTGCAGTGTATTTTTTTTTTTTTCTGTAGCAGTGTGTCTTTTCTGTTTAACAGTGTACTTTTTCTTTCGTGCAGTGTACTCTTTATTTCCTACAATATATCTTTTCTTACCTTACCATATCTTTTCTTGTTTGTAGTATATCTTTTATTCTTATAATATATCATTTTTTAGTCAATTAAAATTAAAGAATTACAAAAATACTTATTATATTGAAAAAAATAAAATAAAAATTTATCCTAATTATATAATATCTTTTATACAGATATGTACCTTAATGTTATACATAGGTGTATGCCTTATAATTACTGCTCTCTCATCGTCTTTCTTTCTCCCCCGACTCCAACTCGAAAACAATGACCTTTATCCACCTCCACCTGTTCTCTTTCTCATCGTCTTTCTCTCTCCTCCCTCCTCTTCGCAGTTTCCGCCTCCAGTTGTTCTTCTCCGCCACCAGCAGAAGCAGAACCTTTTCTTGTCTCTCATCGTCGCTAGAAACCCAGACGCCAAATCCTACTTTTCCCGTGAATGCCACCTCCAGCCGATCAGGGGCGCTGTCGCAGCCTCCTATCGCCGATGTACGGCAGAAAATCGACGCTAATCCTCCGAAAGGGACCAGGGACTTTCCCCCTGAGGAAATGCGCCTGCGCAGTTGGCTTTTTCAGAATTTCAGAGATGTTAGTTGCTCTGAATTTCATAATTTTTTTCGGTTATTTTGAATTTTGGTGAATGGGGAGAGCCAAAGTTTGCTGAAGTTGCTGTCTTTTCATCCTATCGGTATTTGAAGGTGTCGCAATTGTTTGGGTTCGAAGAAGTTGATTTTCCAGTACTTGAATCGGAGGCGTTGTTCATTAGAAAAGCTGGAGAAGAAATCAGGGACCAGGTTTCACGTCTATCCTATGATGCTTGCTGCAATTGTTTTGTGAGCTTTATTTTGTTCTTCTGGAATTTTTGTCTGTTGTAATCACGTGTTTTTGGTGGATCAGTACTAATAAGTATGCTAGGTGACACAGGTTTTTTGTTACAGAGTTGACAGTTCAGCTGTGAGATTGTAGAGGTTAGGGGTCATATGCGGGAAAATGGGTTGTCGGAGCTTCTGATGTTGGTTACATAGTTACTAGGATTGCTCCATATTCCCAAATCCCCATTGATCTGCAGCCAGAATTAAACTAGACTTTTTGCATTTAGCAGTGATCGAGGTTCCACTCTAAGCACTCCAAGAGGTGTTTCTGGTGGTGTTGCTGAAAATCACTGGTTGAAAGTTTGGCTACAAAGTTTGTTTGATCCAAAAAGAGTTGCAGTATTTGATTCTTTGAATTTGATTGCATGCTCTTCGCTGTAGATTACGCTTTTCAAGATGAAATGGCTTAGAGGTAAACAAATGAGTAGGACTGGAGAAGAATCTGTGGAAAATTGCTATGAAGGTCGAATAGGTAGTGGAGAGCTGGGTTGGTGGAGTAACTGACTAAGCCTCTTCTCTTTTGGTTGTAGCACTTTAACACTTGCTCCAGTCTTTAGTCTAAAATTTTATTTTTATCCTGAAGAATTGTTTAGTAAGATACGTTGTTGGCATAGAAAAGTTGGACTGCTGAAGACATTTTTTTAATAATTTGGTGCTCTTTAAGAAACTGACAGATATATGCAGCACAGTTATGACGCATAATGATTTCAAGCTTGCTAATTTCAGAATTGCATGTAGTTGGAGCGATTGTCTGAAATCTGGATAGCTGAAAAATGGGGATAATTTTTTTCAGCTTGGATTGTACGGACTAAAGCAAAATGCCTATCTAAATTTCATTTTCTCCGTTTTTGTATAGGTAGTCTACGTTTTTAAATCTAGGGTAAATCGGAACCATTCTCTCTGTAAATTCGCAATTTAGGGGTAAGGCTGTTACAACAGATCCCCACACCCTGCTTGGTGGTAGAATTTTTGGGGTGTTGGATTTGGATTTGGATGTTGTTGGAGCTAATTGTTTCATAGTGTGTGACATTCCTATTTAATTGTTCTTATAGATCAAATAATGTGAGTCTTTCTCTTGAGGAATGTGGGTTTTTTTTTTGTTTGTCCTACTTTTGTTTATGAATGTTACAATCTTGGCTTCCTAATGTTATCTTTTACACTTACACATCTACTCAAGCAGATGGTCTGAAAGGGTGATCTGTTGCAGTTGTATTGTTTTGAGGATCGCGGAAATCGACGTGTTGCATTGAGGCCTGAACTCACTCCATCATTGGCAAGACTGGTGATTCAGAAAGGGTACTTATGTTGCTATTCTTTAGTTTGTGCATTTGTTTTCCCTGGACTGTGATTCCTTTATTTCTTTGCTCACACTTTGGCTGTTATCTAGGTATTGAGGTTAAAAACTTACTGGTGTTGTCAACACCGTCTATTGATTGATTGATTTATTTATCTATGATATTTGTATCCAGGTACCCAGCCAGAATTTGATTCCGATGTTTTTTTTTTTCTTTCCAGAAAATCCATATCCCTTCCATTGAAATGGTTTGCAATTGGACAGTGCTGGAGGTATGAGAGAATGACAAGAGGAAGGCGCCGTGAACACTACCAGTGGAATATGGATATTATTGGTGTGCCAGAGGTTACGGTGCGTTTCTCACTCGATGGGAATACTACTTGTTTGCATTTAGATATGTCAATTATGTATATACAAAATTTTTGTGTATGCATTTTGTTTGAAGTAGTATGTCATTTGTGCTTGACATGTACTGGTTTCACTTTACTGCTGATTTTCTGATTTCCCAGCTGGCAAGTCTCTTTGATGCATTATACCGAATGATTTTGTTTTTCTTGAATGATCTTGCAAAGTAAACAGTACCTTAGTCTATTGATGCACATCCTAAGCTGCTATGCTCCCTTGCCTTTGAATGATTGTCCTCCTTTCTATTTTGATTTGTTTCATTTTGATTGTCCTACTTTCTATTTAGTGATTATACTCTAATATGATTGTCCATTTTTATGCTGAATTGTAATTGAATAGGCAAGTTAAATATGGAAGGGAAATTCAATTCCATCTAAGAGACAATCGGCAATTTAGGGAAAGTAATAAATATTTATATACCATTTTTGACGTCCTTTGTTTACCAAAGGTCAAAGAGGACAGTCATTTAGAGACAGAGGGAGCATATTTTTTACGCTTAGCTTTGGCCCCTCCCCCTCCCCTCATGGTGCTTCTCTTGCTTGTAGTGATCGAAGTCCAGAATGAGCAGATTCCTTGGGATCATATGTCAGGCCTATTTTTTGGTGTAATGTCTATAATATGACTTGCGCCTGTACTCTTCGTGATATTTCATTTGTCTGTGATTCTGAAGTCCAACTTTACATGCTATCTTGATTTGGAAGTTTAATCAATGTTTATGTAGTCTTTTGGTCCTTTTGATGCTCATTTCATGGGTTAAAGTAAAGCAAAAGTATGGCCTTTCTGTTCTTTCAGCTTTTCTTTTATGTCTCCATGCAATGAAGGATCTCTGGAAATTTAAAGCAGAAACTAAGTACCACCTATTTTTGATTAGTTTTGGGATGCCATAAATAATTTGATGTAATCTGATTTGATTACCTAATAAATAGTTTCTAACATATTTGTGACATCATTTTCTTCCAAATCCAAACTAAACAAGATTGTTTTTTTTTTGGATGAGTACTCAAATTAAAAAAAGATTTATCCTTTCTACATCCACTTTTGTCATAGAAAAGGCCAAATTGGGAAGCTTATTCAACTTCGATAGTGGCCTAAAGTTAAATACATCTGTAAAGTGTCTTCTACTTCCTTTCTATGGAGTACTGGGTTGGAGGTATAGACTGCCAGTAGAGTGTGTACGTGTGTGTGTGTGCATGTTTTTTTTGGGGGGGGGGGGGAGGGGGTGCAATAAAGGTCTTTGTAATTTCGTAAGGCTGATAACATTGCCTAAGTAGGACTCTTTGGTATAGATATGGATTTGGATTTGGATTTGGATTTGGATTCGGAAAATTTGGAAGATTTATCATAAGAGATAATAATGGATGCAAGAAAGATCACAAAATATGATAATTAGGCCTTGTTCTTTTCGCGGGGAAATCCACCCACCCACCCTACACCCACCCACTTCTTCCCCCCTCTTCCCACTCTTTCCCACACTTAAAAAAAAATACCACTCCTTCCCACATTCACCCACTTCTTCCCACACCTACATAAAACAACCATTTCTCATATTAGAAATTTTTTTATAATTTACGTAATTGTGTGTACGAATAATCTGATAGCAATTATGAGCAGTTTTAATTTTTCGGATGTTATGGAACAGTTTTGTTTTTTTCTTTTTCATTAATTTTTTAATTTTTAATTTTTTTAATTTTTTAATTCTATTGTTTAATTTTTAATTTTTTAATTTTTTAATTTTTTAATTTTTTAATTTTTAATTTTTTTGTATTTATTTTTAATTTTTTAGTTTATAATTTTTTAATTTTTAAATTTTTAATTTTTTAATTTTTAATTTTTCGGATGTTATGGAACAGTTTTATTTTTTTTCTTTTTCATTAATTTTTTATTTTTTTAATTTTTTGATTCTATTTTTTAATTTTTAATTTTTTAATTTTTAATTTTTAATTTTTTAATTTTTTTGTATTTATTTTTATTCTTTTAAAAAAAGTTAAATTATAAATTTTTTTTTGTATTTTTGTATTTTTTTATTCCAGAAAAGAACCAACGGAAAATTCCAAAAAAATAAAAAATAAAAAAATTTATACAAAAGTAAAAAATAAGAAAATAAAAAATAAATACAAAAAAATAAAAAAATTAAAACAAAAAAAATTTAAGAAAATTAAAATTAAAATAAAAATTTTAAAAATTAAAAAATTAGAATTAAAAAATTAAAATTGAAAAATTTTAAAAATTAAAAAATTAAAAATTAAAAAAAAACAAAAAAATTAAAAAAATAAAAAATAAAAAAAAAATATAAAAAAAAAATAAAAAAATAAAAAATATAAAAAATAAAAAATAAAAAATAAAAAATAAAAAATAAAAAATAAAAAAAACAAAAAACAAAAAATAAAAAAAACAAGAAATAAAAAAAAAAATACAAATACAAAAACACAAAAATAAAAAATAAAAAAAATAAAACAGAACAAAAAAGAATAAACGAAAACAAAAAAAATCATCATCATTAATTACTAGCACAATAAAATTATTACGTTATAAAACAAAAAACTATGAATAACTAATAGTTCAACTTCATTCAACTTTCACCCACACTCACCCATTTTTTCCCACACTTAAAAAAAAAACCCACACTCACCCACTCCTTCCTCCCCTTTCCCACAATCACCCATCCCACACCCCTCATTTCCCACTGAAAAGAACAGGGCCTTAAGTAAAAATTAAATCAACACCAATAAACACCAAGATTTATGTGGAAAACCCAAATCAGGAAAAACCACGGGTGGCGATAACTAAAAAAATCCACTATATAGGTGAGAGTACAAGATTGATCTAAAAGCAGTGTGCTTGAGTAAGATCAAAATAAGTGACTATAAATTCAATCTTAACACTCTCTCACGAATTTAGGAAAAATAGTGGAATAATGTTGCTGTAGAAGAATAATGGTGATGATGCTTGGGGATGGTGATGCTTGAGGATGGAAATTGTTTGATGATGATGAACTTGAGCTTGGTTCCTTTAAATAGCGATAATATATGGAAGCCATAACGTCCCTTGATTAAAACTCTGCAATAAAATAAGCTACAACATTCCTTTGTTAACGCTTTGTCATAAAATCATATATAACATCTCTGCCATGATATCACAAATAGCGCCTAGTAAAAAACGCCCTATACGTTGGGAGTAAAAAAAAATCACATGACTAAATATAGCACTTGATTATCTCCAGACCCAAAATACACTTTGCGGAAAATAATCACATGCCAATATTTTTGGGCCACCCAAAAATCTCCACCTTGGACTAAAATTCTTCAATATTTGAAAAAACCGTCAAAGAACCCCGAAGGGTAGAGCCCTGTAGGGTTATTATAAGCTGTGAACTCCGATTAAGTCCAGTTAGTGTTAGGAACTTAGTAATAGGAAGTGGTTTGGTGAGCATGTCCGTAGGATTATCCAGGGTGTGAAATTTCTTCACAACAATTTCCCCTTGTGCAATAATATCTCGAATAAAATGATACTTGACACTGATATGTTTGGTCTTGGAATGGTAAGCATCATTCTTGGAAAGATGAATTGCCCTCGGGCTATCAGAAAACAGAACTGTGGTACCTTGTGCAATGCCAAGCTTAATAATAAGACCTCGCAACCACGTAGCTTTTTTAACACCCTCAGTTGCAGCCACATACTCAACTTCTGTAGTAGACAAAGCTACAATAAATTGTAAGGATGTTTTTCAAGAAATGCCACCCACACATGAAGTGAAGATGTAACTAGAAATAGAACGTCTATGGTCAAAATCACCACTATAATTAGAGTCAAACATAACAAACAACATCAAAAGTTGTAAAATCGGATCTATCAAATACCAAACACTTATCAAGAGAACCCTTCACATAACGAAGAATCTATTTGACAGCATCCCAATGATTTTTACCAGGATTATGGATAAAGCGGCTAACAATACTAACTGCATATGGCAAATCAAATCAGGTCTAGCACACCATAGCATATATGAGACTACAAATTGCACTAGAATATGGAACATGAGACATCTTCTCAAGTTCCTCTTCAGTTTTTGGACAAGATTCAAATGACAACTTGAAATGAGTAGCTAAAGGAGTAGATACTAGATACTGACTTACGATTGCTCATATTGAACCTATCAAGTATCTTTTCAAGATACTTTCTTTGAGATAGGTGGAGCTTACTGGCTTTGCGATCTCTATGTATCTCCATACCAAGAATCTTCTTAGTTGCACCAATGTCCTTCATTTCAAACTCATAACTAAGTTGAGATTTCAACTTGTTGATCAAGGACTTATCCTTAGAAGCAATGACATATAATAACAAATATACGAAAGAACCTCCAAATTGTTGAAAATTGACAGAATTATAATAATGGCATCGTGTATAACCTTGTCTAATCATAAAGGCATCAAACCTTTTATACCATTGTCGTGGAGCTTGTTTAATGCTATATAGAGACTTCTTCAAGTGGCAAACTAGATTCTCCTTACCAGGAACCACAAATCTCTCAGATTGCTTCACATAGATCTCTTCCTCCAACTCCCCATGGAGGAATGCAGTGTTGACATCTGGTTGCTCCAACTCCAAATCAAATAAAGCAACAAAAGCATGAAGCACTCTAATTGAGGTATGATGTACAATAGGAGAAAATACTTCATTAAAGTCAACACCTTCATTTTGGTTGCAACCACGAATAACCAAACGTGCTTTCCACCATGCATCTTCAGCCCCGGGAATGCCTTCTTTGCGCTTATACATCCATTTAGCAGTCAAGGCACGACGACTTTTAGGTAATTCACATAGCTCCTAGGTTCCATTTCCGTGCAAGCTCTCCATTTCTTCTTGCATTGCCATGAGCCAAGTTAGGACCGAAGATCGCTTTAGAATAAGTGGAAGGTTCAATACCTTCAAGAGTTTCCTGTTCAACTGCGAGAGCATGTTCAACTGCTAGAGCATATGCAATCAGCCCACTTTCATCATCGGTTGCATAACGAGCATGCTTTCTAATAGTTTCCCTTGGCCTATCACGGCCAATATAATATGTGTCCTTCACCTGACGCTCATCGGGACTTGAGGTGCTCGAATTTGGCTCATCAATGTGGACATCACTGCTAGAATGAGGTATTGTAGATGTAGTAACTCCACCTTGAGCAGGAACATCTAACTCCACCTTGCCACTAGTATCATGATGATCACCTGTACGAGTTGAAGAAACAGTAGACTCTTTCCTAGGAGAAAACATAGTAGACTTATTAAAAGTAACATCTCGACTTTGAATGACTTTCTTGAAACCAGGACACCATAAATGATATCCTTTAGACTCGATGCATAACCAAGAAACATGCACTTAATAACCCTATCATTGACTTGTGCATATACAGGACATCCAAATATTTTTAAGTTAGAATAGTCAACGAGATTACTTGACTAAACCTCTTCTTATGGGATTTTGAAGTCAATAGAGGAGTATGGAGAGCGGTTCACAAGATAACAAGTCGTTGAAATAGCCTTGGCCCAAAAATCACGACGGTGCCATAATCCGGCATTGAAGAGCATACATCAAGCTCTCTCTAGAAGGGTCCGGTTAACACGTTCAGTGACACCACTTTGTTGAGGCTTCCCAACTAAAGTTTTGTGTCTAGCAATGCCATGAGCACCACAAAATTCATTGAAGTTTGACCCACAAAACTCTAGACCATTATCGGTCCTAAGCTTTTGATTTTCCTCCCAGTCTGTTTCTCAACATGGGCCTTGAATTTCTTAAACATAGGGATTACTTTATTTTATGTCTTAAGAAATAAACCTAGACCTTACGAGAGAAATCATCCACGCAGGTGAACGTGCAACGTTTTCCTCCAAACGAAGGAATCTAGAGGGACCCCATAAATCAGAATGAATATAATCTAGGATACTCTAGGTATGATATTTAGCAATAGAAAAACCAGTTCCCTTTTGTTTGCGAAAGAAACAATGGTCACAAAAGTTGTAAGTCAATCCTTACGAGGACACATATGATAAGTGTAGCGAGAATCTAAAACCCACTTAATAGCACATTCATTATTAGTGGTGGTTACACACAGCACATCACTGTCTGATTCAGAATCAACAATGGAAGCTTCAATGGATTTTTGAGGGAGGTTGTTCTTCTCCTCTATCTCCTTTTTATTTTTGAAGCTATAACTCTCATCAACTGAGTGCCTTCGCTTCTTGCAATACTTGCAAAATTTGTTGGATTTACGTCCCCTAGACTTTGAACGAGAGTTTCTCCTAGTGGTGCTCCCTTTTCCAAAGGGTCTACCTCTCACATTCAAGCCCTCACCTTTGTCATTAGTACGCAATTCAAGATCGAACTTTTCTTTGGACAATAAACCAGCTTTTGCATCCTCAAATGATAATGTCATATTGTTACTATATAACAAGATTTCCTTGAAATGTTTATACAAAGAGGGCAATGAGACTATCAACAAAATAACTTTGTTCTCATCCTCAATTTTGACATCCGTACTTTCTAAGTCAATAATAATGGAATTAAAATCATCAAGATGATTTTGAATGGGAGTATCTTCGGCCATAGAGAATGTGTGCAAACATTCTTTGAGACGAATTTTGTTGGCGAGACTCTTTGTCATATACTATGCCTTCAACGCAAGCCAAAGACTTGCCATGGTGGTCTTGTCAACGACTTCGCGCAGGATATGAGGCGCTAAGCATAATTGTATTGTAGAGAGCGCCTTCTTGTCTAGATCCTTCCATTGCTCATTAGTCATTGACTCGTGCTTCTTGGCTTTACCACCAAGAACTTTCTTCAATCCGTTCTGTGTAAGAACAGCCATAATCGGGCCCTTCCAAATGTTAAAGCTCATCTTGGCATCAAATTTGGGAATATCAAATTTTATGACGGTTGCCATACTTGATTCGGGCTCTGATACCACTTGTTAGGATTGTAGGAGATAATAATGGATGCAAGAAAGATAATAAAATATGATAATTAAACAAAAATTAAAACAGCACCAATGAACACCAAGAATTATGTGGAAAACCCAAATCCGAAAAAACCATGGGCCCGATGGCCGGAAAAATCCACTATATAAGTGAGAGTACAAGATTGATCTCAAAGCAATGTGCTTGGGCAAGAGATCAAAATAAGTGATTGTAAATTCACTCCAACACTCATCAATTTAAGAAAAATAGTGGAATAATATTGGTGTAGAAGAATAATGGTGATGATGCTTGGGATCATGATCCTTGAGGATGGAAATTGTTGGATGATGATGAACTTGATCTTGATCCCTTTAAATAGCGATAATATATGCAAGACATAATGTCCCTTTATTAATACTTTGCAATAAAGTAAGCTACAACGTTCCTTAGTTAACGCTTTGTCATAAAATCACATATAACATCTCTGTCATGAAATCACAAATAGCACCCAGTAAAAAACGCTGCATACGTTGGGGGGGGGGAACGTGGCTAAATATAGCACCTGATTATCTCCAACCCCAAAATACACTTCACGGAATTAGGCAATTTAAATAATCACATGCCAATATTTTTGGGCCACTCAACATTATCCTTTCACTCTTTGCTTTGGTTGCAAACTTCCAAACACTAAATTCTTTCTCTTTGCTTTGGTTGCAAACTTCCAAACACTAAATTCTTTTCTCTAGTATCTATTGATTGTGCATGTTATCCCTCCTTGCTGCCGGAGCTATCAAATTCCATTTCTATGCTAGATCATCCAACTGGAGGAGTCAAGCACCAATGAGGTGGTCTAGTGGCATTCAAATGATCGAGTCTTCCGCCCCATTAAGTAGGTGTGGGGTTCAGATTTCACAGAGGCATTTTGGCAGGGTGAATATTTTTCTTATATCACATGCTATGAAGCGTGCACTCAGATGCGAGACATCGGTACGACACAAGAGTACAAGACCGACATGGTGGCGTGATTTTTGACAAAATAAGAACACGACATGTACTCCAACATGTTTACTATTATTTTTTCCCCCTATATAGGCACAGATGAAATTTGGGACTTGAGAGAACCGCCCCCTTTCCCTATTCTCCCTTTTGCTGGTTTTCTTAGTCTCAAAATTTCGTTTTTTAAACAAAATAGTGAAAATAGCATAAGCAAGAAAATTGGAAATCTATGAAAATAATAGAAACTTATTTTTTGAACTATTTATTTATTTTTGGGAGGGGGGTGTGTGGGTGGGAAATTGGTAACCAGTTCTATTTTGAAGTTAAACTGTAGCATATAAGTAACTATAGAACCCTTTACCGATCTTTTAAAAAAAGAAAAGAAATGAAAGGGTAGCAATAGTGCAGCTAACCAGCAAAGTTGCTTCATGCATTGGTCTTGACGACATGTTATTTCAGCCCTCTCCCCCTCATAAACAGTAAAAAGAACTGTCTCTTTCTCTGGCTCTCTCTCCCTTGCCATCGCATAAAAACCTAGAAATCAAATCTCAAACTTAAACTGAGATCATGAAAAGGAAAAGAGCAATTCTGCTGAATGGCCACAGAGAAGCACCAGGCAACTCCATGGTTGTTGGAGGTTATGTGCTGAAAAGGGACATGGGGCATGGTGGAGGAAGCTGTGAAAGTGAAGCAACCCAAGCGTGTTTGGCAGTGAAATTCGCATGCCCAGCGTGAACTGTCTTTTTATTTTTGGATTCGTTTTTTTCCCATGTCTGACATGTGTCCAGCATGTGTCGAGTCATATCCATGTCGGACATCTATCAGACACTGGTATGCCAGGCAAAATAAGTGTCTGTGCTCCTTAAATGACATGTGTCTCCCCACTCCCCAATCTTTCCCTCACAAGGGTGACGTTATGAGTGCTCGGTCCCTTTGATGGCCCATCTTTCCTGGAATTCCCCTCCATTAGAAGCACAACTAGGGGAACATACTTTGTTTATCTCCATTTGCATCATTCTTCCCTTTTCTTTTTTGCACCGAATGTGGATTGAACTCTTGATATTAGCGCTTCTGTCCTACTTGGCATTGTGGATATAACCTCCTATTTCAGTGCTCCCTGTTACATGAGGCTTATTTTTTTTATTGTTATAGGCTGAAGCAGAGCTTATTTCTGCTACTGTAACATTTTTCAAGAAATTAGGAATCACAGCAGCGGATGTTGGGTTCAAGGTATCAAGCAGAAAGGTGTGTACTTTCCCTTGCCTGACCTCCTACAACCCCCCTGTCCCGGGCGAAAGAAAAGGATTTATTGCCCTTAAAAACATAAAATTTGTCTAGATGCAAATCAATGTTGAGGGATTTGTCCAATTTTATTGCGTTTTAAATACCGTTCTGTACAAGGTTCGGAGCTTCAGTTTCTTAAGCATTCTATGGTTGATGATCTAATTGTCTAAAGATGATATGCTAATCAAGATTAGTGCTTTTGCATCCAGGCTGGGTTGAGCTAGTTCAAGTTTCTAGGATCTTCTATGGGTTTGGTTTACCAGGAACTGTTGTGTGCTCGAGCTTTGTCCGATTTGAATACTGATGAAGTTAAGTTCTATGGGATAGTATCCACAAGCTGATGCAAAGATTTGTCAAGGGTGACTTCAGAAGACATGGGGATGGAAATAGAGCAATCTGGCACACCATCTTGACTACTGTCAAGAATTAACGAATAAGCAATTGTTGCCACATCTACTGCTAAGAACAACATGTGAATCTAAGAGGCTATGCCTGCCATTATCAAAGATCAAATAAGCTGTTTGTTGACCTTCTTGTACAAGCTTGTTCTTTTAAGTGTAAATGTGAGGGAGAAATGCCATTAGTTTTCTAAATGAGCAGGGGTTCCAATTGTTTTTCAGGATCTACGAGATTTTCAGACATGGGATTAATCGTTTGGCGTAGGGGAAGGGAGTTGTTAAAACATGAACTGGCAACTGTAATGTGAGCAGGAGCTACTTAGTCGTATGTTCAACCAGCTCCAAAAACTAGATTTCAAGCCATCGTACCTCATGACTAATGAGAATATGAAAGAAGGTAGGTAATATAACCATTATAGGTCAACCAACGTAATCAAAGCTAGTTATGGACAGAAGGAATGCGAACATTGTAGTGTATATGAAAGCCTATGAAATGTTTTGAATTACAGGTTTTTGCTGAAGTTCCCTAGTATCTGGTCACCAAATTTACCAGTGACTCTTGTCTCTCTAGACTCAGCATAAATTTCCTGAGCACTGAGCTGTTTCCTTATGAGTCATTGTGCTCTCTTTATCTTGCTAATTTATGTCTCTTTTCTCATTGAAAGTAATATTTATGCTTTGGTGGTTTCTGGTCATCCAGGTCTTACAGGAAGTTTTGAGGTGCTATGATGTACCTGAAGATTTATTTGTGAGAGTGTGTATTGTTATCGACAAGGTAGCCCCTTCTTCTCTCAGCACAACTTTCATGGTCTCCGGCTGTCAGCTGAGCAGAGTTACACTAGATTAGAGTTGGTGATACTGTGATAGTTACATACAGCCATACCATACTCTTCCCTGTTTGCGTCCTTATATCTCATGTCGATCTATTTTCTAATAATTTCATTGTTGTCTTTTGGTAGATGAGAGCCAAATCTTTCCAGTGAATACCTTCATGCCGTAGTTGATTCTTTTTAAGATGTGACTCCTTCCTTCTGTAATTTGCCTTCTTTCATTTCTTATTTGTGTAACATTACCTTCGGACATTCAAACCTTATTCTTGTTTGAAGTATAACATGCCTACTATGTTGGCTTGAGCTAATAAATTTTGTGTGGTGGGGGTGGTTGTGGCCATTGGAGTTTTCAAGGCTTCCTATTTCGAAGAAGGGATCACTAGAGGAAGGGATATGAAGAAAAGATAATAGGTCATGTACAGTTTTCATGTACTGAAACATTGAAACTGCAAATGCTCTTATGTTTAGAGGTAACCAAAATTGCAAATGTTCTTTTGATTTGAGGTAAACTTATGAAGACAAACAGTTCTACAAACAATAGAAAAATGGAAAACAATTGTTGAAAAAAGAGAACAATATTGAAGAGGGAAACAAAATTTAGATTTGCTATGGATGACCTGCTGTTGCCCCATTTCAACGCATTAGCAATTGATGCTGAACCGCCTCCTCTAATATCTTCCGCTATTGTACTATTCTCAGTTGTTTTATATTTGCAAATGTTTATGAGTTCATCCTCTGCAGGATGGTCGTATAAGTTCCTTTGTAAGGTTCCATATACATGCTACATCGACGGTTATTTTATTGTGTAACATGATTTTTTGAAAGGTACATATGAAAGCCTTTTTGAATAGAAACCAAGAGAATCATTTGAAAAACACTTGTAACACTTTTGTTCCCTTGGGTGTTAGGCTAGTTGTAGGGTGCTTAATTTCCACTAGAGAGACCAAGGTTTGACTCTCCCTAGGTTGTGTGCCCACGAAAATTTACCCATCCAAATTAAAGAAAAAAAAATGAAAAAAAATTGTAACACTTTTGCTTAGCACTCTAATAATTTTGTTTCAAATTCTGTGTCCTGCCCCCTTCACATTCTGGAAAATAAAAATAGTCCTCAATTTACTATTAATACTTTTCCTAGGATGAGGACTTGCAGGTAAATCTGCATCGGTTTCAAGACCATCGTTTTGTTTATTTCAAATGGCATGATTTTAATCAATTCCCCCCCTTCCCTCTTTCGTACGTGTCAATCAGCTGGAAAAGATCCCATTGGATGAGTTTAAGAGAGAATTGGTGTCAGCTGGCATGTCTGAAGAGGCTATTCAGGACCTGCTAGAGATCCTTTCCATAAAATCCTTGGCAATGTTGGAAGGTTAGTTTCCCACTTGGTTGTATATGTTTTAAGTACTGTCTTGATTCCTGGGTGATTCATTGCTCAGTTCAGTGTTTGAGGTGCCAGTGTCACCTAGATGAAGTTGGACTTTGATTGTTTTTCAGTTATGCTATTGATGGTGCCTGTTGATCTGGAGGCATTTTCTTGTAAATAAATTAACCGAATTCTCTTTTTACTTCCTGGCGTTTGAGAATTCTTCCTCTTGAGTTCCTCACAATAGGGTGTATTCTCAATGAGATTTTCTTTTTGTTTGTGACATGATGATCCTGGTACAGATGAATATGGCACTTCTTATGTTAAACTCCGTGGATGGAAACTGCATTATCTACCCTTCTTTGAGTAGTTATGGAATTGTCAGAGAGATTGAACTTTACCATGAACTTCAGCATGGTTTGTCTGTGCTCATGTACAACTTCGAGCTTGTCTTTGATGTCATGCAAATATCCAGTCTTGTTGTATAATTTCAGCTACTGATTTAACCACATAAGGTTTCTTTTTTCCTACTTTTATTTGCTTTCTCCCTTTTCCCCTTGTCAGGCTGGGGGAAGATTTGAAGTTGCCTTTGCTGTTAGTCGAATTCCTTCTGCAAGATAATCTTGTCAGAAAAAAGCATGATTAGCAACAAACTCTATACCTCTGAAATATTGATAATGGCGCTCAGTAGAAAATTTTCAATTGGCAGGATTAGGTGAGTACCAAGGTGTCGGTGAAGTTACAAGTCATTGCAAATTGTGTTTTGTAACAAAGAGCGAGTATCATGAATCTTATCACAACTCACAAGGGCCTTTTATTGATTAGTTCTTTTCCTCAGTTGGACATGACTGAGATTTGAGGGAACTCGCAGGCGGAGAACCCAATACAAGAGCCTCAAATTAGGTGATACGGAGGCAAAATTAAAAGGAGGCTAGTCTTTAATGTATCTTTGGGGATGCACCTTTGATCCATGGGTTGCTGTGAGTCCTGTGACAATCCCAATTCTTAATTAAACTAAATTTGTGTTATAGCATGGCAGGGATGATCGAATACTTTTGATCAAGACAGTAATAAGAATGTAGTTTGATGAGTTGTTGGGTGAAAAACAAAAGGGGGGTTACCATTGGTGTTGGTAAACTGCTGAAGTGGTGTAGGGTTCAAAATATTTGGGTCCGGCTATAGAAAGCGGACATTGATGAAATGTTATTGACCACATGGGTTGGATGAATCTTAGACATGGAATTTTTGTGTGATAAAAAGTTTTCTGACTACATTAAAAGAAAGTTTTACTACATGGCTGTTAGACTAGGCCCATTGTGAGGTGCAGGATGATGGCTGGTTTAGAATGTAGTAATGTACAACTGCAATGTTCGGTGAGAGATGAGCTGGGGCGGCCTTTCCTTTATAGAGGATAAAATGCAGAAGCAAGTCTCATGTGACTTATCATTCAAATATGCCGAGAGGTCTTCTGCTATGAGGTAGGGGAAGTGTGAGGAAATCAACATTCTGGGCTGTATGAAGGGGAAAAAAGACCTAAAAAGAATAAGAGTGAGGCTGTCGAAGTAGACCTCAACTCAATTGAGGTTTTTCGAGGACATAGCCTTTGATAGGAGTTGCTGACTATCTAGGATTAGGGTCGGAGACCCAAGATAACCAATTTGTCCCTTTCATTGGATAAAAGTGTGTGTCAAGCCCTGTTTTTTCAGGTCAGATAACTTCGGATAATCAGGCTGTAATTAATTTTGTCTATGCTAGACTGCATTTTTGTAAACTGAAACTCATCACAGAGTTCTAAAAATACAAAGATGACATTGCTTCAAGTGATGATAAATAATCGTATATTATAAGCATGTGTCTCAACAGCATTTCAATCCTGTTTTTGTTGGAGTTATTTATTTTCTAAACCATTCTCTGAAGAGCAGCTTTTCAAGCCTATGTTATGCTTAGCAGGTCATAAGTTTGTCATCATTGATAAAAGCTAAAACAAATTTCTTTCAGATTTCTATTAAAAGTTATGACAGTATTCCCCTGTATCTAATTCTGGCAACTGAAGCAGGAGGTATGAAGTAAGGCTCCCTTTTTTCCTTTTTATGTCTGAGTTGGTTGGCTTCATGAGTGCCTGTTATTTTCATTGGGAAATAGGGGTTGGAAAAAGGGTAGGATTGGAAAGGATTGGGAAGAGTTGTTGAAGATTGGTATGTGTTAGAATGATTGGGAGGCATTGGTAAGAGTTCGGAAAGATTGAGAAGAGTTCGCAATGGTTGCGAAAGGTTGGGAAGGACTAGGAAGGAGTAGGGATAACCTCAAAAAAGTAACTATTTTTTTTTTTTCGTTTTTGGGAGGATTCAGATTTGAGGAAGATTGGGAAGGATTGGGAAGAGTTGGGAAGGGTCAATAAATCTAAATTTACAGACCAAATGAATAGGCCTGAATGCAAAATCAACGTATTCTCTTCTACTGCCTCAACTATCATAATGCAGGATGTGTTTAACCCTCCAAACTTGGTCTGTTATTCTACTTCTGAACATGTGTGATATGTCCGTCTTGCCCATGATCAGCTCAGGGCATCAGCTATTAGCTTCCCTCGCTTGTTCACCTTATTTGTGATTCTGGAGCCTTGACTATGAGCAGGATTGAGAGAAAATTCCTGCTAGAAATGCCAGGCCTTCTCTTCTGTTCTCACCCTTTAAATCTCCCCCCACCCTGGGAAAAAATCTTTTATAGTGCCATACCTCTTTGACAGAGTAAATCCATGTCGGGATGTGCCCGCAGAGACAAACTATATCTCCTTGTCCGTCCAACAAGATCGGTTCCTTTTGACAAGCCAAGGACAACATTCACATTATGCACTGCACATCCCTTTGCATTTCATCACTTCTGTCTCACTTTTAGTTTGAAACATGAAGAATATTTAGGTTTTTCCTCCCATTTCAATTGGATTAGTTAAACCCTCCTTTAAAAAAAAAAATTAAAAAATGGGGGGGTTGGCACTTGGGTGGTCCTGGCGGAAAGTTGGGGGGGGGGAGGGACAGGTTGCTTATTAACTTTCTTCATGTGGTGGATATGTCTATGATTGACTATGATCACAGTAAGTTTGCGACTTCTTCATGGACTAATAAAATGAGAAAGTGTTTCCAAATGGATCAGTTTACTACTTCATGCATGCTCTTTTGATCCATGTCGGAGAGCTCTGATGACATTTTTTATTGCCAACTCATCTAACATGCTGTAAATGAGTTGGGAGCAAACTGCAGAAAGCAAGCGATAGAGAAGACCCTTAGGAGGTGAGAGGTATTAAGAGCTGCACCGCGTGAAGAATCATAGGTATAGCAGAAGGCAAACGTGCAGCACAGAAACAACACGTATCGATACATAGGAAACATGAGATAAACAGATAAATATGCTTTGCTAATCCTTGAAGTAGATGCTCTAGCTAATTAATTAGTGTGAGACTGAATTCTTTCTGGGCGGGGCATGGCCAAAACATCCTTTTGTTTTTTGATGAGCAATCAAAATATTGCATTAGATAGACATCAAGGGGCCCATGTACAGAAGGTGCAATTACAAAAAAAGTCATGCCCTCAAGCTTTCATGCATAATATTATCTACAAAACCCAAAAAACACATGTTTCTTCCAGCATTAAGTGCATCACTCCAACTATGTAAGGTTTTAAAGAATTAGAACTTGAAATCTTGTAAGGACAAAGCTTTGCCCCCCAAAAATGCATCGATTCCTTTCCTTCTAGGTACACCACCGAATTGCCAAAGGAATCATCTTCGAAACACCATAAACCCAATTCTTCTTCATTCTTCTTCACGCTAGCACAACATCTTTGACAGAGAAAGGTTGAACCCATGCAGCTCCCATAAAGTAAAGAGAAAAATGCCCAAGTGATGAAATGCAACGACATGTCATAAGGAGATGGTCCACCATCTCTTCCTCCTCACCACACATAAAACACATACTAGGCCCTTTAAAATTTCTTGTTTTAAGCATAACCTCCGTGGGGATCTTTCGTTTAGTGGCTTCCCAAGCAAAAAAGCACGCATATGTGGGCGTTGTAGACTTCCAAAATGCTTTGGACTTCCAGAACATCCTTTTGTTATGCCTGACAATTTTTCTATGGTTGGGTGGTCTTGCTTAAAACAGGCTCTGTATGTTGAATGTTGAAAAATCCTTTCTTATCATATGGGATTAGCCATCTTGATTTGTCTTTATTGTATTATCGCAAGCTTGCAGTACATGGTAAGAAAATATTAGATTCCCTGTGGAGGCTGAAATATCTTTCTTACATAGCTCATTGTTATAGGATGATTGAATGACAACACATGTATTCTTTTAACCGTCAATGTTGATTGTTATTTATGCTTAACTATTGAAGTTCGATAAATTAAAATGCAGAGAGACTTGGAACTGCTGATCCAGCTGTTGGTGAACTTAGACAACTCTTCTTACTTGCTGAAAAGTATGGCTACTCTGATTGGATTCAGTTTGATGCATCTGTTGTACGTGGCTTAGCCTATTATACTGGTATTGTGTTCGAGGTATTTCTCATTTGCTTTATCTTACAGATTCTATAGCTTTTGAGAAATGCCATCTTCTAATGTTTACTGTTAGCACTAGCTAGTTATCCAGCGGATTACATTATGGGGAGAAATTAGACTTCCCTGTGATTTTTGCAACATTGATTAAGTTATTTCGTCGGAAGTCCAAACCCAACAAATTGACTCTGTTTATTGCTGCATCCAAATAATGTAATTAGCATAGAAGACCGAAGTGGCATAAGTTTTGTGATGTTTGATCCTATATCGTCGGCAAACTGGTGAATGCACTTGCTTTTATTCAGGAGCATACAGCTGACTAGTTGTATAAGTAAATAAGTTTAGAAGTCCACAAACACTTAAACAAACTGGTGAAATTTCTGCTGTATGCTTTAGTGTGTGCCTTTCAAGTTATGAGTTGATGACATTCTTAAGCTAATGTAGAGTTAACTTTCAAGGCCATCTGGCCATGTATGCTCATCTGCTGTACATCTAATGTTATTTTTCAGTACCATATGTTTTAACTGCCAAAAGTTAATTGTATAAGTGTATGACTTACTTAGATTGCTGCTGTTGATTATTTATGGGCTGGTGTGTGGTTAGATCTGGAGAACACAACTTAAAGTCTGAATGGTAATAATAGAGAACATAAACAAGTAATGGCTGGAGAGGCGTCACGAGGTAGGGACAGAAGAGGGAAAATTATGGCTCATCTTGGCATATAATACATAGGATGGGTTATTACATCATTTAGGTGTGATGAAAGTCTTGCAAGGGAAGAAGGACCCTAGCTATGAACTTCCAAGAGCATGAAGGAAAGAAGGGAGAGTTCACGGAAAGAGGGAGGCACGGTCGTGCTTGATGGCACGGCCAGACCGTGCCAAATCCCTGGCCTTAGAAACCGTGGAGGGAAAGATAGCACGGTTGGAAGAGTTTGTGAGTTTGGTTTGAGGCTAGACGATTAGGGGTAGTCTAAACCTTGAAAGGGAGTGAGAAAGGAATTGAAGAAGGTTAAATTTGAGGGGGGAAATGGTGGGAGTGTGTTTAGGGAGTGAAAAAGGAAGAAGAAGAACACAAGAGAGATTAGAAGAGTCACGGTTTAGGAGAAACCAAGTACTCTTAATGATCTTCTAGTGTTTTGGATAGTACTAAGCTAAGGGATTAGATAAGATACACCACTAATCTCTAGCTTAGGGCCCTTAATCTTTGATTAGGATAAGATACACCACCAAACCAAAGGATTAAGACTCTCTTGAACACCACTTAGCTCGGCCAAGAACTAAGATAAGCAAGAAAAGTGTTTAGGGAAATTGAAAGACACAAAGTCTCTTCTTTTTGATTCCAAGTCATAACATAACATACAAAATAAACAAGTAAGGCTTTTATATGGCCTTCTACTTACACGAAATAAGCTTTCCTTACAAGCTAGGAAAGTCATTAAAACACCTAATGCTACCTAGGACATGGTTAAGCACTAATCTAACACAAACCAATAGCTTAAGGTCTTAAATACATCTTAGCATGAATATAAACCTTTCTTAAGCACTAAGGAATGTAGATGAGTCAATTTCCTTACTAGGAAGGAAAGCTTCTCACGGCCACACCTCAAAATAGCTGAAAACTCCTTGCTTGACATGTGTTGCTAGTGTGGTCAAATAGATGCTTGCCAAATGGCTCCTCTCCACTTGCTCCACGTGGTTGTCTCTTGCTTGGCTGAGTGGTGCTTACCAAGCAGCTCAATTTACCTGAGTAAGCACGTCCACATGTCACAAAACCCACCTAGGGAGGAAACCTCCTTAGCTTGACAACCGGGCACTATAGGTGCCGGTTTCTGCCTTCACTTGTGCTGCATGGTTGACAACCCAAATGGTGAGTAATCTGAGATTTTTTTATATTGCTGGAAACCTCAAGATGTCTAGAATACCCTCCATTTGGAATTAGAGCATTTGGACGTCGTTTGCCCCCTGAAAAAGTTGAAATGCCCAAACCGTGCAATACCGGGTTCAATTCAGCACGCCTTCAAAAAACAGCTTCGTTCCTATAGCAAATGAGCTCCAAATCCTATGATTCAAAATGGAAATGAAAGCTAACACCTTAAGCTTACATAATCACCAAAATTTAATCACCTAAGCTTGGATTAAGCTTAAGTAATTAAGTAACAAAAACCGGGTAAAATTCTGGATGCAAAACCATGTGCATCCACTTCAAAATTCTCCTTGGCCGTGAAGATGGACTTGATTGTGGAATGGTTTTGGACCATTTGGACTTGGGATGAACTCATGGATGGACCTCCATCAAGGTGGAACATCATTCAATAAACTCAAGGCCTCACTGATGACAGGTCATACAACTATAATGCTCCTTTAAAGTTGCCTTTCGCTTACCGAATCTTCCTAGGCCTATCCAGTTTGGCTTGGAAGTCTAAGGCATTGGTTAGGATATGTTTTATTCAGATGATGGTTTGGGATAGAATCAATACAGACAAGTTCCAAAGGAGAAGCCTGAGAAGACCTTGTTAGGATACATTTTGGGATCTGTATGTGTGTGTGCTTTGCTGGAGAAATAGGAAACTAGTTGGCATTGGTTCTGTGCTGCTATCAGAGGTTGTACAAAGGTTTTTTGTGGTTATCTGTGAAACTTGACTATGTTCACCCATTATTCTTGGATCATTTTTCAACTCCAGCAGATTAGTTTTGGAGGTCAGAAAGGGAAGAAACTGCAATGGTTCTGTGCTTTCATGGTGATGCTATTGTACATTTGATCAGGGCAACACCTGTACACTTTCAAGGAACTCTCCCAGTAGCGTGGTTTTTGAGTTTCAATGGTAGCTTTGCAAGGGCCCATGCAATAGAGGCCTTGGATATTCTTGGTAGAGGCCCAAGTTCCCCCTAAACTGGCTTCTCTTGTCTGATGTAGTTTTTGACATTTGAACACTCCTGTTAGGATGCATGCTTTAAAAGGATATAGTAGTCTATTTTTATTTGTTTATGCAAAAGGTCTTGATGAATCAATTAAGTGCCACCACATTAATTGGAATTATAGTTATAGCAATGCTTGGCTTTATTGGCATCTAGATTACTTTCCAACTTTGAGCCCCTAAATTCAAGTCTTGAGATATAGATTTCCTCCCTAGTGGGGATATATAGTGTGGCCAATCAGTTTGACCTTGGCTCAGAGCCTATCTTGCTTCACTGGTCAATTGAGGCTGAGTTGGAAAACAAGCATGGTGGAATTACAGTAGTGGTGAATGAATCCATGGCACATCCTATGATGTGTGATAAATGATTAATTTATTGAAAATTATTTGATTCATTGAATGCATCAGTAGTGAATAACCAGTTTCCCTCATCCAACATTCAATTTGGTTCTTTGGGGAAATCATAGTTTTATGTAGGATTTTCAATTGCATGTACTTTCATTTTATGAAGGAGCAGCAACTCCCTTTTGAATTCCTGATAGAAAGAGGAAAAGCAACACATCCTGTTTTTCACAGCTGTTTTTTTTGGAATTTTGTTGAGATTCAAGGCTTAATTTCTTGCTCAGCTCACCTATGTTGACAATTTTCTGGAAGAATCATGATCATGATTCATGAATTTGAAATCTTGATGATACTGAATAAATGTGGGAAAATATGAATCTAAACCTGGAAAAACGCAAGATTCTAGACACAAAGTTGAGGAGAATAGGCTCTTGAATCTAGACCTGGCAAAAACTAACCGGCTCTTGAATCTAGACTTGGCAAAAACTAACCCGACCCGAACCCGCTTGAAAATTTTGGGTTTTGAATACGATTTCCTAGACCTGAACCCGAAAAATCCGCAAATTAGCGAGTCAAACCGGACCCGACCCGACCCCACCCGTTCGACCCGAATATTATATCTTTATTTGTTTATTGTTCTTTAATTAACAACAATGGTTATTCATTATATAGGTTCATTTACAAAAACGTTATTATCGCATCCTTTCATAAATTAAACAATCGTACCCTTTCTTTCCCAACTTCGTTCTCGTACAATAACATTATGCACAACTTATAAATGCGAAAAACTTTGAAAATGGTGCGAAATGGCGTGAAATAATAATAAAAAAAAGGGCAGCCCAGTGCATAAGCATCCTGTGTACGCCCAGGGTCTGGAGAAGGGCCACACCCCGATGGGTGAATTATAGTTAGCCTAACCTGACTTTGTCAGTGGCTGATTCCACGGCTCGAACCCATGACCTTTTGGTCACATGGAGACAACCGTTGCTCCAAGGCTCCCCTTGCCGCTATATTTCTAGCGAAATGAATATGTCTCATCATATTTTAAATAATGTTACTTTGTAATAATCTAACATTTTAATGTTATAATTAAAAATTAATTGTAGTATATTGTGTTTTTCCAATATCCTTTGATTTGTTTTCTCTTCTAATTGGTTTCGAACTATGATGTTGGGTAATGGGTTGACTCATGTTCGTGTTATGATCGACCCCTTAATAAAGTGTACTTAATTAGGTAATGGTAAATTAATTAACAAAACATTGGATTGTTAAATGACTTATTAGTAGGCCGAACCCCTTCGACTCGTTAACATGCTTTTAATGGGTTGGGTAAATAATCCGACTGATTATTAACCTTATTTTAGTTCACGGGTTGCGACTTTGAGGCCTCATGGCGCACATATATCATAATGAAAAGTTTGAGTATCTTTAATATTCATTTAAGAAATTACAATTAAAATGCTTTTCCATTAAATACAGACAATTCTATCCTTTAAATATGTCAAAGTCTTTAATTTTGACCAAAAGGAAATAACCCACAAAAAGGCGTTCTAAACCCATTGGGTCGACCCGAAACCTGTATAACCGAAATACGATCGCCCGTGTTTTACCTGAACTTGAAATACACCCGAAATACACTCGTATTTTATCCGAACTCGAAATATACCTGATCCGTATTTTACCCGCCCGTCTGAATTGATAGGTCTACTTAAATCTGGTAGACCTCTTGCTCGACGAAGTTCAATCAAAAAAGAATTTGACTTAATCAGCATCTTGAGTTTTGTATACTATGTCCTACACAAATGGCTTGTCTCAAGTTTTTCTCGATCAAGTTTCCTGAGATACAACCATCCCACTATTATTTCAGGGATTTGACAGAGAAGGAAAGTTGCGGGCTATCTGCGGTGGCGGACGTTATGATCGGCTACTATCTACATTTGGAGGTGATGATATTGCTGCTTGTGGCTTTGGATTTGGCGATGCAGTCATTGTTGAAGTAAGTGTTTTCAGAATATGCAGTTGTGCTTATTTTGACAATTGGCGATGCAGTCATTGTTGAAAACTGTTTTCAGACTATGCACTTGTGTTTATTTTGACAAAGTTATTCACAAAGCACAATACTACGTCCTTTTAGTGGTGCAAGCTGCCTTCCTGATCTTGAAAGTTGTATGCCCGCACTCCCCCCCCCCCCCCCCACAAAAAAAACGAAGAAAAGAAGGAAAAAAGATCTGATAATAATGACATCTTAGCAATTAAATTTTGCTAATATCTGTGCAGCCTTATCCCACCCCGGAGCCCTTGTCTTCTTGGCAAACTGCCTCCCATCATCCAACTATCTTGTGGTTTTTTTGGGGGGGGGGGGGGGGTTGAATTTCATGCAGCTGCTGAAGGAGAAAGGCCTTCTTCCAGAACTTGGGCTTCAGGTGGATAACATAGTCTGCTCGCTTGACCCTGATCTTCAGAGTGCTGCTGCTTTAGTTGCTTCCGTCCTTAGAGGGAAAGGTCAAAGTGTTGACTTGGTCTTGCAGACCAAACCTATGAAATGGTATGCAGTCATCTTCACTAAATATTTGGAAGATTTGATCCTTCCTTTCAATGGCCATGTCATTTTGTTTGCTCCGAAAAATTCTAGTTTCAAACATCTTCACTGCTTGGAAATTTTTGGAGGAATGAAATGAAGAAAAGATTCTTAAGGTTTTGGACCCAAAGTGCGAGAGTTGAGATCCAAAATGTGGCTTTGTTGAGTGTGGGTTTCCTGTGGTACTTGCAGGGTGTTCAAGCGGGCTGCACGGATAAATGCTCAAAGGCTGATATTAGTTGGGAGTTCAGAGTGGCAACATAGTATGGTGGCTGTTAAGTTACTGGCTACTGGTGAACAATATCTGGTCAAACTTGATGAACTGGAATAAGAAGTGACGAACTGTTTGTTAGCGGCTGCATTGGAATTTATGGGGTTAACTCTATTTGTTTTGCTGGTGATTCAATAGAATTCTTCCTTGATATTTGGTCACTGAAGGCATTCTGGCTATGAATGATGCCATTGATCCAACGTATCTTATGTAATTCTATTTTGTTTGATTCTCATCGGTTTAGTTTGGATGAGTGTGTAATTATTATGTGCAATAAATATTCTACTGATGCATGAGCCTTCGGGAAATTCAAGCCTAGCTTTGAGCTCCTTTAAAAACCAGTTAGATTATGTGGCTGTTGATGATGACCGCAAATTAGATAGTATATGCAGTGGAAAAAGGCTTGGTTGGGAATCCACCAACAACTTAGTGTGGCCAAGGCTATCAAAATTGATTCAGAGGATCTGATCAATCAGTAGATTAACTAAATCAATTAGACTTGGCAAATTTTGGAAAAAAAGTCGCCGCAACTTTCATTCGAGGAGTACGTTGTATATTGAAGAGGATATCTATAGCTTCCTTCATGGGTAGGGCACCTTAGTGCAAACTAGATTTGAGTAAATATTTGCCAATACGTTGCATGACAATGTGTAAAATAAAAGTAATTTTTATTTTGCTGATTAGGAACCGCCACCTGTAAAATTCAAAGCCTATATCATACATTCGAGATTACGTGCTCTCGGAAGTTACATAAGCAAAGTATATGTTAATAACTGCTCATATGACAAATACATTTTAACAAGTATATATATGTGGCAATAGGAGTACATACTTTCAGATGTATATAATAATTTGCCTGTAAAACTAGCTTTAGAGAGCCTATTTAAATGGAATTAAATTTTGACAAATCAGGAATTGCCACGTGTCATTAATAATGTTGTAAGACCCACGTCTTTGTTTTCCGTTAAGACGTTTCCGTTGATTTGCAGAAGGCTTTTAGCCCGAAAACGGTCAGTTTTTAGGGGAAATTCTGCCCGTTTCGTCCCAGAATTTCGGTAGAAAGTTAAGAAAACGTAACGCTTTCGACCCTAGGGGTTGGGGGTGTTACATAATGCAATAAATAATAATAATTATTTTTATTTAAAATAAAGAGAGAATTTCTAAATTATGGATCTTAGTCCAAAACTCAACTCATAAACCTAACCTTTGAGCCTATAAATAGGGGTTATCCCCCCTTATTTTCAAAGGGTTCAACATTCACCATTGTACAAGCTCCAGAGCTCAAAATATAGACAACTCTAGTAACCTAGCGACAAAGATCAAGGTTAGCTAGCTCAATATCTTTTGCAATGTCAAATTGAAGTATACTTAAGACTTGTTTATTTAGTTCATCGATCGAGATCAAGGAACCTCGCCCTCGCATCGATTAATCTGGCCAACTACATTCAACACTCAACATTGGCAGAATCCAGAGGCTTATATTGCAAGCAGCTTCCAGACTAAGCGAGAAGGATTTAAAACTTGCAAGCTTCAGATACAGGAGTCAATTATTCGCATATCAAGATCAAGAATCATTTTAGAGTTCCTCAGTTGATTCTGCATCGATTGAGATCAACCAATTACGCCATCGAATCACACAAGTACTTAGGAGATCGAATCAGATGACTATTTCATTGTGTTCAATTCAGATATTGTACCTACATATACTACATTAATATAAAAATTAAATTTATTTCTCAATTTCTTGTTTAATTTATTTTAGATTCGAAATCTGTATTCACAAATTTTTGGCACACCCGATGGGACTTCTCTGTCTCTCATCTCTTTCTCCAAGCAAAAAAGTTCTACACTCATTTGGAGAAGAAATGACACCCAAGAACGCCATCCTTCAATTTTCAAAGAAGGAGATTATCAGATCTATATTTGAAGGATCCGCAAAGGCTAGTATTGTATTTGGAAATCGAAACACTAGAGTGATGACAATGAGCATGGCCAAAGCTGCTGCCTCCATTACCCTAAAACAACAAGTTGTGGCTTCAACTTTGCAGTCATACAAAACTTAGAAATTTGGTTCCAACTTGCTTGTTGATGGAGTCAATCAATATGCTTGTCCCCTTAATTTGAAGCTAAAGCCTCTTGTTGTCTTCAATATGAGGAAGACTCTGCCTTATGGACTGGATGAATTCCAAGCCTACACCGATCCTGTCTTCCAACCATTCGGTAAGGAGGATGATGACTATGGTAGTAGTGATTCTTCACCAACATCTATAAGAGATTCACTTTTCTCACAAGAGGAAGTCGAATCCTCTAACACTATCATCATTCCACTCATGGTGACAGAGGCTATCAACTTGGAAGAAGAATCCTCTAACACTATCATCATGCCACTCATGCCACTCACAAGATTTCTAAACTTTTGGAGCAAAACGGACAGAGTTTTAACTAAAAGTTGACCATAACCTAGGCTTAAAGCCTTACATTAGGTCCTTGCAATTAATAATACATAAAAAACATCTTTAACATTCTCGACAGACATATGCCGTAGACCACAAATCCACAGGCCACACGCCTGATGTATACCAAGTATAAATTTCAATAAAAGAAAGAAATAAAAGGTACAACTTAATGGATCACACATCCGAAGCACTGGGGGTTTACATACTAGCATAATTGAGAACAACTAAACCAAACGACCAACTATTCAGATGATTGGCCTACTTGGCTATAAGGAGCGACAATTAGTCAATGTGTATTCCATGAGCTATAGGAATTAACTACATACGTCTAAGAACTTATGAATACATTGCATTACAACATTCAGCTCATGATCTACATATATAACTCCTTATCCAAAGTAAGAGAGTGGTTTCGAATTGATTTACATAAACTGACTTCTACCTGTCACATCAAAACCTTGGAAAAGGGGAAATAGAGAGGAGATGAGTTGCCGCATGCTCAGCGAGTGATTCTCAACCCTAAGAAAACAAAATAGTTGCACACAATACGTTTAAGTAGCAATCACACATAATTTGGTATTTAATATCATATAATGAGCATATAAGGCCACCCATATCCATCAATGCCTCAATAACCTGTAGAATTCAATGTGCTTCTCTTCTCTTCTTCCATTCACACACAAGAGTTCTCAACTTGCCTAATCAATAACTCTTGAAACTTAAAAATGACAATCACGTATATTATGCTTGTTTTGCATCAGATAACAGACAAAAATGACTCAATCGTAGGTTGCCTCAAGCTATAATCTAGGCACTGAAAACAATAGGGTGTTCAATTCACGCATAAGCTCTTAACATAAAAAAGTTCAGCTTGAGTCACCAACAAGAGCTCTTTTCATAAGGAAATGCGGTTAACACATAAAAAGGCCAGCACCTTTACTTAAATCAAAGTAATCACTTATAAAAACAGTCGTTACTCATGAAGAAGTCATTTGGAATCCGACGGGGTTCTTTTAAAGAGTACATACACTTTTCCAAATGTTTGCACTAGCATAATCCTCAAATGAGGAGTTTTCATTACACATTAGTTAAGAGATCATTTTCTGGGGGCATTGGATTCATGCATTTGTGCTTGTTCAAGTGAGATCGTCACACACATTTCATAGTAATCCCCAGGGCCTTTCATATTTAGTGGGCATTTGCCCTTGTCAGGTTCTTCTAAGGTTCCCACCTCTAGGTGTACTCCCTAGGAATTAGGATTCCCATGCCTTGGGTCCATCCCTAACCTTGTGTCCAAACCATTAACGCCACTTTTCTAGCCCAAAACATTTCATATGCATCTCATTTTCAACATGTTTTAAATTCAAATTTCCATTATTTGATAACATTGGCATTTCCATTTTTAGGAAGGCTAAAATGCCCTAATAAGGTCATTCATCTTTCGAAAAGCATATAACCATTCATTGCAACAAAACATGCTTATAAATGAATTAATGATTAAGTACGAATTCGCTTTTCAAAGGAAGTGATGTTAAAAACTCGTCTTAAAAGCTTACAAGCCCACAACTTACTCTTAATCAGTTTGGCTTAAAAGCATTCTTATCAAACGAATGGTCTAACAGACACTATTAACGACATAACTCAGTACGGTTGCCATATCAAACCAATTCACTTACACACTAATCAATGCACGTCTTTAAGCATATTGTAAACATATTTATTCTTATTTCACATTGATTTCCAACTCAATAACCTACTTAAACAATTTCTGGAAGTAATCAAGGGATTTTTAAACATTCAAGTTACTCGTTTAAGTAATTAGGACGTTGCTTTAGTCTTTGTAACAAACAAACGACTCTTAAGCTAATTACTTGAGGGATTCAATTATTTGAAATCCTTCATGTAGGAACAATGGGGAATGCTTAAAGTGAATCAAGCAAGTTTCAATCTTAAATAGACTGTTAGTTCACAAATCACTCAGTTTGGCATAAAACTCAATTCACACATACACACATTGTGGACACATAAACCCAAGGCTATCAAACCACAACTTGATTCATTAGCATGCTTCGACCAGATTTTTAGCAAATTAACAAGTAATAGCATAGTATCAAAACATGGCAACACACTTCAGAAATTCACTAATTTATTACACAACCCAAACTCTCTCCTCACAGCACCGACCACAAAAATCCTCAAAATAATCTCAATCACAATCCCAAATCATTCCAATTAACTCAAACGGCATGACTGTTACCATTATTCTCTCTCATTCAATTTCCAACTCCACATGCAACTTAATTTATTGAACGAAATCATAAAACTTTGCAAATTAGTAACAGTTTAGGAATTAAGATCCACCCACCTCGATTCCAAGCTAAAGGAGCCAACTCTTGGGCTAATTGGGCGAATTGGGGCTAGGTTCGAGCCTCCTCTTTCCTTCCATTCATAGTAGTGTGCCACCTCCTTCCTAGACGCCGCTTTGCTGCTAACAACTGGCAAAAGCTATCGCCCCCTTCAGGTTGTTGCGCCAGACTATCTTGCATCTCACTCCCTCTCCTTATCTCTCACTCTCTCGTTCTCTCTTTCTCTCTCTCTCTCTCTCTCACTCGGGGCTAAGGCAGAGTAAGGCCCCCGCCTTGTGTGACCGGCACCCTGTCACTGGTCTACCGCCGCCGCACCCTCTTTCCGCTCGATCTCTCTTTCTCTCTCCTGGCTTGTGGTGATAGTGTATGGTTTTAAAAACGCTAGCTTTGCAGACCCTTCTCGTGCGACACTGGGCCCGAAACTGGCCAGTGGTGACGCCGCGAACTGTTTGACTAACGCTATGCCATGCCACTGTCGCCTGGTCTCCAGGTCTATCTCTCTCTCTCTTTGGTGCTTCACGGAGGTGAGATAGCAGAAGATTTCATGGCTTTTCTTCTCCTCTCGGGCCAGGGCCCAAGTCCTCACCCCATCCCCCTTTTGTTTTTTCTTTTATTTTTTTATTTTGTTAACTTGGCAGACCAAGTGGGTTTGACCTAACTATATGAACCCCGAATTGTTTCTGACATCAGATAGTTAAGCCAACATTGCTAACTTCACACAATTGCACTCCAAGCTAATTTAGCCAAACTTATTGATTTTCACGCAACCTCGTAACAAATCAAGAAAATTTATAAAATTACTACACATAAATCATTATGCTCAATTAGCATGCAAACAAAAATAGTCTAACATAGCTAAGTAAATATAACGTAATCAATGAAAATATTAATCTAAATAGTTAGCCTAAAATTAAAAAAAATTCTCGATTATTAGATTCTCCCTCCCTTAAAAGAATTTCATCATCAAAATTCTAGTGCCAAAGTTTAGTAATACACTGGGTGCACATACACATGGTACAAACCATCTAAACTAACAACAAAATCCAACATTGAAGTTTACAACTAAATATAGCTCTTCAAAATCAGTAAAACAAAAGGTTTGTGGGACTTAGTCTCCTCCTCACTGGTCCTCAAGTGTCTACTCACTCTATTAAGGCGTCGAGGGAAAATCACGTAGAAGAGGGGCAACTGAGTTGGCATGGATACCCTTTTCAAACTCATGTCAAAAAAAAATTTAAGGAACGTTTGCATTGAAGCACATAAGTTGGCATCTAAGGAACCTTTCATACATAACAACTAGTGGCACCAATGAAGGTCGAGTTAAGGTACACAACTGAATCAATTTCATCCTAAAGCATGTGAGAAACAAATAATTTTATGATTAAGTTTGTCAACCAAGGCTTCTATGTGACCATCGGTTAGTAGGGACACTGTATAGCATCACATGAATAACAAAACATGCAAAAATGACTTATGAGCTTGCAACGACATTACGTAAGACAACATCTTAGCATTCCACACCTAAGAATAATCAACATCAGTTAACATTACGTATATGTAATGGGCAAATATGTGGGCAATACATGAAGCCATCAATTAATAAACAAATAAAGGGAGTAGCTTGAAGAAGAAAGTGACACGCTATGAATGTAAGCCGGTGAGCCGTACAGGTTCAGTACATTGCTCATGTACAAGCTGTGTGGAGGGGGTGATGTGGTATGGTTGGCATAAGGTTCTTATATCTAATGATGCATTTATAGCATGACTTCTAGTTCAACTACCCAGCTAAGCTATTTCAGATGGAGGGCCTCACTTAAGAGGCTTGTAGTTCTTGTAGATTATGAATTACAATGGGGTTAGAAGAGCAACTACTCATTGCTCTTAGGCTAATGCCACCGGTTACTCTTACGACCATAGTTAACAAACAGAATATTTTCAACCACAGTGCATAGCTAAACGGACAACACACAGGCAAGGTAATCACATATTCATACAGGTGTGGGTTTATATGGTTGCGAAATGTGGGTACTGCAATAGCCCGCCCTAGATCATGTTTATTTATTTAATTAGGTCATGTTATTTTTCTCACATTTAATCATCCCGGTTGGGAAAATTCCATTTAGGACCCACTTTGCAATTCGGGTTTTATTATCGTAAAATTTCGGGCGAATCTATAGCCGGCCCATGATAAATATGTTTTAAAGGATTAAATTATTTTTCTTATAAAGATCCAAAAATTTCATTTCGAGCCACCAAAAAAAAAAAAACTAGTCGCGTAAATTCATTTATGCCCAATTTTGGTCCAACAAGTTACTACCCATTTGCTTAGCTAATTATCCTCAATTATGCCTAATTATCATTAGGAAAAAGATGCTTTTGGAGTTTAAACAGCTCAGCAAAGTATTATCTAAGTCATTTTCCACCCAGTAAACTATCAAAATCTCAAGCTTTTCTCTCTCCTCCTTTTTCTAGTTCAAAGTGAGTAAACCCGAACACTCTTGTCGTTGATTTTTAGTTTTGATTCTTGTTTATGTTGATTTTGATTGTTAATCATGTAATCTTGATAGAAATAACAATTATTTTGATGTTTTAATTGTTGGTTAAGCTTGAAAGCATGCAAGGGTTGAGGTTGTTCATGATCATGCAAACTTAAGTTTGAAGTGATGGATTTGGACTGTTTTGTATTTGATTTTGTGATATTTGGCATTACTAATGTATGTCATGATGTTTATGTTGATTTTAGACGAGTTAAGTGCAAGTACAAGTTGGTTATAAGCTAGGGTTTTACTAATCAAGGATGGATTAGTTTTATTTTATCTTCAAATATGTTTATTGTATATAATTAGATGAAAAATGAAATTTGGATGTGTTGTTTAATTTGGATATACCATGAGGTGATTTTTGCAGAAAGGGGTGGATTATGAAAAATTTCTTCAATTGATTAAAAGAGGTTATTTTGAACATTTATGCAAGTGAGTGAGATTATGGTTATGTTTTAAGTGTTTTGTAAAGAGAAAAATTGAAACTTAGATGAACATGATTATGGGGTAAATTTGAGTAACATGGCTTTGTAACATAATGAGAGCGAACAAATCAAAGGTTAGTGATTTTAAAGGGAAATTATGTGAAGAAAAGACTAAGAGCATGGGCAGTAGGGTTGTGAACAGACCCGAAATAGGGGTTCCTTTAGGAATGAACTAGTAATGTTCGGTCCATCAAAAAATTGTGATATTTGGTGGATAGATAGATCCATGAATTGTTTTTCAAATGCCTTTGGAATAATTTCATTCCGAGTTTTGTGGAAACAGTTATAGTCGATTTGCTAAGACTGCACATCATACGCGGAAGCTGCGCACAATTTTGTTTAAGCCTAACTTTAGGAGCCGTGTTGTGGTAATTGGGTTTCGCATTGTGAATGAAAGTATTGCGGGACTTCTTAAGATTTTCATATTGGGGTTTTAGGACTTAGTTTGAGGTGGGGGGTGAAAGATATGAATTTTCTAAAGTAGACCTTGAAACGGTAATATGAGGGAGGAAAGAAATTGTGAGATTTGGAGATATTATCAGGAGTTTCTAAATGATTATGGATTTTGCAAAGAAATTATAAAGTTTAGTGAATTCAACTACTTTGATTGTGTATAGAAGCTTACTTGGGTTGAAAAGCAGAGTTAAATGGGTATGAGAATGAAATTCGAGAAGTGGGGAGAGTAGTGACTTAAGATTGGTGTCTATCGGGCCCAGACAGGGTTATATGAGCGTTCTTGAACCTCACAAACCCCCCTTGGCATTAAAGGTTTTATTATCCATTTCAAAAATATCAAAAGCCCATATTCTATCCATATCCATTAAATTCTTTTCATTATCACCTCAATTATTTTTTTTTGGTCTATTTTGCTCCAATTTGTTTTACTTCAAGTTTAATGACCCTAACTTATTTAGTTTTCAAATCATTTCACTGTAACTTATCTTATATTGATTTCTTTGAATTTTTGACGCCCTTTTAATTAATTAGTTTCCATTAAAGTTACAAATTACGAGAGTGAAAGTTGTTTACTAACTGCATTTACCTATAATTATATTTCTTAAGCAAAAACGGGGCATACTTTATCGTTTCCCATTGTGTATAAGTATTATCAAGTGAGATTACATTTCAAAGACTTCACATACATCTGCTGCCTGTATCTTTAGAAATCAGAGTGTATTTATCAAAGTCATCATGTTTTGGTAGGTACATCAATGAATCGGTTTACACAGTGATTTATCATTTAATTAGTGACCCGGCCAGTTATCATCTATAAGGCATTCTCCCTTCAGTTACCCATGGGCTTCAGCCCAGGTTTCCCGATCAGCTTAGCAGGTGTACACCTATCGATAGATTGTAATATTATCTAGGGGTTCACTATAAGGTAATAGCTGCCAATGCAGTTTTACATTTATTTCATTAACTGTTTTAACTTAAAATGAATTGCAAAGCGGGCACCCAACCAATTTATGCAAAGATCATTCAACAATATAGCAATGTACATACTAAGCTTCGACTCACAATTTGAAATGTTTCTAATGTTTTGTTTTAGGTAAATGCTCAGTGAATCGCCTCCATGCTGGCAAACCATTTGGAGAAAATAAGTTATGCAAGGGAATCTGGATCGATCAACAGTGACATAGTACATACATATTTTTGGAGCTGTATTTTGAAATCTTTAGTGGATGGAGGTGTAAATTTTATGGTGAATTACTTACCGTGGTGTATAAACCTTATGTTGGTTAACAGTTGATTGTACATGGTTTGATCATGTGTGAATGTGTATGGTTGAAGGTATGCCTAAGTTATTTCTAGTACACATGCTTCAAGCTTGTCCTTTTGGACGGCGATAACACCCCTATCATCGAGTTTATTAGTCATAATTAAGGGATTTATTAAGGAGAGCACAAATAGTAAAACATGTGCATTTTGGGGCATTATAGTTTTTGGTATCGAAGCCAGGTTTGATCTTGCTGGATGGGAGCTGGAGTGTGGAGAGTAGAGTTAGGAGAGTTAGAAATTTGGTTAGTGAGGGTTATTATGATATCGTTGGAGATTAGTGACAATAGTAATGTCTGCTTATCTCTTACATATTTTTCTCTTATATTCTACTTTGTTAGATAGATCCATATGTAGTGAGCATCTTGCCGGTTACTTTTGTGGCCACTCACATCTCTTTACCACATGCTAGTATGGTAGTCCAAATGCAAAACCCCTTTCCTAAGTTTCGCAGCATTGTCGTCTGTACGCATGGACTATTATGTATGCTTATCTTATATGATGGTTGTAGTGAAGTAATTAAATTACTCTATTTATTGAATAGCCAGAATGTCTGAACCTATGCGAAACAAAGCGGGGACCCACATAAGCGATAACTCGGACCATGGTCAGGGTTCAGGTGACTAAGCTTCGCATTATGTGCTACCAAACCTTAGTGGAATGCTCCCGAATAACATTGGGAACCCTAATTACTGACATACTTTGGTGTTTGAGCTTATAAAATGAATTCCCCTAGCACCTAATGAACTCCCTCCTAAGGATGATAAACTAGCATATAGGGTGGCCCAGCGCAACCCTAAAGTTTATGATAGAAAGTATGACCCAGTGGAACTAGAGGAATGGATTCGAGGGATGGAGAAAATTTTCACTGTAGTAGAGGTTCCAGAGGATAAAAGGGTGAACATTGGACGTTTTACATGACCAGAGAAGCTGATATTTGGTGGAGCACTGTTAAGGATAGGCTCTTAGGGCCTGACTTCACTTGGACTAGATTTCTAGAAGACTGAGAGCCAAATTTTACACAATTGTGGTTCAACGACAGAAGGAGAAAGAATTTATGGAATTGAAGATGAATGGTAGTGTGACTGTGATGCATTATGCTTGCAGGTTTACACAACTATCCAGGTTTGTTCTGGAGTTTATGTCATTTGAAAGATTGAAGATGAGAAGATTTGAAGAGGATTAGCTTTCTATATTTGCAACTAGCTAGCTGGTCAGTTGATCCTTACCTATTTAGAGTTATATGAGGGAGCAGTTGAAGTGGAACGAGTGAAGATTGAGTTGAGGGCCTTCAACCCAATTAATCAAAAGAGGAAGTGGACCCAACAGGGAGCTTCGAGCGAGAGTGTAAACTAGAAGAAGCCCTCCCACTTCTCCCAAGAGTCATCTTGCAGGCTTAGTAGAGCCCTGTGGGAAATGTGGAAGAACTAAACACACCACACTTGAGTTCCGAGTGGGAACTAACAAATACATATGGTGTGGTAGCCTGGAGCACCTCATTACTGCCTATCCTTGAAGACTAAAGGCCGTAGACAAGGGTTCCCACCTCCAAGGTCCGCAGTTGTAGGAAGGGCATATTTGATCAGCAAGAAGGAAACTGACACCTCTGGTATGGTAGTTGTTGGAACTCTCTTTTTAATTTCAAAGCCATTTTGTGCATTGTTTGATTCTAAAGCCACTCATTTATTATCCACTCGATCTGCCATGCATCGGAACCTTGAAAATAAGGAGACAGAAACCAATTATAGAATCAAGTTGCGGAATGATTCTAGAGTTAAGTGTCCTATCTATTATAAACTTGTCCCAATTACTATTGGTGGGATAACATTCCCTAGAGTTCTGATTCAATTTGACTCGTCGGACTTTGATATCATTCTAGGAATGAGCTGATTATGGGGTCAAGATAGATTGTGAGGCCCTTGGGGTTATTTCAAGGGATGAATGAGGGAGAGAAATATGTTTTATGGGCATAGAGAGGAACAACCTTGTCCTTTAAATTCTATTATGAAAGCAAGTGAGCTTTTATTTCAAGGATATATTGGGTATTAGTGTTATGCTATTGACACTTAACCAAAGGAAGAAAAAGCAAAAGATATCCCAGTAGTTTGTAAATTTAGAGATGTTTTCTTGAAGAGTTACCGGGACTGCCTCGCAAAGAGAAATTGATTTTGAGATCAAATTAATCCTTGATGGCCAACCTATCTCTAAAGCCTCATATCGTATGACCTCAACAGAGCTTAGAAAACCGAAGATTCAGTTAGATGGGCTATTACAAAAGGGATTTATCAAACCAAGTGTGTCACTATGGGGTGCCCCAGTTTTATTTGTGAAGAAGAGAGATGGAGCCTTGAGGATGTGTATCGCTTATAAGGAGCTAAACAAGATTACTATCAATAACAAATACCCATCACCTCGAATAGATGATTTATTTGATGGACTGTAAGGAGCAGGAGTCTTTTTCAAGATTTATTTGAGACCAGGATACCATCAACTTAGGATTACACCTGAAGATATTCCCAAAACCGCACGTAGGACCAGGTTTGGTCACTATGAATTCACCGTGATGCCTTTTACTTTGACCAATTGTTAAACGAAGTTATTAAGTTAGCAAGAAGATAAAGTGATAGCTTATGCCTCCTGGCAGCTAAACCCTTATGAGAGAAATTACCTTAACCACGACCTACATCTAGCAGTTGTGATTTTTGCACTGAAAATTTGGAAACATTACTTATATAGAGTACCTTGTGAGATCTATACTGATCGTTAAAGCTTTAAGTACATTTTCATTCAGAAGAAGTTCAATATGAGACAAAGGCCCTGACTAGAATTGCTTGAAGATTACGACTTGTAGATCTAATATCACCCAGGAAAGGCAAATATTGTGGCAGATGCCTGAATAGGAAGGCACAACATAGCATGAACACTGTAGTGATTACTCAGTTGAACCACTTGAGAGGGGTTGAGAACTTGGGTGTTCGATTAGTGTCACATGGGCAAGCATCTAAAAATATCAATGGATCCAACTCTTTTAAGTTGGAGCCTGTAGTACTTCACGACCTATGACCAACATTTGCATTGGAAAAAAGCATGGAACTCCCGGTGATGATGTTGTGAAAGTACTAGCTGAGAAATCTACATGAAACATCAGGGTAAAATGATGGCAGACATTGATGACAAAATCATTTTTTGGGTCATGAAGATCTTCTTCAACACTCAATGAGGTGACCATCATCAGAAGACTCTTGGAAACAGACTATTGGAGCTGGCAGAAAAGCTATGTTGCTAAAGGAAGGAGACAGCTGGAGTTTTAGGTAGATGATAAGGTTTCTCAAGAAGTTTCGCTAACGAAGGGTATAAGGAGGTTTGAACTGCGAGCTAAATTGAGCTCAAAATCTATTGGACCATACCAGTTTATTGAAAGATTGAATCCCGTAGCTTGTCGACTAGATCTACCTGTATAACTCGAACACGTGAATAACGTGTTCCTTACCTCACAACTCAGGAAGTACATTTCAAATCCTAACCACACTGTCATAACTAAACCAATTGCGGTCACTGAGGGTCTAGTGTACGAAGAACACCCTGTCCAATATCGCAGGATTAAGTAGCTATGCAACAAGCATATACCTTTAGTCAAAGTAATTTGGACAAATCATACTTCCTCAGAAGCCACTTGGGAAACTGAGGAAGAAATGAAAGCCAAGTACCCACACTTATTTGAGGCAATCTTGCATATTTATGACAAAATGCATAGGAGTTAAGGGGGGAGACTATAATAGTTCAACCCTAAATCATATTTAAGTATTTAATTAAGTCATGTTGTCTTTTTTTTTCACATTTAATTATCGCATTTAATTATCCCGGTTGGGGGAATTCGATTTGGGCCCCACTTTGCAATTTGGGTTTCATTATCGTAAAATTTCTGGTGAATCGATAGCCAGCCCTGATCAATATATTTTAAAGGATTAAATTACTTTTTTTTTTATAACAACCTAAAAATTTAATTTCGAGCTAATAAAAAAAAATTTAGCCACGTAATGTGTATTTTCTTTCGAGCCCAAATTCATTTAGGCTCAATTTTGGCCCAACCAAGTTACTACCCATTTGTTTAGCTAATTATCCTCAATTATGCCTAGTTATCATTAGCAAAAAGATGCTTTTGGAGTTTAAAAGCTCAACCAAGTATTATCTAAGTCATTTTAAGCCAAGTAAACTATCAAAATATTAAGCTTCTCTCTCTGCTCCGTTTCTAGTTCAAAATGAGTAAACCATAACACTCTTCTCTTTGATATTTAGTTTTGATCCTTGTTTATGTTCATATTGATTGTTGATCATGTAGCCTTGATATAAATAGTAATTATTTTGATGTTTTAATTGTTGGTTAAGCTTGAAAGCATGTAAGGGTTGAGGTTGTTCATGATCATGGAGGCTTAAGTTTGAAGTGATGGATTTGGATTGTTTTGTATTTGATTTTGTGATCTTTGGCATTAGTAATGGATATCATGATGTTTATATTGATTTTTAGATGAGTTTAAGTACAAGTACAAGTTGGTCATAAGCTAGGGTTTTAGTGATCATGCATGGGTTAGTTTATTTTTAGCTTCAAATATGTTGATTGTATATAATTGGATGGAAAATGAAATTTGGATGTGTTGTTTAACTTCGATAATGCAATGAGGTGATTTTTACAAAAAGGAGTGGTTTATGGAAAATTTCTTCAATTGACTTAAAGAGGCTATTTGTATAATTATGTAAGTAAGTGAGATTATGCTTCTGTTTTAAGTGTTTTTGTAAAGAGAAGAATTGAAAATTAGATGAATATGATTATGGAATAAATTTAAGTAACATGGCTTTGTAAGTTGACAATAGGGAACAAATCATGGGTTAGTGAATTTAAAGAGTTATTTTAGAGGGAAATTATGTGACAAAAAGGTTAAGAGCATGGGCAATAGAGCTGTGAACATGCCTTAAGTAGGGGGCTCTTTATGAACAAATTGGTAATGTTCGGTCCATCGAAAAACTGTGATTTTTGGTGGAGCTGTGTTGTGGTAATTGGGTTTCGCACTGTGAGTGAAAGTGTTGCAAGAATTCTTAAGCTTTTCATATTTGGGCTTTAGGGTTCAATTTGAAGTTGGGGGGTGAATGATATGAATTTTCTAAAGTAGACCTTGAAACGGTAAAATGAGGTGGGAAAGAAATGGTGAGATTTGGAGATATTATTAGGAGTGAGTTCAACAACTTTGATTGTGTATAGAAGCTTACTTGGGTTGGAAAACTGAGTTAAATGGGCATGAGAATGAAATTTGAGAGGTGGGGAGAGTCATGACTCAAGATCGATGTCTACCGGGCCAAGCTAGGGTTATATGAGTTTTCCTGAGCCTCATAACACCCCCATTGACATTAAACCTTTTATTATCCATTTCAGAAATATCAAAACCCATATTCCATTTATATCCATTAAAGTCTTTTCATTATCATCACAATTATTTCATTTTGCTCTATTTTGCTCCATTTTGTTTTACTTTGAGTTTAATAACCCTAACGTATTTAGTTTCAAATCATTTTAGTGTAACTTATCTTATGTTGAATTGTTTGAATTGTGGATGCCCTTTTAATTAATCAATTTCCATTAAGGTTACAAATTATGGGAGTGAAAGTTGTTTGCTACTTGCATTTACCTATAATTATATTTCTTAAGCAGAAACGGGACTTAGTCTATTGTTTTCCATTATGCATAAGTATTATTAAGTGAGATTGCATTTGAAAGACTTCAGGTACATCCATTGTGTGTATCTTTAGACATCAAAGTGTATTTATTAAAGTTATCAAGTTTTGGTAATTATATCAATGAATCGGTTTACATAGTCATTTATCATTTAATTAGGGACCCCGCAAGTTATCATTTATTGGGCATTCGTCATTCAGTTACTCGCACGACTTCAGGCCAGGTTCCCCGATCGGCTAGGCAGGTGTACCCTTATCCATAGATCGTAATAGTATCAAGGGGTTCACTATGAGATAATAACTAGCACTGCAGTTTTACATTAATCTAATTCACTGGTTTAACTTAAAATGAATTGCAAATCTGGCACCCAACCAATTTATGCAATGATCATTTAACGATACAGGAATGCACATACTGAGCTTCAGCTCATAGTTCGAAAATGTTTTTCATGTTTCGTTTTGGGTAAATGCTCAGTGAATTGCCGTGATGCTAGTGAACTAGTTGGAGAAAATAAGTTGAGGAAGGGAATCTGGATGGATAAACAGTGAAATAGTACATGCATATTTTTGGAGCTGTATTTTGAAATCTTCAGTGGATGGAGGTGTAAATTTTATGGTGAATTTATTTTCTATGGTGTATAAACCTTATGTTGGTTAATAGTTGATTGTATATGGTTTGATCATGTGTGAATGTGTATGGTTGAAGGTATGCTTAACTATGTTATTTCTAGTATACATGCTTCAAGTCTTGTCCTTTTGGATGGTGGTAACGCGCCTATCGTTGAGTTTATTAGTCTTAATTGAGGAATTTATTAAGGAGAATACAAAACGTAAAACATGTGCATTTCGGGGCATTACAGGTACGTAGAATGGGAACATGACCGTATGACGGTAGAACAAGCCCCAAAGCAGTAACGACAATAATCGTATTGGCTAAATAAAAGCACAACTCTAAGGTTTCCCCAACAAACCCGTCATATAATAAATAGTACAAGACAATTTAATCCCATCATTTTATGGCACTCAGATCATTCATACAAATGATTATTTGGCACATACTCATTTATAATTCTTAAGGCCAAGAATTCAACTACAATCATAGATACACTAACATGCCATCTGATCAAGCACAAAATACACAATGATAATCACATGCAAATACAAACTTCTATGGTCACAAGATCATGTTACGAAATACATGAGTAAGTGGTCACCAAAACAAAATAGAAGGAAATCAAGGTGCTTAAGATTAGACCAAATAACAAACCAACAATCCCATCACCCTGCCTAGATAAAAGTCAAGTGGTTCATCCAACTCAATCAAATACATAACCACACTCAAAGGTGTACAAAATAAGAATTTCATGCTTAGCAATTCATTCACAGAACACATCAATGACTGTTCCGTAATGAACCTAAGTAGCCACGTAAGCTCTTATGAACTTAACACTACATGTATTGTGTAATGGCCCAACCCTAAATCATGTTTATTTGTTTTATTACCCCATGTTAATGATTTTCTCATATTTATTTATTGCATTTAATCTTCCCGGTGGGGAAAATTCATTTGGGCCCTAGTTTGCAATTCAGTTTTTTTTTTATTGTGACATTTCGAGTGAATCGATAGACGACCCTGGCAAAATGTTTCAAAATATTAAATTATTGTTCATAATGACCCAAATATTTTATCTCGAGCTATGCATAAATTTGATTTCAAAGCGGTATTTCAAAGAGCTATGCAGAAATCGTATAAGCTTAAACAAGGCCCAACAAGTTATGTTGTTGATTTAGCTAATCCGTTTTTATTATGCCCAATTTTTAATTAGTAAAAGCTACTTTATGAGATTAAAATTCAGCCAAGCATATATAGAGCATTTCTAGCCGAGTAAAAAAAAAGAAAATATCACAAACCCATCTCCCCCTTCTCTCTCCTCCATAGCCACGGCAGCCCCCCTTTGTTTGCTGCTGTTCTTACTATCACAACCAGCACTGGAGCAGCCCACCACCACCAGCTTAGCCATCATCCCCTCTCAACCCCCACCCTCATCAATCACTTCTCCCACCTCTTTCCTAGGCATCAAAGTGAGTAAGCCCTAACCTTGTTCTTGTTGATTTTGATTTGATCGTTAGTTTTGATTTTTGTTTTGTTATTTTTGATTGTTGATCATGTTGTGTTGATGGATATAAGAGCTATTTTGGGTGTTTAAATGGTTGGTGAAGCTTGAGAATATGTGGGAGTTGAGATGGTTCATGATCATGTAAGTTTAAGCTTAAGTAATGTTTATGGATTGTTTTGTATTTGTTTTGGCAATCTTTAGCATCATAAATGATTATCGTGGTGTGCGTGTGGTCTAGAATGAGTTAAAGGTGAGTCCAAGTTGGTCATAAGCTAGGGTTTTTAATTATTATGGATGGTTTGGCGTTCTTTTGGTATCAAGCATGTTAATTGTTTATACATGGATGTAAAATGAATCTTTGATGTGTCTTTTAACTTGGAAGAATGATTTGGTGTGGTTCTTGAAACAGGGTGGAGTATGGGAATTTTCCCAATTGATTATAAAGGGTCATTTTGCTCATTTATGCAATTAAGTAAGATCATGGATGTGTTTTGAGTGGGTTTGACGAAGAGAAGAATAGAAAATTTGATGTAGATGAGTATGGAGTGAAATTGAGTAATATGGCTTTGTATGGTGATGAGAAGGACCAAGGCTTTGTTAAATGATTTTAAGGAATGGTTTAGATGGGGAATTATGTGAAAAGAAGGGGCAAAACAAAAGCAGCGTGGCTGTGAACAGGCTGAAAATAGGGGAGACTTTGCAATTAAACTGGTATTGGTCGGCCCATTCAAAAATTGTGATTTTTTGTGGGTAGATAGATAAGTATGCTTTAGTTTTAAAACCTTTTTTATTTGGAAGTGCACAAGGTTAATTGTAGACTAGCGAGTATAAGGGTGTCGATCCCACGAGGAACAATAGTGATTTCTTATTCAACTTTTCCGATTATAAAGAATAGTTCAATTGAAGAGTTCAATTATCAATATGAATTAACAAAATAAAATAAGAGTAGATAAGTCAAGTAGAGAGAATTCTGATTAGAGAATGATCTAGGATTTTGGATTTCACCATTGATGCGAATATTCATTTGGGGATTCAATTTCTCTCTTGTTAGACCTAAGCTACAAGCATCAGGCCATAAATAAAAAAATAATTATAATTATTAAATGAGATTATTTATCTAGATGGTTAGCATGAATCATTCTTTGTAGATATAACTCATCTAATTTCTAGAATAAATTATTCAATTTTAACAATTATAATTTTAAGTCCAATTACATAATTGTCATATTTGCCTACAAGGTCTAATATTAATTTTAGATAGCAAATTAAACTAGTGTAATCAACATGATTAAACATTAGTATTAAGATGCATAAATAGATTACAATCAAATTTAAACTCAAAACTATGTAATTAAAGAGACAAAAATTACCCCATAAGAAATTAGAAAAATAATAGTATTATCAAAGATCCATCCTAATCCTAGAAATGAGTAGTTTAGCCGACCATAGTTAGAGAAAATACCACTGAAGTTGGTATATTTCAGTTCTTATGCCCACATTTTTGTACTCAACTACAAAACTAATTAAGCACACACTCCCAAAGTTGACTCACAAATGAGATGAGAAGGGAAGAGAAGAGAAAAATAGCCAACAAAACTTATTTTTCTTCTAAACTGCTCAACCCAAATGATTTTTTCTTACAATACACTCTCAACTCTCTAAGGAAAAATAGAAGATGGAAGAAAAATGCTTGGATAAGAATGGATGAGTGGATGAATGAATGAGTCCAATGATGCTTCAACCCATGACCCCTTTTTATAGTCAAAATTCTCCCCTCTTGGTGCCGAAAAATTAATGAAAATTAATTTCAATTAATTCTTGGCTGTTATATTGCATGATAAAAGGATAGTACTAAGCTGAAAATTAATCATAATTAAGTAGCTTTGACTAGGTTAGATTAAGCTTGCTCAAAGCAGAAAAAGAGAGAAAATTGGGCTATTGGGGAGCTAACTGGTCTGTTGATACAAGTGCTTGGGTTGGTGCTGAGAGAAGCCCAATTATAGAAGAGGAGAGAAAGATTGGGTGCTGGCGGATTGGGCCTCGGCTCACAGGCCCAGGTGGCAGGAGAGGGGGAGAAAGGAAGTAAGAGGCTGGCGGGCCTGTCTGGGCTAGGTGTGGGAGGCAGGCCTATGCATGGCAATCTATTAGAGTGAGTGAGAAGAGGGAAGCTAGGCCGCGTGTGGGAGATGGCTGGGCCGCGGGATGGGCCGCTTAGATCAGGCCCAAACGGAGCTTGTAGCCTGGGTAGCTCTTCTTTTCCTTGTTCTATCTTTTTTTTGTCTCTTGGGCTTGGACTCTAGACATTACACATATAAGGAGATCTAAGTAGAATTGAACAACTACGCCCAAATTCTTTTATTTTATTTTTACTTGAAAATTACATAAAATATGCATTATTTACTCATAAAAATATATTTAAGAGACTTAAAAGTAGATAAAATGAAGGAGAAAATTATGTATAAAATATGAATGATCACTTTTGAGTGGCTTTAATCCGAGTTCTTGGAAAAATTTATGGCTGTTTTGCTAAGACTACGCAGGTTAGACCAAAATTGGCACCCTTGTGTTCTAACTCAATTTTGGGAACCCTGTTGTGGAAAGCATGTTTTGCTTTGTGAATGAAAGTTTTGCAGGAATTTTTAAGCTTTCTCTAATGGGGAATTAGGTCTCAAGCTGAGGTTGGGAGATTAAGTTACTAGTAATTTATTTTAGGTCCTGCTAAACCTTTATTTTTTTTCAATTGAAACAATCAACTATGAAAATAAATACATTTGCTAACTATACGTTCCTATAATAATATTTTTGTATAGAATCAGGGCCTAATCTATAATTTCCTCCCTTTTTGTGCATAATCATACTTAGTGAGATTTCATTAAAAGTCCCAGGTATGTTCATTGCCTATATCTTGAGAAAGCAGTAAGTATTTATCAAAATTATAATGTTTTGGTAAGTACATCAATTAATCAATTTAATCAGTGATTTGTTGCATAATTAGTGACCCCATTAGTTATCAGTTACGAGGCATTGCCCTCTAGTTACCCGCACGACTTTAGGCCAGGTCCCCCGATCAGCTTGGCAGGTGTACACCTATCTTCAGATCATAATAATTACTAGGGTTGCATTGTCAGATAATAATTGACCATGTAGTTTTTCATTCCCTGTTTTAAATTAAAATGAATTGCAATGCAGGCCCAACCAGCTTTTCAATGAACATTTAACAATAAAGGAATGCATGTACTGAGCTTCGGCTCATAGTTCGAAATGTTTTCATGTTTTGTTTAGGAAAATGCTCAGTGAATCACCCTCAGGCTGGCAGGCAGACTGAAGAAGATAAGTCAGTGGGAAAGTCTGAAAGGAACAGTGGTGCATTAGTGTTGAAGTGTTTTGAGCATCGTATTATGAAATATTTTGATGTTAGAATTATATACTTTGCAAAGAGTCACTGTATTTTGGTGTAAACTTTGAGATATTAAAAACTATTTATGTATGGTTTGGATAGTTTGTGATTGTGTGAATGTCTTGTTGTGGCAAGTGATGTTCCGCTTAGTTATTTTTATTATTTATAAGCCAAGCCTTCTCCATTTTGGATGGTGCTAATGCCTCGATCTTTAGGTTATCACTTCTAATTGATAAAATTAATGGAGAGAATGCAAATAGTGGATTGTGTGCACTTGGGGTGTTACAGATTTGGTATTAGAGCCAGCTTTTATTTTTCTTGATGAGATACGGAGTATGGAGATTAGATATCGGAGGGTGAGAAGGTTTACTAATAAGGGATAACGTAAATTATTAGAGACTTGTGATATTAGAAATGTATATTGCTTATCTTCAACATTCTCCTATTTGTGTTTTCCCTACTAGATGGATCCTTATGCAGTTAATATGATGCCTCGTACATTTGTGGCTGCCCATATTTCACTATTGCACGCCAGCATGATAGCTCATGTGCAGGACCCTTTCTTCGAGTTCCACAACATCACGGTCCGTGCATGTAGATTGTTATGGCCCTTAACTATGGTCAACCTGTGGGTTGAGTTTAGACTCCGTTATCATCATTTCATGATGACGGGGAACCTAGATTGGGATGGATCTAGGTTTTAGGTCCAGGGGGCTTGGGTTGCGATCACTTCGGAGTTGATGTTTCTGGAGGATTTCAAGCAGAGGGGGATTACTATGGAGACCCTTCAGCACATTTTTCCTTTACACTAGGCATATCCCCCACCTACATCACCCACACCAGCACAGGGACCATCATCGCCACTTACACCGGGCACCCCTCTTTTGGTCGACAGTCCTGGGGGGGTTCATGTGGTGGTGGATCTCCCTGATACATTAAAGATCGTGGTACTTAGCCCTGATGATGAGCCCATAGAGGGTCTCGAGGACCATCTAGAGGGTGAGCATGATCCAGAGGAGGATTAGGAGATTGATGAGGTAGGGGAGGAGAAGAAGATCGATCACAAGATTGATGAGGCAGTGGGAGAGCAGCAGGAGGATCAAGAGATAGACGAGGTAGAGTCAGGAGCATCGAACAACAGCTTCTACTCAGGCGAGGAGCCGGAGGATGAGCCCGACCCAAATTATGATCCCTTTAGGGATCATTAAGTTGTTTTAGGTGTTGACTTGAGTAGGTTACATTTTGAGCCGCTCATATATGTATCATGGTCAGATTGGACAGATGCATTTGTGTAGCATATGGCATTGTATACAGTATTCAAATCCTTCTGATCATGGAGACGTGGTCCATTTCTCTTTTTGGGCATGTGATGGATTTAGTGTTTAAGGGGATAATTGGTGTTTTGGGTAGGAGTCAGGGCTAATCTTACTTAGTCAGTTAGATGTGATAGGCTTTTGTTGATCATGTATATAAGCAAGCAGCTATGTATGTAAACAAGTAGTTATGGAATGATATAATGAAGCTTTGGGTTTTGTTTTAAATAATATTTAATCCATATTAAATGTATTTGTTGGGCATGCTTATCTTATATGCTGGGATATTCCAGTGATTGAATTGTTTCGTTTAATGTATGATCAGAATGTCTACATCGGTGTAAAACATTACGGAGACCCATATAAGGGATAACTCAGACCATGGCCAGGGATTGGGTGAACAAGCTTCATGTCGTTTGCCACCAAATTTTGGTGAAATGCCACCAATTCCCCCTGAGTTAGCTAACAACATTCGGAACCCAAACTGCTGGCCAACCTTAGTAGCTAAACTGATGAAGCGGATTCCCCAAGTACCTAGTGAAACCCCTCCTAAAGATGACAAATTAGTAGACAGGGTAACACGATGCAACCCTAAAGCGTATGATGGAATTTATGATCCATTAGTATTGGAGGAATGGGTAAGGGGAATGGAGAAATTTTTACAGTGGTAGAGGTTCCAGAAGAAAACAAAGTAAACATTGTGACATATTATTTGACTGGTGAAGCTGATATTTAGTGGAACACTGTTAAGGGTAGGCTTGTAGGGCCTGAATTCACCTGGAGTAAATTCCTGGAGGAGTTGAGGGCAGAATTTTACCTAGTTGTGGTCTAAAGGCAAAAGGAGAAAGAGTTTATGAAGCTGAAGATGAGTGATAATATGATTGTGATGCAGTTTGCCAGTAATTTTACAGAATCATCCAGGTTTGTGGTTTGTCCCTGAATTTGTGTCATTTGAAAGGTTAAAATGAGGAGGTTTGAAAATGATTTGGGCTTCTACATTCAAAATCACTTAGCTACGTAACCAATCTTGACTTATCAAGAGTTATATGAACGAGTCGCTGAAATGGAACGAGCGAAGGCAGAGTTGAGGGTCTTGAACCCGATCAACCAAAAGAGAAACAGGAATTGAGTGAGGAACTCCTTGTGAGAGTGTGAATCACAAGAAACCTTCTCCCACTCCTCCTAAGAGCCGCCCTATAGGCTCGATGGAGCCCTGTGGGAAATGTGAAAGAGCCAATCACACCGCCCCTGAATGTCGAGTGGGCACTGACAATTGCATGTGGTGTGGAAGCCCAAAACACCTCATTGCCGCCTACTCATAAAGACTGAAGGCTGTGGATAAGGGTGTAGCAAAACCCTTGGCCCCACCTTGCCAAGGGCCTCCACCACCAAGGCCTACAGCAGTAGGACGAGTATATCTAATGAGCAAGAAGGAAGCTGGCACCTCCGGTACAGTAGTCATTGGAACTCCCTTTTTAAATTCAAAGTCATTTTGAATATTATTTGATTCGGGTGCAACTCATTCATTTATATTCACTCGATCTGCCATGCAATTGAACCTTGAGAATAGGAGGATGAAAACCAATTATGGGATCAAGTTACCCAATGATTCTATAGTTGAGTGCCCCATCTCCTATAAACTTGTTCCCATCACCATTGGTGGAATCGCCTTCCCTGTGGACTTGATTCAATTTGATCTCTCCAATTTTGATATCATTTTAGGAATGAATTGGTTGAGCACTTATGGGGCCAAGATTGATTATGAAGAACTTAAGGTTCTTCTGAAGGATGGAAAATAGAGAGAAGTATGTTTCTATGGAGAGAGAAAAGTATGTTTTTATGTACAGAGAGAGGAAAAATCTTGTCCCTTGATTGCTACTATGAAAACAAGTAAGCTGTTATGTCAAGGGTGTGTTGGATATTGGTGTTATGCTATTGACACTCAAATGAAAGAAGAGAAAGCAGAAAATATTCTTGTAGTTTGTGAATTTGAAGATGTTTTTCCTGAGGAGTTACCAGGATTACCCCGACAGAGGGAAATTGATTTTGGAATTGAGTTAATCCCTGGTGCCCAACCTATCTCCAAAACCCCATATCATATGGCCCTCACTAAGCTTAAAGAATTGAAGATTCAATTAGATGAGCTGTTACAGAAGGGATTTATCAGACCAAGTTTGTCATCATGGGGTGCCCCAGTGTTGTTCGTAAAGAAAAAGGATGGAACCTTAAGGCTATGTATTTACTGTAGGAAGCTAAACAAGATCGCTATAAAAAATAAATACCCTTCACCGCGAATAAATGACTTGTTTAATCAACTGCGAGGAGCACGAGTCTTCACTCAGATTGATATGAGATTAGGGTACTATCAACTTAGGATTAAACTTGAAGAGATCCTCACGATTGCGTTTAGGACTAGGTACGGTCACTATGATTTTACAGTGGTGCCGTTTGGCCTCACCAATGCCCCTACAACCTTCATGGATCTTATGAGCAGAGTCTTCAGACCCTATTTAGACAAGTTTACAGTGGTGTTTATTGATGACATTCTTATCTATTCTAAGGGTAGGTAGGTACATGCTGATCATTCGAGGATGGTGTTACAGACCATGAGGGAGCATCAGCTCTATGGTAAATTAACGAAGTGTGAATTTTGTTTACAAGAAGTGGTATTCTTGGGACATGTGGTTACAAAAAAAGGAATTAAAGTTGACCCCCAGAAGGTGAAAGCAATCACTGAATGGTCAAGAACTACCAACGTCACAGAGATTAGAAGCTTTCTCAGTTTAACAGGCTATTATCGAAGGTTCGTTAAGAATTTTTTGAAAATAGCTTCACTCCTGATCAATCTGCCGAAGAAAGCAAATAAATTTGAGTGGATAGAGAAATGCGAGAGAGCTTTTCAAGAGTTAAGGCAGTGATTAGCTACCACCCCAATCCTAATGCTACCAGTAGAAGGTAAGGAGTATACCATTTATACTGATGCGTCGAAGAACGGTTTGGGGTGTATTCTGATGAAGGAAGACAAAGTAGTGGCTTATGCCTCTCAGCAACTCAAGCCTTATGAGAAAAATTACCCTACCCATGACATTGAGCTAGCAACCGTAATCTTTGCATTGAAAATTTGGAGACACTACTTATATGTTGTACCATGCAAGATCTGTACTGACCATTAAAGTCTGAAGTATATCTTCACCTAGAAGGAGCTCAATTTGAGACAACGGTGTTGGCTTGAGTTGCTTAAGGATTATGATTTGCAAATTCAATATCACCCAGGAAAAGCAAAGTTGTAGCGGATGCCCTGAATAGGAAAGCGCAACATAGCTCAAACAGTGTGGTGATTACTCAGTTAAGTCTCTTGAGAGAGCTTGAGGACATGGGAATTCAACTAGTGTCCCATGGGAAAGAAAATGTTTAATTATTAGCACTTACCTTACATCCTTCCATAGTGGAGGAAATTTAGGTGAACCAGGAAAGTGATCCTGAACTCAAAAGAATAAAGCAGAATCTATAGAAAGGGAAGTCTCCTAGGTTTGTAGTACATGAGCATAGGACCCTGTGAATCCATATTCGCCTATGTGTACCCCAAAATGAGGGATTAAGGAAACAAATCCTAGAGGAGGCTCACAATATTTGCTACTCGATGCATCCAGGAGGCACCAAGATGAACAAAGACCTGAGACAATACTTCTGGTGGAATAATATGAAGAAGGAGATTGCAGAATACGTAGGCAAGTGTCTAACCTACCAGAAGGTTAAAGCATAGCATCAACGCCCCGTGGGTGAACTGCAACCCCTAGAAATTTCCACTTGGAAGTGGGATTCAATCTCAATGGACTTCGTTATGGGTTTACCCCTTCCTGCCTGGAAGAAGAATGGTATCTGGGTTATAGTCGATCGTCTTACCAAGTCAGTGCATTTTTTGCCAATTAGGGATACTTGGGGGGTGCAAAAACTAGCCCAGTTGTATGTTAAGGAGATAATCCGACTACATAGGATTCCCTTGGACATAGTATTAGACAGAGATCAAAGATTTCAAGCCCATTTTTGGCAAGCACTTTAAAAAGCCTTTGGGACCAAATTGAACTTTAGTAGCTCTTATCACCTTGAAACAGATGGGCAAACTGAAAGAGTAAATCAAATTCTAGAAGACATACTGAGAGCTTATATATTGGAGTTTCAAGGGAAATGTCAAGACGATTTACTGTTGGTGGAATTTTCTTATAACAATAGCTACCAGCCCACCATCAAAATAGCCCTGTTTGAGGCTTTTTATAGGAGAAAGTGTAGAACCCCGCTGTGCTGGAGTGAATTGGACGAGACATTGATTATAGGCCCCAAAATGATCCAGGAAGCTGTTGAAAAAAAAGAAGGATTCGAGAGCATATTAAGGCTGCCCAGAGCCGGCATAAGAGTTATGCTGACAAAAGAAGGAGGTGTCTGGAGTTTCAGGTAGGCGATAGAGTTTTTCTAAAATTTTCGCCAACCAGGGGTATTAATAGGTTTAGAATGCGAGGCAAATTGAGTCCAACATATATTGGGCCCTATGAAACCATTGAAAATTTGAATCCTGTAGCTTATCATCTGAATCTGCTAGTAGAACATGAACACGTGTATGACATGTTTCACATCTCTCAGCTCAGGAAGTATATTCTAGATTCGGACCATACCATTGTGCTTGAACCTATTGAAATCACTGGGGATTTAGTATATGAAGAGCATCCAGTCCAAATACTAGATCGCATGATTAAACAGCCGGGCAATAAGTAGATACCTCTAGTCAAGGTGCTTTGGAGAAACTATACCCGCCAAGAAGCTACTTGGGAGACTGAAGAGGGAATGAAAGCCAAGTACCCATATTTATTTGACGTAACCTTGCATGACTTGGTAAATTTCATAAGTTTCGAGGATGAAACTCTTTAAGGGGGGAAGGCTATAATGGCACAACCCTAAATCAAGTTTATTTATTTAATTATCGCATGTTAATGATTTTCTCATATTTATTTATTGCATTTAATCAATCCTAAACTGGTACTGGTCGGCCCATCGAAAAATTATGATTTTTGTTGGGTGGATAGATTAGGGAATTATATTCCAAATGCCCTTCGAATCACTTTAATCTGAGTTCTGCGGAAAACGTTATGGCCGTTTGGCTGGGACTGCATAGGTTAGACCAAAACCGACACCCGTATGTTCTAGCTTAATTTTGGGAACCCTATTGTGGAAATCGTGTTTTGCTTTGCAAATGAAAGTTTTGTGAGACTTTTTAAGCTTTCTATATTGGGGAATTAGGTCTCAATATGAGGTCGGGAGATTAAGTTACGAGTTATTTATTTCAGCTCCTGTGAAACCTTTATTTTTTTTAAATTGAAACCATCAACTATGAAAATAAATACATTTGCTAACTATATGTTCTATAACAATATTTTTGTACAGAATCAGGGCATGAGCTATCATTTTCTCCCCTTTTTGTGCATAATCATACTCGATGAGCTTTCACTAAAAGTCCCAGGTAAGTTCATTGCCTGTATCTTTAGAAATTAGCATATGTTTATCAAAATTATAATATTTTCGTAAATAATCAATGAATCAGATTAATCTGTGATTTGTCAAATAATTAGTCACCCATCGGTTATCAGTTATAGGGCATTGCCCTCCAGTTACTAACGCAACTTCAGGCTAGGTTCCCTGATCGGCTTGGCAAGTGCACACCTATCTTCAGATCGTAACAGTTACCAGGGGTTCACTCTCAGATAATAATTGACAATGCAGTTTTATATTCATCTCATTTCCTGTTTTAAATTAAAATGAATTGCAATGCGGGCCCAACCAACTTTTCAATTAATATTTAAGAATGCAGGAATGCATGTACTGAGCTTCGGCTCACAATTCGAAATGTTTTAATGTTTTGTTTTAGCCAAATGCTCAGTGAGTCATCCCAAGGCTGGCAGGCGGGCTGAAGAAGATAAGTGAGCGAGAAAGTCTAAAAGGAACAGTGGTGTATTAGTGCTGAAATATTTTGAGCACTGTATTGTGAAATATTATGATGTTAGAATTATATACTTTGCAAAGAGTCACTTTATTTTGGTGTAAACTTTGAGGTACTAGAAACTATTTATGTATGGTTTGGATGGTTTGTGACAGTGTAAATGTCTTGTGGTGGTAAGCGATGTTCAGGTTAGTTATGTTTATTATTTATAATCTAAGCGTTGTCCTTTTTGCACGGCGGTAATGCCCTGATCTTTGGTTTATCATTTCTAATTGATAAAATTAATGGAGAGAATGCAAACAGTGGATTATGTGCACTTGGGGTGTTATATATTGCCACGTTAATGCTTGAAAACACTCGGATACACTGATTATCATGCAGGAGTGCTCCTACATGACCATATGTGGATGTAATCCTTTGGTTGCAACCTGTACGCAGAGGATAAGTCTTGGCCTTTCCTAGAATGATTAGAGGCTGGCCACTTATAAGTTAACAATCATTTTGAAGTGAAAATAATGGCATTAATGGCCTTATGGATATATCCGGATGGTCTATGGAGCACATTTGCCCATATGTGATTGTAGGTGTCGTAAAGACTCATACTATAAAAGGATGGTCCAATCATCTAAAGTCTTCCAGGTTCCATACTTGTAATAATACTTAGGCATACACTGGTAACATATGGGTCCTTTCCTTTAGCAGGTAACAATTTCAAAGTTTGTCAGGTTCTTCCTTATTTTTCTTTTCTAAGTGTGTTGGTGTTTGATATAACCAGGTTGCCACCAACACCATAACCAGAATAATATCCCATACTACAATAAGCTTGAAACCTAGTTGACTCATGAGTAATAGTAGTTGCATGATGAAAAGCAAGGAATTTAACATTTAAACAACACCAAGACACTGACTAAGCAAAAAAGTAGTAACAATAGCACGCATGCAACAACCGCAATCATATGAGACAATGGGGAATACACTTATGGAGTATGCAAGAGGGGTGCACCACCATTACTCAAATTTTCTTGCATATATATGGAAGTGTCCCTTAATCCCTTTCAACAATTTAGAATTTGAAAAAGGAAGGTGCCATCTAGTAATGATCTTCAAACATAGGAAATAACCTTTAATCACCTTCCTAATGGTTTATTATTACTAAGTCCAGAGGGGTGCATATCTCAGCATACTCACATTCACAAACAGCATCCAATCACATATAAGGACACACGCTCATGCATTTAAACCCATTCTTTATCGTAGAATAGATGCTAGTCTTTGAATGCGAGAGCAAATCTAACTCACTATTCAAAAAGGTTATAGCATTCCTAAATCTCTATGTTATAAAAATGGAGAATAGTTTACCCGTTTCTAGCCTTTTCTCTATCGGCTTTTGACTACATCTGCTCTCTCAGTTATAGGGCACAAGGAGCAAATTTTACTTAAGGGCAAAGAATAAGCCTGAAGTGATCTATTTCCCATCTTTTGAGTTCGAAACAAAATGAACATTCAACTGAATCAAAAATGGTGCGTGCACAAAGACAATCACTAATAGGGCCAACAGTTAGCTTTCTCAAGAGAACACAAGTCCTTTAGCGCATATTCTAGCACATAACTCGCTTTTCAGTTCATCAATTTACTCCAGCAACATAAAATCAAGCAGTCAGATCAATTAGCACATTAGGAACACATTACACCCTAAGGTATTCCTTATAATATATAATTGCTCGAGACATACCTAAGCAACTATATGAAAATGCAAGGGTCCCAGGACCTTGCTCTGATACCATTAATAACACCCTATCCCATAGGGTTAGGGACATTAATGATTTCTAAAATTTTGTAGCGAAGCGGACAAAGTTTCGCCTAAAAACTCACCATAACCTATGCTTAAAGCCTTACATTAGGTCCCTATAATTAATAATACATAAAAGACATACTCAACCAGCTCAACAGCTACATGCTGGAGGCCACAACTCTACGAGTCACACGACCGGAGTATGCTAAGTATAAATCTCAATAAAAGAAAAAAATATTATTGTGTCACTTTTGGCATCAAATTACTAATACTTTCTTCTATATTTTTAGTAAATTTATTACAAATCCTATACGCCTTGCTGTGTATAGAATATCTACAAATTTTCCTTCGTCACTTCTGGCATCAAATTTTCCTAGATTATTTTTACAGTTATTATGAGCGAAACATTTACATTCAAAAGGTCGAAAGTAAGAAATATTAGGTCGGTGACCTTTAAATAATTCATAAGGAGTCCTTTTTAAAAGTGGTTGAACTAAACACCGATTTTAGACATAATTGGCGGTGTTTACTGCTTCAGCCCTAAAATTTTGAGGGACACCACTTTCACACATCCTAGTGCGTGCTATATTTTTTAAAGTGCGATATTTTCTTTCAACTACACCATGTTGTGGAGGTGTACATGGTCCTGAAAAGTTGGGAGTAATTCCATGGTTACTACAAAATTTAGTAAATTCTTTTTCATCAAATTCTATACCATGATCACTTCCTATGAATACAATTGATGAGTTTTTATGACCTTGTAATTGTTTGTGAAGTTTTAAAAGTTCTTTAAAGGCTTTGGTCTTTTCTTTTAGGAAAAAGACCAATGTGAATTGAGAATAATCATCAACAATCAGAAGAATATATTTACTATGACCTAAGCTTTGTATTGGTATTGGCCCACATAAGTCCATATGGAGGAGTTCTAAGGGTCTAGACATTTTAGTACTATTCTTTGACTTAAAGGTACTCCATACTTGTTTTCCTTTAGCACAAGCATCACACAAATGATCATATTCAAAATTGCACATGGGAAGTCCTCGTACTAACTCATTTTAGGCTAATTTTTTAATTATATGCATGCTTGCATGTCCTAATCTTTGATGCCATAACCAATTATCCTCACGATGAGATACTTTAAAACACGATAAATTGTGTGATGGAATATTATTAATGTCAATTGCACATACACTTTCAATTCTAGGATCATAAAGAGTGATTTTTCCAAATTGTTTATTTTTAACCTTATAATGCGTTGAGTCGAATGTCATGAGATTTCCCTTATCACAAAGTTAAGATACACTTAAAAGATTAAATTTTAAACCATCAACAAGATAAATATTACAATGGGGTTGAAGGGATCTTTACCAATTTTTCCAATGCCAATTATTTTACCACTACCTTTATCGCCAAAAGTGACGCTCTTATTTCCCTTCTTTTTCATTTCAGTAAACAGGGAAGCATTTCCACTCATGTGCCTTGAACATTCACTGTCAAGGTACCATAGGTCTTGTTCGGATTTCAAGCGCACCTACAAAACAAAAACTCAAACCTTTCTTCCACTTTTGACTTTATATCTAGATTCAACTCATTCGCTACCATATTAGGTGGTCTGGTTTCTTTTGGTACCTATATTTGGATAATCCTTGAAATGGACTTTTTATGTGGACATGAATATGCAATATGACCAATTTCAGAGCAATAATTACAAGTTCTAACATCCCTTTTGTGTGAGTTGATTGAAGAAAGAAATTGTTATAACTTTTCTTTTGTTGAAGTAATTATATCCAATTCCTTCTTTATTAAAAGATGCTTTTTGGGGGCAAAGTAATGTATCCAAATTTTCTTGTCCCTGTGTGAATTTTAAATCTAGTTTTTGATTATCATCACACCTAGTTTATAATTCAAAATTTGTATTTTCTAAATTCTCGATTTTATAATGTAGATCACTATTTAGTTTTTCCGAAACCAAATTTTTTTGAGTTAATTCTCGCACATTTTTCTTACAGTCTTTATATTTTGATAAGTGCTTTTGTTATAAATTAGGAAAAGTAATTAATGCATCAATGAACTCATCTTTGGAACATTTATAAAGAGCTAAGACGTCTGCCTCATCTAACCCTTCATGCTTAATTATTTCATCTTATTGTATATTTCTTTGGCCATGATGTACATATTAGCTATTTGCTTCTCATCACTTTCACTGTCGCTAGTTTCACTGTCACTCCAGATAGCTGCCATTGCTTTCTTATTATCTTTCTTTATTTTGAATTTTTGTTTTTCTCCATTCTTTTGAATTAAATGGTAGTCCTACAACAGAGGACCTAGCATGCCACAACCATAACGAGAGATAACATTACTATTATTCTTATTAGAAAACTTACCTTTTGAGGATTTTTCATTTCTTTTAAATGTAGATCCTCTTTGATTACTTCCTCTTTGATTGCACCTTTTCTTTATCCCCATTCTATTAAGACCTTGTACGATTAAGGAAAATGCTTCCTCATCATTATTATTAAGTTCTTCCTCATCTAAAGAGCAATCTTCCTTTGTGGCTTTTAGAGCTATTCCTTTCTTAGAACTGTCTCCTTCGTCTTCTTTGAGGTGAATCTCATGTCTTAGATGCTTTCCTAGAGGGTCATCTAGTTCGAGCTTCTTGAGATCTTGTGCTTCCTCGATTGCAGTAACCTTTGGGTCCCACTTGTTCTTTGGGAGGCACCGAACGATCTTTCTCACCATTTCTTTATTAGAGTAGGTCTTTCCAAGAGACTTTAAGTTATCGGTGATGTCAGTAAATCGAGCGAACATGTCTTTGATTGATTCGTTTGGCTGCATTTTGAACAATTCATACTGATGTACGTGGATGTTCTTCGCTTGGACTTGGCTTGTCGCTTCATAAGTGACTATCAGTTTATTCCAAATCTATTTAGCTATATCATAGATAGAAATTTGATTATATTTATCAGCATCTAAACCACAATAAAGAATGCGTTCAGCTCTTGAATTCTTAGTAAGATTATCCCAATCGGCAGTAGTGTATTGATCTTTCGGTTTATCACCTTCTTTTCCCTTGTCAATTTTTACTTTTGGAATGACATAAGGTCAGTTACTCATAATCTCGCACAACTCTATGTTTATGGATTCAATGAATATTTGCATATCATTTTTCCAATAAGAGAAGTTAGTTCCTTTAAATAAAGGGGTTTAATAGTAGATCAACCTTCAATATTGACATCTCCAGGGAAAGCCATAGTCTTTACCCACTTGACTGTTATGTCAAATGAAATGTGGGACTGGCTTTGATAACGATTGAAGATTCTGATCACCCTAGAGGGGGGTAAATAGGGTGATTGCAGAAATAAAATTAAAATTGAAAGCAAAATGCAGAAATTAAATAGAGACAATGCACAAGGTTATTTTAACGAGGTTGGGTGTCAATTAGGCTTAGGTCTCCGCCTAGAGTTATCCAACTCTAGAATTCAACCCCCTATTTCTTTTATTAGGGGATGAACTCTCTTACAAGATCTTAGAGCTTCCCCACTCCCAAGATCCCAACTCAAATCAACCTCTTGATTTAAGCTTAGGGGGAGTTGACCTCACAACTCCTAAGTTCATTCCCTAATAAATAATATTTTCTCACAACTCAAATTTTTAACCTCAATACAACATTCGAATTGGTAGTTCAAGTATGAATAGCAACTCGTAAGCTCAATACTTTCTCTTGAGCGATTGTGTATCAATTGGCCTTGCACATCCTTCATAGTTATAGTCCTCTTGACTCTTGATTCGCTTGCACCAAAATGGAAGGAATAACAAGTGAGATCTTCATTTGATTCTTCAAGATACAATCTTAAGTAATCAAATCCTTTGCTTCCTCCTTTAACAAAATCCACAAGATATTGTTAAGCATGGCAAGAATCATGTAAATATCAAATCAATCACAATCAATTAAATTAAGCTTCTTATTTTGGTATTGTAATATTCCAATCGTGATCTTATGAGAAGATCAATGTGTGATTCTTTCCAATGCAAGATACCATTTTTAATCTTCTTATGCAATCAATTTGTGATCCAATAAAGTATGGCTATAATGTTATGATACGACAATCACCATATATGAATGATTTGCTTCATTTTACGATCCACAAATATGTAAGCATGATAGTTATATTATCTAACAAAATCATGGAACAAATAATTTTTTTTGTTCAACATATGATATAATTTCATGCTTAAAAAATAATGCTGTAGAATCTCATGTGATTTGACTTGAGTATATGTAATTCAAAATTCAAATCGTGATACTCAAATAGTAATCATTAAAATTTATGTTGTGCTGTCCATTTATATCTATTTACCAATATTCTTTCCATCTTATTTCCTTAGTCTATCCTAATTTTGTATTTCATCGAAATCATAGAATTGTTAAACAAAGGAAGTCAACACATTAGAATTAGAATTTATAAGCTTTTTGAGATATGAAAAAAGAGCAAGCTAGGCATAAAAATAGTCAATTCCAAGTTGCATGATTGATCATCATCTTAGGGCATAGTGGTTATTGCTAGGTCTTGTTTGATGCATGCTATCAATCTTTTTTGAATTTGTGATCTGATCTTGATTATTCCGGAAAAACTTGATTTGATCATAGGTTGGGATTTAAGTTGATTTTATCTTAAATCTCTTACTTAGTCTTCCTTCAATTACGAATAGGTAAGCTTAACTCTCTCTTTGGATGCACACAATTCATTCTTCTCTCCTCCCGCTAGGGAGACTACCTTTCTCAATAATTTCTCTTCTCTCTCTCTCTCTCTTGCTCGCTCTCTTTCTAACTAGAATTTATGAATCTTTAATTAAAGTTTTCTTAATAAAGTTCGAATAACATAAATACTCTAAAATAAAAAATATTTTGAGAGTGGGCTCCAACCATCTTTATATTAGACCTCGCGCCTAAAGCAACCCCAATACCAACTTTGTAAGATCAAATCAATGCGCGTTCTAATAACTAAATCAAATAATAACTTATTCATTCAAAATTGCCCTAGCATTCTTGGGTGGCCTGCCTCCTCATCTTCCACCACATGGATTTTTGTCTATAAGATGGTCTCACCACGCCGCATGATAAGGGAGGGCCCACTAAGACCTCCTCGATAGCTTCAGATTGAGGTACTACACTTGGATGAGGTATGGATTGAAAAAAGATGGGATGGCCTCTTATTTATGTGGTCAGGATTATAGTTTTTATGAACTTATTTTGTCAAACTTATGGTTATTTGCACTTTTTTATTTTTATTGATTTTTCTGATTTATGTTCCTCGAATGTGCTGTTCGCTTTTGAAAATAAGGTATATGACTTATTTGCAAAAATTTGTCCAAAAAATTGGGCCTGTTGGCCTCCCCCCATACCTCAACATAGGGTTCAGTTTTGTAAAGAAAAATATGGGCTAACCTAAAAGAAATAGGAAAAGTTCAAGGAAAAAGAATTAAAATTACACAAATTAAAGAAAAAAATTTAATTCATTGCTTGGGAAAGGAGTATTACAAAGATAGGAATATATAAGAATAGGAGAGTTACAAAATTAAGCTACCGTCAAGAAAACGAATGAAAATAAATCTCAAATCTAGAAATTGTGTAGAAAGGAAGGAGAGAACAATCGACAAGGTGACCGCTGGGCTAGCAACACTTAAACCAAGCCCAATGACACTTGCCCAGCACCTAGCAGTAGTCAGAAAGATGCCGCTTGATTCTGATTGTCGGTCAGTTGTGAGTTGACCTCATACCATTTATACCCGAGAATCCGTATTTTTTGCACCTTTTGTTGAGATCTTTGAGCCTTCCCCATAGAGCTTTTCTACAAGAAAGAATGATGGTTGACTCTGAGATGATGATAGATTCTTGGTGTAAAAACATATCAAATTTTGTAGTAACTTTAACACTTTGGAGTATTTAGGTTGAACTACTTAGTGTCCTTTAGCTAAGAGAAGCTCAACCCTTAACTGATCCGTGCTGTTATTGAATTTTGGAACCCAATTCTGAACGTCTTCTATGCCCATGATAGAGAGATTTTCCCTTTCATGCAGGAATACATGTCCATTCTTGGGTCTTATGCTAACAAGGTTATCGTGCCTTTACTAAATGGTTACTATATACAAGACTTGCAAGCCTTATCGGCCTTGGCTAATGAAGAAATCAAGAAGGTGACTGATTGGCATAACGTGAGCATGTTGTAAGTTGCTAATTTGTGTAGCCTTGGCTTAATTAATGACCACCACTTCTTGCAGGGTGAAAGGTTTGTGCTTTTTGTCACATGACTAATTATATGTAAGGATGAATTAGCTTTCATGTTCACTTAAATGGATTGGAGCAACCATTGAAGGATTTTTCTTATATGCCCATCATTCGTGCCAAAGACCATCCTATGCTTGCATTAGTTTAGCGGAAACCCTGACTATGATTTCAAGAATGCCCTTCTTTAGTGGAATCTACCATGGTTTGTGTTGTGGTTGTTTTATATTTTGTTATTTGTGCATTGTCACTAAGTTCACGCCCAACTTCTTATCGGGGGCTATGAGCCTAAACATTATTATGTGGGAAGGCATACTCGTGGGTAATGTAACTATCAAGCATTGAAGGCATTTCTAAAAGTGGTACAACCAAAATCTGTTGGAAATGTCAAATGGTTGCACATTCACAGTTTTAAGGTGCCAAGGAAAGGTGGGATGCACTTCCCTTTCGTTGTTCTCAATAACGTTACCTATATTTTTACTTGCTACCTTCCATGCCATATGGGCATGAGGTAAAACATCCCTATCCATTATTCTATACCTCCAAATTGAAGGTTCATGTTTTCACTAATAAAATTGTCCTATCTTGGTGGTAATTGTAGTTTAAGCTCATTTCGGTTAGTAAACATACATGCCTACTTGGACATATGTTTCCCCTTATCTTGAGTGGATGAACGCTTCCACCAACAAAAAGCGTAAGCCCGTTTATAGGGGTGCAAATTTTTGCTAGTTTCATCCACTAACATGCAAGAGTTATGCCAAAGAGGAAGAAGAACAAGAACGTGAACATGTCTAAGAAGACCTGCAACCTTGTGTGGGTTAGGAAAGCCTATAAGGGGACATGCAACATGCCTAAAGAGAAGATTGAATATAGCCTTACTGTTTGCAATTTTGTTTTTATACTTTCAAAGTTGATGTAGTAAAAAAAAAATATCCATATCAGAATATTATGATTTTTTGGTATAGTATTAATATAAGTTGAAAACTTTCATCATGGACTTCTTATTATTGACAGAGAGCATTTAGTTGTGTGGTTTGCACAATTTTCTTTTGTAATACCCACATTCCTTATTTTTCTGTTAAGCTGACTGTCTTGCCTTTTTGACGTTATAAAATCGTATTTATTAACGATATGAGTCAAATTATTATCAATGTGCTTGTGTGGGCCATAATTTTATTAAAAAGATATTATTGTCGCTATTAATATTATTATTATTAGTTTGAAAATTCTTCGATGATTTTAATAAGTGTCAATAAGGATTATTAACGGGTACTAAATTGAGTAGGAACCCGAATACGATTAGAATGTTAACCTTAGAATTAGTTTCGAGGTTTATTAAATCAAACCTTGACATATTTGGGAACGATTAATCGACGAGAGATGATATTATCGATTCAGGTGTTGAATATGAAGTTCGAGATTAGAATAGCAGTGTTAAGTATTGGGCAAGTTAGAAACCAAAAAAAAAAAAAAAGGAAACGAGGGGCATTTTCGTAATTTTGCACCTGGCCCATTTTCTTCCTCCTCCAGATGCGACCCCCTTGACCCCATCTCTATATTTCTCTGCTCTTCATCTTCGTCATCTCCTTTTCCTCCATACACACGGCTCAGGCACTAAATTCCACCAGATTTTCGCCTCATCTAGCACCAAATTCCTCAGATTTCAATCTCCCCTAGAAGCTAATAAACCCCTGGCACAAAATCTAGGCAAAAATAGAGAAGAACCACACGTTTTTGGTGGGTCTGGGCGCTGAATCAAAGTTCCAAACACTTGTAAAAGCTTGGCCATACAATCTTATTTCTAGTTGCTTCAAATCCTCTATAAATTCGGAGTGAATTCGCAGCTTCAAGCATCCATCACAACTTGAAGTCAGCGAGTGAATTTTTGGTCAGATTTGGGGGTCTGAATTGCATGGGTTAGGCAAGGTTTGGGTCTGTTCGTGTGGTCAGCAAGCAAGGATTAGAGATTGGGGATTTTTCTAGCACTCGAAGTTGAGCCCAACAGCCTTGAATGAGCCTCTAGTTTGGAATTGAGGTGGGTGTTTCTCTCCTCGAAAATTATTAGTAATTTCAAACGAATTTCAATAATTGTGGGTAGTTTGAGTTTAATTCTGAAACTGTTATCAGTAATTGGAGGATTTGAGGTTGAAATATGATAAAAATGGTGATGATGCTGATTTAGGGTCATGCATGTTGAATTGACGCATAGTTTTGCTAAATTGTCAACTTGGGGAATTGTAGAGTACGCAGATTATGCTCTAATGTTGCCACCAAAATCAGTTTAAACATGTTTAAAGTTGTTTGAATGACTACATATGAATATTATGCTTGTGGATATATGTTTTGTGAATTAATCGACTAAATTATTGTGATAACTGAACCGAGCTTGTTAGTTGGATGGTTTGAGGTGAAACTATTGAGTAATTTGAGGTTCTTGTGGTCGGTGTTGTGTGAGGAGGGAGCCTGGGTTTTATATTAAATTCAATCGTGTGGATTGCAAGGTTTATGTAATACTAAAGTAGATTTTGCTGAAACTATTCATGCGAAGTGTTACGAATGTGCTACTTGTGAACCCCCTCCCTCTTGATGTCGTTAAGTGATGCCAGGTGATTGATTTTTGTACTTAGACATCTATAAAAAGGGTCGCTAAAAGCTCATTTTCATAAGTGCATATGTTTTTAAAGATTTACTAGCTGGCTACTAATTTGTTAAGATGTTTGTAGCTTAAAAGATTAGCGAATGATGGCCTATTTTTAACTATATGAATACAATTTTTAAGGCATAAAGAATTTTAAAAGGGAGTGAGTTGTATGATAAATGATTTCGCTATAACATACAGCAAACCTATTAGCCGATATGGCCATACGCTTTAAATGGCTAAGATAACGTGCTTACGAATATATGTAAGATGGGAGTGAACCTGCTAGAATGGGGGAATCCCTAGCCTAGGGAGTAGTCCCAGTAGTGGGAAACCCTAAAGACCTGATGAGGGTGTATGTCGAATTATGTAGCCATCGCAGGAGTAAAAGCTTATGTTTATGCATAAGCAATAGTCTCACTAGGGGCTGAGAATAGATCTCACCCAACCAGCACATTATGATAATCTTATGTCAAGAGTATTTTCCTAATATGTGAGAAAAGCAGTTGGCATTTCGCCATTTTATGTATTTCAAGAAAAACAAAGATTTTAAGGGCCATTAAGTGGCCAGTTCGAATAAGAGTTGAAAAACTTATAAGGGTCATTAGAGGACTAATACGAAAGAGATTTCTTTTTAAAGAATATGAGCCTCAAGAGGCCAAGTAAAGTGTTTTCAAGAAAAAGAAAGAAAGCTTCTTGTGCATATCCTGTGCATATCCTATGAATGAGATTCCAAGTATAGTTTGAATGAAATTTCAAATAAAGTATGGCTATATCCTTGTAATGCATCGAGCATATAAGTTTTAAAATGTGCATATTCTTTAAATAAAACATGAGTCGCCGCATTTTCAATTTGAGTATTTGAAAGAACTTTTACTCTATCCTTGTTGCTTGCTTGCTTATGTGCCTAAATGCTTGATCATTAAGGAACTTTGGTTATTAAGAGCTTAGCAATGAGCTTGATTGGCTAGTATGAAGCTTAAGGGTGATGATGGTTCCTTTTGGGGTCTATGATTGTCTAGTATGTTAGAAATATACAAATGACGTGTGCATGCTACTCATCATTATTGCCTGCAAATGGTTTTCGTTTTTAAGGAGTCGGGAAATGCTCAGTGAGCTTGTTGTTGCTCATCCCATTACTATTTTCCCTTTTCCCAGGTTTTCATTGAGACAGGTAGAAGTCAATTTACTTATGCTGGGTTGGAATCTACCCTTGCTTTGAAAAGGTGTCATGTGTGCACATAGAGGAGTGGATTCACGTGTTAAATGATATAATATAATGTTTCCCTAGAGTTGTAAATGTATGTAAACAAAGTATACTAGTTCATGTAATGCATATTGTTTAAAAGTCGCTCTGTATTGGTATACTTCGGATGCGTGATCCGTTGAGTTGTACATTTTATTTCCTTCTTTATTATTGAACTCTATTGTTTTGATGTACTCTGGGTGAGCGGCCGGTAGAGTTGTAGACTCCGACATTTGGTCGTTGAGCTTATTTTAGAGTTCTTTAAGCTTCAATTGATTGTAGGGATTTAATGTAAGGCTTTAAGTCTAAAAAATGGTCAGTTTTTAGGTGAAACTCTATCCGTTTCGCCATAGAATTTAAGTAGGATTTAAGAAGTCGTTAATGCTCCTGACCCTAGGGGTTGGGGGTGTTACAAATGGTATCAGAGCAAGGTCATGCGACCATAGGCCGTGATATGAGTCTTGCACTTCATATAGTTATCTACGAATGCGTTCATGATGATGTGATATATGCCTGCTTTTGTATGCATATGTGGTTTTTACGTGAACTTTGGTGCGTTTAGCTAGCTATGTGCGGCTTGAGTAAGCTCGTTGATTGAATGAATGAACCATTTGCTAGGGTGTAGGCCGAGTGACTTGTGCTCTCGTGAACAAGCTAAGTGTTAGCTCAATCGAATGTTGTTTTGCATATACACCTTGGCGATTTAAATCAAAAGTTTTGAGTGCACTTGGTTTGAACTCAAACAATTGAGAATGGTTTAACTCTAAGCTCACTCTTTCCCCTTACGTACGATTTGCTCATCGAGCCCCATAGGGAGTGAGCAGACGCACTCAATGGTTGGTAGGAAAGGAGTTAAAAGCAGACAAACTATTCTCCTTTTGAAACCTAGAGACTTTGAAAGTTATGATCCTTCCTAAGTAGTGAGTTAAGGTTTTTCTTTCACATTAAAAGACCTTTCTAATTATGCAGTTAGGCCTTATTGTTGTGTATGAAGATCTACATTTGCTTTACAATGATGCTCGAGCCTCGTTCTAGGATCATAAGTTTCTATGTGTAACTGGATGTTTCAAATACCTGCATGCCAAGATGCATTCGTCGCTTGATGTGTTGATGACAAGTTATTGATAAGTGACTAAAAGATTGGTTTTCTTGACTAAAAGTTCTTTTAGACGATACCCCTTTTTGTGTAAATTCTCAATTGCTAAAGGAACTAAGTGAGAACTTCATATGCGCGCATGTCATTATGGGTGTTGTGTTTGTTAATATTGTTGTCCTGTTATATTAAGACCATCCTGCGTAGACGTTTCCATTATGGACCTTCTGAATGATGTATTATCATGCTGTCACCCTTTGACATTAGAAATCATAATTGTATATCGAAGTGTTTGTTATGGACCTCGTAAGGGAAATGATAAGGTGCTGGTGTACTCATAATCATATAGAAATGTATGCTGACAATTTAGTTATAAGACATGTGTCCTACTGTGATTAATAGACATACATGAGTCTGGTATCAGGTTGCATATTTCCGTGATCCAGAAATAACCAGTTCTGAATGAGACTTGAAGGTAGAACTTTATGATAGCTAGGGCATAAGTGCGATACTTGATGCATGAACTTGGCATTAAATTTAGCATAACCAAGAGACCATGTATCTACCTCCCTTAATTGACTTATGTTTAGACCTATGCTGGACCTTTACCACCCATCGACTTACATTCTTGCCATAGCATTTTCCTTTCAATTTGTTTCTATCGATATGTAATATTGGTACAAGTTGCATGTGATTCTTAATCCTTGGTGTTCTACGTTGCCGAGTCTACGTGATGGCAATGCTACTTCGAGTGCTACTTCGAGATTCATCGTTGTGATGTGATGTAATATGATGTCTCTGCCACTTTAATGTGATTAGCTTCCTAGTTAACTAATGTAACCTTAGAGTGATTTAATATCTTCATGCTTTTGAATGAACCTGATTATGTTAACCCCCTTCATACGACTTTGACATGTCCTGTCTAAGTTACCATGAATGAAAGGCCTAAAAGTTAGTTGTGATTGATGTATAAACATAGGAACGTTAGTTGTATATGCTTTTTTGTAAATTGCTTGCTATATGCGTACTAGATGGTTTCATGTTGCTTATGATTCCTAGGCTTGAGGATGCTGAATTGCTGATTCTATGTGATGTCATTGTACTAAAGTGATGCTACGTGATGCTATATGATGATCTTATTACTATAGTGTGCTGTAGGAGTCTCCATATTAATCGTTTTGATCCTAAGGGTAACTTGAATTCATGTTTTAGAATGGAACCACCTATATATGACCTTGAGATGTCATGTCCCAATTGTCATGCCTTTAGGTGTTGATTCATAACGATACATATCCATAAGGTCGTTGTTTACTATGTGGATTGAGTCTAGATAATTGAAAGTCTATGTTCCTTTTTAAAACGGGCTTAATATGGTTTTCCACGCCAACTCATTTGCCCCTCTTCCTTGCGATTGCCCTCGGCGCCTGAATAGACTGAGTAGCCGCTCGAAGAGGATTGGCGGGGAGGAGACTGGATACCACAAGCCTCTTTTTCGGTTTCAATTAATTGTAAAACAAGAATCTGGATTTTAGTGCGAGCTGTGTAGACTGTGTCATGTGTGCGCACGTCTTAGGTATGGTGGCATTGAGCTTTGGAATTTCGAGGATGAAATTCTTTTAAGGGGGAGGGGGGGAGAATGTAATATCCGCGTTCCTTATTTTTATGTTAAGTTGACGGTTTTGCCTTTTTGATTTTATAAAATCGTATTTTATTAACGATATGAGTTAAATTGTTATCGATGTGCTTGTGTGAGCGATAATTTTATTAAAATGAATATTATTGTTGCTATTAATAACAGTATTATTAGTTTGAAAATACTTCGATGATTTTAATAAGCGTCAATAAGGATTATTAACGGGTACTAAATCGAGTAGAAACTCAAATACGATTAGGCTGTTAACCTTAGAATTTGTTTCGGGGTTTATTAAATCAAACCTTGACGTATTTGGAAATGATTAATCGACGAAAGATCGTATTATCGATTCAGATTTAGAATATGAAGTTCAAGATTAGGATAGCGGTGTTAAGTATTGGGAAGCTTAAAAAAAAAAGAAAAGGAAAGTGAGGGGCTTTTTTGTAATTTGCGCCTGGCCCCTTTTCTTCCTCCTCCAGACGTGACCCCCATCTCTCTTTTTCTCTGCTCTTCATCTTCCTCATCTCCTTCTCCTTCACACATGCGACTCAAGCACTAAAATTCCACTAGATTTTCACCTCGCCTAGCACCAAATTCCTTAGATTTCAACTTCCCCCAGAAGCTAACAAACCCCCGGCATAGAATCTGGGCAAAAACATAGAAGAACCACACATTTTTGATGGGTCTGGGTACTGAATCGAAGCTCCAAACACATGTAAAAGCTTGGCCAGGCAATCTTGTTTCTAATTGCTTCAAATCCTCTATAAATTGGGAGTGAATTCGTAGCTTCAAGCATCCATCACAAGCTAAAGTCAGTGAGTGAATCTCCTATTAGATTTGGGGGTCTGAATTGTGTGGGTTAGGCATGGTTTGGGTCTGTTCATGTGGTTAGCAAGCAAGGGTTGGAGATTGGGGATTTTTCTAGCACTCGGAATCGAGCCCAACAGCCTTAAGCAAGCCTCTAACTTAGAATCATGGTGGGTGTTTCTCTCCTCCTAAATTATTAGTAATTTCAAATGAATGTCAACGATTATGGGTAGTTAAAGTTTAATTTTGAAACTGTTATCAGTAAATGTCGGATTTGACGTTGAACTTTGGTAAAAGTGGTGATGATGCTTATTTATGTATCGCCCCTAATGTACATAAATCACTGTTTGCATTTCTTTCATTAGTTTCCCCAATTAAAAATGATAACCCGAATGACTAGGCATTAACGCCATCCGGCAAGGACAAGGCTTTGCTTGTACATGATATACTTAGCCATAATAATCAATGTTTATCATCAAAGGCATTCACACCATCACAACCCATAAGACCATTTAGATAAATATAGAAATTGTTCTAACATCAAAACCATTCAAATATATCAAGGATTACACCAAAATATGGAATTCTGATAAAATATACAATCTCAACACCAAAGTATATCACAATACGGTGTCATAAACATCTCAATGATAATACACCACCATTCCATATAGACTTCTCGATTCACTTATCATCTTCAGCCGTCCAGATTGCCTGAGGGCGATTCACTAAACACTTTCCTAAAACAAAACATGAAAACATTTCGAACTATGATCCGAAGCGCAGTACATGCATTCCTGTATCGTTAAACATTCATGGAAAAATGGGTTGGGCCCGTATTGCAATTCATTTTTAATTAAAAACAAGGAATGAGATAAATATGAAACTGAGTTGTCAATTATTATCTGATAGTGAACCCCTAGTAAGTGTTACAATCTGAAGATAGGTGTACACCTGCCAAGCTAATGGGGGAACCTGGCCCGAAGCCGTGCGGGTAACTGAACGGCTATGCCCTGGAACTGATAACTAATGGGGTCACTAATTATGTGGTAAATCATTGATTAAACTGATTCATTGATGTACTTACCAGAATGTTATAATTTTGATAAATACGTGTTGATTTCTCAAGATACAGATAATGAACGTACCTAAAATTTTTAAATGTAAGCTCACTGAATAATATTATGCACAACAGTGAAAGGAATGATAGATTAGGCCCTGATTCTGTACAAAATTATCGTTGTGGGAACATACGGTTAGCAAAAATATTTATTTTATAGCTAAAAATTTAGTAAAAGAAAAGTAAGAGCATAACAAGGGCTTAGAAAGAATGGCTCGAAACATAGTCATCTGACCTCGGATAGAGACGCAAAATCCCAATATGGAAATCTTAGGAAGTCCCAAAAATCTTTCATTTGGAACACCAAGCTTGATTTCCACAATGGAATTCCCAAAATGAGGCTAGAACACAAACATGTTCCATTCTGCACAGTTTTGGTAAAACGACCATAACATTGTCCACAGACCTCGAATTAAGGCAATTCAAAAGGAATTTGAAAGCTAACACACTGACATATCTACACACCAAAAATCGTAATTTGCCAATGGTTCGATCATTACCAGTTTAATCTTGAATTCTGTCATGTTTTCCTGAAATTTCCAACCCTCACCGTTTTAGCTTTTCCTTCTCTTTTTACACAAATCGTCAACTTAAACCATTCCTTAAAAGCATGTAAACAAGCTTTGGTCCATCCCAACAAAATCACCACTCTGAAGTTCACTTCATAATCATATCCAATAAAGATAATTTTTCAATCAAATACACACATAAACCAAGCTTAAAGCTAGTTTAATCCAAACAATACATTATGTGCGAAAACCCTAGTTTATGGCCATCTTAGACTCACTCAACCTCATTTCAAATCATCAAAAACATCATCATAAACTCCAATAGGTTAGAAGGTGACCAAATCAAAAACAAAACAATCAAAATTCAGTACTTTATCATCAAGCTTGCATTGATTAAGGATTAACACTAACCCTAGCATAATCCAACCTCAACTCCACCATGATCAGCACCAAAATAACTCTTATTTATTATCAAAACACCATGATCAAAGATCACAAACATCAAAACAAGAATCAAAACTAAAATAAAAGGTAAAACTAACAAGATCAAGTTTCAAGATTACTCACTTTGCTTGAAGATAAGAAGAGATGGAGGTGATGTTTAGTGGTTTTGATGATGGAGGGTGGTGGCTACGGGTAGAAGGATGTCGGGGGGGGGGGGGTGTCGGAGATCACCGGAGCTGGTCAGAAAACTGGTCGGAAAATAGCTAGGCAGTGGGCTGTTGCTGCTGCTGTGGGGGAGAGAAAGTGGAGAAAGAAAATGGAGTTTGTGGATTGAGTTGTGATTTTTTGACTAATCCACAACTTGAGTTTTTAACTAGAAAAGTAATTTTTTTGAGCTAGCCATGGTTAAGTTTAATCATGGTAATTAGTAAAATTAATAAGCAAACTTGTTGGGCTTCAAAATGGCCGAAATAATTAGGTTCGGGAATAAAACGCTTCGTAACGATAACGTTTTTACGAAGCTCAAAATTAAATCTTTGTAATGTTACGGAAAACAAAATTAGTTACTTAGATTAAACTTGTTAGGGCCTACTATCAATTCTTCCAAAGTTTTTGTTAATCAATTAAATAAACAAACACAATCCGAATTGCTAAGTGAGGGCCCAAATAAATGTTTTTCCCACCGAGGTGAATAAATGCGATAAATAAATATGAGAAAAAAATATGAATATGAGGTAATTAAAATAAATGAGCATAATTAAATAATTTAGATTTGGGCTATCACAGCCTTCCCCCCTTAAACAGTGTCGTCCTCAAAACTTATGACTATACCATGTAATGCAAGATTACCTCAAATAATTGTGGGTATTTGACTTTCATTTCCTCTTCAGTCTCCCAAGTAGCTTCTTGGGAGGTATGATTTGACCATAGCACTTTGACAAGAGGTATCTGCTTGTTGCGCAACTGCTTAATCCTGCAATTTAGTATTTGGATTGGTTGCTCTTCATATGCTAAATCCACAGTGATTTCAATAGGTTGAAATATAGTGGTGTGGTTTGGATCCGGGGTATACTTTCTAAGCTAAGAGATGTCAAACACGTTATGCACGTGTTCTAGTTCTACCGGCAGATCCAAATGATAAGCTACATGACTCAACTTATCAATGATTTCATATGGTCCAATATATCTTGGACTTAATTTGTCTCGTACTCCAAACCTCTTGATACGCTTGGTTGGCGGTACCTTTAGAAAAACTTTATCGCCTACTTGAAACTCCAAAGGCCTCCTTCTCTTGTCCGCATAACTCTTTTGCCGACTCTGGGCAACTTTAATGTGCTCCCGAATCCTTCTTATTGTTTCCACGGTTTCCTGGATCATTTCAGGGCCTATAATCAATGCTTCATCCAAGTCACTCCAACATAGTGGGGTTCTACATTTTCTTCCTTGTAAAGCCTCAAATGGGGCCATTCTGATGGTGGACTGGTAGCTATTGTTATAAGAAAACTCCACCAAAGGTAAATCGTCTTCCCACTTCCCTTAGAACTCCATTACACAAGCTCTTAACATGTCCTCTAGAATTTGATTCACTTTTTCAGTTTGACCATTTGTCTGAGGATGATAAGACCTGCTAAAGTTCAATTTGGTCCCAAAGGCCTTTTGAAGTGCTTGCTAAAAACAGGCTTGTAATCTTTGATCCTTATCTGACACTATATGTAAGGGGATTCCGTATAGTCGGACTATCTCTGTAACATACAACTGGGCTAGTTTTTCAACTCCCCAGGTATCTTTGATTGGCAAAAAATGGGCCGACTTGGTAAGCCGATCGACTATAACCCATATAACATTCTTCTTCGAGGCAGAAAGGGGTAAACCCATACAAAGTCCATTGAGATCGAATCCCACTTCCAAGTGGGAATCTCTAGGGGTCGCAATTCACCCACGGGACACTGATGCTCTGCTTTAACTTTCTGGCAGGTAAGACACTTGTCTACATATTCTGCAACCTCCTATTTCATATTATTCCACCTGAAGTATTGCCTCAAATATCTGTACATCTTGGTGCCTCCTAGATGCACTAAATAACGAGTATTGTGAGCCTCCTCTAGGATTTGTTTCCTTAATTCCCCATTTCGGGGCACACATAGGCGAATATGGAATCGCAGGGTTCCATCCTCATGTACTACAAACCCGGGAGACTTTCCTTTCTCTAAATTTTGCTTTATCCTTTGGAGTTCAAGATCACTTTCTTGGTTCACTGGAATTTCCTTCCTTAATGGAATGATGTAAGGTAAAGTGCTGATAATTGAACATGTGCTCGTCCATGGGACACTAGTTGAATTCTCAAGTCCTCAAGTTCTTTCAAGAGACTTAACTCAGTAATCACCACAGTGTTTGAGCTATGTTGCGCTTTCCTACTCAGGGCATCTGTTATAACATTTGCTTTTCCTAGATGATACTGAATTTGCAAATCATAATCCTTATGCAGCTCAAGCCAATGCCGTTGTCTCAAGTTGAGCTCCTTCTGGGTGAAGATATACTTCAAACTTTGATGGTCAGTATAAATCTTGCATGGTACTCAGTATAAGTAGTGTCTCCAAATTCTCAATGCAAAGACCATGGCTACTAACTCCAAATCATGGGTACGATAGTTTTTCTTATAGGGCTTGAGCTATTGAGAGGCATAAGCTACTACCTTGTCCTCCTACATCAGAACACACCCCAAACTGTTCTTTGAAGCATCATTATAAATGGTATACTCCTTACCTTCTATTGGTAGCGTTAGGATTGGGGGGGGGTAGTTAGTCACTGCCTTAGCTCTTGATAAGCTTTTTCACACTTTTTTGTCCACTCAAATTTATTCACTTTCTTCAGCAAATTGCTCAGGATTGAAGCTATTTTCGAAAATTCCTTAACGAACTTTCGATAATAGTCTGCTAAACCCAGAAAGCTTCTAATCTCAGCGATGTTAGTAGGCCTTGACCATTCCGTGATTGCCTTCACCTTCTGGGGGTTAGCTTTGATTCCTTCGTTTGTAACTACATGTCCTACAAACACCACTTCTTCCAACCAAAACTCACACTTCTATAATTTTCCATAAAGTTGATGCTCTCTCAGGGTTTGTAACACCATCCTCAAATGATCAACATGTTCATCTCTATCCTTAGAATAGATAAGAATGTCATCTATGAACACCACCACAAACTTATCTAGGTAGGGTCCGAAGACTTTGTTCATAAGATCCATGAAGGCTGTGGGAGCATTAGTGAGACCAAATGGCATCACTGTAAACTCATGGTGACCATACCTAGTTCTAAATGCAGTCTTGGGAATGTCTTCAGATTTAATCTTAAGTTGGTCATACCTTAACCTCAAATCAATCTTAGAGAAGACTCCTGCTCCTTGCAATTGATCAAACAAGTCATCTATTCATGGAAAAGGATATTTATTTTTAATGGTGATCTTGTTCAACTCCCTGTAGTCAGTACATAGCCTTAAGGTTCCATTGTTTTTCTTTACGAACAGCACTAGGGCACCCCATGGTGACACACTTGCCCGAATAAAGCCCTTCTGTAATAGCTCATCTAATTGAAGCTTCAGTTCCTTAAGCTAAGTTGGGGCCATATGATCAGGGGCTTTGGAAATAGGTTGGGCATAAGGGATTAATTCAATTCCAAAATCAATTTCCCTCTACGGGGGTAATCCTGGTAACTCTTCAGGGAAAACATCCTCAAATTAACAGACTATAGGAATATTTTCAACTTTCTCTTCCTTTAATTGGGTGTTAATAGCATAACACCAATATCCAATACACTCTCAACATAACAGCTTACTTGCTTTCATAGCAGAAATCAAGGAACAAGATTCTTCCTCTCTCTACCCATAGAAGAGTACTTCTCTCCCTTTTTAATCTTTCAAAATAACCTTAAGATCCTCACAGTCAATCTTAGCTCCATAGGTGTGCAACTAATTCATTCCCAGAATGATGTCAAAATCAGATAAATCAAATTGAATCAAATGCACAAGGAAGGTGGTTCCACCAATGGTAATGGGAACAAGTTTATAGGAGATGGGGCATTCAATCACAGAATCATTGGGTAGCTTGATCCTATAATTGGTTTCCGTCCTCCTATTCTCTAGGTTCAATTGCATGGCAGATCAGGTGGATATAAATGAATGAGTAGCACCATAATCAAATAATACACAAAATGGCTTTGAATTAAAAAGAGAGTTCCAGTGACTACCGTACCAGAGGTGGCAGCTTCCTTCTTGTTCATAATATACGCTCGTTCTACTACTGTAGGCCTTGGTGGTGAGGCCCCTTGGCAATATGGGGCCAAGGGTTTTGCTGCCTCTTTATCTACGACCTTCAATCTTCGGGGGCATGCAACAATAAGGTGTTCAGGGCTTCCACACCTCATGCACTTATTAGTTCCTACTAGGCATTCAGGGGTGGTGTGATTTGTTCTTTCGCATTTCGCACGGGGCGCTGTCGAGCCTACAGGACGGCTCTTGGGAGGAGCAGGAGAAGGTTTCTTTTGGTTCACACTCTCACTTGGAGTTCCTCGCTCGAACCCCTTTCTCTTTTGGTTGATCGGATTCAGTGCTCTCAACTCTGTCTTTACTCGCTCCACTTTAGCTGCTCGCTCGTATCGCTCTTGGTAAGTTAAAATTGGTTGCCTAGCTAACTGATTCTGAATATAGAAAGCCAAACCCTCTTCAAACCTTCTCATCTTCAATTTTTCAAATGATACAAACTAAGGAACAAACCTGGATAATTATGTGAAATTGCTGGCGTACTGCATCACAGTCATGGTGTCATTCATCTTAAGCTCCATAAACGCTTGCTAATGTAAAGCTCAATGAAATCAAGCTTACAATCAAAGAGAGACAATGGAGAAGCTACGGACTAAAGTAGAAAACAAAGAACACCTACGATTTCTCTTAGAATCTGTGACTGAAATGGGTTAATAGGATAGAGCTAAACTTAGATTTTGGATACAGAATCACCACTAAAACCAAGGTTAGGGCCCTTAAACTTGATCAAGATACAGAAATCACCACCTAATCAAGATTGGGACTAAGCTTGATCACCACCTTAACTGGCCTAGCTTAGCATAAGCAAGCTAAGTGTTTGGAAGAACGAAGTAAACTTTGCTCTCAAACTGAAATTTCTCATTCAAAGTGTGCAATGAAACAGCAAGGGTTGTGGGAGCCTTTAGAGTGCAAGCCTAGCAAGCATACACCTAAGCTAGCACACACCTAGAGCTTTCCTTCCAAGGGAGGAAAGGTCTTAATTAAGCTAATACTCACGGTTAGAGTTAAGTGTGTACAAACCAAACTTAAAACTAATCTAATTACATTTAAAACATTAAAGAAAGCAACAAAAATGATGTTTACAAATTAATTAACTCATACTTAAGCTAATTCAATTAGAACTCTAGCAAAAATGCATGTGAGCAGCCGTAAAGTAGAATCCCCTTTTCGGCTAGCCAATACGATCCGAGAGACATCCTCTTTGTAGCTTGATTCCCATTGGTTGCTCTTTTTAAGATTGCAGCTGATGATTACCTTTCTGGAAGCCTTGGGACATAAGCGAAGTCTTGGAGTGTGTGGCTCTCTAGCTAGATAGCAGCAAACCCACAGATTAAGGCAAAATGACTGGGTTGCTCTAAACCGGGTTCACGGGCAGTTTGAAGTCGGTTTTCTAACTTGAATTAACCATAGCAAAAGTGGTCATGATGTGAATTTCAGGCCATGGGGGAAAAATTTAGGGTTTGTACAAACCCTCCCTACAAGAAATCAAGGTTAAACCAAGTTTAAGTCGGGTAATTCAACTTAAACTTTCCATTGTACATTTTTGAACCAAAACTGGCCGGTTAGACAAAACGCTTTGATCTCCCATCTTCTTGTGCGCATGAATGGAAATGGATGCTTAGACCTGAACGTAGACATCATAAGGATTCCAAAAATCCAAAAATATTAGACTTAAGCCATAATGTTGCTTAAGTAATGAGATGAACAAAATCGGGCATTTTCTAGCCATTCAATCTGGTTGCAGCAGTTTGACTCTCTTACAAAATGTGAGTCATCTTCTAGACTTGGGACCTTGTTCTTGGACGTTCTGAACCTGATTCATCATAGACAAAGCCTTGGCTTGGTAGAACTCCGTCATCCTCCCCTTGTTGAAAAGATTTGATCCTCAAATCTAGTGGGGAATCATCTGGATGGAAGAGGCTCAAATCTGCCACATTGAACGTGGATGGAACTCCATACTCTCCAGGTAGATCAACCTTATAAGCATTGTCATTTATCCTTTCCAAGACCTCAAATGGGCCATCAGCTCTTGGCATGAGTTTGTTCTTCCTTTTAGAAGGAAATCTTTCCTTCCTTAGGTGAATCCATACTAGGTCTCCAGGTTGAAATACAATCTTTCTCCTATGCTTGTTGGTTTGGGCTTCATAGGATGCGTTGGTCTTCTCAATCCTAGCCTTTACCAACTCATGGAGCTTCTGAGTTTCCTCCACTCTTGCTGTTGCATTAGCACTTGGTTTCTGGTCTTAAGGCCGTCGAGTAAGATCAATGGGACTTAGTGGATCAATACCACACACCACCTTAAAAGCAGAAAGACCAGTAGCCTTGCTAGGAGATTTATGATATGCAAACTTAGCATGTGGCAAGAGTAAATGCCAAGCTTTTGCATGAGGTTTAATCAAAGCTCTTAGAAGTGTACCTAAGGTTCGATTAGTCACTTCAGTTTGCCCATCAGTTTGGGGGTGACAAGTAGCACTGTACAGCAACTTGGTACCAGGTTTCTTCCAAAAAGTAATCCAAAAATGACTTAAGAACTTTGTATCCCTATCAGAAACAATGGACTTAGGAATACCACGCAATCTAGGTACCTCTTTGAAGTACAATTCGACAATGTGAATAGCATGATTGGTTTTGTTGCAAAGAATGAAGTGTGCCATCTTTGAAAACCTGTCTACCACCATAAATATTGAGTCCTTTCCCCTTTAGGTCCTAGGCAAACCCAAAATAAAGTTCATACTCACGTCCACCCAAGGTAGAGTAGGTACGGGCTAGGGGGGTGTATAGGCCGTGAGGTAGGGTATGACTCTTGGCTGCTTGGCACGTTCCACACCTTCTTAGGATGTCTTGAACATCCTTCTCCATCCCTGGCCAGTAATAATTCTCCCTTAACATGGTTAAGGTCTTTGACTCACCAAAATGTCCTACCAAGGAACCTCCATGAACTTCTCTAATTAAAAGCTCACAGGTGCTACACTTGGGAATACACAGTCGTACTTCCTTGAAGAGATAGCCTTCTTGGACCATGAAATCCCCCTTGGGGTGCTTTAAGTACACAGAATACAACTCCCTAAGGTCTTCATCTTCAGCATACAAACTTTTAAGATGCTCAAAACCAAGAACAAGAGCATTCAATTGAAATAAAAGGAGATGTCTCCTTGATAATGCATCTGCACCTTGTTTCAATCTTCCAGATTTGTGCTTGATGGTGAAGTGGAATGACTGAAGGAACTGAACCCATTTAGCATAGCGTGAGTTAAGCTTGTGCTAGCCTTGAATGTACTTTAAAGCTTCATGATCAGAATGCAAGATAAACTCATTAGCCACTAAGTAATGGCTCCAATGCTCTAGACACCGAACTATATCATAGAATTCCTTGTCATAAGTGGAGTATTTTCTCCTTGAGTCACATAATTTCTCACTAAAGAAGGCTAATGGTTTACCTTCTTGAGTAAGAACACCTCCAATTCTCACTCCAGATGCATCACATTCAACTTCAAAAACTTTCTCAAAACACAGCAAGGCTAAAACTGGTGCTTGAGTTAGTCTTTTCTTCACTTCTTCAAAGGCAGATTGTGCTTTGGGGGTCCATTTGAACGATGTACCCTTAAGCACCTCAGTCATGGGGGCCATAATAGTGCTGAAGTTTCAAATAAACCTCCTGTAAAAGGAAGCTAATCCATGAAAGCTTCGAACATCATGTATGCTTTGAGGTTGAGGCCAAGACCGAATATCTTCTATCTTCCCTTCATTTGCCTTTATGCCTTCTTTTGAAACAATGTAACCTAAGAATGTAACTTCCTGAGTGAAGAAAGTACACTTCTTAAGGTTACCATATAACTTCTCACGTTCAAGGACATTAATGACTTGATTTAGATGATCTTGATGTGCTTGCTCGTCCTTGGAGTAAATCAGAACATCATCGAAGTATACTACCGCAAATTTGCCAATGTAAGGCTTGAATACTTTATTCATTAGCCACATGAACGTACTAGGAGCATTAGAAAGACCAAATGGCATGACAAGCCATTTATATAAGCCACCTTTAGTCTTGAATGCCGTCTTCCATGCATCTCCCTCATGTATTCTGATTTGCTAATATCCACTTCTAAGATTAATCTTTGAGAACACTTTTGAGCCATGTAACTCATCTAGCATATCTTCAAGTCTAGGTATGGGATACCTATACTTGATTGTGATTTTGTTTATGGCTCTACTATGCACACACATTCGTTGGCTGCCATCTTTCTTGGGAACCAACAAGGCCGGTGCGACACAAGGGCTCAAGGACTCACGTACAAGCCCCTTTTACATCAATTCTTCCACTTATCTCTATGGTTTCCTTTGGGTTCATCCTATAAGCTGGCTTATTAGGGAGGATTGAACCAGGAATGAGATCAATATGGTGTTGGATATCTCTCTTGGGAGGTAAACCCGTGGGGATCTCCTCTGGGAACAAGTGACATAAAGTTTGTATGAGTGCTTTGGCAATGGGGTGAGTAGGCATGGGTGATTCTGGTTCTTCTTGGATGTTTAGAATCCCCTATTTAAAAGTTTTAAACTCATGATATGGGGCCTTTAAGAGAAGTTCAGTAAAGGTGAGTAAATAACCAGAATGTTCAAGGCCTTTTGGGGGTTTGTTTTTGAGGAGTTCGGATGGTGCTAATGGCTTTAAGGCAATCTTCTTTCCTCCCGTAGAAAAGGAGTACGTATTCAAGAAACCATCATGCATTACCTTTCTATCATACAACCATGGCCTGCCCAGCAAAACATGACATGCATCCATGGGTATTACATCGCACCAAAGCTCATCTTGATAGCTCTTACTAATGGACAAAGAGATGAGACACTGTGAGTTAACTTGGAGTCCGTTGCTTTGGTTTAGCCATTGAATGTTGTATGGATGAGGATGGGCCGTAGCTTGCAAGCCTAGTTTGTCAATCATGCAAAGAGAAACTATATTAGCATAGCTCCCACCATCAATTATCAAAGAACAAGCCTTGTCTTGAACCGTGCACCTTGTATGGAAGATGTTCTCTCTTTGCTCGTCTTTAGATGCCTTCTGGCAGTTCAAAACTCTTCTTGAAACCAACATTTCAACCTCATCAGCTTCTTCTTCAACCTCTTCTAGGTTTTCCTCAAGGTTTTCATGAAGTTCACCTTCAAATTCCTCCTCCTTTTCTTGCTCATCCACGGCTCTCTACTCGGCCAAAGTAATGACCTTGCGATTAGGGCAATCCGAGGCTATGTGGCCTATTCCTTGGCACTTGAAAGATCTTCTAGTGCTCATAGGATTGGGGTTAGGTCGAATTGGGGGTGCTGGAGCCTTTTGTAGAGCCGGGGTTCTTTGTGGATTAGAAGGGAATGGCGTTTGTGGCTTAGAAATAGGTTGGGAACTCCCCTTGTTAAAAGGTTGGTTTCGATTTAAAGGTTTCTGATTTTGAGGTTTAAAGGACTGTATAGCCTTCTTTTATTGTTCAACTTTGTGAGCTAGCACGCAAACCTCATCAAATGTAGTATAAGCTTGTAATTCAACAACATTAGAATATCTAGGATCAAGTCCTCTCAAGTATCTAACTATTGTTTGTTCTTCTGGTTCTTGGAGATCACATTTAATCACAAGCTTTTCGAACTCTCTTGTATACTCTTCAACACTTAGATTGCCTTGGTTCAGATTATGAAGTTGAGAATAGCAATCTTGGACGTAAGTAGGTGGAAGAAACCTAGCCTTTAGCTTGGATTTCATCTTTTCCCAAGTTCTGATTTTAGGCTTACGTTCCGTAACTCGTTTTGCACATAAGTTAGTCCACCATAGAGAAGCATACTTATGTAGTCTCAAGGCCACCAAGTTCACTTTCTTGTCTTCTGGAACGTCCTTGTACTCAAATACTCTTTCGACCGTGTGTAGCCAATCTAGGAACTCTTCTAGATCAAGCTTGCCTTCATATTATGGGATTTCAACGCTAAAATCATTAGAGTTTGCTTGCATCCGTGGGTATGGTCTAACCATTCTCACTTGTTCATCCTCACTAGATGAATCAAGGGTATGGCTAAACACTTGCTCTTGCCTTCGTGGTTCAGATTGGATGGGTTCCTCGCACATCTTTTGCTTTTGCTTCAAGAAGGCACCTAACTGTTTGCATAGATACTCGTTCTGAGCCTTTAATTCTTGGTTAGAACTCTTGAGTTCTTGATTAGGGGAAGTAATCTCATGATTACTCTTCAAAACAACATCAAGTTTCTGTTCTAAACTCAAACTAGTACTCATGGTGTAACCGGTTTAAGTGTAGAATAGAATTGACTTTGTGTTTGAGAAATGAATGTGGGGATGAATCTGGATGCGTGGATGAATACCAGGCCAAGGAGAAACTCAGCTCTGATACCAAATATGATGTAAAGCTCAATGAAATCAAGCTTACAATCAAGGAGAGACAATGGAGAAGCCACTGACTGAAGTAGAAAACAAAGAACACCCATGGTTTCTCTTAGAACCCGTGACTGAAATGGGTTAATAGGATAGAGCTACACTTGGATTTTGGATACAGAATCACCACTAAAACCAAGGCTAGGGCCCTAAACTTGATCAAGATATAGAAATGACCACTTAATCAAGATTAGGACTAAGCTTGATCACCACCTTAACCGGCCTAGCTAAGGATAAGCAAGCTGAGTGTTTGGAAGAACGAAAGCAAACTTTGCTCTCAAACTGAAATTTCTCATTCAAAGTGTGCAATGAAATAGCAAGGGCCGTGGGAGCCTTTAGAGTACAAGCCTAGCAAGCATACACCCAAGCTAGCACACACCTTGAGCTTTCCTTCTTAGGGAGGAAAGGTCTTAATTAAGCTAATACTCACGGTTAGAGTTAACCGTGTACAAACTAAACTTAAAACTAATCTAATTACATTTAAAACATTAAAGAATGCAAGAGAAATGATGTTTACAACTTAATTAACTCATACTTAAGCTAATTCAATTAGAACTCTAGCAAAAATGCATGTGAGCAGCCGTAAAGTAGAATCCCCTTTTCGGCTAGCCAATACGATCCGAGAGACATCCTCTTTGCAGCTTGATTCCCATTGGTTGCTCTTTTCAAGATTGCAGCTGATGATTACCTTTCTAGAATCCTTGGGACATGTGCCAATTCTTGGGGTGTGTGCCTCTCTAGCTAGATAGCAAGAAACCCACGGATTAAGGCAAAATGACCGGGTTGCTTTAAAACGGGTTCACGGGCTATTTGAAGTCGGTTTTCTAACTTGAATTAACCATAACAAAAGTGGTCATGATTTGAATTTTAGGCCATAGGGGGAAACCTTAGGGTGTGTACAAGCCCCCCTGCAATAAATCAAGGTTATGCCAAGTTTAAGTAGGGTAATTCAACTTAAACTTTCAACCGTGCAGTTTTGAACCAAAACTGGCTGGTTAGACAAAACGCCTTGCTCTCCCATCTTCTTGTGTGCATGATGGGAAATGAATGCTTGGACCTAAAAGTAGACATCATAAGAATTCCAAAAATGCAAAAATATTAGACTTAAGCCGCAACGTAGCTTAAGTAAAGAGATGAACAAAACCGGGCATTTTCTGGCCATTCAACCTAGTTGCAACAGTTTGACTCTCTTGCAAAATGTGAGCCATCTTCTGGACTTGGGACCTTGTTCTTGGACGTTCTGGACCTGATTCATCCTAGAAAAAGCCTTGGCTTGGTAGAACTCCATCACTTTCTCCTTTTTCCTTTGGACCACAACTAGGTAAAATTTTGCCCTCAACTCACTTAGGAATTTACTCCAGGTGAATTCAGGCCCAACGAGCTTATCCTTAACAACATTCCACCAAATATCAACTTCACCAGTCAAATAATACATCCCAATGTTTACTTTTTTTTTCTTTTGGCACTTCTACCATTGTAAAGATTTTCTCCATTCCCCTTATCCATTCCTCCAATACTACTGGATCATAAGTTCCATCATAAACTTTAGGGTTGCATTGTGCTACCCTATCCGCTAATTTATCCTTTTTAGGAGGGGTTTCAGTAGGCACTTGGGGAATCCGCTTCATCAATTCAGCTACTAAGGTCGGCCAGTAGTTCGGGTCCCCAATGTTGCTAGCTAACTCAGAAGGAATTGGTGGCATTTGGCTAAAATTTGGTGGCACATGATCGGAGGTTTGATCTCCCGATCCCTGGCCATGATCCGAGATTTCCTTTATATGAACCTCTTCATTATGGTGCACTGATTTAGATATTCTGATCATACATTAAACGAGATAATTCAATCATTAGAATACTCAAACATATAAGATAAGCATGCCTAACAAATACATTTAATATAACTCAAAGATTATTGAAAACAAACCCAAAGCTTCATTATATCATTTCATAATTGATTTTTTTTTATATACATAACTACATGTTTGTATATATGATCAGCAAAACATATTACTTCTAACTGACTAGGCAAAGTCAGTTTTGACTCCTACCTCAACCCCAGACACTAACTAGCCCAAGACACTAGGTCCATCACATGACCAAAAAGAGATACGGACCATGTCATCACGGTCGAAGAGGATCTAACTAACCATATACAATCTCATATCCTACACAAAATACATCCATCCAAATTGACCATGCTATAAACAAATAGGGCTAAAAAAGATAACTACTAACAACAACCCCTAGAACCACCTAACGATCCCTAGATGGATCGTAATCCGGGTCGGACTCATCATCAGACTCTTCGCCTGAATTGAAGCTGCTAGTTGATGCCTTTGACTCGGCATCACCAACCTCCTGCTCAACTTGTTGCTCCTGCTCAACCTGTTGCTCCACTATCATCTCATCAATCTCCTGATCCTACTGTTGCTATACCACCGCCTCATCAATGTTCGGATCCTCCTCGGGATCATCCTCTTCCTCTTGATGGCAATCGTCCTCAGAACTAACCACCACTGTCTCTTATGTATCAGGGAGGTCTATCACCACATGAGCCTCTCCAGGACTTCCAGGCATCAGTGGGGTACCTGGTGTCGGTGGGGAGGGTGGTCCCTATGCTGGTGCTGGGGCTGCAGGCGGAGGATGTGCCTAATGTAACGGAAAGACATGCTGTAGAGTCTCCATGGTAACCCCCCTCTGCTCAAACTCCTCTCTCAACAACAACTCTGTAGTGACAATCGTCCAAGCCCCCTGGGCCTGAAACCTAGGCTCGTCCCAACCTCGATTTCCTATTACGATAAAGTGATGATAATGGAGCCTAAACTCCACCCACATATCAACTCTAGGTAAGGACCAGAGCAGTCTGTGTGCATGGAACGTAATACTGTGAAACTCAGAAAAAGAGTCCTGTGCATGAGCCTCTATACTAGCACGCAGCAGCGCGATATGAGCAGCCATAGATGCACTCGGCATCATGTTAACACCATAAGGGTCCATCTAACAAAGAAAACACATATATGAGAGGCATACATAACCATGATTAAGGAACATGCAAATGTAAGCAACCTGCATTTCTAATATCGTTACTACACTTCTAATACCACTCTAGCAGTATACAATGGCCCTCACTACCAACCATTCTCACCTTCTTATTTCTAAACTCCACATTCCACAAAGAAAATCTCAACTTGGCACTGGTAGCAAATCTGTAACGCTCCAAATGTACATAAATCACTGTTTGCATTTTTTCATTAGTTTCCCCAATTAGAAATGACAACCCAAATGATTAGGCATTACTGCCGTCCAAGAAGGACAAGGATTTGCTTGTACATAATAAACTTAGCCATAATAATCAATGTTTACCATCAAAGGCATTCACACCATCACAACCCATCAGACCATTTAGATAAATATAGAAATTGTTCTAACATCAAAACCATTCAAACATCTTAAGGATTACACCAAAATATGGAATTCTGATAAAATATACAGTCTCAACACCAAAGTATATGACAATATGGTGTTATAAACATCTCAACGATAGTACACTACCATTCCATATAGACTTCCTAGCTCACTTATCATCTTCAGCCGTCCTGCACGCCTGAGGGCGATTCACTGAACACTTTCCTAAACAAAACATTAAAACATTTCAAACTGTGAGCCGAAGCTCAGTACATGGGTTTCTGTATTGTTAAACATTCATGGAAAAGCTAGTTGGGCCCGTACTGTAATTCATTTTTAATTAAAAATAGGGAATGAGATAAATATGAAACTGTGTTGTCAATTATTATTTGATAGTGAACCTCTAGTAACTGTTACGATCTGAAGATAGCCGTACACGTGCCAAGCTGATCGGGGGCCTTGGACTAAAGTCGCACGGGTAACTGAAGGGCTATGCCCTGTAACTGATAATTGATAATTATTTGATGAATTACTGATTAAACTAATTCATTGATGTACTTACCAAAACATTATGATTTTGATAAATACATGCTGATTTCCAAAGATACAGATAATGAACATACCTGGAATTTTTAAATGTAAGCTCACTGAATAATATTATGCACAACAATGAAAGAAATGATAGATTAGGCCTTGATTCTGTACAAAATTATCGTTGTAGGAACATACGGTTAGCAAAAATATTTATTTCATAGCTAAAAATTTAGTCATCCGACCTAACAAGGGCTTAGAAAGAATGAATCGAAACATAGTCATCCGACCTCTTATCGAGACTCAAAACCCCAATATCAAAAGCTTAGGAAGTCCCAAAAATCTTTCATTGAGAACACCAAGCTTGATTCCCACAATAGAATTCCCAAAATGAGGCTAGAACATAAACATGCTAGTTTTGGTCCATTCTGCATAGTTTTGGTAAAACAACCATAACTTTTTCCACAGACCTCGGATTAAGGCGATTCAAAAGGAATTTGAAACTAACACACTGAAATATCTACCCACCAAAAATCATAATTTTGCAATGGACCGATCATTACTAGTTTAATCATGAAGTCTATCCTGTTTTTCTGAAATTTCTTGCCCTCAGTGTTTTAGTTTTTCCCTTTATTTGTACACAAATCCTCAACTTAAATCATTCCTGAAAAGCATGTAAACAAGCTTTGTCCATCCCAACATCATACAAAGTCACTACACTCAAGTTCACTTCATAATCATATCCAATAAAGATAATTTTTCAATCAAATACACACATAAACCAAGCTTAAAGCTAGTTTAATCCAAACCATACATTATGTGCTAAAACCCTAGTTTATGGCCAACTTAGACTCACTCAACCTTATTTTAAATCATCAAAAAGATCATTATAAACACCAATAGGTTAGAAGATGACCAAATCAAAAGATGAAACAATCAAAATTCAACACTTTTTCATCAAGCCTGCATGATTAAGGATTAACCCTAACCCTAGCATAATCCAACCTCAACTCCACCATGATCAACACCAAAATAACTCTTATTTCTTATCAAAACATCATGATTAAAGATCACAAACATCAAAAGAAGAATCAAAACTAAAATAAAAAGCAAAACCAACAAGATCAACTTTGAAGATTACACTTTGCTTGAAGATAAGTAGAGATGGAGGTGATGTTTAGTGGTTTTGATGATGGAGGACGGTGGCTAGGGCTAGAAGGATGTGGGGAGGGGTTGGAGATCATCAGAGTTGGCTGGAAAACTGGCCAGAAAATAGTCAGGCAGTGGGCTGTTGCTGCTGCCGTGGGGGAGAGAAAGAGGAGAGAGAAAATGGAGTTTGTGGATTGAGTTGTGATTTTTTGACTAATCCACAACTTGGATGAGTTTTTAAATAGAAAAGTAATTTTTTTAAGCTAACCATGGTTAAGTTTAATCATGGTAATTAGTTAGATTAATAAGCAAACTTGTTGGGCTTCAAAATGGCCGAAATAAGTTAGGTTCAGGAATAAAATGCTTCGTAACGATAACGTTTTTACGAATCTCAAAATTAAATCTTTGTAATGTTACGGAAAACAAAATAAATTACTTGGATTAAACTTGTTAGGGCCAACTATCAATTCTTCCAAAGTTTTTGTTAATCAATTAAATAAACAAATAAAATCCGAATTGCCAAGTGAGGGCCCAAATAAACTTTTTTCCCACCGAGGTGAATAAATGCGATAGATAAACATGACAAAAAAAATCATCAATATGAGGTAACTAAATAAATGAACATAATTAAATAATTTAGGGTTGGGCTATCACAATTTAGGGTCATGCATGTGGAAGTTAAGATACTTCCTAAGTAGTGCGTTAAGGTTTTTCTTTCGCATTAAAAAACCTTTCTAATTATACAGTTAGGCGTTATTGTTCCGTATGAAGATCTACATTTGCTTTACAATGATGTTCGAGCGTCGTTCTAGGAACATAAGTTTCCTTGTGTAACTGGATGTTTCAAATACTCGAATGGCAAGATGCATTCGTTGCTTGATGTGTAACTGGATATTTTGAATACCTTTACCACCCATCGACTTACATTCATGCCATAGCATTTTCCTTTCAATTTGTTCCTATCGATATGTAATGCTAGTTTAAGTTGCATGTGATTCTTAATCCTTGGTGTGCTATGTTGTCGAGTCTACGTGATGCCAATGTGGTTTCGAGTACTACTTCAAGATCCGTCGTTATGGTGTGATGTAATATGATGTCTCCGCTACTTTAATGTGATTAGCTTCCTAGTTGACTGATTTAACCTTAGAGTGATTTAATATCTTCATGCTTTCAAGTGAACCTGATTAAGTTAACCCCCTTCTTATGTCTTTGACATGTCCTGTCTAAGTTACCATGAATAAAAGGCCTAAAAGTTAGTTGTGATTGATGTATAAACATTGGAATGTCAGTTGCATATGCTTTCCTTTTGTAAATTGCTTGCTATATGCGTATTAGACGGTTTCATGTTGCTTATGATTCCTAGGCATGAGGATGCTGAACTGCTGATTCTATGCGATGTCATTGTACTGAGGTGATGCTACGTGATGCTATATGATGTCCTTATTACTCTTGTATGCTATAGGAGTCTCCATGTTAACCGTTTTGATCCTAAGGGTGACTTGAATTCATGTTGTAGAAGGGAACCACCTGTATATGACCTTGAGATGTAATACCCGCATACTTTACATTCCGTTAAGTTGTTCGTAATGCCTTTTTGCTCTTTGAAAACCATATTTTATTAGCAATATGAGCTAAAATTATTTTCTAAGTACCTATGTGAGCGCTAATTTTATTAAAAAAGGATATTATTGTCATTGCTATTCTTATTACTATTAATATTATTATTAGTCTTGAAAATCTTTCAATGATTTTTAATAAGCGCTAGTAACGATTATTAACGAGTACTAAATCGATTAGCAAACCGAATACGATTAGGACGTCAACCTTAGAAGTAGTTCGATGTTATTAAATCGAACCTATATAGATTTGGGAACGAATAGTTGATGAAGGATTATATTATCGATTTGGGTTTAGAATTCGGTTTACGAATTAGACTAGCGGTGTAAAATATGAACTACCTTGGGTCGAATAAATGAAAAAGAGTAGGGAAGGGCAAACTGGTAATTTTGAGTGGCCCCCCTTTTTTCTCCTCTCCCTGCCCACAACACCCCACCCGACATTCTCTCTCCTCTTTCTTTCTTTCTTCTTCTTCTTCTTCCCGTCTCACCTGTTCTTCCTCTTCTCCTTCGCTTCTCCTCCTTCCACGCACCACGACCGGCGAAACCGAGCCCCAACCCAGCCAACCCAAGAGCCGGCCAGCCTCCAACGCGTGGCTGACCCAAAATTCGGGCACAGGCAGGGCTGATTTTGGCGAAGGACCCGCCGAACACCCGGTGAATTTGGTGCATGCAAGGTGATTTCGAACTCCTCCTTCATCTATAAATTTCATTCTTGACCTAGATTCTTCCTAATTGTGTTTAATTTCTCAGAAAACTTGAGTTAGGGTTTTGGGTTGGATGGTGTTCAAACCTCATGCAAAAGGAGCGGATTTTCTGGCTGTGTGGAGTTCGAATTTAGCTTCAATCTAGCCAATTTGCACGCATATAGCTTGGATTCGAGGCGGGCAAACCTTTAATCCCTCCTATTTTAAGGATTTCAAATAATAATTATATGAATCAGTTTATTGGGTTGGTAGTTATAAGTATTTATGCATAATCATTATGAACTATGCCTGAGATGTCAATTCGAAGTGAGTTATATATGTTTAGCTTTGATTCGAATCAACTTAGGTGATTTATGCTTGAGATGTTAATTCGAAGTGAGTTATATATGTTTCGCTTCGATTCAAATCAATTTAGGTGATTTATGCTTGAGATGTCAATTCGAAGTGAGTTATATATGTTTAGCTTCGATTCGAATCAATTTAGGTGATTTATGCTTGAGATGTCAATTCGAAGTGAGTTATATATGTTTAGCTTCGATTCGAATCAATTTAGGTGATTTATGCTTGAGATGTCAATTCGAAGTGAGTTATGTATATTTAGTGAGTTATGTATGTTTAGCTTCGATTCGAATCAATTTAGGTGATT
>JACYFF010031952.1:61904495-61926822 GCA_017589665.1 Selenicereus undatus
AGTGAGTTATGTATGTTTAGCTTCGATTCGAATCAATTTAGGTGATTTATGCTTAAGATGTCAATTCGAAGTGAGTTATGTATGTTTAGCTTCGATTCGAATCAATTTAGGTGATTTATGCTTGAGATGTCAATTCGAAGTGAGTTATGTATGTTTAGCTTCGATTCGAATCAACTTAGGTGATTTATGCTGGAGATGTTAATTCGAAGTGAGTTATATATGTTTAGCTGTAATTCGAATCAATTTAGGTGAATTATGCTTGAGGTGTTAATTCGAAGTGGGTTATATATGTTTAGCATCGATTCGAATCAATTTAGGTGATTTATGCTTGAGATGCTAATTCGAAGTTGTTGTATGAATTCAATTGTATGTGTGGACAAACAAATGAATTAAGCTTTTGTTAGGTAAGAACTGCATATAACTCAGTCAAGTTGCTTTCGATTTTCATATCCAACCAGTTAGCATTGAGGATCGTTTGGGATATAAGAGGGTGGTTTAAAAGTAAAAGAGGTCTTTATTGTTTTGGTGTATATTCAAGCCTAGTTTTAAGAAGTTTGCAAATACTAACTATTTCATTCGAACAGACTTGGGTTACCTAGTCTACGGTTATTGCGTTTGAAAAACCTACTACTTCATAAGTTGGTCTCAAGATAGATTTTTGAGCCTTTATGAAGTTTCAAGTCAAGAGCTGGTAAAACTGTTACGTTTCAAGAAGCATTTACATAGAACATTTATGAAAAGATGTTTGCCTCGTAAACGAGCCAAGTGCTAAATTTTTTGAATGGTAGCAAGTTTAGGAACATTTTAAGCCTTTAATTTATCTTCACACCCATCTTGAGTTAAAATGGAATTTTTAAACGAATCTAGCTTGCATTTATTGCTAAGAGTCTAGTCTCCTCATTTACGTGAATAAGTTACTATGTATGTTTTTTGGTAAGTGAAACTTATGCGTAAAACCCCCTTTATGCTATGTTTATGGGTTTACGTAACTTTATTATGGACGGTTTCTACTAAAGTTAAGCTTCTTGAGTATGACTATTCCTTCACTTGGTTTATGGTTTGAATATGATGTATTATGTGTAAGCTCTTCAACTAAAATGAATTACGAAAGGCTTTCGTAAGTTAATATGTATTTTAAGTATGTTTTGGGAGAGAGGGTTTACTCACTGAGCGGTGGTTGCTCATTCCCATTACTTTCCCCCTTTTTCCCAGATCCACAGGTATGTGACTGCTGCGTGGAGCGCCCAAAGTGGACTTGCTTGGACTGTATTGCTGTGTTTATGTTATCGTTATGTAATGTCGACTATGTTTGTAAGGTTATGTAATTATTTATCTTCTTGTAAGGTTTATGAAAAATAGAAAGCTCTGTATACTCCGGGCGTGTGGCCCGTAGAGTTGTGGACTCCGGCGTGTAGCCGTTGAGCTGTTGGTCATATATAGTACCTTTTTGTATTGAAGGGGTGTAATATAAGGCTTTAAGCCTGGGAAACGGTAAGTTTTTAGGGGAAATTCTAACCGTTTTACCTCAAAAATTAAGTTAAAAGTAAGAAAACGTAACGCTTCTGACCCTAGGGGCTAAGGGTGTTACATGAGATGTCATGTCCCAATTGTCATGCCTTTAGGTGCCGATTCGTAACGATGCGTATACATAAGGTCGTTATTTACTATGTGGATTGAGTATAGATAATTGAAAGTCTATGTTCCTTTTTAAAACAGGCTTAATATGGTTTTCCACGCCAAGTTATTTGCCTCACTTCTATGCGATTGCCCTCGACGCCTAAATAGAGTGACTACCCGCTCGAGGAGGATTTGCGAGGAGGAGGTTAGATACCATAAGCCTCTTTTTCTGTTTTAATTAATTTTAAAACAAGAATTTGGATTTTATTGCGAGCTGTGTAGACTGTGTCATGTGTATGCACATCTTAGGTATGGCATCACTGAGCTTTGGAATTTCGAGGATGAAATTCTTTTAAGGGGGGAGGAGTGTAATACCCGCATTCCTTATTTTTATATTAAGCTAGCTGTCTTGCCTTTTTCACATTATAAAATCATATTTTATTAACGATATGAGTTAAATTATTATCGATGTGCTCGTGTGAGCTATAATTTTATTAAAAAGAATATTATATTTCCTATTAATAATATTATTATTATTAGTTTGAAAATTCTTCGATCATTTTAATAAGTGTCAATAAGGATTATTAATGGGTACTAAATTGAGTAGGAACCCGAATACGATTGGACTGTTAACCTTAGAATTAGTTTCGAGGTTGATTAAATCAAACCTTGGCGTATTTGGGAAAGATTAATCGACAAGAGATCGTATTATCGATTCGGGTTTAGAATATGAAGTTCGCGATTAGAATAGCGGTTTTTAAATATTGGGCAAGCTTGAAACCAAAGGAAAAAAAAAAGGGAAACAAGGGGCATTTTTGTAATTTGCGCCTAGCCCCTTTTCTTCTTCCTCCAGACGCGACCCCTCCGACCCCCATCTCTCAGTTTCTCTACTCTTCATCTTCCTCATCTCCTTCTCCTCCGTACACGTGGCTCAAGCACTAAAATTCCACCAGTCTTTCGCCTCACCTAGAACCAAATTCCTCAAATTTCAACCTCCCCAAAAAGCTAACAAACCCCTGGCACAAAATCTGAGCAAAAATAGAGAAGAACCACACGTTTTTGGTGCGTCTAGGCGTTGAATCAAAGCCCCAGACACTTGTAAAAGCATGGCCATGCAATCTTGTTTCTAATTGCTTCAAATCCTCTATAAATTGGGAGTGAATTCGCAGCTTCAAGTATCCATCACAACCTCAAGTCAATGAGTGAATTTCCAATCAGGTTTAGAGGTCCGAATTGCGTAGGTTAGGCATGGTTTAGGTCTGTTTGTGTGGTCAGCAAGCAAGGATCGGAAATTGGGGATTTTTCTAGCACTCGGAGTCGAGCTCAACAGCCTTGAACGAGCCTCTAACTTGGAATCAAGGTGGGTGTTTCTCTCCTCCTAAATTATTAGTAATTTCAAACAAATTTCAACGATTATGGGTAGTTTAAGTTTAATTTTGAAATTGTTATCAGTAATTGGAGGATTTGAGGTTGAAATGTGGTAGAAGTGGTGATGGTGTTGATTTAGGGTCATGCATGTTGAATTGACGCATAGTTTTGCTAAATTGTCATCTTGGGGTATTTTAGAGCAGGCAGATTATGCTCTAATGTTGTCGCCAAAATTAGTTTAAAGATTTTTAAAGTTGTTTGAATGATTACATCTGAATACTATGCTTGTGGATATTGGTTTTGTGAATTAATCGATTGAATTATTGTGATAACTAAATCGAGCTTGGTAGTTGGATGGTTTGAGGTGAAACTATTGAGTACTTTGAGGTTCTTGTGGCCGGTGTTATGTGAGGAGGGAGCCTAGATTGGATATTAACCACAATCGTGTGGATTGCGAGGTATATGTAATACTAAAGTGGATTCTACTGAAACTGTTCTTGTGAAGTCTTATGAATGCGGTACTTGTGAACGCCTTCCCTCTTGATTTTGTGATGTAACAGCCCGACCCTAAAGCATATTTATTTATTTAATTAAGCCATGTTATTCATTTTTCACATTTATTTATCTCATTCTCACTGAATCATCACTGTTGGGAAAATTTATGTCGAGCCCCACTTTGCAATTCGAGTTTCATTTGCCAAAAATAATTTTTCGGAGAAATTGATATTAGGCCTTGATAATTATGATTTAAACGATTAAATTATTTTTCATGACATCATATTAAATTTCGAGCTTCGGAAAAACAAATTTAATTATCGCACCCGGTTTGGCATTTTTTTTCCAACCCGAGCTCATTTAAGCCCAATTTTAGCCCAACAAGTTCCTAGTCCCTTTTGTTTAGCAAATTACCATGATTAACCCTAATTATAATTAGCAAATATATTAATTTGGGGGTTTACATTTTCAGCCAAGTGTTTTACTTTAATTTTCTGCCAAGTGTTTTGCTTACTCAAGTTAGTGATCTTTTTATTTCACACAAGCAAGACTAGTCATCCTCTTCTTTCATCCACTCACCTCTCCTTCTCCCTCTTACACAGTTGCCCTCTTTTCTTGGCTGATCCACCACCTTCCAGTCACTTTCTAGCCACCAGCCGGCCACCCTCCGACTACCATCCACCACTCAAACACCTCCCACATCAAGCATCATCTTCATCTCTCTCTTTTAATCACCAAGTGAGGTAAACCCTAACCTTATCTCATTGGTTTGTTGTATTTTGGTTTTGATTCTGATTTTGTTTCTTGATCATGCTATTTTGATAAAAGTAAGAGCTATTTTTTATGTGTTAATTTGTTGGTTAAGCATGAAAGCATGCTAAGGGTGAGCTTGTTCTTGATCAAGCAAGTTTGAGTTTGAAGTGATGGATTTGGGTTATATTGTATTTGATTTGGTAATATTTATCATCATAAATGATTATGGTAATGTTGGTATGGTTTTGGATGAGTTAAAGCATGATTTTAGTAGGTGGTTATGTGAAGAAAAGATTGCAAAGATGTGATTATTAAGTTGTCAACAGACCTGAAACAGGGGCTACTTCGGGAATAAACTGGTACTGTTTGGCACATCCAAAATTCATGATTTTTCGTGTAGTGATAGCTTCATGAGTTAGCTTTCAATAGGCTTTCGAATTACTCAATTTTGAGTTGTGTTGACAAAGTTATGGCCAATTTACTCAAGAATATGTAGAATACATTGAAACTGGGAACTGAACTGGAACAGTAACTTTACGAAAAAATTGGTATTGATTGGGTAACTGAAAAATTGTGATTTTTGGTGTGTGGATAGATCACTGAAATATCATTTTTAAAGACTCCAGGTACATCCATTACCTGTATCTTTAGAAATCATAGTGTATTTATCAACGTTATCATGTTTTGGTAAGTACATCAATGAATCCGTTTACACAGTGATTTATCAGTTAATTAGTGACCCCGTCAGTTATCATCTATAGGGAATTCGGCATTTAGTTACCCGCGCGGCTCAGGCCAGGTCCTCGATCGGCTTGGCAGGTGTACACCTATCAATGGATCGTAACAGTATCAAGGGGTTCACTATCAGATAATAACTAGCAGTGCAGTTTTACATTTATCTCATTCACAATTTTAACTTAAAATGAATTGCAAAGCGAGCCCAACCAGTGTTTCAATGATCATTTAACAATTCAGGAATGCATGTATTGAGCTTCGGCTCACAGTTCGAAATGTTTTTATGTTTTGTTTTAGGCAAATGCTGAGAGAGTTGCCCTCATGCTAACAAATCAGCTGAAGAGAATACGTGAAGCAAGGAAATTCAGATGGATTAGAAGTAATGCAGTATATGCATACCTTAAAGATGCATATTGAATTCTTCTATGGATGAAGATGTAGACTGTATAGTGATTTATTTTACTATGGTTTATAAACCCTTCATTGGTTAACACTTGATGTGAGTGTATATGTTTGAGGTTATGCTTAGCTATGTTATTTATAGCACTCATGTTTCAAGCCTTGTCCTTTTGGACGACGGTAATGCCCCTATCATTGGGTTGTCTAGATTATAATTAAGGGATTTATTAAGGAAAATACAAGCAGTCAAACATGTCTAATTTGGGGGCGTTACAGATTTGGTATCAGAGCCAGGTTGAGATTTTCTTTATGGGATATGGATTATGGATTTATGGAGTTAAGATGTTTATGCTGATGTTGGTTAGTGAGGAATGAAGATTTGTGACAATAGTAATGTCTGCAATGTGTATCAGATTATTATGACAATATTCTTCTTTGTCAGATGGATCCATACAGTGTGTATATAGTTGATCTCAAGCATCAGATCCGAGGGTGATTTTTAATAAGAAGTTAAAGGTGTTCCAATGTATTGAGATATGTATGGTCATATGAGCCACCCATCTGATTGGTATGCCGTTCTTTTAGCTGAAATTGTATATTTTTGGGAGTTAAACTCTTGTACTCCGGGCGTGTGGCTCGTAGAGTTTTGAGCTCCGGTGTGTAGCCATTGAGCTTGATTTGATGATATCCTTTTATACTTCTAGTCAATGCAGGGGATTTGATGTAAGACTTTAAGCCTGAAAAATGGCCAATTTGTAGGCGAAACTCTGTCCGTTTCGCCCCCAGAAATTTAAGAATCACTAACACTCGTAGCCCTAGAGTTGGGGGTTGTTACAAATGTCCTATGACGGGCCATTGACTCGTTTTGAGGGTTAATGCATAGGGAAAATCAAGTATGGGAAAATTACATAAGTTCAATCAACTTGACTGTTTTGATCAGTGCAGAAGGACCGACCTTAAAGCAACTTTTGCCCATGATCACCATGATTTATGCAAGGATTTTCCATCCCAATTTTAAGGTTAAGGAGATATCTTTCATATGAAACAAGTTTCAAGTGGATTGGAGGTCATTTGGTTATTCAAGTAGACAAATCAAAGTCTGCAAACTGGGCAGAATCCTAATGCACAAGGTCTGAGTTTAGCTCACTTGCAGCTTATGCATTCCATCAGATAGGGATGTTTTGGTTAGTCTATGTCAAAGGACAGGAAGTAAGCTTTCCAATGACCCATGTTGTAGCACATTGGAGACCATTGGTCAACGAAATTCAGCTTAGAAGTCTGATGGTACAGACTGTCCAAGTCAACAGGTACCTGCAACTTTGAGCATATGCTTCCTCATCATATCGGTGTCATTTTGTGCATTCTTGGATTCAAGTGACAACTACTTTAACATGCTTTAATGATTGCATATATATTTTCTTCTGTAATCGAAGGATTCCATCTAAGCAAGCTATAGGGGGATTCTTGATGTAGTATTCCCTTAATTGTAGGATTTTGGAAAGGCTTATTCTGTTATGCATAAGTTTTGAAACCATTGACTACCAACCATTTCAGATAAGAGAAACCAAGGACACTTTAGAGACACATTTTGCTTCAATTTACTGCAATTCAAGATTTGCTTAAATTGCCCAAACTCTTTCGAGTAGTCATTGACTCCACCTCAATCTGTGAAGTAGATATTACTCTTGAAAATATGTCACTGCATTTTCTGGTAACATACCATTTACCATTGTCTTGGTTGGATTATCAACTGTTTGGATATTCCTCGCTTGGACCAGGGTCTCAGTCGTCCTGTCTTCATGGCATCTCCCCATCTAGTTGTAGCACCATTCACTCTCATGTCATATCTTCATCAGTTCTAGTCACTTTTACCTATTTTTAAGACCCCAATCGCTGCTAGTCGCTGGATTATGGTTGGGTTGCACCCGTGACTATAGATGATAATTTTGTAGCACGCCTGAACAGAAGGTAGATCTTAACTACGCTTTGTATAGCGGTTGATTGTTGTCCAACTTGTGGAATCCATTGCTAAGGGGAATGTGATGTGTCTACCCTTTTTGGTTGATTCAACCTCAGTTTCCTATTGAAGATCACTTTCATAAAGCTTAGGTTGGACAATCAAAATCTTTATCATGCATTTGGACTGCGATAGTGAGAAATTTTGATGGGTTACTACCCCATGGAAAAATGTCTTCATTTGATTTATACTAAAGGACTCTAGAGTGGAAAGTATGACCCAGTGGAACCTTAAGAATGGATTTGAGGAGTGGAGAAAGTTTCACTGTAATAGAGGTTCCAGGAGATAAAAGGGTGAACATTGGAACATTTTATCTAACTGGTGAAACTAATATTTGGTGGAACATTGTTAAAAATAGGCTCTTAGGGCCTGACTTCACTTCGAGTCACTCCGGATTGCTAAGTGGGAACTAACAAATGCACATGGTGCGGTAGCCCAGAGCACCTGATCACTGCCTGTTCCCGAAAATTGAAGGCTGTAGAGAAGGGCTCTCACTTTCAAGGCTCGTAGCTGTAGGAAAGGCTTATGTGTTGAGCAAGAAGGAAGCTGCCATCTCTGGTGCAATAGTTACTGAAGCTCTCTTTTAATTTCGAAACCCCCTTTGTCTATTGATTGATCCAGTTGCCACTCATTCATTTATATCAACTCAATCTGCCATACAACTGAACCTTGAGAATAAGGAGGCATAAACCAAATATGGACTCAAGTTATCCAATGACTCTAGAGTCGAGTGTTCTATCTCTTATACACTTGTTTCAATTACTATTGGTGGGATAGTATTCCCTGGAGTTCTGATTCAATTTGACTCATCAGACGTTGATGTCATGCTGAAAATGAACTGGTTGTATACTTATAGGTTCAAGATGGATTGTGATGACCCTAAGGTTATTACAAGAGATGAACAAGGGAGAGAACTATGTTTTATGGTCACAGAGAGGGAAAAAAAACCTTGTCCTTTAAATTTTGTCATGAAAACAAGTGAGCTATTATGACAAGGATATGTTGTGTATTGGTGTTATGCTACTAACATTCAACCAAAGGAACAAAAAGCAAAAGATATCCCTATAGTTTGTGAATTGAAAGTTGTTTTCCTGAAAAGCTATCAGGATTCCCCCCCCCCCGAAGAGAAATTGATTTTAGGATTGAATTAATCCCTGATGCTTAATCTATCTCCAAAATCCCATATCATATGGCCCCAATTGAGCTTAAAGATATGAAGATTCAGTTAGATGAGCCATTACAAAAGTATTTATCAGACCATCCAAATGTTCCTCAATGGGATGCCTAGTGCTATTTGTAAAGAAGAAGGATGAAACCTTGTGGTTATGTATTGTTTCATGGAGCTGAGCACGATCCCCATAAAAAAAAACAAATACCAACCGCCCCAAGTAGATAACTTATTTGATCAACTACAGGGAGCAGGAGTCTGATCTAAGATTGATTTGAGGTCAGAGTACCATCAACTTAGCTTTATATCTGAAGACATTACCAAAACCACACTACAAACCATGTATGGGACATGATGAATTCACTGTGATGCCTTTTTGCCTACTCAATGGCCCCGCGGCCTTTACAAATCTTGTGAATAGAGTTTCAGACCATATCTAGACAAGTGTGGTGGTATTTATAAAAGATATCTTGAAATACTCCAAGGATAAAGATGAGCATATTATTCATTTGAGGACAGTGTTATACACCTTGAGGGAACATCAAGTACATAGCAAATACAAGAAGCATGAGTATTGATTAGAAGTAATGGTATGTTTGGAACATATGGTTTCAAAGGAAGAGATTAAGGTCAATTTGCAAAAGGCGAAAGCAGTTACAAAGTGCCGAAGCTAAACCAATGCACTGAGACTAGAAACTATTTGAGTTTAGCAGGGAATTATCGAGTTTAGAAAGGATTGTCAAATATCATCTTCCCTGACCAATTTGTTAAAGAAAGATATAAAGTTAGGAAGAAGTTAAAATGGTGGCTTATGCCTCCCAACAACTCAAGCCTTATAAGAAGAATTACCCTACCCATTTTTGTAGTTTTTACATTACAAAGTTGGAGACATTACTTATATGGGGTACCATGCAGAATCAATACTGATCATCAAAGCTTGAAGTATATCTTCACTATGAAAAAGCTCAATCTACATGAAACATCAGTTGTGGCAGATCCAATGTCAACCAAGAAAGAGAAATATTATGGTAGGTGCCCTGAATAGGAAGGCACAACATACCTTGAACACTGTAGTAACTAAACCGAATCTCTTGAGAGAACTTGAGGACTTGGACATTCAATTAGTGTTGCAATGGAAGGTAATTGTTCAACTGCTGGCACTTACCTTACATCCCTCCCTGATGGAGGAGCCTAGAGTGAATCAAGATAGTGATCCTGCGCTCCAAAGAATAAAGCAAAATCTTAAGAAAGCAGATCTTAGCGGAGACTCATAATACTTGCTATTTGGTGCATCGAGGGGGCACCAATATGTACACAGATTTGAGGAAATATTTTTGTGAAACAATATGAGAAGAGAAATTGCAGAATATATGGATAAAGGTCTTATTTGCCAAAAAGGCCATGGTAGAATACCAACGCCCTGTAAGTGAATTGAGACCCTTAGAAATTCCCACTTGGAACTAGGATTCAATTTCGATAGATTTTGTCATGGGATTCCCTCACATATAGTGTTTGACAGAGATCAAAGATTTCAAGCGTGTTTGGCGTGCACTTCAAGGAGCCTCTGGAACTAGATTGAACTTTATCAGTTCTTATCATCCCGAGCATCTAAAAATATCAATGGATCCAACTCTTCTGCGTTGGAGCCTGTAGTACTTCATGACCTACGACCAACATTTGCATTTGAAGAAAGTATGGAACATCCAGTGGTCAACGTTGTGATTGCACTAGTAGGGAATCCTACATGAAACATCAGGATAAAATGAAGGTCGACATTGACAACAAAATCATCTTTTGAGTCATGAAGATCTTCTTCAGCATTCAATAAGGCGGCATATCTCATAAGACTCTTGAAAGCATACCATTGGAACCGACAGAAAAGCTATGTTGATAAAAGAAGGAGATTCCTGGAATTTTCAGTATATGATAAAGTTTTTCAGAAAGTCTCACAAACTAAGGGTGTACGGAGGTTGCACTGCGACCTAAATTGAGGTCAAGATCTTTTGGCCCATATCAGTTCCTGGAAAGGTCGAATTCCATAACTTTTCTACCAAATCTGCCTATATAACTCAAACATGTGCATAACATGTTCCGTGTTCCTTACGTTACAACTCAGGCAATACATTTCAGATCCCGACCATGCTGTTATAATCAAATCCATTGCAGCCACTGAGGATCTTGTGTTTCAAGGGCATCTAATTTAGATATTGGATCACAAGATTAAGCAGTTAAGCATCAAGCAGATACCTTAAATCAAATTGCTTTGGGCAAACCATACCTCCTCAGAAACTACTTGAAAAACTGAGGATCAAGTGAAAGTCACGTACCCACATTTAGGTGGGATAACCTAGCATCTATTGGCAAAGTTTATAAGTTTTGAGGACGAAACTCTTTAAGGGGGGAATGCTGTAACAGCCCGACCCTAAAGCATATTTATTTATTTAATTAAGCCATGTTATTCATTTTTCACATTTATTTATCTCATTCTCACTGAATCATCACAGTTGGGAAAATTTATGTCGGGCCCCACTTTGCAATTCGAGTTTCATTTACCAAAAATAATTTTTTGGAGAAATTGATATTAGGCCTCGATAATTATGATTTAAATGATTAAATTATTTTTCATGACATCATATTTAATTTCGAGCTTCGGAAAAACAAATTTAATTATCGCACCCGGTTTGGCATTTTTTTTCCAACCTGAGCTCATTTAAGCCCAATTTCAGCCCAACAAGTTCCTAATCCCTTTTGTTTAGCAAATTACCATGATTAACCCTAATTATAATTAGCAAATATATTAATTTGGGGGTTTACATTTTCATCCAAGTGTTTTACTTTAATTTTCTGCCAAGTGTTTTGCTTACTCAAGTTAGTGATCTTTTTATTTCACACAAGCAAGACTAGTCATCCTCTTCTTTCATCCACTCACCTCTACTTCTCCCTCTTACATGGCTACCCTCTTTTCTTGGCTGATCCACCACCTTCCAGCCACTTTCCAGACACCAGCCGACCACCCTCCGACTACCATCCACCACTCAAACACCTCCCACATCAAGCATCATCTTCATCTCTCTCTTTTAATCACCAAGTGAGGTAAACCCTAACCTTATCTTGTTGATTTGTTGTATTTTGGTTTTGATTCTGATTTTGTTTCTTGATCATACTATTTTGATAAAAGTAAGAGCTAATTTTGATCTGTTAATCTGTTGGTTAAGCATGAAAGCATGCTAAGGGTGAGCTTGTTCTTGATCAAGCAAGTTTGAGTTTGAAGTGATGGATTTGGGTCATATTGTATTTGATTTGGTAATATTTATCATCATAAATGATTATGGTAATGTTGGTATGGTTTTGGATGAGTTAAAGCATGATTTTAGTAGGTGGTTATGTGAAGAAAAGATTGCAAAGATGTGATTATTAAGCTGTCAACAGACCTGAAACAGGGGCTACTTCGGGATTAAACTGGTACTGTTTGGCACATCCAAAATTCGTGATTTTTGGTGTAGTGGTATCTTGTTGCGTTAACTTTCAATAGGCTTTAGAATTACTCAATTTCGAGTTGTGTTGACAAAGTTATGGCCAATTTACTCAAGACTATGCAGAATACATTGAAATTGGGAACTGAATTGGAACAGTAACTTTAAGGAAAAATTGTATTTTTGGTGTGTAGATAGATCACCGAGTTATCTTTCAAATGTCTTTTGAATCGCCTTAATCCGAGTTCTGTGGAAAACGTTATGGTCGTTTTGCTACAACTGCGCAGATTGGACTGAAATTGTGCACGTTTGTGTTCTATCCTACTTTTAGGGACCTTACTGTGGGAATCATACTTCGTGTCCTGAATGAATGGTTTAGTGGACATTATGAGCTTTTCATATTGGGGTTTTACATCTTATTTGGAGGTCGGGAGTGAAAGATAGGGATTTTCTATTACAGACCATCAAACGGTAACATGAATGAATGCAGAAATCGTGACATTTGGAAATATTTTCAGAAGTTTCTATATAATTATGGGTATTGCAAGGAAATTAAAAAGTGTAGTGAGTTCAACAAGTTTTTTTATGTATAGAAGCTTACTTGGGTTTGAAAACCGAGTTAAGTGCGCATGAAAATGAAATTTGAGAAATGGGCACAGTAATGACTCAAGTTAGTGTCTATCAGATCTACTGAGGTTATTTGAGATTTTATGAATCTCACAACACCCCTCATGGCATTGAACCTCACATTATCCATTTCAGAAGCATCACACTTTTCATTATCCATTTCAGAAATATTAGAAATCCATATTTCATTTATATCAATTAAAATCTTTTCATTATCACCTCCATCATTTCCATTTGGTCTATTTTACTTCAATTTATTACATTTCAAGTTCAATAACCCTAATTGATTTAAATCAGTTCATTTTGGTTTAACTTGTCTTATATTGAATTAAAATTAGTTTATTATATTGAAATGTACAAGTTATGTATCCCATTTCATTACTCAACTTCTATTACACCTACTTTTACTTACTCAATTATGCGAGTAAGGATCATTTACTGACTACACATACTTATAGTGACATTTATGAAACAGAGCTAAGGCCTAGTCTATCATTTCCATTGTGCATAAGTATTATCAAGTGAAATATCATTTTTAAAGACTCTAGGTACGTCCATTACCTGTATCTTTAAAAATCACAGTGTATTTATCAACGTTATCATGTTTTGGTAAGTACATCAATGAATCCGTTTACACAGTGATTTATCAGTTAATTAGTGACCCCGTCAGTTATCATCTATAGGGCATTCGCCCTTCAGTTACCCGCGCGGCTTCAGGCCAGGTCCCCGATCGGCTTGGCAGGTGTACACCTATCTATAGATCGTAACAGTATCAAGGGGTTCACTATCAGATAATAACTAGCAGTGCAGTTTTACATTTATCTCATTCACAATTTTAACTTAAAATGAATTGCAAAGCGGGCCCAACCAGTGTTTCAATGATCATTTAACAATTCAGGAATGCATGTACTGAGCTTCGGCTCACAGTTCGAAATGTTTTTATGTTTTGTTTTAGGCAAATGCTGAGAGAATTGCCCTTATGGTAACAAATCAACTAAAGAGAATACGTGAAGCAAGGAAATTCAGATGGATTAGAAGTAATGCAGTATATGCATACCTTAAAGATGTATATTGAATTCTTCTATGGATGAAGATGTAGACTATATAGTGATTTATTTTACTATGGTTTATAAACCCTTCATTGGTTAACACTTGATGTGAGTGTATATGTTTGAGGTTATGCTTAGCTATGTTATTTATAGCACTCATGTTTCAAGCCTTGTCCTTTTGAACGACGATAATGCCCCTATCATTGGGTTGTCTAGATTATAGTTAAGGGATTTATTAAGCAAAATACAAGCAGTGAAACATGTCTAATTTGGGGGCGTTACATGTGAAGTGCTGCGATGTGATTGATTTTTGTACTTAGACATCTATAAAAAGGGTCATTAAAAGCTCGTTTTCATAACTGCAAATGTTTCTAAAGATTTAGCAGATATCTACTGATTTGTTAAGATGTTTGTAATCTAAAAGATCCTAAATCGTCGAACTGCTTATTGAGTGACTCAACTGAATAGTCGATAGGTTTAGAAAGTTAGAACATCAAACTAGTAGCGAGTTCAAAAATATTTTAAGGCTTTAGTTATTTATATCTCCTTCTTTGTGTCTAAAAGGATTGAAACGAACTGAAAAATGGCGACAGAAGATGTCTATTGCGAAACTTAGTTTGAAATATATGCTAGCTGAGCACTTTGAGTTTCGAATGAGTTTTGATTTGGAGGTTAGCAAATTCATTGCGATTTTAAGAGGTTTCAAGCTGTATTATGAAGTGGTTGAATGTCTTATGTGTGAGTCCTTCCCCTTCATGTCATTGAGCTTTATCATGTGTGTGAGGGTGAAATTTTTAGAAAGAAGGTTTTTTGTGGTTGAAAGTAAAAGTAGTCATGACTATTAGCAAATGATGGCCTATTTTTAACTATACGGATATAGTTTTTAAGGCATAAAGAATTTTACAAAGGAGTGAGTTGTATGATAAATGATTTTGCTGTAAGAGATAGCAAACATATTAGCCGCTATGGCCATACACATTAAATGACTAAGATACTGTGCTTACGAATATATGTAAGATGGGAGTGAAACTGTTAGAATGGGGAATCCCTCGCCTAAGGAATAGTCCCAGTAGTAGAAAACCCTAGAAGACCCTGACGAGGGTGTATGTCCAATTACGTAGCCATCCCGGGAGTAAGAGCTTATGTCTATGCATGAGCGATAGTCTCACTCGGGGCTGAGAATAGTTCTCACCCAACCAGCACATTATGATGATCTTATGCCAAGAGTGTTTTGCTAATATGTAAGAAAAGTAGTTGGCATTTCGCCATTTTATGTATTTCAAGAAAAAGAAAGATTTTAAGGACCAGTAAAAGTCCAGTTGGTGCAAGATTCGAAAAGCTTATAAGGGTCATTAGAGGACTAATATGAAAGAGATTTCTTTTTAAAGAATATAAGCCTCAAGAGGCTAAGTAAAGTGTTTTCAAGAAAAAGAAAGAAAGCTTCCTGTGCATATCTTATGAATGAGATTCCAAGAATAGTTTGAGTGAAATTTCAAATAAAGTATCTCTATATCCTTGTAATGCATTGAGCATATGAGTATTGAAATGTGCATATTCTTTGAATAAAACATGAGTCACCGCGTTTTCAATTTGAGTATTTGAAAGCAATTTGACTCTATCCTTGTTGCTTACTTGCTTATGTGCCTAAATGCTGGATTAATAGGGAAGTTTGGTTATGAAGAGCTTAGCAATATGCTTAAGTGGCTTGTATAAAGGTTAAGGGTGATGATGACTCCTTTGGGGGTCAATGATTGTCTAGTATGATAGTAATATACAAATGACGTGTGCCTGCTACTTATCATTATTGCCTACAATTGGTTTTGGTTTTTAAGGAGTCAGGAAATACGCACTGAGCGTGTGGTTGCTCATCCCATTACTATTTTCCCTTTTTCCAGGTTTTCATTGTGACAGGTAGAAGTCAATTTACTTATGTCGGGTTGGAGTCTACCTTTGCTTTGAAAAAGTGTCATGTGTGCACATACAGGAGTGGATTCACGTGTTAAACGATGTAATATAATGTGTCCCTAGAGTTATAAATGTATGTAAACAAAGTATACTAGTTCATGTAATGCAGATTATTTAAAAGTCATTCTGTATGGCCATGTGAGCCAACCGTCTGATTAGTCGATCACCATTGTTTAAGTTGTTTACTCTGGATGTGTGATCCATTGAGTTGCACCTTTTATTTTCTTCTTTATTGTTGGATTATATTGTTTTGGTGTACTCCGGGTGAGTGGCCTCTGGAGTTGTGGACTCCGGCATGTAGCCGTTGAGCCTATTTTAGAGTTCTTTATGCTTCTGTTGATTGTAGGGATTTAATGTATGACTTTAAGCCTGGAAAATTGTCAGTTTTAGGCGAAACTCCGTCCGTTTCGCCCCAAAATTTTAGTGAGATTTAAGAAGTCGTTAATGCTCATGACCTTAGGGGTTGGTGGCATTACAGATGGTATCAAAGTAAGGTCCTGCGACCATAGGTTGTGACCTGAGTCTTGCATTTCATATAGTTATCTAGGAACGCGTTCATGATGATGTGATATATGCTTGCTTTTGTGTGCAAATGTGATTTTTGTGTGAACTTTGGAACGTTTAGCGAGCTATGTGTGGCTTAAGTAAGCTCGTTGATTGAATGAATGAACCATTTGTTAGGGTGTAGGCCGAGTGACTTGTGTTCTCGTGAACAGGCTAATTGTAAGCTCAATCAAGAGTTGTTTTGCATATATACCTTAGCGATTTAAATCAAATGTTCCAAATGCAATTGTTTTGAACTCAAACAGTTGAGAATGTTTTAACTCCAAGCTCACTCTTGCCCCCTTAAGTACGATTTGCTCATCAGGCACCATAATGGAGCGAGTAGACGCACTCAATGGTTGGTAAGGAAGGAGCTAGAAGCCGATAAACTATTCTCCTTTTGCAACCTAGAGACTTTGAAAGTTAAGATCCTTCCTAAGTAGTGAGTTAAGGTTTTTTGTTTCGTATTAAAAGACCTTTCTAATTATACGGTTAGGCCTTATTGTTGTAACTGAAGATCCACATTTGCTTTGCAATGATGTTCGAGCCTCTTTCTAGGAACATAAGTTTCTATGTGTAACTAGACGTTTCGAATACCTGTATGCCAAGATGCATTCGTTACTTGATGTGTTGATAACGAGTTAGTAATAAGTGACTAAAAGATTGCTTTTCTTGACTAAAAATCCATTTAGATGAGACCCCTTTTTACGCAAATTCTCAATTGCTGAAGGAACGAAGTGAGAACTTTGTATGCGTGCATGTCATTATGGGTGTTGTGTTTGTTAATATTGTTGTCCTGTTATATTAAGACCATCCTCCATAGACGTTTCCATTATGGACCTTCTGATTGTTGTATTATCATGTTGTCACCCTTTGACATTAGAAATCGCAATAGGAATGTCAGTTTCATATGCTTTCCTTTTGTAAATTGCTTGTTATATGCGTATTAGACGGTTTCATGTAGCTTATGATTCCTAGGCTTGAGGATGCTGATTTGCTGATTCTATGCGGTGTCATTGTACTAAAGTGATGCTACGTGATGCTATATGATGTCCTTATTACTCTAGTGTGCTATAGGAGTCTCCATGTTGACTGTTTTGATCCTAAGGGTGACTTGAATTCATGTTTTAGAATGGAACCACCTGTATATGACCTTGAGATGTCATGACCCAATTGTCATGCCTTTAGGTGTCGATTCATAAGGATGCATATACATAAGGTCATGTTTACTACGTGGATTGAGTCTAGATAATTGAAAGTCTATGTTCCTTTTTAAAACAGGCTTAATATGGTTCTCCATGCCAACTCATTTGCCCCTCTTCTACGCGATTGCCCTCGGGGCCTAAATAGAGTGAGTAGCCGCTTGAAGAGGATTGGTGAGGAGGAGATTGGATACCATAAGATTCTTTTTCAGTTTCAGTTAGCTGTAAAACAAGAATCTGGATTTTAGTGCGAGCTGGGTAGACTGTGTCATGTGTGTGCGCATCTTTGGTGCGACGACACTAAGCTTTGGAATTTTATGAACGAAATTCTTTTAACGGGGGAAGAATGCAATACCTGCGTTCCTTATTTTTATGTTAAGCTAACTATCTTGCCTTTTTGACGTTATAAAATCATATTTTATTAATGATATGAATTAAATTAATATCGATGTTCTTGCGTGAGCGATAATTTTATTAAAAAGAATATTATGAACGCTATTAATATTATTAGTATTAGTTTGAAAATTCTTCGATGATTTTAATAAGCGTCAATAAGAATTATTAACAGATACTAAATCGAGTAGAAACCCAAATATGATTAGACTGTTAACCTTAGAATTAGTTTCGAGATTTACTAAATCGAACCTTGACATATTTGGGAACGGCTAATTGATGACAGATCGCATTATCGACTCGGGTTTGGAATATGAAGTTCGAGATTAGCATAGCGGTGGTAAGTATTGGGCAAGCTAGAAACCAAAAAAAAAAAGAAGGGGGAAACGAGGAGCATTTTTTTAATTTACGCCTGGCACCTTTTCTTCCTCCTCCAGATGAGACCCGACCCCCATCTATCTCTTTCTCTCCTCTTCATCTTCCTCATCTCCTTCTCCTTCATACACACAACTCAAGCACTGAAACTCCACTAGATTTTTGCCTCACCTACCACCAAATTCCTCATATTTCAACCTCCCCTAGAAGCTAACAAACCCCTGGCATGAAATCCGGGCAAACAAAGAGAAGAACCACAAGTTTTTGGTGGGTCTGGGCATTGAATCGAAGCCCCAAACACTTGTAAAAGTTTGGCCATGCAATTTTGTTTCTAATTGCTTCAAATGCTTTACAAATTGGGAGTGAACTCAAAGCTTCAAGCATCCATCACAACCTCAAGTCAGTGAGTGAATTTTCATATTTGGGGGTTCGAATTGTGTGGTTTAGGCACGGTTTGGGTCTGTGTGTGTGGTCAACAAGCAAGGGTTGGAGATTGGGGATTTTCCTAGCACTTGGAGTCGAGCCCAGTAGGTTTGAACGAGCCTCTAGCTTGGAATCGAGGTGGGTGTTTCTCTCCTCCTAAATTATTTGTAATTTCAAACAAATTTCAACAATTATGGGAATTTAAGTTTAATTCTAAAACTGTTATCAATAATTGGAGGATTTGAGGTTGAAATCTAGTAAAAGTGGTGATGACGCTGATTTAGGGTCATGCATGTTGAATTGACGCATAGTTTTGCTAAATTGTCAATTTGGGGAATTATAGAGTAGGCAAATGAAGAGAAGCAATTCAATAGCTCAACGACCACACGCCGGAGTTCATAACTCAATGGGTCACACACCCAGAGTGCACGATTGCAAAAACTTAAACAAATGAGAGAAATGAAACATACAATAAAACTCCCAGGTAAATAAGAGCAGACTTCACTAACAGTTCACCCAAATGGTTTCACACTCCACTTTCCTAATGCTTGAATCTCAGGATATTACGAAATGATTGAGTCACCCAAATGGAAATGGTTCCTCCATATATGCCCATTCCTATAGACTTATAATTAATAGCTCATTTAACTGGTCCAACATAACTCATTCACACCTTGATAGCTAACTTATAAATACTTGATAGCACACAGTGGCCCTTAAAACCTTAGCTCTGATACCAAATCTGTAATGCCCCCAAAATGCTAATGACATGATTTACGAAAAAACTGTAGTGGAAGACTTAATGATAGAAGGCGCTACCGTTGTCTTGAAAAGGACAAGGCTCACTGAAACCATTTGATCTTGCAACTCATGTTCAAATCACAATATCGATTAAACTGAAATACTTCAAAACCAAAATACATAATAGTTCAACTTCAATACAATCGACTTAATCACACCATTTGCTAACTGCACTCACACTACACAAGTATATTGATCATAGACCCAAGTTGACCCTGAGGTCGATCCCAACATTCATGATAGGCTGAATCCACTGTGAACATCTTATAACTTCAGAAAGGGCTTGCTAAAAGGAGAAACATGTGATGCTTCATCACTTAAAATGGAAAACATGAAAACAATTCGAAAATGTGAGCAAAAACTCAGTACATGCATTCCTGTATTGTAAAATGAGCATAGAAACACTATTGATGGGTACTCGTCTTTGCAATTCATTTAGTTGGAAATAACAATGAAAAAGAAACTAATATGAAACTGAATTGCTCATTATTATCTGGATGTGAATCCCTTGCAATGATATGATCTATACATAGGTGTATACTTGCCAATCCGATCAAGAGTTGGCCTAAGGTCGTGAGGGTAAATGATGGGCTGACGCCCTATAGATGATAACTGACGGGGTCACAAGTTAAATGGCAAATCACTGTATAAACTGATTCATTGATAAACTCATTAAGAGTTGTAACTTGATAAGCTCATTAAGATCATTTACTGACTACATATACTTGATAAAAGTCAGCTGTTTCATAAATGTCATCTGACTTGAAAAATATGTTCTGACTTGATTACATAATGGGGAGCGATAATTAGGCCTCGACTCTATTTCATAAATGTCATTGTAAGTATATGTAGTCAGTAAATGATCTTTACTCACATAATTGAGTAAGTAAAAGTATGTGTAACAGAAATTTAGTAATTGAATGGTATACATAACTTGGGTAGTTCAATATGACTTCGAAGCTGAATTAATAAAAGTAATTAAATCCGATATAAGAAAAATGAAAGTGAAATAGTCCACAATGAGATAAATGAGAGTACAAAGGTAAAGGCCTTGATGGTGACAATTGAGAGAGTGGTTGTGACCTTTTCTGAAATAGGTTGCTGATACGGGTTTAAGGCTCGCTGATGTAAAGCTTGGTTCAAGATAACAACGAGTACACTATATTGACTTGATAAATACCTTTGATACATTCTGAATTGAGTAAGTAATAAAGGTTTGAGGCCAAGAGAGATATATCTAGGTTCAAAATAGCATAAACTGCAATAACTTGGTCTGATAAATATGATTTCTGAGTCACAACTCTCCCCACTTCTCATATTTCATTCATAAGTCCATTAGACATATAATTCTACCCCAAATAAATCATTGAACTCAAAAGAAGCTATTAAACTCACTAAGCTTGGTATTTTCTTTGTAAAATCCATAAATAATTCAAAGCTCATAAACAAGCTCACAAATTGTATACTTGTCTTCTTTTTTCTCATTGATCAAGCTAAAAGCTCCATGAAAGTCCATGAATATTCATTTTCCCATTAAATGACCTTACTTTGCCCAAATACATAAAAAGAATGCATTATCAATCTCACTCAATCTTTATTATTGCTCTTTACACAATTACTCAAAAAGCTTACAAAAATCACCAAACTCAAAATATTCAACCAAAATTTATGAAATCTTATAGGAAATTCGAAAATAATATGAAAAATCTACAGTAAAATTTTCTAAATTTTTCTCCCGGTATACGCTGCACAAAAATTGCAATAACAGCCCAATTTGCACCAAAGTAGGTTAATTCACTTCAAAAACTCGTAACTTTCATTCCCACAATAGGATTCCCAAAATGGGGCTAACACACAAGTATGTCAGTTTTTGGTCCACCTTATACAGTTTTGGTAAAATAACTATAACTTTTTTCCATAAACATCGGATTAAGGAGATTCAAAATCCATTTGAAATCCAACATGCTGAACTATCTACCCACCAAAAATCATAATTTTCCCATGGCCCGATCATTACCAGTTTAATCCCGAAGTCTGCCCTATTTTTTTGAAATTTCCAACCTTCACTGTTTTAGTTTTGTCTTCCTTTTTCACATAAATCCTTACTTGAATCATTCCAAATCACCAAAAACATAATCATAATCATCAATAAAACTAATGATTATAAAATCAAATACAAATCAATCCATAAACATGGTTTTAACTTAAGCTTGCATGAACATGATCATCCCTAAACCCTAGCATGATTCAAGCTCAACTTGACCTTGATCAACACCAAAATAAATCTTATTTCTTATGAAAAAATCATGATCAATGATATCAAACATCAAAACAAGAATCAAAACTAAAATAAAAATCAAAACCAATAAGATCAAGTTTCAAGATTATTCACTTTGATTGAGGATAAGTAGAGATGGAGGTGATGTTTAGTGGTTTTGATGATGGAGGATGGTGGCCAGTGGTACTAGGATGTCGGGGGAGGGGGTCCGAGGTCACTGGGGCTTGCCGAAAAACTGGCCGGAAAACAGCCAGACAGTGGCTGGAGCTGCTGCCATTGGGGGGAGAGAGAGACAGAGAGGAGAGAGAACATGGAGTTTTTGGGTTGATTTGTGTTTGTTTTGACTAATCTAACTCTTGGCTGAGATTTTATCTAGAAAAGTGATTATTTAGCTAGCCATGGTTATGCTTAATCATGGTAATTAGTTAGGTTAGTAAGCAAACTTGTTGGGCTTCAAATTGGGCAAAAAATAATTGGATTCGGGAATAAAACGCTTCATAAAAATAACATTTTTGCGTAACTCAAAATTAAATTTTTGTAATGTCATCAAAATAATGATAACAATAATAATAATAATAATACCAATAATAATAATAATAATAATAATAATAATAATAATAATAATAATAATAATAATAATAATAAT